>CM051348.1:38898243-39625851 GCA_028015215.1 Gynostemma pentaphyllum | reverse complement strand
ATTTAAAAATGAAATATACATTTAAAAAAGGGCTATTATCACATATACCCAATATCGAGTCTCAATTTTCAAAAAAACCACAAACATTGAAAAATATCAAAATTACCCAACACATAGTTAATCCATAATTTTTTTATGAAAATTTGATTATAATTGATATATTATTTTTGTAAATTTGCATTCCTGATATAAATTTAATACTAGAATTTACATTCTTGATAAATTATTGTTGTAAAATTACATCAATGACATATCATTAAATTAATAGAATATCTAAAAATGGGTAAATATGATATAAACATGAAAGTGTGGCATATATGAAAACAAAACTCAAAAGTTGGCTACTACGAATAATTTTCCTTTAAAAAATACAACTTTAAGTAAAAAGAAAACATAATACTAACAATTTTATATTGTATTAGTTAATATAATCATATTTCACATATATTTTTCAATAAATAAATATAAAAGTAAACAAAATATATAAGATATTCTTTAAAAATCGGGTTCGGGGTTGGGGACCGGGACTTATTCCCATACTCTTACCCTATAGCCAATCGGGGGGATTTCTCACCCTAACCCTAACCCTATAAAACGGGATTCCCGCCCTATAGGGTCGGGGCCCCATGGGAATTTTGCCATCCCTAGAGAGTGGAGATGAGTTTAAGGGTAAATTAGAATTTTCACACCAACATGACATCATCATAAGGTAAAAAAAAGGTTAATATGAGAATGGGGTCAAAAAACATTAATTGTAGATTTTGGAGGTCATTTTACCCAAATTTCCAAAAAGTAAACAAAACAATTATCATTTTCAATTATTAAATATTTTAGAAATAAATGAAAACATTCTCAATATAAATAATACCCCATATATATAAATATATATATATTTAGTTTTTTTATAACTGTAAGTTATATTCGTAAAATGTAAATGAAAAGGGAAAACTTCGCTTTGTTACTTCGGGAGTAAAAAACTCTTCCTCAAATTGATTCACCTGTCTTAAAAAAAAATGGGTTGACACTTCGATTTGTTTTTTTCTTTAAAAAAAAAAAAATTACTCAGTAAAAAGAGAGTGGAAGTTAGAGAGAAATAAGGAAATATAAGAAGTTAGAAGAGATACTGATAATATCTTTCCATATCTCCTAATGTAATCTAATATCTATATCTAAATTAAAAGGAAAAAATTATATTTAAATTAAAACATTGCATCCTGTTTCTCATCTTCACTATCAAATCTCAAGGGGAAGAGGGGAAGAAAAATCTGAATATTCAAAAGAAGAAATTTAGGCAATCCAAGGTGAATGAATTTCTATAAACTTTTTTTTTTCCCCATCTGATAAATCTTTAGAGGAAGTTGAATAATTAGTGAATTTACGAAACGAAAAAGAGGCTGAGAATTTTTTTGGCTTTCTTTCTCTAGAGTTTTGAGCTTATAAATTAGTCATTTAAGAAAGTTTTAAGTTGTTTTAATTTGGTTGTGAAATATTCCTTTGTTGGTATCATAATTTGATAAATTTTTGCCACTCTCAACTGGGGGTATGACACCCTACTTTTTATAGGGTCGAAGTTTGAGTCTCTCATCTTTATATTTCATCACGTGAATTTTTGTAAAAAAATAATACGATAATTCTTAAGGAAGTTAAATTCGAGAATATGAGGATTTAAACCTTTTTTATGTAGTTCAATTCATTATCATATTAGACTTGTTTGATAACTATTTTGTTCCCGTTTTTCACTATTTGATTTATAAAATTATTTAGTAACCAATTTATTTCTTTCAGCCCTTTCGATTATTTTAAAAAAAAAAACATAGTTTAGAAACGTTTTCTAAAATTCAAAAACTGAAAACTCATTGGCTATCTAATTTCATTGTTGGTAGAACTGAAAGATAAAGAGAAAGAGAAAGAAAAAAGAATTTGTATAGAGAAGGAGAGGATAGAGAATGGCAGGAGGAGGATTTACAGATGGAGAAAGAATGGAGAGGGCTCATCTATATGAGCATAAATTTACATGGTATTTCTTCATGTCCTGCATTGTTGCTGCTCTTGGTGGATCTCTCTTTGGCTATGATCTTGGTGTTTCAGGTTATTTTTTTATTTTATTTTTTAATTAAAAAATTAAAGTTTTTTTTTTGCCCTTTCAAAATATTATTATTTTGAGGAGAATTGGTTTCAAATATATAATTTTATTTGATATATGATTAGATTTCAAATTATTGAATTTTAAAGTTTTTGTTTAGATATAATTGAAATGTGGATGGAAGTAATTATTTGACTATTATATATATATCGTTGATTGATAGAATTTAAAATTTAATAGATTTAATTTTGTATTTTCTTTTTATATGAGATCTTACTAAATCTTATGATTTTTAGCTTTTAGTTTTTTTCCCTTTAAAAATAGGGTATAATATCACTTTTGTTTTACCATTTCCTATTAATGATATCAAATAAAGGAATCCATTTCAAGCTTTTTTTAAAATAATATATATTTTTTTTTTTAAATTTGTTTCTTCTTTCAAAAATGATCAAGACAAGATTTCAATTACATCTAAGAAAGAAAAAAAAAACCTTTTGTAATGGTATTTTTTTTTTAAAAAAATATTCATTATATAAAATTTTAGTATTTCAAATGAAAAAAAGGTATGACCTCTTTGATACATTTTTTTTATTCTTTTCGACTAAAGGAATCCATTTAAACTTTTTAAAATTTAATAACAAAATATGCACAAGTATAAGATAATAATTTTTTTTAAATTTCTTTCTTCTTCCTAAAATTGATTAAAGACTAGATTTCAACCACATTTAAGATTTTTTTTTTTTTACAAATAGTATTTTTTTTTAAAAATAGTTATTATATGAAGTTTTAGTATTTGATAAAATGAAAAAGATAATCCTATTTGATAACCATTTCATTTATGTCGGTTTTTTATTTTTGAAAAACGGAATAATTAAAAAAATCAATTGGTTTCTTGTTTTTTGAATTTTAAAAATTATAATCTTTTTAAGTTTTAGGTATTTTTATTTCTCTTTAATCCAAAAACGAAAAAAAACCAATAACAATTATGTTTAAAAACAGAGAATCTGAAAACAAAATGATTATCAAACGTGGCCTAAAACCTTAATGTTTAGTTTTCAAATATTTCAACTAACTAATTTCATAGCATTGATTTCCAATTGATGTTGATTTTTCAGGTGGAGTAACTTCCATGGATGATTTCTTGATAGAATTCTTCCCAGACATCTACAAAAGAAAACAACTTCACATCAAAGAAACAGATTACTGTAAATATGATAATCAACTTCTCACTCTTTTCACTTCCTCTCTCTATTTTGCTGGTCTCCTTTCCACATTTGCAGCTTCTCATATCACCAGAAAGAAGGGTAGAAGAAGATCCATTTTTATTGGATCTATCTCTTTCTTCTTAGGAGGAGTTGTCAATGCATGTTCTATAAACATTTACATGCTCATCCTCGGTCGAATCTTCCTCGGTATCGGCATTGGTTTCGGCAATCAGGTTCGTCTTATGTTCGGGTTTGTTTGGTAATGTTCTTGTTTTTATGAATAATCCTCCTTGGACTTAGGGTTTTGGATTTGACAATCAAGTTGTTTTAAAAATTTTGAGAAATAAGTTTTCTTATAAAAAAATTTAGAAACTTTTATGTACCCATTTTGATAATGATATTAGTTTTTATTTCCCCTTTTTAAGATTAAGCTTGTTTATTAAACGTTGTTCTGAAAACATTTTTGAAATCCCTTGAAAAAAGTCTTCAATTTTTTTAAGTGAATAAATTTTAAAAATAAAATCATTCATCAAATGGGGTCTTATATTTTTTGTTTTATTTTGTGTTTCTAATTTTTAAAATTAAAATATGATGAATGCATGTAACTATCTATTAACTTTTTCTTAAATATTAAAAAAATTCACTTGAAAATTTATATGAAATAATAAAACATAAAGAATTTGTCATGAAATTCTTCGTTTATAATATTTACTAGGTTGAAATATACATTTGATCTCGAAGAATGATTCTAATTTAGTGCTTCACATTTACTTAAGTTTTTATTTTATTTCATAAATATTAATAATAATAACAATATTTGAAAAATTCTTATTTTAGTATCTCACATTTTTTAAGAGTTCTAATTCAATCCCTCATGTTTTGATTGAGTTCAACTTAGATCTTACCGATAATTTTTAATAATAAAAAAATGATATAGTATGTGTTTTTTTATTGATTGACGTATGTGTATTGAATATCGGGATGTTAATAAAATAATAATAACAATAATTCCACAAAAAAAATTATATCATTAGAAACATAAAATAAGAAAATAAAAAGTTATTTTTGTGGTTGATGATATTACAGGCAGTTCCATTATACCTATCAGAAATGGCTCCAGCAAAAATCCGAGGAAGAATCAATCAGCTTTTCCAATTGACAACTTGCTTAGGAATTCTCATAGCAAATTTCATTAACTATGGAACTGAAAAAATTCATCCATGGGGATGGAGATTATCTCTTGGCTTAGCTACAGTTCCAGCAACCCTAATGTTTATTGGCGGTTTCTTAATTCCTGAAACTCCCAACAGTCTTGTTGAACAAGGTAAACTAGAAGAAGCACGAAAAGTCCTCGAGAAAGTTCGAGGAACGTCGAATGTCGACGCTGAATTTGCTGATCTTGTCGATGCTAGTAATGCTGCTAGAGCTGTTAAACATCCTTTTAGGAATCTTCTACGTCGAAAAAACCGACCGCAGTTGATTATTGGAGCCCTAGGGATACCGGCATTTCAGCAACTTACTGGAAATAACTCTATTCTTTTCTATGCTCCTGCTATTCTTCAGAGCTTAGGGTTTGGCTCCTCCGCGTCTCTTATTTCCTCCGCTTTTACCAGCGGAGCTCTTCGTCAGCGGCGTTGATTTCGATGTTTCTTGTCGATAGGTGGGGGAGGAGGAAATTCTTTATCGAAGCTGGGATCGAGATGTTCACATACATGGTAAATTGTTTTCTTCTTTAATTAGAATTCAATTTTTTTTTCAAAACCATTTTTGTTGTTTACTTAAAAAATGAAATGTTGCATCTTCAATTTGTTGTGGAAAAAAAATACTTGGTCTATTCACCAGTGAATGAACTTTTACCGACTTTCACACGAGTCTTACTTGATCTGATAAAAATAAGACACTTATAAAAGTTAATAGAAGCTCCTACTCATCGATGAATTGACAAATATCTTCATTAGTGAGGATGAGTTATTTGCTTACTTTTATAAAGTCATATTTATATTGAGAAAGAAATTATTATTCCTTTTTAGTACCCCTCATTCATTCAGTCATAAAATTTTTACCATTCGTTTTTAATCTCGCAACTATTTATTAGTTATTAATATTATTTTCTTTCTAATTATTTTCATTTCAAATATAAGTAAACAATATGATCGATTGTGTTTCGATATTCTGAATGAATTTTCTCGATCTTATTTGAATATATCCATGCACGCAGATCATCGTTGCTATCATATTAAAATATACATTTGGACAAGGAAAGGAATTCCCAAAAGGAGTGAGCTACATTCTAGTGCTAGTGATATTCTTATTTGTGTTGGCATATGGAAGGTCATGGGGGCCATTAGGGTGGCTAGTTCCAAGTGAGCTATTTCCATTAGAGACAAGATCAGCTGGTCAAAGCATAGTGGTTTGTGTTAATCTTTTCTTCACAGCTTTAATAGCTCAATGCTTTCTTGCTGCAATGTGCCATCTTCGGTATGGGATTTTCTTCCTTTTTGCTGGTTTGATTTTCATCATGAGTTGCTTCATTTACATACTTTTGCCTGAAACGAAGCAAGTTCCTATTGAAGAGATTTATCTTTTGTGGGAAAAACATCCCATTTGGAAAAATATTGTTAAAGAAGATCATGATAACAAAGAGCAAGAGAAGCCTGCTGATGATGTTCAAGTTTAGAAACTTTTCTTTTCTTTTTAATTTAATTTCTTCTTGTTGTTTGTTCATTTTAGTTGATGTTTATAACATTATTGTACGTTTTAATGATCTTTTTTTTCCGTAATTTGATTAACCGTTTATCTTAAACTCATAGTTATTATTTAGCCAACCATGAATACGATATAATTTCGATTATAAGTAACCCAATATCTATTTCAAAGTGAGTGGTTCAATCTTTCATTTCAATAATATATAAAAGAAATGTTTATATATAATTGATTTGGAAAATTATATTGTTTCATATTTTTTTATTTAATTTCATTGAGGTTTAAATCTTATTTTGATTATTAAACTTTTATATTTTTTTATTTTAATTCCTCAACTTTTAGATTCTTTCAACTTTCAAAAGTTGTATCCGAATTCTAATTGAGGGAGGGTGCCACATAGGCACAAAATTTAAAAAATAAACTATTTACACGCACCCCTGATGTACTAGTTATCGTGCCCACGGTAAACATTGGGTAGTCAAAGTGCACAACGGATAATTGAGCCGATGCATGTGTGGTTGCTCTTTTGGGAGCGCCCAAGTTTTGTCCCTCAAATGATATGGTGTGTTTTTTGTTATTATATTATTATGTCGTAGCTTCCTTTGTTGGCCAATGATGACCAATTTGTGTAACCGAAATAATTCTATATATATATATATTTTAATTTATCAACGAAAAGTTTGTTATGCTAGAACACATCATTTTTTAACGTACATTGTTGTATGTGATTTAATCCTCTATTTATTTTTATTTATAAATCACACATTCTACAATTTTATAGGTCAATTATTAAATAATTTTCCTTATTAGGTCAATTTTTTTATATATTGTGAATGTAATGTTTAATTAATCATAAAATCTACATATTATATCATATAAATTAAAATTAAAAATAATAATAGTAATATTCATACTAAGAACAATATTTTTTTATTTTTTATAAATGGTTTAACAAATTGATATTTAAAAAAAATGTTTAAGATATTATTATATGATACATTGTATTTACTACCAATTATATGAATAATATTTATTTATTCAACCATGATATAATACTTTTTCAAATAATTGATATATAGACATGATCTTTTTACCTTAAAAATGAAGATGCAAGAATCTTTATATATTTACAACAACAAAATTACCGGATTTGATGCAAAAACAAACCAATAGCTAAACATGAAGAAGAATTGGAAGGGAAAAGAAAATTAAAGAATAATCAGACAAAATAATTTGTATTAATAACTAATCAAGTACATTAAAGATTTACCTGTACATGATCAGGCCAACAATTTCGCAAGTTCATCTACTCCTAGGCTTCCTTGTGGTGCATTCAAATTATATTCACCAAAAATTTTCTTCCCTTTTGTTTTAGAAACCTTCTTCTCACTTCCTTCATTAACTGAAACTGCAGTCACTTCCTGGATTTCCAATTCCCAGGTTTCCGGCTTCTCCCTCTTATCCACTGGTACCGTCCTTGGCTCTTCACTCTTATCGACTCGAACCTTCCTTGGGTAGTGCCTAAAAACAGGTCCCGGTGGAGCAGACTGCGAAAAGGCGACCACTCTTCGATAAACAATGTCAGCGTCCAATGAGGAATCGTCTAGCACAACAGCACGACCATTTTCAATTGCTTGATTCAATAGTAAAAGAACTTCATCAACTCTACTTTTTTGGAGAGCTTGTGAGGCTTCTGAAGCATACATTAACTTGTCTTGGGTGGCTGAACCGACTGATAAAAGACCTACCTTCGTTTCAGAGTTCCCAAAATCTGAAATGGAATCAAATTTTAATTGTTCCATTGGTTCTGCATCCTCAATGTCCGAGTATCCAGATTCAATATCGCTTCCAGACATTGTGCTCCTAGATTCAAAACCTTCGTTATATGTATTAGCATCTATGTGCATTTTTCCATCCTCTCCCTCAGCAGCTTCTATGTTGTCCTCAACAGAGTCTTTGGTCTTAGGTATAGAATCATTTTGAAAGATCTTCTTTGTAGTTGAACCCGCATCAGTGGTGCTATATTTTTCAACCATCATAGGATCCAGCTCCTCGCTTTCTCCAGTTGCAACAATTGCAGAATCCGGAGATGTTGAATCAAAATGTTTCGAACTAGCATCCTCAACCTCAACTGACGCTTCTTGTTGTTCTTGTTGTTCAACAAATGGTGGAACAATAGCTGCTTCATCTATTTTTGGTGCCTCCTCTTCCTTGGAAATACTTACTCTAGGTGGAAGGGAGGACTTCCAATCTCGTCCTCTCCATATAAGAATGTGCTCACTTTCAAAAGAAATAAGAACACATGGGACAAGATCCTATAGTTAAAGAAATAAAAAGTACGTTCAATAGACTGGTTGACAAAATCCAATGGGAAGTAAGTTGATCTTTCAATCATAGAAAGAAAATATAAGACCTTCAGTTTAGCACCAATTTTATGAAAGTCGCTCGGATTCATCCCTTGACAATTAATTCTGACAAGCTCACACTCTTCAAACGCCTCTTTGACATGTTTTACAAGCTGATAGTACACACCATTTTTCCCTGTAACACATTCAAACAAGAGAGAGTTAGTGTGCCCATTTACTCGATATGATAAATTGGTTCAAGAAGAATAAGAAAAAGCATGTACCTAGCTTGCATATTGGTATTAATTTTCTTCCATTCTTACGCATTTTAGTTGCTTCCTCCAATGTTAGACCATCTGGGGCCTGCTGAATTAACCTGGGATATACCGGTGTGGCAGGTTTCCATAGCATGAGAGGGAAGCGAGGACGGGTTCTGTAGTTGTAATTTCTACCTCGATAAAGGTACAAAGTCCCACCTCTGCTATAGATTATTTTCCCTCCAGTTTTTTCCTGTCAAATCATGTAACAAGAAAGTAAGTTAAAAGCACCAAGCAAACCTATTTTTCTCAAGTTATTTATTTACTTGTTTTGGCAAGAAAGCCATACTACTTAACACACGCAGCATGAGTTGATTCACGTGTTTAAGCATCAGCATATTTTGAGATGCTTATATTAGGGACTGTCGTGGTGTGCATGTCAAGGTCAAAGGTAGATTGTTTCAAAAAACTAAATTAAATAGCAAAGATGTGGAAATATTAAACAACAAAATTCAAAGTTCAGATAGCAACTTCTGTCAAAAAATCATAATTATGGGAGAATATAGAAAGATAATAATTAACAGTTTATTTGATCATGCAGTGATTGAGCAGTGGAGCTAGAGGATACATCCACCGATGCAACAGTAAACACGCGCCACACAGACCATCATAAACTATATTGTCAATAACCAGCCTATTTCATGACATGCCATGATACTTTTCCAAAAAAATAAAAATAAAGGCCCGTGAATTCTTACTATGGGACCTTCTAGAAGAAGAAACAATTTGCTGAAATCGGACAACTTAGGAAAAATATGTATTGCTCAGAAATGTACAATATACTATAGTAGATTGGAGGAAGGTTCTTCTAACCTGAAATTATGAAATATGCCCCAAAAAAAAAACAGCCGATCATACTTATATTTGTACTAAAAAGAAGAAATCATAAAAATGATGGCAATGAGTTTGATCAAAAAATAATGGCAATGAGTAGTAATACATGCTATATAAAAAGAGGAATCAACCTCTAATTGCTGTTTCACATTGTCCATATCAACAGTACACACTCCTTTGCATTTTATTTTGCACACTCTACGCCGTTTCCAATGAGAGTGAATGTTATCCAACATATTGTGCGTTAAACCATCTCTACCTAAACACAATTGAACACAAAAGTTTCTGTAAGATCATCCAACAATTCCCTCAAAAGTATGAAGAGGATAAAATTTCCCTTCAGAAGTATATTTCCGATCGAAAGAATAAAAAAAACTCACCTTTGCTAGTTGATAAACTACAAAACAGGTAATATATAAACAAATTTAAACCACATGAATCTTGAAATCTCCTTTGGAGGAAGAAAAACCAACAAACAACTCAAACCATTTAAAACATTTCCACTCTACTCTGAAACAGACCACGAATGATTTAATGATTCACAAAACACAATCAAGAGCTACATGACTACTCTTTTTTTTTTTTTTGCACAACAAACACACACTAAATGCCTCATAGTTACAGTTTTTTTTCGTGATAACTGATAATTGATTTCTATAAAATAATGCAGAAGTCCAAACATAAATAGTACCGATATTCAATTGCCTGCTGGATTTCAAGCACCCTTGGATCAACAACTCAATCTCCTCCTGTGTCAATGGTTCACCCAATATTTCTTCCCTTGACATTACATACTTCGGCCCCGTCCCCGGCAAGAAGGGTCCAGGAGCCTGTACAGGTTTAACCCCCTTCTTATCTTTCGGCGGAAGCCGAAACGAATCAAATTCGGGCAATTTCTTCTTGCTCGGCGGCAATGGAGCACGCCCGGTCCACGGCCGTGGTATAGTAGTCGGTCCAAACGGCGTATACGGTTCACGCAGCTTTAACGGCTTTACCTTCGGAGTTTCCGTATAACTATACTTAAACTCAAACGGAGCTCCATCAATTACATAAGAAACTCCATCTTCACTTATATTAACATCAGCTTCTACACCTACAGGTCTATCTTTGAGTGTAATCATATTCCTTTTGGTTTTTGAAACTCGACGAAACGCAGGTGGTGAATCAGGGTTAGGGTTTTTGGAGTACTTAGATTTCCGACCAGGAATTGAAGGATTTGACGGAGAAGAAGGCGTACCTAGAGACCGAAACGCTTCGTTTGTGGAAGTGAATGAGGCGTCGGATTCGGAAAGGTTGGAAATTCTGGTGACGGATTCGAAGCGGCGTTCGCGGCGGATTTGGAACTCGATTTCTTCCTGAGAACGGCGACGGAGCTCGAATTTTTCGGCGTTTGCGTTGTACCAGCGGGAGAATCGAATTTCAGTAGGAGAAGAATGAGGGGAGGGAGATGAATTAGGGCAAAATTGAGGAGCGAAGAGAGGGAAGGGGATGGGCAATTTGAGCGCCATTGCCATTGATGGAAATGGATTCAAGGTGAGAGTGAGAGTAGGGATTGTGTTTGGAGTAAATTTTCCGGCGACACCAAATCAGCCAAAACGACGTCGTATAAACTTATGGCCCGTTTGGTATCTTCCATTGTTTTCATTTCTTGTTTCTTATTTCTACTAGATTCATACCATGCGTGTATTTTTTTTAAATTCTTTAAAATTTAAACGAATGTACGGAATTTTAATTTTCATTTTCCCAACATTTATGAAATTATTATAATATATTTAATTTCTTAGAAAAATTAATCATATTTTTAACTATTTTAATTTAAATAAAAAAATTTATAATTAATTAAATATATCGTATAAATTATTTTAATCTAACAACAAATTTAAATAAGCCCTCATTAGATTCAGAGTTTCGATTTTGTTTTTTCTTCTTCTTTTACTTGCTTTTAGTTTTGTTCTTTGTTTGTTTTTTATTTTTTATTTTTTAATTTAAACGTCAAACTACCCGTGTTTCCTAATTAAAAAAAAATTGAAAATTATTTTATTTTATTTTTACTTGAAATAAAATATTTATTTAATTGAAAAACAAATAGTAATATATGGATTTTTTTAACATGTTGAATTATTAAAAAAATGAATATTCATAAAAATTTGCTAAATAACTAAAATATAGCTTTTAATATTTGTAAAGTTTGAACATGTTTTTAATTTCTTGACCTTTAATATACATGAAAAATCAAATTAATATCAACAATGTATATGTATTGAATATAATATGTTTATTTGAATGATAATAATATATTGAATTAATTATTTATTAATAAATTGATCATTACTTTAAAAAAAAGTACATATTTAATACATAAAGTAGTAATTAAATGGTAATGACATATTTTATAAATTATAGGTTTAATGAAGGGTAAATGTTATATTAATAATGACATATTTTGTAATATTTAAAAATCAAATGGGGATATAATGGTCTACGAATGTTTCTTAAACATCTCACCTTTTATATATTAAGGATAAGGATAAGGATTTCTTGTTTCTGGTAGGAAAAGAAACAAAAATTTGTTTGATAACTATTTATTGTTTCTGTTTCTCTCTTTTTTTTTAAAAAAATATGATGACAATATTACAATTTTAAAATTAAAACAGGATAACGTAATAATTTATCAATGTGTTGAAAATTTTTGAAACAAGAAAGAGAAATAAGAAACTAATATTTGTGGTTTCTAAAATTTCTACATAAATTTGGAAAGTGTTTCTAAGAAAAATAGAAAAAAGAAGATTACCAAACAACTCAATTTTTTATAAAATGAAAAATAAAAGTAATAAACAAAATTGGGAAGGTTAACAAACGTATCCTTATTTTCTCCATTTCATGTGTAAAATAGAAATATGATTTATTTGTATGAAGGATAACAACATTTTTTAAGTAATCACATTCCTTTTGGAGAGGAATCTTAATGATTTTTTAAGATTGGAAATTTTGAGGGAGGGGGTGTTCGATTTAGTTTTGACCCATGGATCTCTTTGATCTATGTTATCCAAATCTTTTTATAATTGCTCTGTCTCTCATTTATGAAAATTGGAGGGTTTTTTTTTCTCTCATTCAAATTTTCAACTGATAGTGTCTCATTTTGTTGAAAAAATAAAGTGAAATAAAAGTTTGCTTTTTAGTTTTCTAGTAAAGAAAATTAATAAAAATATTTTTAAAAAAAAATAATTTGAAGTTTTTTTCTTTTCAATTGTGGCTTATAAGTTATTTTTAAAATCAAAGCAATCTCTTACTTTTTTTTTTTTTTTTTTATAAAGCAATCTCTTACTTTTATTTATAGGGTAATTACTGAAACACCATATTTTCACCTATAAATTATTGAAATGTTATAAGTTTTAAAAAACTATCCAAACAACAGTTGAATAATTCATTAAAATAAAGAGGAAAAAAATGAATAAATTCATTGAAAATTTATAATAGAAAATAATAAAATATTTTAATAATTTATTGAAGTAAACAATATAAAAAAAACCATTAAAATTAACTAGGGCATAATCCATTTGTTAAGACATGTAATTCCACATTTAAGAGCGTGGTTCAATCGACACTTTATATAAAAAGAAATAATTCTGATAATTCAGTAATTAGTATATTAAATATGTTTTTTTTAGACCAATTCTATTTATGTAAAGATAGAGAACTAATCTTTTTATATATATATATATTTAAAATAAAAAAAAACCGAATTTCAAAAACAAAAACAATAAGACAAGAACCTAATTAGAAGAATCTACAATTATAATTTATTTTAAGGACATATTTTTTTTTAATCCATTTACCAAATTCCAATCAGTCAAAGTCAACGATTTTCAACCTGTAATCTATGGACGTTTCGCCGCACAAAAGCAACGCAGCTGGACAAAGCACCACGTCTCGCCACATTCTTCTTTGCCTCACAAACTGACAGACTTTCTTTTTCTTTTTCTTTTTCTTTTTGCACAGAAAATCCAGTTTCCACTGTTAGTTTTCAGTCAGAAATTTAATAAGATTATCCTACTTGAACAAGGTTTTTTCCCCCTCTAATTAACTCAAAATGGGGTTAAAAATATCGGCCGAGTCCGATACAATTTAGTCGAGTCGTATTTATCTCAATAGATAATGAGATAAAAAATATACTCACAATAAAAGAGCTTAAAAATAAATGACTCGGTTCGACTCAAATCAAACACTATGACTCAAGCTAACACGATTTGATAATCTTTATATATATTATTTCTTTTATTTGTGTATCGTCGGATGCTAGTTTAATTCAAATAATCGTATCTCTCGGAGTTAATTACCGATACCGTGACTTAGAACCATGACTCGAAATTAACATAACCCCTCTCATTAATATGTAGAAACTTCCAAAAAAATTGGAAATTTGAATGGATAATGTTTTGTCATTGGTTGCCTTTGAAGCAAAGTTTTTTTTGTGGGGCCAAAAGATGATTCTAAATTAAAAGCAACTGGATAAAGATCATCCAATGCTTCATTCTTCTCCATGAATCTTCTTTCCTATCGGTTAGTTCTTTTCCCTATATCTTTTTTTTTCTTTTCTGTTTTTATTCTTCTCTTTTGTTTTTTTGTTCTTTCCCTTTTCCCTTTGCTTGTGCTTTCAGTTTCATACCGTTTTTGGGAATGTGGGTCTTTTCAATCATGCTGTTTCCCTCTTTTTAAGTTGATTTTACTTCATAAGAGTGATCTTCCCATCTGGGTCTTGCAGATTTCAGTGTTTCTGTGTCTAAAATATTGGTAATTTGTCACCATAGACATATTGTTTTTCCTTTCTTGAATCTTGTAATGTGATATTTGAACTTTTTGTTGCCTAGTTAAATCTTTTGTTTCAGAATTTACTGTTTTTTTTTCCTTTTTTGAAGTTCTTTAGTCATGTGCTTTGTTGTTCTTTTCCATTTTGGTTTATGATTGTTGTCTAGAAATGGATTGATGTTTGAGTTGAGAGTAATTTTAATGAATTTGGTAATGTTATGTGTTGGGATTACGCCCAAAGTCCCACATCGGTTAAAATTGAGGATGGTCGTGAGTTTATAACTAAGGCATTGTCTCTATCGACATGAAGCCTTTTGCGTAGAAAAAAAAAATTAATTCCAAGTTTAGTCCCAAAATAGACAATATCATACCGATTTAGTTCTAGAAGATCCGATGTCCTAACAATATGCTTTAGTTTCTTATTTCCATCTTGTATGCTCTTTAAGTTTAAGGAACTTTTGCTTCAGCTCATAACCTCCCTGTATTCATAATTGGGTGCTGAATTTTAAACTCAAGATTGAATCATAGCCACATTGTTCCATTGGTAAAACCTTTTTATTGAAATAGATGATCAAGTAACCTAAAGGAGCCAGTGTTAAAAACTGGAGTTTTGATCGCTGCATTGGAATTAAATCAATTGGAGCTGCGGACATTCGATTTTCTGTAGGCTATAGTCATGGGTTCATCAACTTCTTTATTTCTTCTTCTAGCCTCTTTTTTCTTGTTAAAATGTTTTTGGGTTTTACTAAAAGCATTAACATTTTTGAAACTTCTCATATCTTTTCTATATGAACTAGTACTCCTACTCGATATTTTATATTGTGCTCCGCGATGAACTGACAATCACGGTCTCATTTATGGAAATTATGGTGCCTGATCTCAGAAATTGAAGATTGGATGGGAGATGCACACATCCAGGATGACATATATGAAACTACTTCAATGGTGAGTGCTAAATTTCCAGTTCTTGTCATTCTTATTACATGACTAGAGGCAGTTGACAATGGTTCCAAGGTTGTAGCATGTTCGTTTTTCTCAGCATTGTAACCTTCGATCATCAACAAATTCTTATGATATCTCTGTTAGGAAGCTTGGCCTTCCAGATCTTATATGGCTATTCATTTCAGGCACATGGCGATGCTCTTCAAATCTTTGGTATTGTATCACCAGTGGATGAGATTTTAGCCCATATCTTGGCATTGACTAGTTATATAACTCATCGATTTGTCCAATTTATCGGTGAGTTTTATACTTTACCCCGTCTATTATCTGTGTGCCATTCACGATGACATTCTTACAATGAAAATCGACCTTATTCAAAGTGTTTGACTTACAATTTGAATCTGTTGAATCCTTAAATATCCATATTATGATTATATAATGAATGTCCGCATGTGACACTTGAAGCAGAGGATCTTGTAGTCAGAGATGTCAACAGATTTCTCACCGACCCCGTGGTCATCTCAATGGGATATTGTCCAAGTTCTTCTAGTCAGAGCGTACAGAGATCTGTTTTGGAAGGTTCTACAATATCCACCCTGAGTACAATCCCAGGTTCCTCAGATTCGAGGAACGGTCTGCTTGTAAATAGGAGATCAGATGTAGAAACTGTTTTCCAGGGAACATTTCCCATTTATCAAGGGTAACTATAGATTCTTCTTGTTCTTTCTAGGTATTGCAAAGCAAGAATGTATAGAAAAGTGAATCAAAGTGGAACTATTTTCTGATTTTAGTTATTAAGTTGTTGCACAGAACATAAAATACCTTCTTATAAAGTCTAGACTGACGTGACATCTAACGTTAAACGGAATGAGAGTTTAGTAGTTGCCCCAAAAATTCTCTGAATCATTTTCTTAATCACTTTATCTTGTGTAGGTTGATGCTCCCATTTTATGGTTTATGCTTTCTCCAAAAGCTAGCTTTACACTCTTTGAGACGTTGTTTCTCCTGCATTAGATGCATTCAACTCCACTTTCATAAGTAAGAATACAATGCTTTGATTTGTGTTTTTTTTTTCCTGAGGTCGATGCCCTTTTCCATTAGATGTTACAAACTTTCAATCAAATCTATGCTTTGCGCTCTTTCCATTTTTATATTTGATTTTTCGATATAAAGAGCTGACTGTCTGTCATCTCACACTGCCAGTATTATATCTAGAATAGAAAGAACTTTGCACGGTTCTTCTGATGATATTGGATGGCTGCAAAACACTCCTGGCATGCCTCCTTCTGTTGACGGTACCGCAAGATTCCTGGAATTGCTCTCAGAAATAAGGTTTTAGATTAAATCTTGTACATTTCCACATATTAAATTAAATTTGAGACTGCCATTTTTTCAAAATATCATAGGTTCAATTGATTTTTGATTCAAAATTTTCTGATTATCAGGCTTGCTCATTAGGACTATTGGTTATAAATTTGACCTTTTACACTCTTTATAGTCATAAATCATGAGTCAAGTAATGCTCATAGTTCAATGTTGTCATTTATTTTGAACTACATTTTTTGAAATTTATGATGGGCTCTTTATGAGAAATTCAAGATTTCTCAATTTTGATTATTTATTCATCAACCTATAACTTATCATCGAACTGTATTCGTTATGATAACTCAGGAATGGAGAGCACACACTACCCAACACATTTGTTTATTTATTAATTCCAGGTATTGAAAACATCTTATTTGTTAAAACCGTATCGGAATTTTTTTCCTCATTTTTCTGTTCATCATGAGATGTTAGCAGGTTATACACCTCTATAATGGAAATTTTGATTTCTCAGGTCTATTTAGTAATCATGGTCCCTTATATTTTGTGGGCACCAAGAAATTTTTTTCAAAGATGGGTCTTACTTGCCATATTGCAAGAATCCACAGTGAGGTAATAAATCATCTCCCGGAAATTATAGCCGCTACTCGTATGGCCATCAAAGAATTGCCTGCTTTGTATATTGCTTTCGCCCCTTTCCTTTTTCTGGGATAATATGTGAATTAAGACTGGTTCCTTACTCCAATTATAGTTTTTCGTGTACCTATTATAAGTAATGTCGTTACACATGTAAGTTCCTTACTCCAATTATGCTTTCTCGAAGGCGTCTGTGGAACATAATGCCTGGAAATTGAAAGAATACATTGAAGAACTTTACTGGGGATCGGGCAAGCGAGTGATGCTACTAGGCCATAGCAAGGGTGGGGTTGATGCTGCTGCTGCATTATCAATCTACTGGAGTGATTTGAAAGACAAAGTTGCTGGCTTGGCTCTGGTACAATGTCCATATGGTGGCACCCCTTTAGCTTCTGATATACTTCGCGATGGGCAGATAGCCGACAAAGAGACTCGGAGGATCATGGAGCTCATAATATGCAAGATTATCAAGGTAGCATTTTCCGATGCCCTTAACATTGATTCTTCGTCTGTGATAGTTATCATAATCTGATTAGAGGCAACAAAATGGCGGAGGAAGTTGTGTGCTTTTTGACATGCCGCGAACCAAGTGAAACCATGGCTCGTTCGCTTAATTCTTTGAAGGCTAATTTTTAATTCTGTATGGCGGCTCCTTCCCCGGTTCGGCCGTTGTGAACTATGTTTTTCATTGGAGGAGCTCATTATACATCAACTTTATGTAGTTTCTCAGGATGCAGTCCTGTTTCTCCTACGGAATTCTAATCCTGTTCAATGTAGGGCGATATTCGAGCATTGGAGGATCTAACCTACGAGAAGCGGAAGGAGTTCATCACAAGTCACAAACTCCCAGATAACATACCACTAATCTCCTTTCACTCCGAAGCACGAGTAGCTCCCGGAGTTCTTGCTACAATGACTCAAATAGCTCATGCTGAGCTACCATGGCTACCTCTCCCAAGATCTTGGACAGAAACTGATAGTGTAATACAGGGAGGACGCCAGGTTCCAGTCATGATTCCCCTTTCTGCCGTTATGGCTTTGTGTGCTCTTCATTTGCAGCTTCGGTACGGGGAGAAGAGTGACGGTTTAGTAACAAGCCGAGATGCCGAAGTTCCCGGCTCGGTCGTGGTGAGACCGAGCCAGAAACTTGATCATGCCTGGATGGTTTACTCTTCAAGTAAGAAGAATCCTTATGATCCTGATGCTTGTGAGATGTGTGAGGCGATTTTGACATTGCTTGTAGAGCTTGGAATGAGAATGAAAGGAGGAAAATTAAAAACTGAATTGCTATAATTCATCATCAAAACCAAACTCATAAATTTTTTCCATTGCAAAATTTGATTGGAAAGTTGAAGTTTGTGTTTGGTGAATTTTTTTTTTCTTCAATGAAAGTGGAGTTTGATGACATTTCATGGCCAGGAGAATTGGAATTCAGAAACAAAATGTTATTTTGTTGTTATGGTTGAACGGTGTGTAGTTTTCTTTTTTATTATAAAATGAAAAAACTTTTAACTTCACCTTCAGAACTACTTGTATTTTTGTGAAACAATATAGAAATTTTTAATCATTAAAACAAATCAGAGCTTTTATTTACAATTATATTAAATGAACACATATTAATTATTTTTAACAATCAGGTTTTAATGTAATCAAGGGGCTTAATATGAATACACATGTTATTAACCCATACAAAAATTTTTACTCATTAAATCAAAAGAATTTGTCTCAAATAGCATAAATCTGCAAACTAATTACTAAAATGTCATAACTTTTTAAAAATTACTCAAATAGTATAATTATAGTTCAATAATTTATTGAACTATAATTCAATTAATTATTGAACTATTTTTCATAGGTATTTTTAACGAATTTGTTTGTTTTTTGGTTTTTTAAGTTAAAGGTCAATAATTTATTGAACTATTTGATCATTTTTATTATTATTTTCACTGAATTTATTAAAAAAATTATTATTTTTAGTTCAATAAGTTATTGAACTATAATTATGCTATTTGAGTAATTTTTGAAAAGTTCAAACATTTCAGTAATTAGTATGCAAAAATATGTTATTTCAGTAATTGCCCCTTAAATCAAATAGGAGCTTTTATTTACAGTTGTATTGAACAACATTAAATGATAAAATGAAAAAAGAACAAAAAGGAAATGATGTCAAATACAAACCGACGATCATGAAAAAAACTGTAAAGCAATGAATCAATATATTATATCGCACTGATGAATAATTGAAAGAAAAAATATAAACAAAGAACCCTAGTTGTCCACGTACAAAAACAAAGAGAGTGTAAAAAAAACTAGAAAAAATAAAGAATCACAAACGTAATCAACGGAACGAATACGTAAAATTTGATAACAAGAATAATGGAACATGGAATTAGGGAACAAGATCTTAAAAAAAAGGGGGACAGATTTGGTAAATTTGAAAAAGAATAAATGGACAATGAAAAAAGAAAAAATATATGAAAATAAAATTAAAACAAAAACGGTTTAATAGAGAGCGAAAACAAAATTTAAAAAATGGTAAAATTGGGATTTCGTAGGGGGAAAACCACCAAAAGTGGCCTTAAATGGCTATTAGTGTAATTAAATGTGGAACACAGATATAATTGTAAATAAAAGCTCTGATTTGATGCGCCTATTCTTATGTTGTTATAAAAAAGAGCTCTGATTTGATTTAATAAGTAATAATTCTTATTTTTAACTAAATTTATGCATTTTATTTTATTTAAAATATATGGAAAATCTTAGTTTAAATTAATGAGTAGATATGGAATAATTAATCTAAATTAATTTAAGTTATGATATGAGAATATCTTATTATAGAATAAGATATTATATCTTAATTATTTAAAATATATTTTAATATCTTTATTTAATTATTTAATAATTAAAAATAGGGTGAAATACCATTTTGGTCCCTGAACTTTCACTCTAGTTTCATTTTTGTCCCAGAACTTTTAAAAAAGACCGATTTCATCCCTAAACTTTTCAAATCGTGTCATTTTCGTCCTTCCGTCCATTTTTCCGTCTGGGTGAGTAAAGGTAGCTTATGTGGGTCTCATTAATTGACGTGACATTAAATATGTGGGAAAATGTTATAAATGATGTGGAAAACCAAACTGATGTGGTATTTTCTATTAGGTTAAAAATAAGATTGAGGGTTAATTAGTCATTTTACGTTTTTTCCTAATCAGACCGAGTAGGTTGTCTTCTTCCCAAAAAAACTAGGGCAGTCTGGTTTCGCACATCACAGTGGAGAAGATTTACAGGCCGGGTTGAGCCTGACCCGTCAACCGTTGACTTACGGGCCGAGCTTGGGTTGGGCTTAGGCCGGCCCACGAGCTTTATCCATATGATGTGGCTTACTCGTAACAGATGTCGACGGAAAACAGTTTAGGTAACTCAAATCTGAGTATTAACAATGGATCGAGGAGAAGTAACCAAAATCAGAATGTGGCGTTGTGCTACTGTGGAGTTCGTGGTAAGTTACAAACATCATGGACAAATGCAAACCTAGGGTGTAGATTCGTTGGTTGTGCGTATTACAAGGTTAGATTTATACAGGTTGTTCTTTTTCTGATTTTGAAATTATATTATGATTTTAATCTGATATGTTATTCTACTCATTTATCTTCATAGGGAGGTTCGTCAGGATGTGGGTTTTTCCACTGGTATGATGCAGAGTTCATAGATCATTAATTGACCTCATGAAAAGCCAATTAAGTGGCAGGCATCCAGTGCAATAAGCGGGCGACAGTAGTTAAAACTGCCCTTACAACACTTCAGACAGACGTATATTCGCTTGTAGATTAGAGGACTCTCAGCATCCAACCTATCTATTTCAATCTTCACGGTTGATCCAACGTTTGAACACAACACCTCCTCACAATAATCTCGCAGCCTCCAAAATTGTTCCACCAGTGTTTCGTTAATTTTTCTCTATGCCTTTGTTCCTGCATGATAGGCTTTTGATTTAGAAATTGTCACATATAATTCTGTTTTTACTGTCTCTTGAATTTCCTTCAATGGCCATTTTGGATGAATACGAAACCTATCCATGTACTTCATCGCAATCCAAGACGAAGTCAAATTATGATTTGTGAATTTCCTGGGGCATGTGTGTTCGCCATAGTAGGTTTTAACTTGAAAAGTCTCACGCTCAGTTTTCACCCGAGAGGCATGAAGTTTCCAAGCGCACTAGCCAGAACACACTGCCCGAACTCGCTCTTTGTCGTTCTTCACCAACTTTACATTGAATGCCTCAGTCACGGCATATTGTTTAATGGCAGTCTTCAAATTTTTTCTTGTGGGAAACTTCTTCCCAATGGTAAATTCTACCTTTTCCATATCAGCCCGTGGATTAAACCATTCATAACTTGGCTCTTTCTCACCATCTGAATTAGAAGGTGTGTTCAATTCATTTGATAGTACGAAATTCGATTCAACGACACCTTCAAAATTCAGACAATCATTCAAGTCAATCTCAGACTCCACTGAGCAATCAGATACTACTACATCACCCTTTCATGGTCAGCCTCTTCATTATCTTCATATTGTTTATCAGCCCCAGCCTCTTCATGCTCACCCTCAACCTCAACCACTTCATCCTCAGACATAACTTCTTCGTCCTCACAAACAACCTCTTCACCCTCATCACCTTCCCCCTCTTCTTCATGCTCAGACACAACCCTAGCCTCAACACTATCTTCACCATCATCCTCAGCCTCAACACTGTCTTCACCAGCAATGTTTTCATGCTCAGACACAGCCCTAGCCTTAACATGCCCACTATTTTCACCATCATCACAGTCTACTAGTGAATTGGTTGGGAAAATTGGTTGGGAATTGAGTGAGGAAATTGGGGAATTTTGTAGGGATTTGATTGGGGAATTTGGGGGGGGGGGGGATTGATTGGTGAAATTGGAGGGGAATTGATTGGGGCATTCATTGGGGAAATCGAGGGGAACTAATAGAGCATTAAGCAAATTTGGTAGAGAAATTTGTTGGTGAATTGGGTGGTTGTATGTCTTCATTGGAGTAACGGGGAGGAGACCATGACATATCGTCATTGGAAAAACGGAGAGAGGACCACGTCATTTCTTCATTGGATAAACAGGGAGGAGACGTTGTTATGTTGTCTTTCTCATCCAACTCCATTGTATCATCACCAACATTATCATACTCAGTATCATACCATCCCAGAAGAGGTATGTGAAGAATTGTGGTGATCGGCTCCGCTATGACATAGAACACTTCATTCGGGTTGTGTTCAACATAAATGTGGATGTACCTATCTTCTGTAATCAGCTTCACCATTTCAGGACTTTCCTCATCAACTAATATACAACGAAGTCCATTACTAATGTCCATTCCAGGTTTCACGTAATGAAACCACACATGATTGTAAACCTCCAACCTCACAATAATCATTCTCAACTCTATAATAGAGAGTCTATCCACTTCGTAAGTGACTACTTCTTGAACACCCCCAACATAGGTGAACTTCGGTGTATATACCAGCCATGCATCCTCTGTAATGTATCACTAGATGACAGTAATCTTGCAAATCTACCATTTTTCCTCTAAATTTCAGACAGAAAACACTTAAGCTTTAGAAGGAATCAAGGGTGACAAATGCACAAGTTAGGGCTTTCCAATGTAAGTGTAAGGTACACAAGTTTCAAACCTCTTTTTGGGATTTTTCTTCACAAAACCTATGTACCGAAAAATGCAAAATCGCAATTCTTGTTCGCAAATGGCTTCGCTTCTCCTTCAAGTCGTTCACCTTCGCTTCTCCTTCAAGTCATTCACCTTCGCTTCTCCTCGTTTACCCTTCGCTTCTCCTCGTTTACCCTTCACTTCTCCTCGTTTACCCTTCGCTTCTCCTTCGTCTTCGTCTTCATCTCAAGCGATTTTTCTGCTTCACGATTTGAAGGTTAGAGCAGTTAATTTAGGGATGAAGGATTAAGAATGAAGGATGCGGTTTATGGAAGTTTTACTTTAGAAGTTAGATATTAATTTAGTTTCTAAAAATGGATAGTTCAGATTGATTAGGTGTGTTTAAAGGTCTAGATCATGCCACATCTAATAGAAACTGCCACATCAACTTGGTTTTCCACATCATTTATAATATTTACCAATATATTTAATGTCACGTCAATTAATGAAGCCTACGTAAGCCACCGTTATTCTCCCAGACGGAAAAAAGGACAGAGGACGAAAATGATACGATTTGGAAAGTTCAGGGACGAAATCGGTCTTTTTTGAAAGTCAGGAACAAAAACGAAACCAGAGTGAAAGTTCAGGGACCAAAATGGTATTTTACCCAATCCAAAATTTTTATGAAGCCTTAGTTTTCCTATAAATAGAAGACTTAGGGTGACCCGAATCACACAACTAAGAGAGCAAAAGAAAGGCTAAGAAAAAAAATCCCTCCTCCCTCTATCTCTTTACTGCCGCTGGCCCCTGTGGTCTAAAGGAAAAAAATTTCTTCCTTTTTCCAAAGAGGATAGTGCCCACTAGGGGTGTAAACGGGGCGGGGTGGGGCGAGGGTGGGGTCCCCCGTTTATCCCCTGTCCCGTTTAAGGGAAAAAACCTCACCCT
The DNA here is from genome assembly GCA_028015215.1 of Gynostemma pentaphyllum. Taxonomy (NCBI): domain Eukaryota; kingdom Viridiplantae; phylum Streptophyta; class Magnoliopsida; order Cucurbitales; family Cucurbitaceae; genus Gynostemma; species Gynostemma pentaphyllum. The sequence goes on along the minus strand of CM051348.1, from coordinate 39,602,039 downwards.
GCCCCTGTTAACATTTCCCCCGCCCCTGTCCCCGCCCCGTTTATGGAACAGGGGCGGGGCGGGGGATAAAAGGGGTGGGGCGAGGTGAGGTGGGGCGGGGGGGGGGGAATATTTAAAAACATGCATGAACTTTTTTTTTTTTATAAATTTTAATATTTTCAAATATAAATCTTATATAATATACACATTTGTATTTCTTTCCATTCCATAAACAATGTATTTAACAATAAACTAAAAGTTTCAAACATAATATATATTTTCATTATAAAGTCTTAAGTAACAATTCAAAAACAATTTTCGTAAACACACATAATCAATTTTCATTTTATTATAATATTATCAAATCAATCCAAATTCTAATTTGATATTTCAAAGTCTCAATAAACATAAGTAATCCAAATTCAAACATAATTAATGTATGTAATTTTAAAAAAAAAAAAAAAAAAAAAACTTAGTGCTAAACGGGGTGGGGCTGGACCCCGCCGGGGACATTCTCATTACCCTGCCCCCGCCCCATTTAGTAAATGGGGGAATTTTTTTCCCCTGCCCCTGCCCCATTTACGAAGCGGGTTTGGCGGGGTCGGGGCGGGAGAGTTTCCTTTCACCCCTCGTGCCCACACACCGATTCTATTTTGTGCTTATCGAGGAAGATCTTTTTGGTGGTCCCTAGATCGTAACCAAGAAAGAAGAGGAAGAGCCAGACACTTCTCAATAAGGATTAGTCTTCTATTTATGTATATGTTTTTAGATTAATATTATACTGCAAGGAAATATCTTTGAGAATTCCGCTTGAGAACTCTTGTATAGGGGCCTCAATCCTAACAGAAATATGATTAGTAAAGAAACGGGTTGAAAAAATTGTTAGTTAACATAGTATATAACTTACGTAATCGCAGTCACACCATGGGATCGTGAACATGCTTGTCTACGACGTTATCCATGAGTTCAGAACAAGCCTGCCAATCATATAAGCTCCTAGCGCAATATACTTTCTTCTAAAGGCCAGCCTGTGTCATGGCCTTTCTATTCCACCATGAACATACTGGTGGCATAATTTTCAGCAACAAGCTTCGGTATTTATTCATAAATCCATGCCTGCAATAGTTTCATATATAAAACATCAGATAACTATAAAATTTCAGGTAATTTAAAGGTAGTTTTTAGAATTCTACCTGGAATGTGTACGAAAATCCGGGTAGCGTGTAGGTTACATCTAAAACCTTGGTATTTGGGTTGCTATTTTTTTTCTCCTCAAACTTTTCATTATCCAATAATTCAAGTTTTTTTTCTTCTTCTTCCTCAATTGCGTCCTTCAGCAAACCTAGTGTGATCGCATAAATCGTGTAAACCCATTCAAAACTTTCCCCACATTTCTTCATAGTCTACCAATGACAATAATCTGGTATCAATATGTTTTCTTCTCAATCCACCAATCAACACTAGCTCCACAATGTACACGGGCGTCAATTTCAATATATCTCTTTCCTCTGTCAATTCGTGATCAAGGAACTTATCATCTAAATCATACTTGTTTATAGAATAACGATCACTAAACAATAAATACTGTAGTGATCCATACATATAAGGCTTCTCCAGCGCGGAAACCTAGAAATACGTGCAAAATCATCCTTTATAAATGTTATGACTCGTCCTCTAATCAGAAAACTTATCATCTGCTCATTCGGTTGTTCAATCTTTCTTAGTAGAACTACGTGAATGAGTGGACTACAAAACGTAAAATCTACATCAATTAAACACCCGATGAATGATTGCCTCACCATTGTTAGCTGTGTTGGAGTGAGCTGCTTCTTAATATTCTTGACAATATTAGTCAAATGTGAGACCCCAATTATAGTAGAGGGAAAATGTTCATCAAGACTATATTTCAATTTAGCCATTTAACTTGAAAGATAAAAAGTTTCAGAAATAAGACATTATAATAGAATTAATAAAGTCAAAGTTTTAAGGGATAATGATCGGACAGATCATGTTCTATGATCGGTCAGAGTAGAGGGAAAATGTTCATCAAGACTATATTTCAATTTAGCCATTTAACTTGAAAGATAAAAAGTTTCAGAAATAAGACATTAGAATAGAATTAATAAAGTCAAAGTTTTAAGGGATAATGATCGGACAGATCATGTTCTATGATCGGTCAGAGTAGAGGGAAAATGTTCATCAAGACTATATTTCAATTTAGCCATTTAACTTGAAAGATAAAGAGTTTCAGAAATAAGACATTAGAATAGAATTAATAAAGTCAAGTTTTAAGGGATAATGATCGGACAAATCATGTTCTATGATCGGTCAGATTATTGCTTATGATCTGACCGATCATAGAACTTGGTATTCTTTAGATCGATGATCTGACAGATTCTTCATCAATGATCTGACCGATCATAAGAAAGGATCGATTATATCGAAGAGATGATCTGTCCAATCATTATTCCTAAAACTTTGAGTTTACGAATTGAACATTTTTTCACTGAATCGAAAACATACCTTTTCTCGTTCAAGTTAGTAGTAGAGGTGTTTGAGATGAGTTTACGAAGAAGAGCTTGAGATTTAACGTTTGATTTCGAAACTGAAAACGCAAACTTAAAAAGGAAAGTCAGATCATATTGTGGGTTTAAACATATTGATTTCGCACAGATTGTGGGTCTGAATGTATTCCCGATTGAGATCGTGGGACTGTTTGCCTAATTGTTGTTTCAAATTGTTTGTGGCATTTGGCTTCCGTGGGTTGGATATCATATTAAGGGTTTTTGATCTTTTCATATTTAGATGACATCAACATAAAATTCTATTTATAAAAATTAGAAAGGGAGGTTAAGTTTCATTAAGACTCAATTTTCAAAGTCAATTTGGCAAATTTCTGTAGTGAAATTATTATAAATCACTCATTAGTTTAGAAATATTTCACACCATAACCAAATATGATTCACATTATTTTATTAGCTAAACATCATAGTGTTGTCTATGCAGACGTATTAAATCAGTACTCATCACCACACATTGCTTGGTTGAAAAACAAACTTGTTGACTGTGGTCACCGACCTATGGAAAACGTGTTGAAGTTGTTGAAGTAAGGACGAGGCTCTATCTGAAAGCGTATCTTAAGATGTCACAAAATGGGCCCTTCTTTAATTGGGCCTCTGACAATGCTGTCATTAAGCCCAACAAAGCACTTATTTATCGATCCAAAGTATTAAATTTTGGTAGGCCCATAAGGCCCCATGACAATCTCCAAGCTATATGTAAGGAATGAAGGGAAATTTTCATAACTACCCCATTAAAAAAACTAGTTTTCAAATTTACCCTATATATGTAGAAGTTATCAAAATTACCCCTAATTTTACACATGAAGGCTAGCCAATTAAAGTTAGTGGGATGACTATAACTAACCAGAGGGTAAAAATGAAAGTATCATAGGAGAGGGAGTATTTTTGATAACACACTATAAATTTGGGGTAAATATGATAAAATTCCCAAAATGAAATAGGATGTTTTGTTGGCTAGCTAAAGATGAAATGAAATGGCTATTCTTATGAATAGGAATAAATAGAGTAGGGTTACATTACACTAGAAACCACCATAGAAGTAAAATATAAAAAATAAATGACTATTCTCATGAATTTTTTTTTCCCATGAAGATGAATTTCATTAAATCAAAAAATTTGAGCTAAAATGTGTTACGTTTCCATAAAAGAAAATGAGGAGGAATTGGTTGATCGAAATAATTTAAATCTAATTTGATAAAAAAAAATTTCAGTTTCTTAATTTTAAAATTAATCATGCTTTATGAGCAATTTCTTAGTTATGTAATCTAGTTTTTATAATTATTTTTAAAGTCGTTCCGAAAGTGTTGTGGTTTTGCTATAAACAAGAAAAGAAAAGAAAGTGGTTTAGTTTTATTTACAAAGTATTTTAAAAAGAGAAATTTCTCTAGATGGTATTTTTTGAATTGGTGTTTTCATAAATAGCAAAAGTTGTGAAATTTTTTAAAAGTGACTTTTTTTTTCCTTGCATTAATTTAATGAGAAATTTATAGAAACGACCCTCAAAATTAGACATTAAAAAATTTCGACCTCCATATCTCAGTTTATACTATTCTGACCATTTGCTGATGTCACATATGAAAAAACCAAAAAACCCATGTTAAAGTATTTGTTTTTTTGAAAAATACAAAAAATCCTAAAACTCTCTCATTATAATCTATGTTCTTTTCTTCTTCTTTAATAAAACAAAACCCACAGATCATTTTCATAATTCATTTCTTATTTTCACAAATCCTTTTCTAAATTTATATGGATTTAAACTTTTTTTTTTAAATAAAGAGAAATGTTGAAAAAATATTGGATGAGTTTCTATACAATTTCTTCTATTTCAAAAAACCAAAACCACACAAATCATCTCTCATTAAAAAAAAAAAATGGGATCCGATTAATCTCAATTTCCGTGTTTTTTTTTAAGAGAATTTTTCTAGATTTTCAATTTAAACCCTAAACTTTTGATTTGATGAATTCAAACCTTAAACTTATATAAATGAATCAATCTATACCCGATTAAATTTCCGTCAATGACTTTTTTGTCAAGTCACATGCAAGGGTTTTTCTTCCTCAAATTTCAGAGGGAAGTGTAGGAAAATACACCAATTGGAGAGGGGAGAATCCATGGAAGAGGAAATTTGTAGTTTTTCTATCCCAACCCTGTAAATTCTTTCAAAGAAAACCATATTTTTCTTTGACATATTAATTGAGTATTTTTCATGTGTGTCTCAACTCTCAATAAATCACAAATTATCACAAAATCTTGACCAAATAAAACTAAAAGGTTAAACATCTAAGATTCACTTCCCCTCAATCAAATGGAAAAAATGCCAAACGAAACTAGACCCATCATTTCTTCTGAATTTGAGGAAGGAAGACCCTTGCATGTGAGGAAAAAAGTTTATTTGTAACAAGAATTTTAATAGTGGATTTAGACTAATTCACTTATATAAGTTTCACGTTTAAGTTGATTTAACAGTGGATTTAGATTGATTCACTCATATAAGTTTCGGGTTTAAGTTGATGAAATCAAAAGTTTAGTGTTTCAATTGACAGACCCTCTTAACGGGATTAATGATATTGGTAACATTATAATAACTTTAAAATTTTAAGGATAGATTAAACTTTGAGAATAATTATAAAAATTTAACAATATAATCGATGAAATTTAAATTGAACGATTATGTAGTAAATACTTGAATGCTGAGAGGCGAATTTTACAATTTACCCATAACTAAATATGTTTCACATTATTTTATTAGCAAAACGAGAAACTGTTATTTAACATAGAACCATTAAAGACTGTTTTTTTTTTAGATATTACATAAATTAACTTTGAACTCATGGAAAAGGAGCAGATACCTCACTTTTTGTGACTTTTTAAAAGTATTTTTTTGGGTAAAATAACATTTTGATCCCTAAACTTTCACTTCAGTTTCATTTTCGTCCTTAAACTTTCAAAAGTTGTATTTTTCGTCCCTGAACTTTACAATTTATTTCGTTTTGGTCCGTCCATCTTTGTTTTTCCGTCTAGGATACTAATGGAAGGCTTATGTGGCATGCAATTGATAATGTGACGTTATAGAAATATATCGTGATGTTAAATACCATGGAAAAACGAATATATAGTAAGGTTAATCTCATATTTTTCTTCTTAATTTTAGTTTTAAACCTCACTGTATATTTGTTTTTTCACGTCATTTAACCTCATTGTATATTTATATAATGTCACATCATCAATTACATGTCATATAAGCCCTCTGGGAGTGTCCTAAACGAAAAAACACAGATGAGTGGACCAAAACGAAACAAATCGTAAACTTCAAGGATAAAAAATATAACTTTTGAAAGTTCTGACGAAAAATGAAACCCCGAAGAAAAGTTCCAAACCAAAATGATATTTTACCTTATTTTTTCTTCACACTTTATTTGTTTCAAAAACTCTTTAAAATTTTCAAATGTTAAACGGATATTAAATGAGACACGTGCACCTATTGTCAACCATACATTCCTGAGAACAATCGTATTGGCTAAAAACCAACTTGTTCATTGAGGGCCCCAACCTGTGAAACACGTTTTTGAAATTGATGACTTATGTAAGGAAGCGAAGAGGCTCCATCTGAAAGCGTATCTTGCGATGTCACAAAATGGGCCCATGACAATGCCTATTATAAAGCCCAATAAAGCACTTGTATACTTAGTGTAAAGTATTAAATTTTGGTAGGCCCATAAGGCCTGCCCATGAAAATCTCCAAGATATATTTAAGGAATGAAATAGGGGATGTATGCTAGCAAAAAATGGAGTGACTATTCTTGTAAAGAGGATGATATTGAGTAATAATAAGAAACTAGAGATCTCACCCCAGAAATATGAAAAGACCTAATAAGATTTATAAATATTATGGTTCACCGTTTTCATTATTAATTAGTTTTGAGATTGAAACCCATAATTCTTAAAATGGTACTAGAGTCCAACAAGCTTAAACAAACATTCAGTTCAATAATAGGATTCAACTCAAGAATAGTGAGCCTAAAAAATTTAAAGTACATACAAATATTACCTCTAAATTTATCCCCCAATAAAAATTCTCAAGGAAAAAAGTCTACCACATAGTACCACAGGTAGGGGATATATATAATATATATAAAAAGAAAAACTCAATTTAGTTGTTGTACTATTTTTTCGATTGAGAGGTAGCCTGGAATTTTTTTTCCGTATATTTAAGAGTTAGGATTTATCTTATATCATTAAATTTAGGGGCATTACAAATCTAACCATCTTTTTTTAATAATATTTATAAAAATAACAACTCTAAAAAATATTTGTAAATATAGCAAATTTTCATCGAGTGAATAAGTGATAAATATTGAATTACATATTTTTATACTAAGTTTATCACTGATACACACTTTAATGATATCATTGTTAATCATTGATTAACATAGTAAAAATTGTTATATTTATAAATACTTTGTAGAGTCTCTATTTTTATAAATATTATATCAAAATCTGCTATCCAATGAAATTTTCATTTAAATTTAACATAAATCAAATTTATCATTATTCGAGTAAAAAAAAAATTGATCAAGGGGGATAAGAGAGACATAATTCAAATTTAAAATGTTATTTAAATATTTAATATTAATTTCCTTGTTGAAAAATGATTTTGATTATATTAATTAGTTATTAGTAGTTTTAAAATAAAATCATCATTCAATCAAATTCAATGGCCTTAGCCGAGCCGAAATAAGTTGACCGATAGAAAAACAGTTCTTGTAATATTAACATTGAAGGTTCAAATCGCATAATCATACTCTTTTATTGATTTTTAAAATTTTGAGAATAGAGGTGACAACATGTATTTTTACATAACTGTAAATAAAAAGATTTTTTAAATTTGTAAATTTAATTAAAAATAAAATACAAATAAAAATAGTTGGGCACTTATTAAGTATAAGGAAAGGAAGAGGTCCACCTGCTAAATCGACCATGGCTCCAAATATTCACTTTCCAATCACCATCGGCATTAATATCTTGTAACAATAATTGTTATAATTTATTTTCTACTTTCTTTCAAACTACGCTTTAGAAAAAAAAAAACATTAAACTTGAGATCATTTATATAATACACATCTAAAATATTCTAATATACAAATCAGACTCTTATATTTTAAGAACAATATTATTGTGGGAGAATTTTTATAACACATGGAATTTTATAATTTGATAAAAATATATATACATCTAGTAAAATTACTTACGCACCTTGTAAAAACGTCTATACACTTGATGAATGCCTACACATCCGAGTAAGATGCCTATGCATCTGGCAAGGCATATCTATGCAGTTTTTAACAGCCTACAAACTTGAGACCAAAAACAAGTATCTAATTTGGGAGATGACACGTAGCGTAACCTACAAGTGACACGTAGTTGAGAAACAACACATGGTCCAATCCCGACACGACATGTGGCACGATGATGTCATCAACTTATTCTCCAATAAATAGGAGAAGAAACTCAGCCATATTGTTAAGTGTAAATTAGATTAAAGTTTATACCTGAAAATTAAAATAATGAATAAAAATATTCTTACCGGATATTATTGAATATGCTGGGTAGGGGTATTCAAAAAACCTGATGACTCGAAAAACCCGATCAACCCAACCCATACGGTTTGGGTTGGATTATAAACTTATTTGGATTGGGTTGGGTTGGGTTGAGTTCAAATTGTTTGAAATTGTATGGGTTGGGTTGGTTCGGGGTTCTCCTAAAATTAGTTTGGGTTGAACCGAACCAATTTGAATTTATTATTTAAAGAAATATTCATTTATTTATCATCTAAACACTTTTATATATCTTTATTAATTCCATATATCATAATAACCCTTTGAATTTTTTTATTCATTCTTATAATTTTTATCAAATAATTAATTCAAGTATTTGAGGTATCATTTTTCATTTAATAAAGTGTAACATTGAACATTCATTTTTAATTTAATATATAAAAAATAGGTAACTAGATCATAAAATTACTATTATTCCACTTTTTATTTTACAATTTTTAAAGTAAACAGCCCGAACTAACCCAACCGAAATTTATAGGGTTGGGTTCAAAACTTGATAAGGGTCATTTGGGTTGTATGAATTTGTAACCTGAACAATAGGGTTGGGTTCAAAAGTACCTCAACCCGAACCAACCCCCAACCTACGAACACCCCTAATGCCGGGAAGTCACTGATAGTTCAAATTACAACAGTTCTTATCCAGAATTTTTTTTCTCTCGATACATCGTAAGTCAATGCTCCATTATTCCACAAATTAATCAACTTAGCAATAAGGGGTTGAAGGTAGACATCTAACCTTTGTTTCAAAATCTTCGGACTTGGTACCATAATCCTTAAGAAAATAACAGGATCTTTCATACACATCGATGAAGGTAGGTTATACGGGGTCAACATAACAAGCCACAAGGAGTATTGTGCTCCAGAAGGGCCCATTCAGTGCATAACCCCAATCTGACATTTCTGCCCTCTCTTGCAAATTATTGATGACAACGATCAAAATGCTTCCACGGGTCAACATCAGATAGATGTTTCATAAAACCATCCTCTTGGGAGTGCTCATGATGTCATCTCATGTGAGAAGCCGTGACTTTAGATGCATACAACTGTTGGAGACGAGGAGTGATCAACAAATAAAACATATGGGTATGTGGAATGAAAGTGTGTTTACCTTGTTTTATATCTCAGATGAAAACAGACTTTACAATTATGAAGACTCAAATCTATGTTCCCCGATGCATGCGTTCGGGCAACAATCAATCTTCTTAACACGAAATCTTAGACCCTCAACTAGTTTTTTCGTGTCCTGTAAACTTTCAGGCAACGTGTGTGTACAGGGGCGCAACAATGAATGAAACCATTGTGAAATCGAGTTGAAGCCTCTATTTGGGATATGATATGACAGAAGCTCCGTAGCTGCAGCTAGTTTACTAACATCACAACACAGGTACAATGGCCTACTAGTTGATTCGAGCATATGGTACATTCATTGCACTTCTGGATACATTTTCTCCTCCTCCTCCAGAATAGTATGACTATCATCTTGAGTATGATTAAACGTACCTTCAAATATCACTTGCTGCATCTGTCCATATCACTCGGTTCTTCCAAATCTAGGTGCTTCCTTCGTACAACAAAGACTATTCCAACGCCGCATTATACTGATCGTCAGTTTCCACTTGATACACCCATTGGTAATAATTTTCCACAAACCCACGACTATATAGTTTTTCTCCATATCAACTGGCAAAAATATCTTTTTATTTCGGCATGGACATCGTATCTTCTTTCCATAGCGATAAAAAACTTCAGTACTTTCACAAAAATCTACAAACTATTCCACCCTTGCTACGAACTGGTTGTTCAAATAACCTTCTAACAACTGAACATACGTCCACTCACACATTTTTTTAATAAAAAATAAAAAATAACAAACACTATTCAGAATTTCTCGAACTGAAAACCTCGCCAAACGTAAGTATGCAAATAATTTTTTTTTTATCATGGTGATATCTTATTGCTTGACACATGTATTTATAAATAGTAATATGCAAAACTAGCGACACAATTCATCGTAATTATGGCTGGAAATTCTGCAGCCGTATTTTGTAACGACAAATGCCGTCACTAACGATGGCGGGAACCTTCACACTCTTTATAACGATGTAATCCGTCGTGTCATATTTTCACGGGAACATTTCGCGCCATTTTCAGCGACGAACTCTGTTGGTAAATCTGGTGTCGGTTCTTGGGGCCAACAATTCTGACCTAACGAGTAACAGAGTGCGTCGCTAAAAGTCAACGCTTCTGTTAACGAGGTAAGACGTCACTGATCGGCGATGGAATATATTTTGACGCTAGAGTTGCGTCGTTATTACAGTTTTTTCTTGTAGTGTATTAGCCCAATTCATGGGAGACCATCATATTGAGCATTGTGATGCAGACTTGCGCGTTTTACGATATTTAAAGGGATGTCATGGACAAAGCATTCTTCTTCGTGGTGAGTGTGATTTTCAGTTCACTACTTACTGTGGTAGTGATTGAGAAAGCTGCCCTTTAGCTCGACGTTCTTTAACGGGGTATTTTTTTCTCTTGGGTTCCTATCCTATTTCATGAAAGGCCAAGAAACATGTTACAATTTCTCATTCTTTAGCTGAAGCAGAGTATAGATCTATGGCAACCACAACATATGAATTGAAGTGGTTGAAGTCTCTATTGTCATGTTATAGAATCAATCACACACTCAACCTATAAAATTATATTGTGACAATCAAGATGCTTTACATATAGTGGCAAGTCTTTCTAATTACTATTAAGATTTAGGAAGGAAAATATGCATGTTGGCAGATTTTCCTCCCAATATCGTCGCGGCCACGCTTCCTCGTGGTCGCAGCCTGCAAGTTTTTGGCTCCTTTATGCCAAAAACTCGAACGTGGGCATTGCAGCAATGGCTCCTCTTCACCGAGACAAAATTTTACGTAAGAAAAGCGCTTCCCGAGCTCAGTGACGCAATGATGGTCTTCTCCTCGCCGCAACAACAACTCGAAATTATGAGCTGTTTTATTTGTTTCCTTACATATAATTGTATAGTGATTTTATTTCCTAGTAGATGCTTACCTAAATGTAATTATATATAAGCTTGGCTATTTTCCAACACAAATCTTAATGAGAAAAACTCTTATTCAAACTTTCCAATTACCGTATCACAATTAATAAAGGCATAAGCTCTTTCTATTTTTAAGAGCAAAAGTAGAAATTATCGAGAGAGATTTGTTGGATAAAATTCAATATATGGGACCACACATGTAATTATTAAATGTAAATGCTATCATGAGTTAGCCAAATAAAGTGATCTATTAATGTTTTAATGTTGGCTTAAGAAAATTACATAATTCCATGGAATTATATAAGCATAGATACCTTTAGTATTTCCAATTTGATGAGGGGCCAAATTGGAAATAATTAAAATGGATAACTGATCATTAGTTATTTGTCAGTTTACAAAAGGGGGTTATGGTCCCCAATCCTGTGCAATTAATAGGTAACCTCTCCTTCCCCATCAGATAGGTTGCTCTCTGTAACATTACAGAGAATAGTGATTGCAAAAGAATTGGAAGATCCAAACCCGTACGGTAATCGCTTCCGATCATGAAGTAAGGTACGCTTCCGCATTCGGTCTTTCGGTATTTTCTTCATTTCTCTTAAATCAGTCATGGGTTAATTTAGAAATCTCCCATCAAGATTGAGAGTAATTTCTATTCAAAGTCATGTAGGCATGATATTTATTCTTGCAATTGAGAGTATTCATAAACTGCAAAATGGGAAATCAATGGTATTTTCCAGTTTCCTAATTTCGTTCGAAAAGATCTTTGATTTTTTTTTTTTTTTTGGTTTTCATTTTTTAATTCGTAAAATCCTTTAGCATTAATTAATTGTATTTATCACGTTTGTCGCTTTGCCTTCAAAAGTTGTTGCTAAGTAATGAACTGAGTTATCTAACATATTAAACATCTAATTAAATGATCCTTTCCCAATCTGAATTCTGAACTTTCTAGTCACATGAGAAAAATAATTGATTTCGAGCTTATGATTGAAATATTATAATAGATATTTATTTAGCATTTGAAAAATTCTTTTGATTTATTAGCTATTTCTTCTACTCTACATTTGACACCTAATCTCATAAATTAATAGGTTGTTGAAAGAAATGACTTTTTAACGTTTAACTATTTTATTTTCAACGGTTAATTTATAAAACTTACCTCTTTTCAAACCTCATTCTATGGTTGAATTTTGGCTATCTTTTTTTTCCCTCCCATACTTGTGAGTGTGGCCTCCTCCTTTGAGAAGAAGTAATTAATTTTTGTCCTTAATAAAATGATTGAAATATCTTTATGATTGGCGTCCGATTATACTAGAATAACAACATATTCAATGAGTGATAGTAATTGATTATATTTAAATATTTATAAAAATTATCCTTATCTTTATTAATGTATATATTCAAAAATTTACTATTTGTGAGGGGAGATGTACGAATACCTCCTCATTTGAAAAAAAGGTAAGTTTTTTTTTTTCAAACTATCAATGTTCAAAATATCAAAGGATCACAATTTTCATTTTGTTTGACCTAACTTGTTAACAAACATTTGACAATAAATGAAGTAAAATGATCATATATATATATATATATATATATATATATATATATATATATATAATATATGTAACAAATTACCTCTACCTCAAATATTAAAAAAAAAAAAAGATTTGTTAATCTACATTTTTAAATTTTAATCAAAATTTTAAAGTAAAAAAGGAATGTTTTTTTAAAACTATTGTATTGTTAAAATTTAATTAATTAATTTAACAATAATTTATTTTATATAAAATAAATATTAATTATTGTAGATACTGTGTTTTTCCGACTTAATTTTTTTTCCAAAATTATTTAATTGAAAAAAAGAAGATAAAATTGAACAAAAGGGAAAATAATTAGGATAGAGTTGTAAATGATAATTTGAGACATAATTTTTTGAGTTGTAAATGATAATTTGAGACATAATTTTGTTTTAAAGTACGCAAATATTGGTTTTATTTTTAAAAAGAAAAAGAAATAGTAAAACAAAAAAGGTTATTAATCTACATTTTTAAATTTTTAAAGAAGACAAATTTGGGTTTTATTTGAAAAAGAAAAAAAATCGTAGAAAAAATTGGTTTTTTAAAAAAGTCAAAATAAAAATCATATCATATTTAAACATTGTTGTGGGGTGGAATTGGATTACACGTGGAATTTTACAACTTGACAAAAATGTCTACGCACCTCGGTCTAAGCGTAGTACCTAGGTACCTTGTATAAGAAAATGGGAAATAGATGTTGGTGAATAAAAAAATCCATGATATTATTAGGACTAACATACTCTTACTACCACTATAAATAATTAACATAAAAAAATTAATTATTTAATTTAGTCATTAATTTTTTGAAATAAAAAAACTAATTATAGTTCAATTTATTATAAATTATTTAAAAATTTATAATTAATTACACTAATAACCAATTTAATTAACCTAATTTTAGTTTTAATGGTTGTTTCATATTAACATAAGATTTACCCATAAAACACCATTTATGGTGTAACAACCCAAAAATTCCCAAACACATTGAAAACACATAAACCACAGTGGAAGCATTTATAAATCAAATGACATTCAGTCTTTATTCAAAAATCAAATTCAACATAATCCATACCGATCGGTTTTTAATTCAAAACTTAAAACATCGAAATAAAACAACCTCAAACCAGTAACAAAACAAAGTATGTTCAACATACTTATTTTAAAACAAACCAAAATCTAGATCCAAATAAAATCCCAAAAAAAAAAATAACAACAAAAGAAAGATAATGTCGCTGGCGTGCAAATCCATGCCAACCGATCACCACCTCGATCCTCATCAGCCACCGAGCTTCTTCTTTCCTTTACCTGAAAAAAATAAGTGTAGCATCATGAGGCTACGCCCAATGAGTAGAAAAATGTTAAATTAAAAATCATGTCATGAGAGATTTTCCTAAGACTTTAAGCCCATAATCGGCCTCACCGACTTCCGAAAATTCACTTACACCAAACACTCGAAATTTATTCACAACATTCCAATTCATACATGTATCTCATAAATCTCATCTTTTCGAAATAAAACCTTCGAAACAGTTTTAAACACTCTTTTCTCAATTTAAAACTTTTCGATTTAAAGAATTTTATCTAATAACTCTAATCTCCTCTTTGCCCGCGAACAAAGAGAGACTACGTTCAGTAAGGAATTTAAACACTCTTTTCTCAATTTAAATCCTTACGAGAAATATTCTTTTCCATTGTACGGATGGAATGAACCTGCCCCGTTAAGTGCTATAAAGTTGTGCACAACTATATAATCCCCCTTAACGGCAATATTCTTCTTTAAGCAAGGCCTCTGCTTAAAGCGAATCTACTATCATATTACCCGAGGTATTTGAGTAATATGATTCCACTCATCACAACCAAGATACTCATAGAAAGCCTAAGCTTACTTTTCTCAAAAACACCCCTTTTTGGCCAAATTTTCCTACAAATAAATTCTGGAAAATTTACCTTTAAATCACTCTAAAATGACACAAAAATCACCCAACATATCACTTTTGGGTCACTTCCAACAACTCCCAACGGTTTACAAGTCTAAAAGCGAAACTAGCCTAAACTAGTGTAGTTTCGCTCCTTTTTCGGGCATGATAAAACAAATAAAATTCTAACTAAAATTCGGCGGAGTAACGCCTATAAATCGACTCCCAAATCAGTCCTAAAACATAGAGAAAACATTCCAAAGGTCCAGAAATAATACAATAATGACTAACTAACCACCTAGGCCTAATTATTGGCTTAGTGGGCACTAATTCATCAATAGGGAAAATCATAACCAGCAACTTTAGATCACTTAAAACACCCAAAAACAAGTTTAAACACCCAATATCAAAGTCAATAATCATAAGGAAGTAACTTAGGCAACACCCGATTTAAATAGTCATTTTAAGCATGCTTAGTACAATTTTATAACTTTCTTAAACCCACACTTTAATTCCATTAAGGACAGCCCCAAAACCTCTTATTATGCATATAAACATCCAAAAACACACTTAGATAATTGAGGTTAACTATTAAAGAAAAAGGAAAAATTCAAACATTCACAATTTAAAATTTAACATAAATCTACTCACCTTTTCAAGCTTAGTTTCTTTCCAAAACTTGAACTCTTTCCCAAATTAATTGAAGCACCTGAAAAGGCACCTGAACTACTTAGAACCTATCCTAAAATATCACACAAATAAGAGGAAAACAACAACGAACACGCACGGCAACCCGACACGGAGGGATTGCGGGGTAGGACAATTAGGACAGTATTAGGACGGAGAATGACGGGTTCGACTTCGAGTTAGGACGGTTATGAAAGAGGGCTACGGGTGAAGGACGGATGTAGGACAGACGTAGGACAGTTATGACGGAGGAAGAATTTTGAGGTTCCGATAACCTTTTTGGTTTACACAAGAATGAAAGGGTAAAATATTTTTCAAGACATAGAAAAGTTAGGGTTTCTAGGGTTTGAAGGATTGAAGAATTTGAAGGGAAGAATGATGATTTAAGGAAATTGGTGGGTTTTCTAAACACAATTAAATCGAATTTCAAGAATTTAAAGAAAGAAAGATCATTACCTTAACTCCGAATCTTGGTTCCAAACTTCACCAACTTTCTCCAAATAAGATGTCCACCACCAAACACACCTAAATCCAAAGAAAAGAGGAATCGATAAGACTCGATGGCCTCTTGAATCGAAGGCAAGAAGGAAGAAGAAGAAGGAAGAAGAAAACCCTACATTTTGTCTCTGTAGCCTCTTAACGTAAAAGAACTGATGAAAGACTAAACCCTTCTTTTTCCCTTCCTCCTCTTTTATGTTTTTGGCTTCCTTTTTTTTTTTTTTATCCTTTATCTCCAATTATTTAAAAAGCAATAATATTTAATTCCTAAAAAAAAAATTAAAATACTAATTACTATCACTTTTCTTGACTTCAATAAATATTATTAAAAGAAAATAATATTTATTTAGATTAAAACTTACGAGAACACGGGACGTTACATATGGTGACGATTCTGGTGGATTCTGATTTCAATGTTTATCTTATTACCATTTTATCTCTCCTAATAACTATATCTCATTAATTACATATCATTTAATTTATAATTTATATTTTTATTTTGAATTCAAATCAATCTTCATTATATGAATAATGAGTTAAAGAAAACCTAAATATGTTTATTTTTAGACAACTCTATCATTCTTTTCCTCTTTTCCCTCTCGTCGGCGTTTTCTTCTCAAATTGCCGAATTACTGTAGATCTCACTCTCGATTTACTGTAGATCTCATGTTCCTCTTCTCCCTCTCGCCGGCGTTTTCTTTATCAACGGTCGAATCTGGCCGTTCCTGGAGGCGTCGTCAATTGTGATTGGAGAATGATCAGGAATCATGAAAATGAAAAAGAAATCGTCGTCGTCGTGATTTCCTGTAGCAACCCGGTTTTTCTCATAAGGGTATTTTAGTATTTTTACCAATTTTTGATCCAAATAATGATATCTTTAGTTTTCCCGAACCATCACGTCACTACAAGTCCAACGCAATTGACTACGCTCAATTTCGAGACCCGAGTAAAAAGATATGGCCTGAATACCGTTTACGTCCTTTAGTTATTTTTTTAAATAAGGGCATTCTAGTCTTTTGGTAGGTTTTCATGCATTCATAATATATAAAACCCTAAACCTAAATCCTCTAAAAAGCTCACGCCCTCTCTTCTCCTCCTCCTCGCGTCAGCCGTCTCTTGCTCAGCCGTGTGTCTTCGCTCGAGTTTTCGCTAGGTAATTGATCGAACTAACTTGCTAACCATTTGTCTTACCGTATTTCCGTATCAAAACCAATTTGTGGGCTGCCTTGTGATGACAAAAAACAGGTTCTTGAGGGTTTTGTGAGATCGCCAAAAAATCGAAGGAATCGAAACCGTTTCGCTCCATTCTCTTTGGTAATTCTCGATGCAATTCATTACCCGAAGGTTTCTCTTTTTTTTCGTTTAAATTTTGTGAGAATTAAGTGTTGTTTTCGTTGGTTTTCTTCGCGTTTTAGCCTCTCCGGATCTGGGTACCTTCTTCGCCGGTGTTCATCGTTTTGAGACAAGTTGAAAGCCGTTACTTCGGGTTCTCCACTACGTTTGATCCGAGACGAGTTTGGGACGAATTTCCTTGAGTTTTTTTTTCCACTGGTACGATGCTGTTCTATTGGTTTTTTTTTAAAATAATAATGTTGCTGCTTTTTCTTGTCTTCGTGCGTGCTGGCTGATAGAGGTAGGGGATGAGCGGATCCAATTGGACCGGCTGGACTGGTCCAATTGGACTGGTTTAACTGGTCCAGACCGGTTCAAAGTCCATTTTAAGCCAATTCAAGCCGGTTTTCGTCCCGTTAGCTTGATTCTCTTTAAATTGACTTTAAATTAATGTCAATACAGGTTTTGGGCATCTTTAGGAGTCTTATTGGAGTTATTTTGGGACCTTTTGCTAGTTCAATTCGAATTCAAGGTACGTAGGTTAATTCCTACTTAGAAGTTAAATTAAATATTTTGTTCTTGCTTGTTTATTGCGTGATTATCATGATATTTTCTGGAGATGATTTATTGATTTTAATTATTATTATTATTACTATTATTTGAATTATTATTATTATTAGTATTGTTGTTGTTATTATTATTATTATTATTGATTTTAAATTCTTATTCTTATTCTTATTATTATTATAATTTTTCTTTATATTATTGATTTTAATTATTATTATTAGTATTATTAATATGAGCTTGTTTGATTTGCAAATATTATATTTATTTAATTTATGTTCGTTAGTTGGTTATGTGCTATTTAGTGCCTAATAGCGGTTCAAGTTTTAAATTAACCAAATAAATACCTATTAAATTTGTAGAGCTAGATGCTTAGCATGGCACGTATCGTGAGTGGTCTTATACCCCACTATGATACCTATATGCAAATTTAATAGTAACAAAGAGATAAAACTTGATTGGTGGTTATAACTCGAGTCGAACATAATAAATAACCCTTATTAAATTTGTAAAGCTAAATACTATGGCACGTATCATGACTTGCCTTGATACCTATTTCTAAGCTGAATAGTATGGCCTATATAGTTTGTGGTCGCGTATTCCACATTTATAACTATGCAAAAATTTAATATAAAATAAGTGTTGTTGTAGGCTATGTACCTACTAATTATTTATAAAGCGTGGAAATGGACGAGTATCCATAAAGTATAATGATGTTAATGCTTTGGATTTAATTTGCTTATTTGAGTTTGGTTTTATCCTACTGAGCTAAAAACTCACGGTATTCGAATGCCCGACAAACTTTTATTTTGCAGGTAACACTGATAAGAATGGAAACCATGGCGATTGACGAGGAAGACGCTACACTGAGAGCCCTTAGGACTTGTTATTTATTTATTTCGTTTATTGACTATTTTGTTAGTCTTTATTTTTATGGGATTTCATTTTCATTTATTTTATTTGTTTTAATTATTTAAAATGGCGCCAAATTAAAGGTGTTATTTTGAATATCCTTTGGTTATTAAATAAACGCTTCCGCAATCATTTAGTTTTACTCTGATTTAATTATTTTATTTTCAAACGAGTCACGTATTTACTTATTTATCTGGTTATTTTGGGTCGGGTCGTTACGTTTCCTTTTCCGCCATTTTAATTTTTTCCATCTCCCTCTCGTCGGCGTGTTGAATCTAGAGAAGCTTCGTCGGCGGACATTGATGAAGTTTTTTGTGTTCGTTCATGGCTGGTGCTACAAATTTATTTAGTGTTTGCTACATATTGATTTATCTATAATACACTGTTTATTAAATATAAACATGTTTTTATATATGGTTGCTGCTACAGATGTGAATGGCTAGAGCTTGGTTTATCAATAATACACCATTTATTAATCATAAAACATGTTAAACTATGTAAAATTTGTTTTTAATTGCTGTTTCTATAGGTTGATTTTTCAATTATACACTATTTATCATATATAAATGTGTTTAAACTATGTAAGATTTGGTTTTTATTTTTTTTTTTTATGTTTTATTTACGGTTCAACCTTATATTTTGTTTAGTTTTGTTAAAACTTTTCTTTTAAGAATATAAATACTTGTTACTTTTTGTTTATCAATTATACATAATTTAACATTGTTAAACTAACGATGATTATCTTTTAAAAATTTCAGAGTTTGTAGAAATATTAATGGCGGTTGGAGGAAGATCAAAGAAGAAAGAAATTCAATTTTTTCCAAAAGAAATTAAGTAGTCAGAAGCTTGAAGTTTTTTTTTTTTTTTTTAGTTTTAATTTTTTTAGATTAAAATTTTCTTTAATTTTACAAAATTTAAGGAATTTTATAACTTTAGAGTATGATTTGTCTTTTTACAAATGTATTTTAAATTGATTGGTGGTGGTTTTAGGTAGTTTTGATATATATATATATATATATATATATATATATATATATATATATATATATATATATATATATAAATAAAAGATTGTGTTTTTTTTTTAAATAAAGAATATTAATTGGTCAATTACTGAATTAGATTTTATATGGTAGTTAAATAAAAATCTTAATTATATTTTATAAATTTCATTTCTAGAAATCCAATACGAATATCTCAAAAATCTTAATCCTAGATATCATCATATTCCAATATTTGTAGTATATCCAAACATTAAATCTGAGATTTTCAAGTTTTTTACAATCCTAAAAAAGCATTCAATCAAGATGAACATGACTTGAGGTGGGTAAAACTTCCAGCCTAAAAAAGAAGTTTGAAATCCATCGGCAACATCTTATAATTTATTACCTTGATATTTATTTATCTTCAATTATTTGCAACTCTCTTTATGTATATATGAAGAATTCACATATTAATTTGGTCAACATCAATTATTTAAAATATTTACTAAGAATAGCAAAATAAAATCATAATTGGGACCACACTCCATAGTTCACTGGTGGCAGAGTTCAGAAGCCAACTTCTTTAAAACAATGTATAAATTACCTAACAAATGCTTTCAACGTAGCTGTCTACGAATTTAATTTTTTTTTTCCTTTTCTTCCTTTCTTTTACTATTATCATTATTATTTCCATTATTATTAGAGCAAACGGTAAATAAGATCCTCTGATTTTTCGATTAAATGTATGAATATCTCGTGTAGTTTGAAAATGATTGTAAAGGCAGCTCACTAAAGCAATATATGAGCTCACTGTAGCTGATAATTTCCTTAGTTCTCTGTTAAGGATTTGTTTAGAATTAGTTACAACTTCCCCAACTTCTTTATGATATTACAATGTAATTTAGCCTTCTATAAATTGCTTGTATTCTTGATCGTATTCTCTGAATGAAAATCATTTCTTATGATCATCAAACTCCCTCCTTGAAACCTGTTAATGATAAATTACACGTATGTAGTTCTAAATTATGTCAATGAGAGATCCTTCATTTCCAACACTATTAACATTTTTTAGTTATATTTTTTTTGTTTGGACTTCGATTTGTATGATTCAAGATGTTTTGAAATCATCGTTTCAAGATTTACGTTATGGTTACTTCAAAACTTCGAAATCATCAGTAAATAAAAGATTTTATAGTTTCAATCATACCTAATATTTTGATAATAATAAACTTGTGAGAACATGTAGTTAGAGAAATCAAAGTGAGGATGATATGGTCATTAATTTAAAAGATTAATTTTTCAAAAATCAAGAATTTCTGTTAGGTTCGTAATATTAAAGATTTTCTATACACCTCTTAGTAGTAAAATTTCCCCCTTAAAGAGGGTGTGATTCTTAAGTGATATATATATATATATTATCAATTAAATAAGGTTATGTGAAACGCTAAAATTAGTATGTATGGGGAGGTCTCTTCATTTAGATCCCTTACTACTATTGGAGAAATATGCATATTTATTCTTTCATTCTAACTTATTTTGTTTAATAAAAAATATATAAATCCATTTAGGTAAAATTTTCTCCATTATGAAATAGAATTTTTTTTATTAGTTACATTTTACTAATAAAAAGTTAGAAAAACGTAAGACACATCTCTCTCTTAAAAATTATACTTTTTTTTTTTATATATCTTAAAAATTTATACTTGTTTGTACAAATTAATGATACTCATCGTACAAATTGGTACAATAACTTTGTCCAAATTGGAAGTACCCCCACATGACTCTCATTAAAAAAAATTCAAACAAAGGACAAATTTAAAGTTTTTTTTTTATTATTATTAAAGAACATAGTTTAAGAGAGGGAAATTTGTCAAAGACTTAAAAAACCCTCCCAATACTCTAAATTGCAAATTCCCCGACCCTAAAATAATATGATTTTTTTTTTTAATTTATCAAACATTCTCAATATCAACCCCTTACTTAAAATCAGCCAATACTACAATCGAACTCTATGATAAATTTAGGGAAATTTCATTGGGTAGCAGAATTTTTAGCAATATTTATAAATATAACATTTTTAAAAAATATTTGCAAATATAGCAGATTTTTAAAAACCATCATTCATGTGATTAGAGATATCAGTGATAACTTATAAAATAATCAATGATTATCAGTGATTCCTTCATAAAATATCAGGATATCAGTAAATCAGTGATTACTAATAACTGATTACTAGTGGCAATTTTGTAATTTTTTAGCTGCGAATTTAATTTTTTTGCTATTTTTGCAAATATGTTTTTTTACTGCTATTTTTACAAATATTGAACATATTTTTGCTATTTTTGCAAGAGCCCTATAAATTTATAGGAAAAACATAAAAATAAAACGGGGCAATTATTGAAATGTCAAAACTTTTAAAAAACTACCCAAATGACATAATTATAGTTCAATATTATATTGAACTAAAAAAAACAACATATTTATTGAAAATAATAATGAAAAATAACAAAATAGTTCATTAATAGCTCAATATTATATTGAAATAAAAAAAGTAAAAAAAAAATCAATAAATTCATTGAAAATAATAATGAAAAAAAACTAGTTCAATATAATATTGAACTAGAATTATGCTATTTAAGTAATTTTTAAAAAATTATGACATTTCAGCAGTAAATAGTATGTAAAAATATGTTATTTGAGATTTTTTTTATTGTTTAATACCTTAATACTAAGTTATTTTTTCCACAATCGATAAAGGTGAGGAGATTTTAAACGAGATTGTTCAAACCCCCACTTTTATAGTTATCGGGAGTAGACTTTTATCATTTTATCAGATGAAGTTTGTATCCTTAAAACCAAAACTTCAATGACTATGAAAATAAAGTATTTATGGAAATATGTTTAAGAAACCATAGCCAAGAAATGGGGAGAAAATTATAATGAAGTATGCAAAAATATCAAAGAGGGAAAATGCAATGTTTGGCTATGAATGATATGGACATAGACAAAAGGGATAGGTGAGAATGCAAAGGCACTATTTATTAAAGGCATCAACCACTTTTATGGTTCTTAGAGAAAAGGAAAGGAAAGCTTGGCCACATATCATCAATGGCAAGCATCCCCCATTTCCAATTAGAATTTATTCCAATATCAAATGCTAAATTTTGATTTATTAATTTCGTTTGATATTAAAATCCGAAAAGGTTGTGATTATTTTCGTTATTTCAGGGATCTGGTTTTGTGTCCTCTCTTAAATTATTTAGTTTCTTAGATTATATATAATGTTTCATCAAATAATAGATATGAGAATAAATTAATCAATTTATGTTGTTTTTACTTCTTAGATTATACATTTTTTTTTAAATTACTAATTATAAATTTACAATATTTTAGAGTATGTGTTGATTCAGTTCTTATGATTTTATAAAATTTATTTTAGTTTGTATTATTAGATAAATACTAATAAAACATCATTACCACTATTAGAAGTTAATATATCGTTTACATGATTATTTTTAAAGAAAAAACGTGACAACCTCATGATAGAAAAGATGTGTAAATATGAGGTTTTTGTTCTAGATCGGGATGGGACGGGACAAAGGAACATTGTAATTTTCATCCACGTCCCCAAAACATCAAGTGTGAGAGAGATATTATGGATTGTTCCTTAAATAACCTAACATGGGAGGGAGGAGAAGGAAAATTAATCCACTTTAAAAAAAATAGACAGCTAAAAATTAAAGGAAAATAACTTTTATATTTGTTTTCAAGGGTGAAGTTAAGATTTTTTAGTCCAAAAATATTTTATAAAACTAGTTTTTTTAAAGATATTATAAAACTAATTTTAAGAAGTAAATGGATTACTAAAATTTTAAATTTTACAAGAAAAAATAGTCATTTTTAAAAATTGGTTGCCCCCTCCCTACCATGTATTATGGCCCAGTTTATTTCAATCAATTTCTATTCGTATTGAAATGTATGTATCTCTCAGATTCTTATCAATCATAGAGTGAAAGCTAAAACTCCGATCCCGTTTTCCCGTCCCAATCCTGCCAATCCCGCATAATAAACGGGGCAGGATGGAGGAATTTTTTCCCCGTTTACACCCGCCCCATTTAACTACTTTAATTTTTTTTTTTAAATTTAATTTTCCTAAGTTTAATTTGATATGGATTATAATAGAGAGTTTTATTTATTTATTTTTATGCTCTATTATGCACTATTATCATTAAAAATGAATTTTGAAAAAAAAAACGAAATCATGTATTTTTAACCGTTTCTCCAACCCCGCCCCACCCCGAGGAAGGGGATAGAGTTAATTGGGGCAGTGTGGGGATATACACCTCAATTACTTATCTCCATTAACTACAATTTTTTTTTCCTAAAACCACAATTACCGTAAAAATTTATTAAAAAAAAAATTGAGGAAAAAGTCAAAGCTCTTATATCCTAATTTTCTTTAAGATAATTTATCTCAAAGATTATCCACTAAAGTCCTTATTCAATAAAATTTACCATCTTTTTTTTTTTCTATGTTAGGTCTCCTACGTGCTCTAATTCTAGGTCCTACTCCTTGTATTTTTCCCTTTTTTTCCTCTCTTATGTATATTGAGTGTTGATTACGTGTCAGAATTATGTAGACCATGCAAAGTGATACTTGCAATGGTGGGTTGTTTAAAAAGCCCCCAATTTCATCACTCTTTTTATTTTCATTTCAACCATAACACGTTTCCATTGCATTTTGTCCCCTTTTCTTCTTCTCCATCCTTCTCCTCATATCATCCCAATACAAAACTCCAATTTTAAAATCATTCATATTCTCGAGTTTAGTTTGATTTGGTTTGGTTCAGTTTAAATAATTAATACGAGTAAGTGATGATCAGTGATATGGTCATCGCGGAGAGTGATACAGTTAGTGGAAGCTGGAATTCTTCCACATCCATTAACTCACTCTCTCCGTCATGTTCCGTTTCGTCTCCGTTGAAACACGGCGGAGATAGAGGAGGAGGAGGAGGACGGGGAAAACGCGGCCGTCAAATCACTAACGGTAGACACCCGGTTTACCATGGGGTCCGAATGAGAGCATGGGGCAAATGGGTATCCGAAATCCGAGAGCCCAAGAAGAAAAGTCGGATCTGGCTCGGCACTTTCGCCACGCCGGAAATGGCGGCGCGTGCACACGACGTGGCAGCCTTAAGCATAAAAGGAAACACCGCCATTCTTAATTTCCCCGAACTCGCCGCGTTATTCCCACGACCAGTCTCGAACTCGCCGCGTGATGTTCAAACAGCCGCCACGAAAGCAGCTTCAATGGAAATCCCAGATAAAAACCCACCACCAATATCTCCTCCTCCGCCACTTCCGCCGCCGTCATCGCCGCCCCAATCATCAATAGATGAAACAACGCCGGAAGAGCTAAGCGAAATAGTGGAATTGCCGAGTTTGGGAACGAGTTATGAAGAATATTCGCCGGAGATTGTATGTGAAGAATCATTAAATGAATGGATGTATAGATTTCCACCATGGTATCAAAGCTCGAAGGAAGAAGAAGAAGAAGAAGTTTATGAATATTTTAGAGATCAAATGGTAATGGCGGAAATAAATCAGTCTGTGATTCCTGCTGCCTTTGAAACTTTCTCGTGGTAACATTAAATTGAAATTAAAATTAAAAATTGAATCTTTTTTTTTTTAGGTTGGTTGTTAATGTAAATGTGAGGAGTTGGTTGTGTCATCTTTCTCTCTCTCAATTTGTTTTTTTTTTACTTCTCTCTTGATTGGATTTTATTTCAATTAAATGTGAAGTTTTTGAATTTTGGGAGGGCTAAAATAGGGTTTTGATCGGTGGTTATTTCTTTCTAGATATTATATTTAATTGGATGAGGGGGAGAATCGAACCTTTCAACCTTGTAAAAATACAGTATCTATGTTTAAATAATTGAGTTAATGTTCAGTTTAGTATCCGTGAATATTTTTTTATCCATTCTATATATCATCTCTCTTTTTAATAAGCTTTTATCAAATTCTATAAAGGAGACAAACCTTTTGATGTATCAAATTTTATTTTATAATAATTAATAATAAAGAAAATGATCATGTCTATCATTTCCATCAATAAAATAGTTTTTCGATAAAATTTATATATTCTATATGTTTTCATGTGGATATTAGAATTTATATTTTCTTTATAATAGCCAATCTGTCACTGATAGATTTATTATTACATTATTGACTTTGAACATTTTCATCCCTTAATTTTATATATTACTTTCAATTTCACTTTCTTTTTCATTCTTGATGATCTACTAATGATCGAATTTCTTAAAAATCCATTGTCTCTTTCCAATATTGGTTTGAAATTGAATTGGAGGTTGAGAGTGACACAATTGAAATTGCTATTTTTTTTCTCCTCGAGAGGTGACAAAAATGGGGAATATTATAAAGAAAATTAGAAGGCAAAAAAAACTAAAAAAAAATGGAGGGTTAAAAAGGGAGTATAGTTAACCTATTGATCAGAGAGTTTTTTTTATTATTTGAATTCAAATTCATATATATATAAATATATATTGAAGTGGAGGACATAAAGTTTTTTTTTAGGATTTATAAAACGATTTTTGAGAAATCAATGGGAAAAATAGATAAAATATAACACATATTGAATTTTTAACCTTTTTATATAATTTTAATTACTTATTGTAAAAAAGGAGGGAGGGGCTATAAGTGGATTATCACTAGATGTGTAGCTATCTATTTAAGATATTATCTTATAAATTTTTCGACCTCAAATATTACAAGATTATATGGTTGTTTTTTAAAATTCGTCGAATTAGGAACCTAATCCGAACCCTTATAAGAGTACAAAAGAAAAGGAAAAGGATGAGTAGTGATATTTGTCATTCTTGCATACAATAATGCAGCAAGGGTTTCTGATGACCCACACATATTTAAGGTTAGATTTTTAGAATTGAGTGCTCAACTAACTACATAATCAAACAAGATTTCTTTTATTATTGAGCACCTTCCCACATTCTCCTTGTTAATATTTCTCTTCTTTCCCTAACACAAATATTTACTAAACAATGTATTAAAAATTAAAAAAAAAAAGTTACAATTAAACTTTTCTAATGTTAAATCGATTTTTTCACTGTTTTATCTCTCTAATTCTCTTGACATAGATATAATTTAATAATAAAGTGGAACCCACAAGTTGAAATCACAATAATAAAATAATAGAGAGAATGAAGGTAGGATCATTTACTAAGGGTTTTATTTATTTATTTATTTATTATAATCCTTAAAATTGTATCACAAAAATGAATTATCATATAATGTTAATTAAAATTATGGGAAGATAAATCCAAAGTTAAAGCAAACAGTAAAAAGGTGTCATAATGTGGTTTAGGTCTCAGCTAAATTTGTCCTTATTTTCTAGTTCTTCAACTTTAATTTTCATGAGTTGTAGGGTTCTTTCTTTCTAGAACTCTGCCCCCCTCTCTCTCTCACTTACCCTACATTTTTTTTTTTTGGGAGGGAGGGTGGACCTGACCTATCACTTATATTTTATTATCTTGCTAAAATAAAATGAAATAATTTGATGGTGCTAATTTTTTTTGTTTTATTTGTAAGAGATATTTGGTTTGAAGTAAAACCTAACATAAAAGAAAATGGTCAATTCTATCAATTTTCTTCAGTCACATTTAAATAAGTTAAATCCCAATAATAATAATAATAATAATTCATATCTATGCCTCTATTTTATATATAACATTTATTTATTTGAGCTGAAAAAATATATTTTATAAGATTAAATTTACTTTAATTCAATAGTTTAAATTTTTTTTGCGACGGATTTATATATAATGTCAGAACAAATGATCTTAGATTCAAATTCTCATATTGACATTTATTTTCTGTGTATTAACATTCCACGTGAATGAGACTCGTGTAAATATCTAAACCTATATATAAAGGGAGTTTTGAGATTATAAAAGGTTAATTTTCATTTGAGTTGTGATTTAACTATTAGATATAATTTTCACTTCTCATAGATTTAGTTCTTCCATCAAGAAGTTTTTTAAAAGGTTAATAATATTAAAATAATCAAGAAAAAAAAAGAGAGAGAAAGGAGGAGAGGAGAGGCTGCTAATGATAATTAAGGATGAGTAATTAAGTTGATTAGTAGTCACTGTTGGTTTAGTTAGGTTCCAATATTGAGGCATTATGATTCAAAAATACCCATCTGATAAGGAAGCATGTCTGGCCCATGCCGTACGCACACTTTAAATTGTGCCTTTGACATTTTTGTCAGTCCACAATAAATTCTATGAATACCTTTCTAATTTATATATATAATACTCACACCATTTTTTAAATTGGTCATTTTATAGATTTTATTGGTTTACCGATATTAATTTTGTTAACTGACCATGTTTTGTTTATAAATGTATGTTATGGATTTTAATTTAATAATTTTTAAACATGATATTGGTTTAATAAATATAGTCGTTAAACTAACCATTGTTTTTCATTTTTTAAAATTTGTAGCATGACAAAGCATAATAGCGAGGAAGATTTATTTTAGTTTTTAGTTAGATAGATTTAGATTTCCATTCTTTTTTAGTTTTTATTTTTCTTAAATCTTCCACAATTTAAGGGATTTCATATTTTTCTTTAAATATTCCATGATTTAAGGAAAATTAAAACGAGGGTATTTTTCGTCTTTTCACAATTTACTTAAATTTACTGGTGGTGGCTTTGGCTACATCTGTAATAAAATTGGTTCCCCAATATTTTTGTAATCAGTCTCCCACTTTTGACCATTATTGAAATTGAAGTCATGAACTCTTTTATTTATCCATTATTTCAAATTTTTTGAATTTACCATAAAATAGAGCTCAAAACGAAGATTTCAAAATATCTCGAATCATCTAAACTGGAGTTCAAACGAAAAGGTTATGGCTAAAAGAAAGTCGATGATGTTGGAGGGAGAGATCTCATTGACAAAATTTTAAACTAAGTGGGTGCAATTTACCATTTTTTAACTATAGGTGGTGTTCATGCATTCGACCAAAATTATAGGGGTGGTCTTATTACATTGGGCTATTTTCATTTAGGGTAAAATAAAAATAAGACCCATGTGGTTTTTGTCAATGCATGAACGCCCCTATGGTTTGAAAATGGAAAATCATACCCTTGTCATTCCAACTCCAACTCCAATGACATAAATTTTCTTTTAGTCATTACTTATTCGTTTACACTCTGATTTGGATGATTCAAAATATTTTTGAATACTCATTTCGAGCTCTACGTTATGATCACTTCAAAACTTGAAAATCGTTAATAAATAAGAGCGTTTAGTATCATCAAAATACTATGTATGATTTAAACCATTAATGCTTTTGATTACTGATGGTTTAGAAGTGTGAACTAACCATAACGTAGAGGCCGAAATGAGGATTTCAAAACATCTTGAATCATCCAAATCGGAGTTCTAACGAATAAGTTATGGCTAAAAGAAAATTAATGACGTTGAAAGTGGAGGTCCTCATTGGAATAAGTTGGAACTACAGAGGTATGATTTTCTATTTTCAAACCACATGGGGTGTTCATGCATTTGACAAAAACCCCATATGTATTGTGTTTATTACAGATATATTATAAACCATTGGGTATTTCAAATCTGCCAAAAACCACCGTTGGCTAATTTAAATTATATTGTGAAAAGATAATACTCCCCAATTTAATTTTCCTTAAATTTTGCAAGATTTAAAGAAAACTATAAAATCCCATAAATTGTGCAAAATTAAAGGAAATTTAAATCTAAAAAACTTAAAAACATATAAAAAAATATATTCAACCTTTATAAATTCCCTATCTTCCTCCAACCGCCATTAATACTTCTTCGAACTCTAACAAGATCACATGTAGTTTAACAAGTTTATATTTGATAAATAAAAAAAGTTATACAAAAATAGTCAATATTTAAACAAAATCATACACATTCGTGTATAATTGATATATACCAAAAAATCCTAATAAAAAGTCAATCTATAAACAAAGGTCATACATAGTATTCCAAGTTTATATTTAATAAAGTATCTATAATTGAAGGGGAAAAAACTAATAAAAAGCTAATATCTAAACAAAGATCATACATAGTTTTACAAGTTTGTATTTGATAAACTCTGTATATTTGATAAACCAATAAAATCCCTATAAAATGACTAGTATTTACACACAAAAATCATACATAGTTTAACACGTTTATATTGGTAAATTAATAAAATCCATATAAAATGGCGATTATTTAAACAAATATTATACATAGTTTAACACATTTATATTTGATATGGAAAACCAACCTATAGCAACAATCATGAAAATATGTAACAGCAGCCATGGAAATCTTCTTACTTCTTTGACTTCTTCTCTAGTTTTAGTTTTGATTTGAAAATTCATCAAAAGAGCTTGAAGCAAGTTTGGTCTTGGTCTAATAGTAAGGATGCTCCTGAAAATAGAGAGATTGAAGAATTATATGAAAATACACATACAAAAATCTACTTTGAATATTGGAGAGCAAATTTCAACTGTACTCATAAGAAGAACAGGAAAAGAAATCTTAGACATCAATTTTAGATCTAAGATGTTACTAGGTCTAGATTGTAGAAGAAGAGGATGAAGCCACCAATTATAGATATATGATATTGATAAAACAGAGGAAATCAACCCAATAAAAAAAGAAAATTTTAATTTAATACTCCATTAAATTCTTCATGATTTTAAAATCTCTGTTTCAGATTTTTAATTATGATTGAAGGTAAATCAATAATCTAAAAAATCTCCTCCCATCGTATCAATACCAAAAATTGTGGTTTTTGGTTAAAAACAAAATCATTTAGGCTTTGTTAATAAAAGTGAAATTGAGTTAAAAATTCTGGTTATATATGTAATTATCTCTATTACATTTTACCATAAAGGATTAGTCTTGTTTGATACCAAAATTTTATTTTATTTTTATAAGAGGCTTTTTAAAAAATTTAACATATTTGATTTTTTTTTCAATAATTGCTTTTTAGTTTTTAAAAGTTTTACTAAAAATCTTTATATTAATTTTAAAAAAATTAATAAAAAAAAAAACTACAAATAAACTAACTAATATATTATTAAATTGAGTTTAATTATTGTAACTTGAACTCTCAACTTTTTTTTTTTTATAGATATGTGAGTGTTCAAATCAATTTACGTGTAACTCAACTAATCTTACCGAATAACCATACTACTCTATAACACTAGACGCACCTCAACCAATCGTTATAACTTGAACTCTCAACCTTTTAAAAGGATAAAAAAACTAAATCTATGCAATTCTTTATATATTTGTGTGGGATGTGGTCCATATATAAAAAACTTTAACTTGATTTTCTTTTTTTTTTACCATTTCCCCAAACCCACGAGAGGATGGGGAGAGATGTTTTCAAAGAGTGTGTTATTTTCAGTATGTGGCTTCATAAAATTTAGTTGTTGGAAAATTTAAAAAAAGAAAAAAAAAAGATTTGTATTTGTGTGGATCCTATGTATTAGAGGTTATTTGGCAATTCGCAAAAATAAAAAGATTGGTGGATGTTTGGATACAAACTTAAATAAAGCAAATTGACAAACAACTACAAGATGTACCTTTACAACAACATATCCCCCAAATGTAATCTAAATGCCAGAGCATATGACAAACTAAGAAGTGACAAAACAACTAACTTCTTGTTTTCTTTTCTTTTTAGTTTTTCATTCCATTTCTTTTTATAATGTATAAACTTTTTTTTAATAATATTTTTCTATACTTAATCTTGAGATAATTAGATGCAATTTTGGATGAATTTGGAGTTGTGTGTGATTACTCAAAATTATGCATTTAGAAAATCAAACTTGTTTACTGATAATTAATTTCTATTGTTTTTTTTTTTACATTTTTAATAATAAAAACCGTTTTTTTAAAAAAGCTAGGTATGTTTGAGAGTTTTTTTTTTTTTTTTTTTAAATGCAAAAACATATCAGGGTATCGGTTCTTTTTTCTTTTTGTTATTTTACTTTAATGAATAATCTATTTTTCAGAATAATTGGAGTTAAAATCTTATATCCAAAATCATAGATTGTTAGTATAGTGATTCAAAGTGTGCAATACATTAGAAATTATTTGTTCTAAATTTTTTTTTTTAAAAATGAAAATTGTTTTTATGATAGTTACTCGGCAACCTCCAATTTTTTTTAAGAGGTAGATTATAAAATTTAATAAGTCAATAGTAAAACGGGTGTTCATGCATCTGACCTAAAGTAAAACGGTCTCATTTGCATATTACCCTTATCTAAATTGATTAACGTTAATCATCATTAATCACCAATTTACATTAAAAAAAAAAATCTGATATATTTACCAATATTTTTTCATACAGATTTTCCAACCATTTATATTTTATTTGATAATAAAATATAAGAAGAACTAAAGTATATGTACTCAAATTGTTACCATATATGTATTTATTAAATTAGTCTCTGACCGTTATTTTGAAGAAAAAAAAAGACCAAAATGGAGGGACAAAAGCAACCAAAATATCTGGAAGAAATGGCGCGAACTCTCTAGAAAACAATAATCATTGAAATATTTCCACTAGAGGATAACATTTTCCATTTTCGATCCAATTTTTTCAGGAATTCCTGAAATTTCATTTACATTTTTAGTCAGAAACTTCATTTACTGTTCTTGCTAAAGATTAAGGGAAGCTATGTCCTTAAAATTAAATGAGGTCAATTCTTGAAAAGTTCATCTATCAATCCCTTCAAAAGCAGGACCACTAGGGGGGGTAATGTCCTAAAAAAAATGGGGAAAATCCTACATTGATATATATTTTTCAATTTTTTTTAATGGGCAAATTTAATTACTTGATTTTTTTTATATATATTGTTAAACTCTTAGCGGTCAAGATTATTTAGGGTCAATGAGAAAATGTCTTGTGGATAAAAATTATAATTCTTTATTTTCTTTTACAATTTTTACCCCGCGTAGTATTTTATCATTGGCTTTAAGTAGATGTGGTTGCTTGATAAATTTATATATCACCAAATTTTTCTCTATAAAAGACTGCATATCAATATTTTGAGGTTTAATTTAGAAATTTGGTTAATATGCTTTGCATATGTTTTAATTTAGTCTATATGGTTTCAGTCTATATCAATTTAGTCTATATGATTTTAAAAGTTTCATTTTAGTTCTTATAATTATATAAAACCTCACAAAATATCATAACAAACAACTACATTTACACATTAGTTAACACTACATCGTCATATGCTTTTGCATTTGTGTTACCATGTTTCACAGAAACAGACATATAAGTAATTTGTTAATTTTTTTTTATTTATAATTATTTGAACATTTCATGAATTTTTATCCAATCATAAGAACTAAATTGAACTTTTAAAATCATAAAAATACATTAAACTGAACAAAACCCCCCAAATAATAAAAATACATTAAAACTTATAAAATTTTTAGAAGTAAATTAAAACAATACCTTAAATTATAGGGATTAAAGGTACATTTAAACCATATTCTGAAAACAGCCCACATGAGAGAGAGGTTTGATCCTTGGGACAAAAAGGCAATAGAAAATGAAAAATCTTCAAATACATATGATTGCAAAGCAAAAATACAAGGGAAAAATTAGCAAAAGACAGATGCAAATGGAAGGTTATTGGAGTCAACTTCAAAGCCCTAACTTTTTTTTTCCCCTTTTCCGTTTAAATATTGATAAATTTGGAATCAGTTTGGTCTCTAAATCCATAATTGAGTTTGCCTTTTGAAATATGTAAAAAAAGTAGCTACATATGGTAAAAAAAAAAAACCCAAAAAAGGGGTAAAAAAAGATATCAAAATGTAATGGAAGAAAAACCAATTTTTTCCCCAAATTTTCCCCCACATCCAATCAAAGTGAAAAAAAAAGGGTTAAAAAAAAGTGAAAAAATAGATTAAATTAATAAATATGGGTCTTTTCGAACCCTATGTCTTGTTTTGGATTTTTCTAAGCAATAACATCAATTCCATATAAAAGCAAGGTGGGAAACTTAGTGATGGTTGGGAGAAAACAGTAAAATTGACACATTTTCCTGTTTCCAAAGTTGGTGATGAAATTATTTGGCTTCCAACCATGATACACCATTTTGATATATAGAGAACTAAAATAGAAAATAATTCAAGTAGAATATATGCTGTTTTTTAATATAAAAAATAATATGATTTAATATTAATTTTTTTATTTATATATTTTATTAGTTTTAAAGCATATGTGAAATATAGTTTTGGAAAATCTCTATTTAAAAATTATCTAATTTTTTTTTTAAAAAAAAGAAGTAATAGTTTTGTTGGGAAAGATGCGGTAAAAAACAATTAAAAAAAGGATTTTGTTTCTATTTTTTTTAACCTGATTAATTATTTAGATTTTTTTCTCAAAAAAAAAACCCCCTGTTTTTTAAAAAGATTAGAAAAAATATAGGGACAATTACTGAAATAGCATATTTTTACACACTAATTATTGAAATGTCAGAACTTTTAAAAAATTATTCAAATAGCATAATTATAGTTCAATAAATTTATTGAACTAAAAAAGTAAAAAGAAAAAAAACTAATAAATTCATTGAAAATAATGAAAAAGAATCAAATAGTTTGAAAAATTATTGAATTTGAACTTAAAAAAGGCTAAAAACAAACAATTTTATTAAAAATAGTCATGAAAAATAGTTCAATAAATTTATTGAACTATAATTATGCTATTTGAGTAGTTTTTAAAAAGTTATGATATTTTAATAATTAGTATGCAGATTTATGTCATTTGAAATAAATTCTTAAAAATATATATCTATCACATGGGTCAAAAATTGATCACATTTTTTATATATTTGAAAATCAATATTCATTTAATCTATTTAGAAGACAGAAAATTGATAGTCCTTCAATAATTTCAAAGTTCAAAAGTAAAATTACAATTTAAAAAATATATTTATCTATTAGATTCCTTGTTGATACTTGATTTTCCCACTTTAGTGACATATCACGTTTACAAGTCAACATCAAATACTCCATTTTCATGAATTGGCAAAGTAATTTAAGAAACTTTTTGTCTAAATTTTGATGATTATCCATTTGTTTTTATGGGTGTGTCTTATTCAATTAAATTAGTTAATGCCTAAGTAGCATCAATCACCATCTAACTTTATTTAAATACCCAATTAATTAGTTAAATTATTAATTATTATAATTAATTAACCAGAAACTCCCCCTAATTAATAGATGCATGCACAAATAATATTCCTAAACGCCAATAATGTGAATAGATTATGCAATAAAGCATTGTGTTTACTGAAAAACAGTGCCTAAAATATATCATAATTTGAGTTTATAACTAATCTAACACTCAGCTGTTAGATTGTCTCCATCAATTTGGGTTTTGCCACTTTCTCTCTCATAAACTAAATGAAATTGACATTTACTTTATTATCAACTTCATTTTAATTGGATGAATATTAACCTTATAACAGCAACATTATCTTATTAAAACCACCAAAGTCTCGTCAGTTTAATAGTATAGATAATAGTTGGTTAAACATTAGTATTCCCTTTGAAGGTTCGAGTCTCCACATATAATTGATGTAATATCTAAAATAAACCAACCTAAATTTGTTTTTAAAATTTTAATTTGTTTCGCCAATAATTCATTTATTTTAGAGTCTAAATTTTACAATAAATTATTTTTTTAGATTATGATTTAGAATTTTTAAAATTAAACAAATTTTATTGAACTTAATAATGGGAATGAAATTAGATTTTCTTATCTTTTGTCTTTTTTTTTTTAAGTTATTATATTCCTATCTCATATATTTATTTAAGTAGAGAAAGATGTGTATTTGAATTACCTTTGTAGTTTTTGTAGAGTTAATCACTTTCAAATTTCCTATAAACGAAAAATAAGTCAGAAATTCCATGCATTTAATCTATATATTTTTAATATATACAATATTAAATATGTGTAGAATGAACATTTATAATCCCAATTTTAAGCCGCCCTGTCGTTCACACTTACTATCAACTTTTCCAAATATTCCTCAAACTTTGGTTTGCCTCTAACATGTTATTAATAATATCATGCAATTAACTCCACAATCACATCTAAAATAGAGTGATTACATTAAACCTAGTTACATAAATTAATAATTATGAATAGTTATATTTTTCATGTAAATAAATGATTACAAATTGACAAACTAAAAAAAAGGATAATACAATATTTATATATGTATAAAATTGGGTAAAATGCAAAATATACCCTTGCACTTTAAAGTTGTGGCAAAACATACCTCTGCACTAATTAAATAGCAAAATATACCCTTACACTTTACAATTGCCAATTTTATATGCCCATCTGTTAAATGAAAGTTAAAATTAACGTTTTGGATGATTTTTCTTTTCAAACTTTGAAATTTGGTTTCCTCAATCTATTATTAGGGCCTTTTTTTTTTTTTTTTTTTTGCTTTGGTGTCATGCGCTTTCTCATGGAAACTTACGTGTGAGAAGTTCACAAAGTTGGATATTTATACAAACCAAAAGCCATAGCTTATTTGTTTGCACGAACTAGAACCAGAGGTAGAAGAATGAATGTGATATTTACCTTTGAAACACCCACATACATATGAATTTTGAATTGAAAAAATAAAATAAAAACTATGAAAAGCCCTAAAAACAGATGATAAAAAGCATCTTAACAAAAGAATCAGTTTTAAACCATATTTAAAAAATTAAAAAAAAAACTTCAAATCCCAATTTTTTTTAACCCATTTTTTGTGAAAAGTCCTCTAAATGAACACCTCTACCTCGAAACACTTGCTTGGGGGGGGGGGGGGGGGAATTCAGCCAAAACGTTAAGTTTTAACTTCCATTTAACAAATGGGGCATAAAAAATGAAAATGGTAAAGTGCAGGGGTATATTTTGCTATTTTGTTAGTGCAGGGGTATGTTTTGCAACAAGTTGAAAGTGCAGAGGTATGTTTTGCATTTTACCATATAAAATTTGACTTTCTTTTAGTTCAAGTGTATTTTATTTTTACTGCGAATTATTTTCCTTTGGTTAACAATAGTCGTAGTTTTTGCTTGCTTGATCTCTTGTGGGTCACCATCATCAATGGGCTGGGTCGAGCCAAACATTAGAAGGCTCAGGCTCAACCCCAATGAGCATATACTTTTGGTCGAGCCGAGTCGGCTTGGCCCAATCTAAAATTTTAAGGCTCGTGACTCAGCTCATGGGCTAGGCTCATTGAGCCGAGCTTGGACCTAGCTCGTTGGAGCGAGCCAAGCTCGACCTATCATATGGTGCATAACTTTCGAATAACTTTTTTAAAAAAATCAAATGTTAACAAAATAAACATATTAAACTTATTATTTTAAATAGCAAAAAGAGTGAAAAAATCAATATATTAAACTTATTATTTTGAACAACACAAAAGCAAAAATTGTTCAATTTTATCCGTTAAATAATTTAACTATTTTATTTTATCCTAGTTAGTAATCACACAAAAGTATCAACTTTAAAGAATAGATATTTTTATTAATTATTTAATACATGAATATTTGAGAATAAAGTTCTATCACTACAATATAAATACATCCTAACTAGGTTGGCACCCACTCATTTGTCAATCATATACA
Source organism: Gynostemma pentaphyllum (assembly GCA_028015215.1). NCBI lineage: Eukaryota > Viridiplantae > Streptophyta > Magnoliopsida > Cucurbitales > Cucurbitaceae > Gynostemma > Gynostemma pentaphyllum. The sequence continues at coordinate 39,564,613 of CM051348.1, read as the reverse complement.
TTTTTCTCAGCTTAATTTTTAAATTGGTAATAATATAATATTCTATTTAAATAATAAATAAATACTGCGAGTTTTATTTGGGCCGAGCTCGAGCCGGCTCGTTGGATCGACCCTATAGAGGCTCAAATGAGCCCGCCCACGAGCCGACTCATTCAAAAAAAGGAAGGCTCATATTCAATCCAAACATTTAACGAGCCGAGCTGAGCCGGCCAGTCAAACGTTGACTTTCGAGCCGAGCTGAGCCGGCCCATCAAACGTTGACTTTCGAGCCTAGCTTTGGTTGAACCAGAGCCTAGCTTAGGCCGACCTTTAGGCCGCGAGCCGAATGATGATGGTGACTTGTGGGGATGAAAATATCAACGATAAATATGGGAAGTTTATTGGGATTAATTCTATAAATAGTCACTTTTGAACCATCTAATTACGAAAATAGCAACAAACTTTTCTATATTTAAAATTAGTCAATCTACTAAATTTATTAAAAACAAATTACCCATTTTATCCCGCATTATTTTATTTCATTATATTATTTTTATCCTTTTAATTATGATATTTTAGTTAATAAAATCTTTAAGTTTTATCAAATCTTTAAGTTTTTATCAAATTGGACAATCTATTGTGTGTGCTTGTTTTTTATTTATTTATAACATTGGTGTTTCTATATTTTTGTGTTTTTTCGTCATTCCAAATTTTAGAAAATTTATGTTAAAATTACTAGTATATATACACTATACCGTTTATACGTTATTATTATTATTATTATTATTATATTCATTTATACAATTTTTAAGTTATCAAAGTTGTGAGATTTTTTTTTAAATCCCACCGATTTCTATGGAGTTTACCTTATGAAACAGAGATTTGGCAAGAGAAATTTTTTATTTTTTTGTTGTTTTTTCATTTTGAATAGCTTGGGGAAGAGAGAGAAATGTTTAACCTGGAAAAAAATAAAATAAAATTTTCCTCCCTTGATTTTAGGTGGAATTACCTTACAATTTTTTTTAATAATAACTTCAATAAGGGTACATTTATCCTATCATATCATTAAAATAGTCTAGCCACCATGAAATGACTATTTTTTTTATTCATGTTAGTGGCTATTTATGTTAAATTTCAATTTTTTTTGGCTATTCTTATATATTGCCCGAGTTTATTGTCTATAAACTAAATTAAAAAATATAAATTGAAATCTAAGACTAAAAACGTTATATTACCACTTTAACGAAGATTCGGAAAAAAAAAAAAATATTCTTTCAAATTTTGTTGTTAATTTATATTTCAATTTTTAAACTATTATTTACATTAATTATTTTAATGAAATTGTATATTTAAATTGATATATTTGTCAATAAATTATTGGAAAATGTGAAATAAATGCTTATTAAGTACTTAAGTGTTTTAAAATGTACATTTCTTTTACCATGATTAATAAATAAAAAATATTTTTTTAATACAATAAATTATAAATTATAAATTTGAGATATAAGTAGTTTTAAAAAAATATATTGATTAAAGAATAGTTCAACAACAAATTATGTAGAAAATTACGATACTATGATAAATTAAGTTATTTTAAACTCGTACAAATTCAAAAATCGTAGTATTTAAATTCAATAACCAATGATAACAACTATAAAACAATATTAAAAGTATTTTAAAAATTAATTTTCAAATATAAATGAAAAGATGTACATTTCAAAATTTTAATTACCAATATTATAGGTTACAAAATTTTAAAAACTTAAAAATTACACTATTTATCATAGATATATCATAGGGCTCCATCTCAAAACCAATTGGCAATGAGAGAGGGGTAGCCCATGTATCTTATAAACAGGGTCGTCATAGGCATGGTGCAACTGGTGCAACGTTGGGGGGCCACAAATCGTGAATTAAAAAATTAGTATTAATAATATATAAATGAGAATTTATTCTACGTCGTGTTAGTAGATCTTCTCCCTACAATATCTCTATGTTCTCCGTCATTATGAGTTGAGTTCGTTCCCAACATAAGTTCAAAATTCAATTTTTATATTTTTTTTATACTACTTTGATAATATTATGCTATTCTTTTATTATATTATTTTATTGATATTGTGTTTTAATAAAAATATTTTTTTAATATATATATATATATATTAAAAAAATATTTTTATTAAAACACAATATCAATAAAATAATATAATAAAAGTTTGTGATTTTTCATATTAAGGATTATATGATCGAGGGTCCAAATTTATATATCGCATTGAGCCTTTTTTTTTAAAGAACGGCCATGCTTATAAACATTGTGAGTTCCTTTCATCTTTCCGATGTAATATTCTCAACATGCCCTCTCAATATGATGCCTCTTCTAGGCTTACCATTTTTTGGTCGAATCCCATTTTTGGACCGAATGCCCGTTTGGAGTTGTTGGGCTCTAATACCATCTTAAGATATTATGGGGTTCCATCTCAAAACCAATTGGCAATGAGAGGAGTAGCTCATGTATCTTATAAATATTATGAGTTTCCTTCATCTTTCCGATGTGAGATTCTCAATAATTTATAACTCCAAATTATTAATTCACTAAATAACAATATAATTTAGCCCGATCTAGTCGATCTAGTGTGTTAATGCATGTCAAACATAACAAACCATTGATCCAAGTTAGTGCCAATATGAGCATAATTAAGTGGCTAGACATAGTGGCGGAGCCAGGATTTCATCTCACATGGGCACCGAACACTAATTTATATGATAAATTTATTTTCTTCTTGAATTATACATTAAATTATTTAATTTTTATTAATTAAAAACACTGTAAAAATTACTTCAATGAAAATATTAAAGGAAATGCAAAAAAGTTTAATCTAATCTAAAAACTTGAGAAAATGTCTTAAATTATAGATAAAAATAAACAACTGAAAATGTAATAAGGTGTTTATTGTTGAAACTATATATTTTTTAATTTAAAATTAAGAAAATTATTGACGAAAAAAATATAAAATAATATCAAATTAGTTGTGATAAATTTTTTAATTAAGAAATAATGATTTAATCTAACAATATAATAAATTAGTTTTTTTTTTTTTTTTTTTTGCAAATTATAATGAGTTGTATAATTTAATATAACTATTTTATTGCATATATACAAAAAAAAAATTATTAAAAGGGAAAAAAATTGAGGGGGGCACGTGCCCTCCGGTCCTATAATGGCTTCGTCACTGGTTAGATATTTACTCTTTGGGTAAAGTACCTTTTTGGTCTCTAAGTTTTGGAGGTCGTGTCTATTTGGTCACTGCGTTTTCAACTTGTGTCTAAGTGGTCCCTGAGTTTTAAACATTGTATCTATTTGGTCCCTTTGTTTTCTAGAATTATTAGAAATAAATTCAATTGGTCTTTAATTTAATATATTCGTTAACTTCTTAACAAAACGAATACTGACTTAACGCTGATATAACATGTCTAATTGACCGAAATACGGACACGAGATTAAATATTATTTCAAATATTTCATCAATCCAGACCTAAGATTTGAAATAATAATCAATTTCATGTTAGTATTTTGGCTAATTAAACATGTATTAAAAAGGCTAAGGTTATTTACGTTATTTACGTTTACATTTAGGGCTGACAGTTCATCTTCTGAAAAATGTAAGGTTGGGGTATCTTTATTTAAGAAGAGGAAGACTTTGAAGCAGCCGTTTTGAGTCTTCCAATTTGTGATTTGGTTGCAATTTGAAGGAGGAAGAATAAACTATTGTGATTTGATCTTGTGAAAAGGCTAAGGTTTAGCAATTAAAGTTTGGATTTTTTTTTTTTTTTAAAAGCTGAGGTTTGTTATATTGTGATGCTTTAGATTGATGTAAACATAAATAATAGGTAATCAGACCCGACGGGATCATTTTAATGTGTTGTTTAAGTATCATGTTGTCATCTTCTCTCTTTGTCATATGTAATGCACATCATCATCTAACGAGCGATATAAATTTTTTGTCAAAACCCATTAACGTCAAGAACTATTTATAAGATTTTATCAAAGTATAGAGACCAATTTGAAACTCTTAAAGCTAGGGGTGAGAATCAAAACCGATTAAACCGACCAAACCGAACCGATATTTACGGTTTCAGTTCGGTTCGGTCTGAGAATTTTCTAGACCGGTTATAATCAGTTCGGTTTCGGTTCGGGAACTGTGAAACCGCACCCAAACTGAAACCAAACCGAAACTTTATATATATATATATATATATATATATATATATATATATATATATATATATATATTAGCCCACCCCCACAACCCACTGCCCACCCCACCCATCACCACCCACAGCCAATCCCCCACCCTCACCCATCACCACCCACAGCCAATCCCCCACCCCTTCCCAAAGAATATATATATATATAATTTATATATGAAGCAAATTCAACATATTTTTTTATTAATATCAATAATAAATTAAATATTAGAGTTATTTGAAAGCCAAAATTCAATATAGAGTTTTTTAAATACAAATTTGACACAAATTTCATTGTTTTAAAAATAAAAACAATTTTATAAAGTGTCAAGTATATAGTAGAACATGCCTAATTGGTGCAAGAAAAAAAGAACAAAAAAACTGAAACTGAATCCTTATCGGTTCGGTTTTAGTTCGGTCCAAATGCTTATCGGTTAGGTTCGGTTCGGTCGGGACAAATTCACAAACCGAAACCGATATCTCACCCCTACTTAAAGCATAGGGATTAAAATGGAACAAACACTAAATCATAGGGACCAAAATTATATTTAAACCTAAACACTTCATTACATTTGATTTTCATTTTATCGTTAATATAATAGTTGACTGATTTTCTTTACAAAAGATCAGTAGTAAAATTTTATTTTATAAATTAAATACTCAATTTTGTATCTATTCATTTAAATTTGTAAACTCTTTTTCCAAGCAAATTAGCAGAGTTTCCATCCGTGTTAAGAATCTAACATCGGAAAGATGAAAGAAACTCACAATAGTTATAAGATACATGAGCTACTCCTTTCATTATCAATTGGTTTTGAGAAGGAACCCATAATATCAAGGTGGTATCATAGTCCAATAAACTTAAACGGGCATTCGGTCTAAAAATAGGATCCGGCCCAAAAGTGATGAGCCCAAAAAAAATATTATCTCGAGAGGACATGTTAAGAATCTCACATCAGAAAGATGAAAGGAACTCACAATATTTATAAGAAGATACATGAGCTACTCCTCTCCTTATCAATTGAAACTCACTTTGGTTTTAAGATGGAACCATAATATCAAGATTCAAGAATGATGAAAGTAAAAAGTTAGCTCGTTATTGAATTTTGATTATTTGTGAAGTGACCTTAAATAAAAATCTTGAATCCGATGATTAATTTTTACCTAATGAAAAAATGTTTAATTCTAATAAGTTCATGGAACTTATTTCTTGTCAAAAATTAAGATTATAATTAAATATGACACAAGGATGTGGACAAATAATAATTCGATTTTTCAAGAGAATAGACCGTGTATGATATTAGTTAGTGTTCGTTTGGAATAGTATTTAAAAGTGTATTTTAAATAAAAAATAAATAAAATTTAATGTTTTTTTATCACCATTAAAAAAACACTTTCAAACACTTATAAAATTAGTTATCTCAAACGAGGCCTTAACCGATAAAAGAATTATTAATGCACCAATGTGTTAAAAAAACACAAAAATAATTGAAAAACCTCCAACCAGGGCATAACTTATTAGTTAAGGCATGTAAAAAATAAAATAAGGTAAAATATCATTTTGGTCCCTGAACTTTCAAAAATTATTTTTTTTGTACCTGAACTTTAAAATTCGTTTCGTTTTAGTCCTTTTGTTTGTGTTTTTCGGTTTAGGACACTAACGGAGATCTTATATGTGACATGCAATTTATGATTGTATCATATCTAAGGGATTCCTGGGTTCGGCAATGTCACTCGATCATTATCAAATCGACTGTAATATTTTTCTGTCTGAATGATTAGTTATGGGACCATGAAAATGGAAATTTTCCTTAATAAATGATGAAAAGATACCAAAAAAATGACATTACATAAATATAAAGTGAGGTTAAATGACGTGGAAAAACAAATATACAGTGAGGTTAATCTCATTATTTTCTCCTTTAATTGAAGTCATAAACCTAACTGTATATTTATTTTTCACGTCATTTAATCTTAATCTATATTTATATAATGTCACATCATCAATTACATGTCACATAAGCAATCTGATAGTGTCCTAAATATCACTTTTAAAATTTTAGGAACGAAAATGAAATTCGAGGACTAAAATAATATCTAACCAATAAAATAATCTATTCTGAACAAATTAAAAGCTAGCTGAGTATGTGTGTGGTAGGCATGTGTCCAAATCCAACATATGTAACCCGTCCTGTCAACGTATCTCTCTTCCCAACTAACTCATTTTCTTTGTATTTAATAATTAAAGCATATTTGTATAATTATAAAACGTGTTTTAAATTAGATTTTATCCATTTTTTTAAGTAAATTGTAAATAACACTCTTATAGTTCGGTCAAAATCGCCGTTGTAGTTTAAAAATGACAAATCACACCCTTATAGTTTCAAATTGTGCCAAGAAGACATCCCCCCCACCCCAATGTTTAAAACTTTCTTTTAGCCATAACTTATTTGTTTGAATTCCGATTTGAAGGATTCAAAATGTTTTAGAATTTCCATTTCAGGCTCTGTGTTATGGTCACTTGAGAAAAAAAAAATAAGAGTATTTTTTTAACATTTGGGCCAACTTATGTGCACCTCGAGTATTTGTAAGGGACAACCACACAACGCTATAAAAGTTAAGGCCTAGAAACTAGTACGATAATATATTAGATAGGTAGTCACACATGAATTTAAACTTATGATCTCATGGTTTTGAAGAAATCTCTCTGATTAGTAGATCAATCATAGTTATTTATGGGTTTTTTTTTTCTCCCTCTCTATTATTGTATGAATCATTTTACTAACTTATTAGGTCAAATAATTTTTATTTATTAATTAAAGTAAAAACTAAGACAAGGACATGACTCATTGATTAAGGCATGTGTGGGTTCAGTCTCCACCCAACACTTTGTATAACAAAAAAAATTAAAATTGATATGATAAAAAAAATTGTGCTTCAAAGTAAATTTAAAGTGTTTTTATGTTACCATATAATTAAAGCGTAACTAATGATTTGATAATGAAATGAAGCATTTTCCACTCAATATATAAAAATATTGGTTTATGTTGACTAATAATTAAAGGTTTAATGATCCTTTCATGCTCAAACAAGGATCACAAGTTTGCACGATGGGTTAATCATGATTACTCACTTAATTATTATAGTATTATTATTAACCAATAATTAAAAGACACATCTCAGCATGTGCCCCAAAAATTACCTAATCAATTTTAAAAGTAAAGGAAAACATTTGATTGATGGTGGTTAAAAAAGTTATAAACAATTGATTGTGTAAGTGGGTTTCCATGGTTGAGCTCATCAAGGATGCTCAAGGATAACATTTTTTAATAGGTAATTAATTAGTTTAAAAATGTTTTTGAAATCCCCCTTCCAATAAAAAAATGAAAAAAAGAAAGAAAAAGAAAAAGAATAAAGAACTGCCTTTGCTTATTGATATTTAGATAAAAAAAAATTTCAAAAACTTTTTTCTTTTAATTAGAAAACAAAAAAAGAATCGAAGTCCCCTCTTTGAGATTTTTTTTTTCTTCACAAAATAGAGGGATGGTATTTTAGCCACTACATCATATGAGTGGTAACATTTTTATTAGGGGTCTTCATTTTCTCCGCGGGGATCCGTCCCGAAAGTAGCGGGGAATCCCCGTTCTCAACGGGGATGGGGACGGGGATGGGGATGAAAAATTCCCCGTTCGAGTTTCGGGAACGGGGACAGGGAATGTCGTCCCCGTCCCCGATCCCGAACCCGCCCCAGACCTCGTTCCCCAATTAAATCCCCGAAAAATATATATATATATATATATATATATATATATATATATATATATATATATATATATATAATTTATTTTAAAATATTTTTATACTTACACTTTTTTAAAAACTTTTTGTAAATATTGTTTTCATTTTTTATCAATAAAAACTTTTTTTATACTGTTTTATATAAAAAAAATTTAAAACTGTTTTCAAAGACTTTTTTTAAATCTGTTTTATAAAAAAAAAATTATAAAATGTTTTTTTACTATTTTTCATATCATTATTTTTACAGATTTTTTGTTTTTTTTTTAATTGTAATTTATTTATTTTTAATTATAATTTGTTGCTTTTGTTTTGTTTTAGGTGAAAACGGGGAAAATTCCCCGTTCCCCATAATTTCCCTGCGGGGAATCCCCGTCCCCATCCCCGACCTCTTTGAAAGGGGAATTTACTGGGGACGGGGATGGGGAATGCATTCCCCGTATTCCCCATCCCCGTCCCGTGAACACTCCTAAATTTTAATAAAGTAACAAAAGAATATGTGTTATTTTATTATGTAACGTATTTTAAGTCAGAAAATACTTGTCTATGATTGATTAGGAGAAACTTCTCTTCTTCTTTTTTTTCTTTTTTCTTTTTTTAATTTATGAATCAAATATATTAGGAGACTCACATATTTATTTACCATGATTTAGATGTTCTACTAAAACAAATACTCATATAAAATAAAGAGGATAATCGATCAGGAAGTAAATATTTTTATTTTGAGTAGCTCCAATCTTTTTAAGGGGGGGAAAAGAGTGAAATAAGAAAGAGATTGATTTGAAGGGTAACATGGAGATGCTCTTGTTAGTTTTGAATGAAATATTTAACTACAACATTAATTACTTACTGGTGGTGATGAGTAATGAATTATAATATATATTGTTTAGTTTTTTTTTTTTTTTTAAGTCCTATGTATTGTTTAGTTTAATCCTCTTTTTTACTCCGTTCCTCCACTTTAGAGAATTAATATAAGGTTGAAGATTCTTTATTCAGAGGTTGGAGAAGATTTTCTTAAATTTTTTTATTTAAATTATATCTAAAACATAATTAAATTTTAACAATTGCATAAAAAAAACATTGATTTGGTCATAATAGATTAATCTTAAATGTAAATCATTATGTTTATAATAATATATAATATTTTTTAATAACTTCATAAATTAAAATATATATATATATATATATAACAATGATTATTAAAAAAATAGAATAATACAAGAAATATATTATGCAATTTTATATTCTTGTCTCCAAAATTAATTCTTTGAAATTGTAATATATATATATATATATATTTTAATTCATGTGGCGTTTTCTTATTGGCTTATAAATATATTTAGGTGCATATATGTAACCACCTAAGTATTTTTTATAGGATTGAATCCTCGCAAATGAATTAAATCACATGTTATTCTATTACAATAGATTATATTTTAAGAACAAGTTAAGAAATAACTTTTAGGTGCCATTTTAAAATGTACTTTATATACTAATATTTAAAAAAAAAATACTGATAAGTAAAATGCATTTAAGTATTTTTATAAATTGGTTATAAAAGGTATGAGCTGAAAGGTGCTTTAAGCTATAAAAAGCACTTCCCCTAAGAAGAGAAAATTGGGGAGAGATTGATTTGATGGCCAACATGTGAATTTTAGTATCAGATTGATGGGTAAATTGTAAATAACACCCTTGTAGTTTCGGTTAAGTTTATGAACAATTTCGGTAGTTTAAAAATGACAAATTACACTTATATAATTCTAAATTAGGCCAATAGACCCCTCCTCTCCAACGTTGTAAACTTTCTTTTAGCCAAAACTTTTTCGTTTGAACTCTAATTTGAATGATTCAAGATGTTTTGGAATCCTCAGTTTGGGCTCTATATTATGGTCACTTGAAAACTTCTAAATAATAAGTAAAGGTTTCGATCATACTTAATATTTTGATGATAATAAACTCTTTTATTTAATGACGATTTTAAAGTTTTGAAGTAACCATAACATTAAAAAGGTGTAGGGAGAGAATGTTACAACCAAGAGAATAAGGAGAAAATATTCTATATTATTCAATGAATAGAGAATGACATAATACAAATATATAGAAAAGATAGAGGACACGTGTCCATACATAGTAGGAGAATAAAATAACAGAATATGAAAGAGTAATACTAAGGTGTAGCACTATCTATTCTAACAAACATAGAGCTCAAAATGGGAATTTTAAAATATCTTGAATCATCCAAATCGAAGTTCAAACGAATAAATTATGACTAAAAAAATTTACAACGTTGAAGAAGATGGGTCTTATTGGCATAATTTGGAACTACAGTGGTATGATTTGTCATTTTTAAACTATATAGGCCGTTCATAAATTTGACCAAAACTACGAGATTGTTATTTGTACTTTACCCTAGTTTGATTGAAAGAATTATTAGAAAGAAAAAAAAAAGGTAAAGGGGTGGTTTTTGAAGGTGACATGTGATTCTTTAGTTGGTTTGAATAAAATAATTGACGGCAATATTAATTACATATAGTTAAAATAAGAACGATAGCTTTATGGCTTTTTTTTTAATTACCCTAAGGCAATTTACACGAACTTTGATTAATAGTTGGGACAATTATCTGTCTTTCATAATATTGTTGTGTAAAAATAGAGAGTTTCCATATAGGCAACGAACTTAATATATGGGACGAGTCGGAGGTAGTACGCTGCTTCGACGGCGTGCTACATAGGTACCTGCACAGGAAAGCAAAAGAGCACTGGTGTGATACCGGCCTAACACCTTTCGATGCTAAAGTCAGAGCAAACAGAGCTAGTGTGCCAGAGAGAATAGTAGTCGAAATTAGTTACCTAATGAATGAGTTTCTTCTCCTATTTATAGGAGAATATGTTGATGACATCATCATGCCACGTGTCACGTCAAGATTGGGCTACGTGTTGCTTCTCAATTACTTGTCACTTTCGGGTTATGCCACATGTCACTTTCTAATTGGACACTTGCATTCGGTTTAATATATGTAGGTCTATGTTGGAGACTACGTAGCCTAGGTCTTTTCAGGTGCATGGACTTTATGACTAGGTACTGCGGTCAGACCAGGTGCCCAAGTACCGCGGTCAGACAAGGTGCCCAAGTACCGCAATCAGACCAGGTGTCCTAGACTAGGTGCATAGACAAATCTTGTCAAGTTGTAAAATTCCACCCCACAACACATAACATTTAATATCACAAAATTTATAGGATAATACCAGTGACGGATCCAGGATTAAAGTTGAGGAGGGGCACATGCACGAGTATATATATAATTATAATTATAATCACTGAAGTAAAAATTAAAATTTAGAGTTGAAATTTATTGAAAATTAAATCAAGTAAATATAAGTATTAATCTATTTATTTTTTATATTAAAAACGGTTTTGATTCATACCATAATATTCTTTTTCCTTTGGAGAATAGATTAATTTCAATTAGATAATTATATGATAAATTAGAAGATAAATGTGAATTAGATTCTTAGATATAAACTATAAATATTTACAAAAATGGAATTTTTTTTATTTAAATTTTAAAATGACATTTTCATTATATAATAAATTTATCAAAATCATAAAAAAAAACTTAAAAAAATTATTAAATTTTAGTTTAAAGTAATATTGATAATTTAATAATATAAGAGGAAAAATTAATTAAAATGAATTCACTAATTTGAATGAAAACGATTAATTAATTAATGAAAACAAAAATTGCAATTCATAGAAAATAAATCAAATTTTTGTAATTTTGAAATTAAGGCAAGAAAAAAGTGCTATTGGGTAATTTCCTTACCAAAAATAATGAGTCTGGTATATTTATATACAATAAAAAAAAAATCAAGCAGCTCAATTCAGGATTTGAACACTGTCCTTGCTGGGAGTAAAAAAATCACTCCACCACTCAGGCCAAGCATCAACAATTGAAAAAAAATACACCTTACAGAAATTAATAAAAAGTTGGGGGTGCCCCCTCTACCTCTTCACTAGGTCCATCTCTAGATAATATAATAGATAGATGATCACCATATTTTAAAAAATACATTTTATAATGAATTGATTTACATTACATATATACATTTTTAATAAAAAATAAAATATTAAAATTTTATATAAATATTTAATTAATAACTGTGATTAGATAAATTAAAAATATATACTCTAAATTGGTAACTTATTATTATTAAAAAAAATTGAAGTTTTTTTTATTAAGTTTTGAAAATAAAGGGAGGTGGTTTTTAACGTAGATGAGTACTCTAAGTACATAATTATAAGGAGTGACTTTTTGTAACACTGCCAAAAACACACCTTTAAATATTTTGAATATCCTAATTTCGTCCTATTTATTTAGAACATGAGTTATAAAGGTATAAGATTCATTTTATTATTCATCTCTTCTTCAACCTTTATTTCTTTGTCACCTACTAATATCCATTATATGAAAAAGAGGGTGAGAAAAGAAAAGTCAACTTTCAACCAAGTGTACTTTTGGTCAACAATGGTTTGGTCCAGTTAATTTTAAATACAACTAACACATAGATTTATACATTCTTCATCGTATGATACATTATTCTGATTTTTTGGGTTATAATATATGCTACATTATGAATCGATCTACTTTAGTAATATTCATATCAAATTAAGGGTTTATCAATTGTATGAAATATATTTTATTAAAGTCTCTATGACACAAATGAAAAATTTGTTGAGTGATGTTAAGAGAGAAGATTAATTAGTTTTAGCTAATGAATTTTAGTTAATTAATATTAGTTGTTAATCTTTTTCTTTTGCTCAAGTTTCCCTTTTCTCTTTATGTTATTCTTTCTACTATCATGTACTGCCATGAGTAAAGAGTTTTCATTATTAATACACTACAACCATGCCTCAGAGAAGTGTTGAGAGTATTTCTCCTCTTTTACATTTTGTCTCCTCAGCCCCCTACAAACTGTTTTATGGTATCAGAGCTACACAGCCATTAATGACATCTACGAATGGGGCCTCTTCATCGGCTATTTCTGAACAAACCCAGCCCGACTTAATACCTTCTCTTCCTGCCATTACTGCTACTGCTAGTAATGTTCACACGCCTCCTGCACAAGCTGCTGTTAACAAGCAAAAAGGGACTTTCCCTCAACTCAATACTCCAATCCAACAGAGACAACCAACCTTCTTCCCTCAAAATCATCAGTACAATAATGGTGTTACTTCTTGAAATTTCTACCCAAATTTCCAACCTCCTCATACGCTTCAACAACCATCATTTCCACAGTACCCTTTCTACAACTTTTCTCAGCCTAATCCACAATCAAATACATATCCTCAGATCTATCAACCAAATACCTTCCAAACACAACCAACAAAGCTGGGTTCTTCTTCTCTCACTGTGAAACTAACATATACCAATTATCTCTTATGGAAGAATCAACTTATAAACGTTATCATCTCCAATGGACTTGAACAGTTCATCGATGGTTCTTTACCTGAACCTCCAACGTTTTTAGATCCCAATCACATTCAAGTAAATCTTGAACATTATTTCCGGGCAAAAATCCAATTGGCTTGCCATGGGATGGTCAGTATTCATCCTTGTCCAGAAGACAAAATGAGTGAGATCGTTGGTTTCTCATCAGCCTTTGAAATATGGGAAACGTTAAGGAGAGTATATGAATATGTCTCCACGACAAGCATCATGAGCCTCAGATCTCAGCTCCAAAAATCAAAGAATGATGGTATATCTGTGACTCAATTTCTAGCTTAGATTAAGCAGATTGCAGATAAACTTGGTGCAATTGGAGAGCCTATTTCTTATAGGGATCATATGGCCTATATTCTTGATGGCTTAGGGGTTGAGTTTAATCCGTTTGTTACTTCAATACAAAATCGTACTGATAACCTTCTCTGGAAGATATAAGGAGTTTACTTCTTAGCTATGAGGTCCGATTAGAGAGACAGACTTCTGTTGATTAACTCAATATGGTACAAGCTCATTTAGGTAATTTTCTTTGAACTCTCACAGACAACAATGACCTTACTCTCAATCAGCCTCTTCTAGCACATCTTCTCCTTCTTTTCAACCTAACAATTCGTATTTTCCTATCCAAATCCAAATCCAACAAATACTCCTCACCAATCTACTTATGATTTCGCTAATAAAACTACTCCCTCATCAAATCCCAACCCTAGATGGCCTCCTAAAACATCTAACATACCTCAATGTCAAATTTGTACCAAAATAGGCCATATTGCTCTAATTTGTTACAATAGGGATAATAAAGAAAGGTATCCTCTTGTTCTTAATCGGCCTCAAGCTCATGTAGCTACTAGCTCACTACCTTCATCAAATTATCTTTCTCAAAACAATTTTACTCATGTTCTTCCTAATCAGTCCTCTTATCCCACCTCAGCTCTTTATTCATCACCATTTCCACCACATCTATTTCAACATTGTCCAACTTTTGCTGCTAATCCATCTTCTAACTCTCATCAGCATTACTCTCCCCCTTCTAATGCCTCTCATCCTGATCAGGATTGGCTGCTTGACTCATATGCTACTCATCACATGGCACCATCTTTGAATTCTCTCACAAATATTGCTCCATATTATGGTTATGAATAGGTTATGCTTGGGAATTGTGTGTTTACTCCCATCTCTCATATTGGTCATGTTATTTTATCATCTAATCCACCTCTTAAATTGAATTATGTACTTCACATTCCTTCATTTTCTCACAAGTCAATCAACATTGCTCGTTTATGCTATGATAATAAGGCTTTTATAGAATTTCACCCGACTTTCTTTCTTGTGAAGGACAATCAGACCAAAACAATCTTACTTCAGGGTCATCTTAAACATGGTCTTTACAGGACATCCTCTACTTCTTCAGCTTTATCAACCCCTACAGCTTCTTCCTTCACTTCTGCTCTTCAACTCCCCACTGTGTGGCATGACAGGCTTGGCCATCTTACTCCTTCAATTGTCAATAAAGTGCTGTCTCTTTGTAATCAGTCTACTTTTCAATCGTCTAATTTTGAGTTTTGAAACTGTTGTCAAAGGGCTAAAAGCCACATATTACCTTTTAGCAATTCTACTAGCATTAGCTCTACTCCTTTTGCTCTTGTACATTCAGACTTATGGGGTCCTTCTCCCATTTCTTCAATCAATGGAGCAAAGTATTTTCTCTTATTTGTTGATGATTATTCTGACTATTCTTGGTTATATTTACTTAAAACAAAGGATGAAACACTTGGCTATTTTACTCACTTTTAAAAAATGGTGGAAACTATATTTGACAGTAAAATCAAGTTTCTCCATTGATTGAAGAAATGGGGGGATGTTAAGAGAGAAGATTTATTAGTTTTAGGTAATGAGTTTTAGTTAATTAATATTAGTTGTTAATCTTTTCTTTTTGCTCCCTTTTCTCTTTCTGTTATTCTTTCTACTATCATGTACTGCCATGAGTAAAGAGTTTTCATTATTAATACACTTCAACCATGCCTCGGAGAATCAAGTGCTGAGGGCATTTCTCCTCTTTTTCATTTTGTCTCCTCTGCCCCCTACAAACTGTTTTAAGTGAGATTGAATATCAATATCAATTATTTATGTATGTTCAAGAGATGATTGAGGGCAAATTCATTTATCTGTGATCATCTAATCTAGTTTTAACGAAGGATGAAATAGGAAGTAAAACTTATATAATGTATTAAAAAATACTAAACTAACTAGTATTAAATATGTTAAATCATCACTAGATCCAAAAACATAAACTAATGTGTAATAGTAAATTTAATCATATATCTCAACACTCCTCTTCATATGTGGGCTTGAATATTTTCACAACACCCAAACATGTAAAATATTAATAACTTGGGAGGAAACATCATCATAGAGGTTCAAACTCAAGATTTCTTGCTATGATACCATATTAATAATCATAAGCTTCCATCTCAAAACCAATTAGTAATGAGATGGGTGACCCTTAGGTTTTATAAACATTGTTAGGTTCATTCGTCTTTCCAATATGAGATCATTAGCATGCTCTCTCAAGATGATGTGTAACAACCCAATTTTCCCAAAACATGGAAATAACAATTACGCAGCGGAAATAATCATAAACATCAATTCTAAAACAAATCTCTCTTATTGAAATCAAAATGAAACAGTTCTTCACTTTTGTTCAGAATAAAATTCTCAAAATAAACAAAACACTTCAACACAGTTTGAGTGGGCTCGATTTAAAAAGAAAAACTTATTGTATCAACTTGAACCAAATAAAAGAAAAATCCAAATGCAAGTAAAACATGAATAATAATAAAAAAAAACTAAGGATCATTAAATTCCAAATATCCATCTACGATACGAAAGAAATATATGTTGCCGGCTTGTAAATCCAAGCCCAACCAGTCACTGCCCACGACCCATCATTTGCCAGACTTCTTCTTTTTATTACCTGAAAAAAAAAGTGTAGCATCATGAGGCTACGCCTAATGAGTAGTTATGTTAAAAGATGAGCAATGCCATGAGAAATTTTCTAAATTCCTTAAGTTCATACTCGGCCTCACAACTTCCAAATAACTCTCAACTTCCAAGGCATAATCTCAACTCTAGAGAAAATCCCATTCTTTTATTTTTGTTACCCAATGCCTTAGCTCCACTTTATTCGCAATTAAAGTGAGCCGCACACTCAAAGCACTGAACCCGTGTTACCACGATTCGACTTTTGAGTTATTCTTCTTATGAGTTTGCAAGACTCATAAGCGAACCTACAAGTTTATTCTCTCCCATTGATCAAATGGAATGAACCTACCCCACTAAGTGTAATTAAGTTGTGCACAACTCTAATTAACCCCTTAACGGTTTATTCTTCATTAAGTATGACCTTACTTAATGCGAACCTACAACCATATTATCTAAGACATCGAATAATGTGATTTTAAAGAAAGCATCACTACCAGAATGCTTGACAAAGCCTAGGTCCAGTTTCTAGCCAAGAAAAACCCGTTTCCTCCTAAAACTGACCTTAAATAGGCTAAAACTTAAAATTCCAAAATCTGGAAATTTATTATATTTTCAGCGTTAATATGGTCTAAAAACACCCAAAATTAGATCCATAACTCACGGGAAGGTCCCCCAAAGAAAACCCACTTGAAAAAGCCAAACTAGCCTAACTAGTGTGGTTTTACTTCTTTTTCGGCGCCTAATCGATAGGGAAATTTAATAAATTTTTCCAGCAGCTTTTTAG
Source organism: Gynostemma pentaphyllum (assembly GCA_028015215.1). NCBI lineage: Eukaryota > Viridiplantae > Streptophyta > Magnoliopsida > Cucurbitales > Cucurbitaceae > Gynostemma > Gynostemma pentaphyllum. Next base: position 39,547,330 of record CM051348.1, on the reverse strand, counting down.
GCCTCTAAACAGCCCCTAAATCATCTAGACACACTAAAGAATCATCAAAAATTAATCCCCCACCTAAACTCCCAAGAAAAGGGGTTTAGAAAAGGGGTTTGACTGGACTAATTTCCACATAAGGCTCTATCATTCCTACTTTTCAACATAAAAATCCAGCAGCTTTTCTAGGCCTTAAAACATCTAAAATAGGGTATAAAATATCCTACAATCATCAAATAATCCAACAAAACATATAATTGAATTTATAGGTAACTGTTGTTACCTGAAAATGGATAGCTTCCACGTAGGCAACGAACTTAATTTATGGGATGAGTTGGAGATAGTGCGCTGCTTCGACGGCGTGCTACGTAGGTACCTGCACAGGAAAGGAAAAGTGCACCGGTGTGGTGCCGGCCTAACACCTTCTGATGCTAAAGTCAGAGCAAGCAGAGCTAGTGTGCCAGAGAGTCGTAGTAGAGATTTGTTACCTAATGAATGAATTTCTTCTCCTATTTATAGGAGATTAGGTTGATGACATCATCGCGCCACGTGTCGCTTCGGGATTGGGCCATGTGTTGCTTCTCAATGACGTGTCGCTTGTGGGTTGCGCCACGTGTCGTTTCCTAAGTGGATACTTGTATTCAATCTTAAGAATTAGGTCTATGTCGAAGACTACGTAGCCAGGTCTTTTCAGGTGCATGGACTTTATGCCTAGGTACCACAGTCAGACGAGGTGCTTTGGACCAGGTGCTTCGGACCAGGTGCTTCAGACCAGGTGCTTTAGACCAGGTAGAGGTGCTTTGGACCAGGTGCTTTAGACCAGGTGCCTAAGTACCACGGTAGACCAGGTGCCCTGGTACTGCGGTCAGACGAGTGCGTAGACAAATTTTGTCAAGTTGTAAAATTCCACGTGTAATCCAATTTTACCCCACAACAGAGGCCCCCTACTCCCGAGTTGAGTTGAGATGCAAGTTCAATGCTACTTGGGAGTATTCTTTCAAAGTAGAATTTTTCTTCGGTGATATTTCTGAAAATATTCTAAGTGTTGAATTTTGTAGCTTGAATTTTCTACCGTTGCACTCGTCAAAATTTTGATAGTTTGTAGCTTGTATTTCTCCTTCGTAATTGAATTTTCTGTCATAATAATTTTTTTTTTTGAGAAAATACTAAGTGTTGAAGCTTGGCAGATTGAATTTTCTGTCTCTGGTCGTTTTGGAGTTGGGTTGTATGTCCAAGTCGTCACAATTAATCATCACATATTTCGCCCCCTTTGATTTTAAGAGTAAAAATTCTCTTGAAATCAAATATATTAAAATTTTCTATCTTTTATTGAAGAAAAGATTACAAAATTTGAAAGAAAATTGAATTAATCACAAGTGTAGAGAGGAAGAGTAAGAAAAAGGGAAAAAAATTATGGGGAGGGTTTCACAGACCCGCGGGTCAAGAATTGACCCGCGGGCGTGGGGCGCTGGTCAGGCAATGACCCGCGCTCCACTTAATTAATTAATTTTTTTTTTTTAAAAAAGAACCTGCTGGTTCTTTTGCCCACGGGTCAAAGTCTGACCCGCGAGCATGGGCGCGGGTCAAAGTCTGACCCACGGGCATGGGCGCTGGTCAGGTTTTGACCCGCGCCCACTGACATTTTTTTTCTTTTTTTTTTTTTCCAGCAGCTTTTCATTTTTCATTCTCTTTTTTTTTTCTTTCCTCCTTCTCTTTCTCCCTCTTCTTTATTTTTTCCAAGAGTAAAAACTCATAGATTTTATGCCGACCCTCATATTAACCCGCGAGTCATTTTTTGACTAACTCGTATTGATGGTCAACTGGTGGTGACTTTTTTTTTTTTCCCAAAATTGAATTTGGTTTTTAGGAGTTGATTTCTTGTTGAGCCTTGACACGAGCGTGATCCTTCTACAAGCCATGCACTCTCTAGTAGACTTAGAAAATTTTAGTCGTTTTAAATTCTTCTACTAGGTGCGATTCGTGCGAGCCCCGGCACTCCTGACGGACTTAGAATTTATTAGTCGTTTTAAATTCTTCTACCAGGCTTTGCTCGTGCGAGCCTGCGATCCCTAGTAGATTTAGAATTTTTTTATTTAGCTCTTCCACCGTGGCGGACTTAAAACTTTTTAGTCGTTTTAAATTCTTCTACCAGGTGCGGCTCGTGCGAGCCCTGCACTCCCTGGTAGACTTAGAATTTATTTATTTAGCTCTTCCACCGTGGCGGACTTAAAACTTTTTAGTCGTTTTAAATTCTTCTACCAGGTGCGGCTCGTGCGAGCCCTGCACTCCCTGGTAGACTTAGACTTATTTATTTAGCTCTTCCACCGTGGCGGACTTAGAACTTTTTAGTCGTTTTAAATTCTTCTACCAGGTGCGGCTCGTGCGAGCCCTGCACTCCCTGGTAGACTTATAATTTATTTATTTAGCTCTTCCACCGTGGCGGACTTAGAACTTTTTAGTCGTTTTAAATTCTTCTACCAGGTGCGGCTCGTGCGAGCCCTGCACTCCCTGGTAGACTTAGAATTTATTAGTCGTTTTAAATTCTTCTACTAGGTGCGGCTCTTACGAGCCCTGCACTCCCTAGTAGATTTAGAATTTTTTTATTTAGCTCTTCCACCGTGGCGGACTTAGAACTTTTTAATCGTTTTAAATTCTTCTACCAGGTGCGGCTCGTGCGAGCCCTGCACTCCCTGGTAGACTTAGAATTTATTAGTCGTTTTAAATTCTTCTACCAGGTGCTGCTCGTGCGAGCCCTGCTCTCCCTGGTAGACTTAGAATTTTTTTATTTAGCTCTTCCACCGTGGTGGACTTAGAACTTTTTGTAGTAGGTTAACGTAGTTGGCCCCCACTCGAGTAGAGTTTTACGTCTTGGAATCTTCTCGAGTCTAAGAGTTATCTGAACAATTTAACTCTCATAAATGAAATAAGTAGAAAAATTACAGTCTTATTCATTTTATTTTCCAACTTCTTACAATAAAAGACTTTATTGGAAATGAAAACTGCAATAAATAAAATTGCTGAAATAAAATCTAAGTTGTTTGACATCTTGATAGGTATTGTAGAGCCTTTTAGATGAGTTTGATCAATGTGTTGATGCCTTGATCAATACCCCAGTGACCTAGCATGGTCCTTTTTAGAGCTTGGGCTCCTTTTCAATAGTCGAGCCCTCAAAGATGGTTCATAATTCTCCAATTGGAAAATTTTGATTATCACGGTCCTGATCTTCCTCATTGCTTTTACTTCTCACAAATTCCTTCAAGTACCCTTTTTGAATTAGGGTCTCAATTTCTTCCTTGAGATCGAAGCAATCAAGAGGTGGTATGCCCGTGGTCTTTATGGAAGAGGCAATACTTGTCTTTGTTCCTCTTGTTTGACCCCGTTATCATCATAGGCGGCCACCTTACCAAGTTCTTGTCTTTGATCTCCAAGAGTAGTTGTTCGATCGGAACTGTGGTGGGAGTGTATTTTTTAAACTTACTTGGAGGAAGACTTAGCTTATCAAGTTGGTCTCTCGACTTATGTCTCTTGTCATCCTCGTGACGGTCAGTCCTCCAAGTGAGGTCATTTGTTGATCCTTTTCTTTTATACTCAGAATTTCTACTACTACCTCCTCCATCTGGAGTTTCTCTTGCATTTAGTAACTCTCTAGCGCTCATGTATTTCTGCGCTCGGGCAAGTAGCTCTGTGTATGTAGCAGGCGTTTTCTTTCCTAGTGACCACAAGAACTTTTCGTCTTTCAAGCCAGCCATCACGGCAGTCAGAGCAATGTCATCACTGTAACCTTCCACCTTCAGTGCCTCATTGTTAAATCTTATTACATAGTCGCGAAGACTCTCCTCTGACTTTTGACACACAGTCAGAAGGTGTGTGGCTGGTTTCTTATGATCTTTTCCTCCAAGGAACTGAGTTACAAAAGACCGAGTAAGATCTTTAAATGAAGATATAGACCTCGGCTTGAGCTGCCTGTACCACCCGCGAGCAGGGCCTCCTAATGTAAGGGGGAACGCCCTACACTTGATAGCATCTCGGACTCCCTGAAGCTCCATCCAGGTCCGAAACGTATCGACATGCTCGAGTGGATCCTTTGAACCGTCATACATGGTCATAGTTGGCATTTTGAATTTGGTGGGAAGCTCCACCTCCGTTATATCATCGGTGAATGGCGGCTCAGTTTGCTCAAGTAGATCTTCTAGTGCAAGAGTAGTCTTTCCTCTATACTCTTTTTTCATATGACCAAGTTGATCTTGGAGTTTTTTCAACTCTTGGCGCCCAAGGTCAGGCACTTTCGGCGATAGACTTCACAAATCTGAATATTCTTTTCTCTTTTGATTGAGAACTTCTCTGAGGTCTGACTTTCGTTTTTTACTAAGATGCTGGTTGCGAGGAGAGTTATGAGAGGAGGAGGAATTGTCCTGGACATTTAGATTTGACTTCATCTTTGAAGCACTTTTCTCATGATTCAGCGATTCTCCTATGCGTTATATAGGTTCTTTATCTTTCTTGGATTGGACTTCTTGATTGTCAGTAAGGGATTGATGGTCAGTTCTCTGTGTAAGGATTTCGAGTACTTTAGCAAGATCTCGATTCACACCTCGGACTTATTCTTCTAGAGCATCAACACTTCCGTCAGGCATTGGCACAACTCTTTCCACTTCTTGATTTTCATCAACTTGTTGTAGCTCCCTAGTGCTACGAGTCTGATTTTTCATATTACGAGGGTTACGGTTTTCACCGTCTTCAGTATCATCACCGTGTTGCTGACCTCTACGACCCATCCTTGATGGTAAAGCACTTAGTTATATACTCTTCCCACAAACGGCGCCAAATGTTGTTACCTGAAAATGGATAGCTTCCACGTAGGCAACGAACTTAATTTATGGGATGAGTCGGAGATAGTGCGCTGCTTCGACGGCGTGCTACGTAGGTACCTGCACAGGAAAGGAAAAGTGCACCGGTGTGGTGCCGGCCTAACACCCTTCGATGCTAAAGTCAGAGCAAGCAGAGCTAGTGTGCCAGAGAGTCGTAGTAGAGATTCGTTACCTAATGAATGAATTTCTTCTCCTATTTATAGGAGATTAGGTTGATGACATCATCGCACCACGTGTCACTTCAGGATTGGGCCATGTGTTGCTTCTCAATTACGTGTCGCTTGTGGGTTGCGCCACGTGTCGTTTCCCAAGTGGATACTTGTATTCAATCTTAAGAATTAGGTCTATGTCGAAGACTACGTAGCCAGGTCTTTTCAGGTGCATGGACTTTATGCCTAGGTACCACAGTCAGACGAGGTGCTTTAGACCAGGTGCTTTGGACCAGGTGCTTTAGACCAGGTAGAGGTGCTTTGGACCAGGTGCTTTAGACCAGGTGCCTAAGTACCACGGTAGACCAGGTGCCCTGGTACTGCGGTCAGACGAGTGCGTAGACAAATTTTGTCAAGTTGTAAAATTCCACGTGTAATCCAATTTTACCCCACAACAGTAACAACAAATCCAAAGGCATGCATGCAAATCACTTTAGTACTCTCATTAAACTCCAATTTGATGTAAATATTGGTTCAGCCCAAATCATGTAAAAATCATCTTAAAAAGTCTCCAAATTCTCACAAAATCATATTTAAGAGTTCTTCTAAAGAAAAAGAAAATAGCGCATGATTTCGATCAAAGTTTAACAAAACTACTCACCTTAGATTCTTGAATTTTTTTCAAAAATTAAAAATCTTCTTTCCAAGAAAACTTACAACCTCTCTTGTAAGTTGAATAAACCTTTCTCAAATCTCATCCTCACTGCAAGGAAAAGTCTTTCTACATCTATACGAAAAATTTACAAAATAAATTGATCAAAATCGGATAAAAACCTAATGGATCCGAACTGGTTTTGGCTCATAATATTTTCTACATAAGTCTGATTACTACGAAACTAAGCTCAATAGAAAGATAACGAAAAATCAATCGAAATAGACAGCTTACTTGCGTAAATCGGAGTCCAGATGAGGAAGTTATAGCCAAAATACTCTGGAGAATTTTATTTGATCGAAAATTGGAGAAAAGAAGATTAATGGAGGCTGATTTCGGCTGAATGAAGGAAGAAGATGAATTTTTAGGGTTTAATCCCGAGTTATGATAATTACGAAAATGTCACTACACTAAAACGATCATAACTCATTCACCGGGACTTCGAATGATGATCCATGAGTTGCGTTGGAATCGTAATAACGATACGATCAAAATCATGTAAAAATATTAAAGTAAACTTGTGGTTTTAATTTTGAGGTTTGAGAAATTGCCAAAATACCCTTACTTGGTAACGGGTCGTTACATGATGTGACTCTTTTAGGCTCATATCATTATTGGATCAGATCCCATTTTTTGGACCGGATGCTCGTTTGAGCCTATTACTCTGATACTATATTAAATATGTTAAATCACCACTAGACCCCAAAAACACTAATGAATAAGGGTAATTTTAATTATATATCTCAACATAATAGTTGCTAAATCACCAACAAACTCAAAAACTTAAATTATTGAACTAAGGTAGATTTTTTTTATATCTCAACGCTCCACTGACGTGTGGGTTCAAATATTTGTACGAAACTCAATCACATAAAACATTAATAAATGGGGAGAAAAATAACACCGCAGAGCTTTGATTTATGAATCTCATATTCTTATACCATATTAAGTCACCAATAAACCCAAAAGAATTTATTCATATCTCAACAATAACGAAATAATTTTACTAAAATCATGTGTGTACTTTGAAATGGGGTGTGAAAGTATAGTTTTTCAAAACATTAAAGTATTTTTTTTATTTCAGAAATTATATAATGTGATCGACTAATCTATAAATAATTATTAAAAGTACACGTCATACACATCAATAACATACATAATTTAATGATTATCTCACGTAATATTGATCATATTAAATCATTTCTATCAATATAAACTTTAGGGGTGATCATTGGATTGGTTTGGTTTGAGTTTTACTAAAATTTCATATCCGATTGGAATTTTTTTTAGATTATACGAATCGAACCGAACCGTTCAATATAAAGAAACCAAACCAAACCATCTTACTTTTTTTGTTTTTTTCTCAATTATTCATTTGCATCATGATAAGTGTTACACAATCTCAAAAGAAAAATAACTTCAAAAAATTGTTGGACTAATTTCAATCCATCTAAAAGCTCAATAAAACACTAATTATAAATACAAAAACATAACAACTTTATAAAATCTTGTCATAATTATACAACCATAACAAATAATATTAAAGATTCTTCCTATTTTTTTTTTCATTTTATTGATATTTTAAAATTCAAATATATCATATATCTCGTATTGGTTTGGATCGCTGCAAAAAATTATCAAACCAAACCAAACCATTATTAATTGGTTTGGGTAAATGAAGGTTTAAAAACCAAACCAGTTTGCTTGGTATGGTTTGGTTTGGACAATTGGTTTGGTTTGGATTTGTTCACCCCTAATAAACCTAGCTCAATAATAAAATATAAATATTTTTATGGGGCTCTTGCAAAAATAGTAAAATTAGGTCTAATATTTATAAAAATAGCACTAAAAAAACTTATTTGTCAAAATAGAAAAAAAAATCAAATTCGCGTCTAAAATATTAAAAAATAGTCACTAGTTTTGCATGAGTAGTCAGTTTCCTCACAAATAATCACTGATTTTACTGATATCTTGATATTTTGTGTATGAATTTAAAAAACTGCTATATTTATAAATACTTTTTAAAAAGGAGAATACATGTGGATCTCCTCCTCATCTCTATTCCTATTGGTTAAAAATTATTAAAAGATAATTAATATATATATTTATTAATTATATGAGGCTCACCATTTTACTTTCAACCAATAGAAACTGAATATAGGAGGAGATCTTTCTGATTTATCAGGAGGAAAGTATTTTCCTTTTAAAAATATTATATTTATAAATATTACAGAAAATTCTGCTACCCCGATAAAATTTCTCTATTTTTATTCTATACCATAAATTTAAAAGTTCAAGACCCTCCCCAACTAAATATAGTAACCAAGACAAATCTTAGGTGAGAAAAGTTATGCTAAATCAGAGCGAGGAACCGTGTTGGAGGAGGCTGTCATTCACTGTCACCTAGCCTAGTAGCCTAACTCAATTCAAAAGGGACAACAACATGGGTAAAAGTTTTGTGTGACCGACCAATTATGAAAAGACCTGTCGGCATAGAAATTGGCCATGCAAGCCTCTCCTTCATCACCCGCGGTGTAAAATAACAAAACCAAAAAACCCTTCTGTCAGACAATACTTGGGTTGGGGCTGTGTAATTTTATTCTTTTTTTCATAATTATTTTCAAGATTTGCGGCTGTCGACGAGATCAGAATGAGAATATTTGAGAAAGTCATGAAGTTTCTAAAAAAGGCCTTTGAAATTCAAATGGAATTTTTTGTTATTTTTGTAGACTTTTTATGTCTTCTCTCTCTATGTTTTGCATGTCTTTTTTAATTATTAGTTACGAACGTAATTTAGTTGTCCTTTCCTTTATATTATGATTTTTTTAATGAAAGGAAAAAAAAAATCAACTATCCATGAAGTAAATTTAGTATTATTTATATAGCGGTTTAAATAATTTGTGTAGTGTTAATTGTGTTGTAGAAAAAATCAATAACATTATAAATTAAATATATTTATTCTAAGTATACTAAATAATCTTATCTAAATTTTAATTTAGCAAGTTTGAGAGATATATAGATTGTGAGAGAATTAAAGATTTTTCATAAAATTAATTTAAAAATTGGTATCCCTCAACTCTAAAATTTGATTGCTAGATAAAATATTTTTTTTTTAATTTATAAAAAAAAATCAGATCAATTACTGAAATAGCATAAATTTATATAATAATTACTGAGATTTCAAAAAAAATTAGTAATTCAATAATTATTCAGCTAAAAAATATTTAAAAAAAATCCAATAAAATCATTGGAAACAAAAAAAGAAATAGTAAAATATTCAATTCATTATTAAACTATAGCATAATGATTATTAAACTGTTTTCTGTCATTAATATAATTTTTAAGAGGTTATAATATTTTTAATAATTAAAATTTAATACTGTATAAATATGTTACGTAAGATAATTTATAAATTGCTTTTTCAACGAACATTGAAAACAGTAACAGATAAGCGATTGTGTTGTCGGATGATTGAAATGTTACCATCTTTCATCATTACCTTTTGGTGTTTTTTTTCTTTGATTGTTTTGTCGGTCCAATTTGTTTATTGATATTAAATAAAGTACTTACTTACGTCTAGAATCTACAATTATAATATTATTCATCACATTTAAAAAAAAAAGAAAAAGAAAAAAACTGGATATTTACAAATTTAGGATTTTTCTTAGTAATATTTATAAAATAATAGCTCTAAAAAATATTTATAAATATAGTAAATTTTAATAGTATGAATCAGTGATAAATATTAAATTACATATTTTTATACTAGATTTATCATTGATTCACACATTTTTCATTGTTAATTACTATTTAAACATAGTAAAAATTGCTATATTTATAAATACTTTTTTGAATTGATATTTTTATAAATATTGCATCAAAATCAACTACCCAATAAAATTTCGTATCAAATGCGAGTTTATCGATGCTATGAAATAGTTTTGTCGATATTCGTCTTATTAATTATTTTGTGTTATATTATTGATTATGTCGACATTTCGTTTTTATTATTCTTTGCAGTACGGTCAGAGTTTACATATCTTTTATTTTTTAATAACTAAAACAGCTATCTGGTTTCTATTTATAGACAAGCCTAAGAAGTTGACCTGATTTTATAAGCAAAATTGAATTAATTAAATATTGTCTAAACTAACTCATATATAATATGTTTGAAAGTGCGAAAGCCACACATCTTGTTATAAGGTAGAAAAAGAATATTTATGCGTTTATAAGAGAACAAATATTTGTTGATATAAACAAAGTCTTCTGATAAATATAAAATATGAATTTCATACGTGTTGAAACTTGAAGGGGAATAATAATTATTTCAATGTAGAGGTTTTAGAAAACATGTTGTCCAAATATATAGTAGTTATGACTTAGAATGCTAATTGACTCGTAATTTCATCGAAGATTGTTAAGAATATATAAATAATTAAATTTATCGTAGTCCAATAACTTAAATTTTTTGGTATATTAATGATTTAATATGATATCAGAGCATGAGATTTTGAGTTTGATGCTGCATGTGATAATCTTTCCTTCTCATTTATAAGTATTTTAAGTGATTGAAACTTGTGCAAATATTCAAGCTCACATGTAAGAGAACATATTGAGGATATATAAATGATTTGATTTACTTTTAGTCCAACGGTTTAAACTTTAAGGTGTCTCTATTTGTGATTTTAACAAAAGATGGTAATATTTGAACTTTTTTTAACCAAATTTTGTTAAGTTGATTGATAATATATTAGCTTCGTCGATGTTATGATAACACAGTTTTAAACAACTACAACAACAAGTTTTGAAGTTTGTATCGGATACATCAATGCTTAACTTATAAGGCGTCACTGTTGTTCCGTGACATTGGAAGTTTGAGTATTCTCTCCTTTAATTTGATGGAGTATCAATAGAAAAACAAAAATGAATGTATTTTTCTATAATGTGATAGTAAAACATGTAAATTTGAGACAAAAACACATTAAAATAACTTTAAAAATGACAAAAACATAGAATATGTCAACCAATGATATGCTATGATTCTGGAACATTTATTTTTTAATTTATTAAATTCTAAATTACTTTCATAAACACACACATCCTTAAAATATTTATCTTTTTTTCTTCGAAAGTCTTAATCTCAACATAAACATCAATATATTGATGATTTCTACATTCAAGATTTCCCCCACAAATCTAACAAGAAAAGAGAGAGAGAAACGTAAGCAAATTTAAAAATTAGTCTTATGATATGTTTCAATCATCCCCAGTATTATTTACTTGTCATTCAATTTTTTTGTCTCTCTCTTGAAGGTGACATTTCCCTCGCTGGCTTCCACAAGACGTACCAATAAAATTGTGCCGACGCGACTCTTGGGTCCCACAATCCTATAAACCAAACGTCCAATATTTTTGCCGTCAGATTTCTACGGTCACCATCTGGGTGATGATAATGATATTAAGATATTGACCTTTTTCGACGGAGTTGAGGGCTGGCTGGCAAGAAGGTCAACAGTTTGACTGGAAAATAAGGAACGTGGCAGTAAATAATTGGGCTGTGCTTCGGTCTAACGGTGAGGAAGCAGCGTAGGGACCCCACTGGATTTGCGGCGTTTTCTGATGTCGGGATTGTTGTGTTGGTTTTTTGTATTGTCGAATAAGCACGTTTACTGCACGTGTTTAGTTTCGTAATATGACGTCATTTTTTTAATGAGAGAGATTTCAGACAGCGCCTCCGAGGTTAGGAAAGTAATTGACTTTGTTTATTTGATGATTTTTTTTTAAATGTTTATTTTTTAGAATATTTTCTATAAAAAAATATCATATATATTTGCCCCAACAGATTCATATAGGAATTTACCCTTTGTAGTCTATATTTGTCAAAATTAACATTTAGAAGATATTAGGTTTATGTTTTTAGTTAGATTGGTTAAATTTGAGTTCGTGTTAAATTGATTATATGAAAGAATCAATTTGTTAAGAATGAGAGTGTATAATGCGAATTTGCATAGTATAAATCAATGGCTTTTTTAAAAAAATGATTGATCAATTATGGGTATAAGAAAATCCAATATTCACATAAAAATTGATAAATGAAGTATTGACTAAATATGAACTTTATTGATATTTTTGAGTGTTTACTATTCTCTAATAGGGAACATTCATCAAGACACGCATTTAGATTTTATGGTTGATAAGCATATTTCTTAGACGAAAGAGACTGAATTTTCGATATGTTTACTCATGAAGAAAACAATCAATTTTTTGTGTCATGATGTTTGAACACTATTTCAACTTTGAAAAATTTAGCCAAAAGAAATATTTGTCTTCGAGAAGTTGTTATGAAAATTATTAAAATCTTTAGTGTTCAGTTTTCTTTGATGAGTCTTTGATTATTTGGGCTTCATTTGATTTGGGGCTCAATTGCTACATGAAACATTCTTTAAAACATAACATTTTTTTTAAATTCATAACCACTCATTTAGATATAAATATTAATTGACAATAATTTTAGTAATTATTGGTTAATTCATTTTTATAAATTTTCATATTTATAATTATTTTTTACTTTTTTTTTAAAAAAATTTATCTAATTTTCGTAGTATTTTTTTACTTGATTTTTTTGTATTATTAAAGTGTAAATAGAAGGAGTTTTGAAATTGCAATTTAAGAATGGGAAAATACGAGAGAGAAAAAAGAAATTTTATCATAAATACCCCTTAATGAAGTGTGGTTTTCAAAACTACCCTAATAAAAAAATTAGTTTCTTTTCTACCCTTAATTGGTAGTTTTTACATAGTTAGTTATGGTATCTCACCAATCAATTGTAGCCACTTGTCAACTTTAGGGTAGTTTTGAAAAGTTTAAAAACATTAGGGTACTTTTGATAACTTAAATCATAAAAAGGGTAGTTATGAAAATTACCCGAAAAAAAACATACGTTATTGGACTCTTTTGGACCATGTAGCCCATTGGGCAACAATAAGCCAATTGTCATTTTAGGCCCATTTAATTTTTGTACTGTTGATATGGGCTCGTTGATTCAAAAAGTGGCGGAACTCAAAGTCCCTTCAAATTATTAGCTTTAAAATTAAACATGTTTTTTAATTGATTTTAAGTAGGGGTGAACAAATCCAAACCAAACCAAATCGGTTTAGTTCAGTTTTTAAACTTTATTTATCAAAACTAATTAATAACGGTTTGGTTCGGTTTGATAGAATTTATAGTGTCCAAACCAAACCAATACATAATATAAGATATAATGATATATTTCAATTTTTAAATATCAATAAAACTTAATAAAATGAAAAAAAAAAATAGGAAGAATTTTTAATATTATATATGTTATGGTCGTATAATTATAACAAGATTTTATAAGTTTGTTATGTTTGTATTTGTAATTGGTCTTTTATTGAACTTTAGATGAAATGAAATTAGTTCTACAACTTTTGGAAGTTATTTTTTAAGATTTTGTTACACTTATCATGCTGCAAATTAAGTAATTATGAATAATTGATATAAAAAAACGAAAAAAAAAATGTAAGAACCAAACCAATCCGAACCAAACCATTTTAGCTTGGTTTGGTTTGGTTTATTCATATTGAACGGTTTGATTCGGTTCATATAATCTACAACGAAAATCCAATCGGATTTGAAATTTTTGCAAAATTCAAACCAAACAAATTCAATGTTCACCCCTAATTTTAAGGGTAAAATATCATTTTGGTCCATGAACTTTCACTCCGATTTCATTTTTATCTCTAAACTTTTAAAAGTGATATGTTTCTGTCCTAGAACTTTACAATTCATTTCGTTTTAATTCTTCTGTCTGTTTTTTCATTTAGGACACTAACGAAAGACTTATATGACATATAATTGATGAGGTAATATTATATAATTTGGTTGTAAGCTTAAATGACGTGGAAAAACGAATATACAGTGATGTTAATCTCATCTTTAATCACATTTAGTAGATCTTTTTAACTTCACTATATATTCATTTTTCCACGTTATTTAACCTTACTTCCAAATTATATAATGTCATAACATCAATTTCATCCACTTAAGCTTTCTATTAGTGTCTCAGACGAAAAAAACAAATGGAAAGACTATAACAGAAGGAATCATAAATTTCAAGGACGAAAAGAGATTTTATAATTTTTATTAAACCCTATACTAATATACTTTTTAAGAAGAGAAGTAGCTCGTTCAAAATTTGGCAAATCTATTAAATCAACTCAAATACACGATTAGTGTTCTCCAAGAAACAGGATTACTTGGTGCCAAACCTGCATCCCATAAAACAATAGTTGAAGCTTACTCTTAGTGGGAAAATTGATTTATTTTACCATCACGAGGTCGGATATCTCTTTTGCATTTGATACTCTTTGTCATTTTATTCAAGAACCAAGAAAAAACACACATTTACATAGTTCATCAACTGCTTTGATATCTAAAGAGTATGATGGGACTGGGGGAGCCAGAAATTTTTTTTGGCGGATAAAAATTACATAGAAATAATTTTAAGAAACAAGGGGAGATCAAATAGATAAATTATACTAAAATTTCAATATTTCACCTAAAAATGTTCAACTTTAACATATACTTTTTCATTTTTTTAAAAATTGAGGGAGACAAAATAGATAAATAATACTAAAATTTCATTTTCTTACCTAATTTTTTTTTTTAATTTTTACATATATGCTTTTATTTTTTAATTTTTTAAAATGTCCTCGCGAATGGGATAAGGTTTATTTTCACCTTCAAATGAAGAGTTTGTTTGGGTTTGAAGATAAATTAATTAGAGTAAAAAAGCCCAAAATCATATTAATCCATTAAGCCCAATTGATGCCATGGCCCATTTGCAAACTGGGCCTTTGTCTTATTTAAACACATTTAACCGTGAGAGATTAGTGAAAATAAAATGGAAGTGTTTAAAAGTGTTTTTGAATAATGGAAATATTTTTTATTACCATTGAAATACACTTTTTAAAGTTATCCCAAATGAACCCGAATCTCAAAGGATATTGGAGGCAGTGGTTTTTTGCTCCTTCCAGAAAAAATGTAAGCTTTTTGTGAGATCGTTGTGAGTGAGAGACATGAGTGGTGGGTAGTAGAATTGTTCAATAACCAAATTTGGGATTTAATTTCGACTTGTTATATTGAGCTCCTGTTTGGTTCATTGTAATCTAAGATCCTCTTATGAGGGACATTTAATTCCAATAATTGTTTGGGGTTATTTAAAAATAGCTTAGTAATCTAAAATTCCCGGAATCTATATTTTCCCAAATATAAGGGTATTAATTACCATCGAATTCGGGTGCTTTCTATAATTCCAACAAGATGGTAATCTTCTTTTTTACAATTTTAACTCTATTTAATTACAAAAATTTACCAAAAAAATAAAATCAAAAATAGGAAAAGAACCTATACTCACATTTCCACTTCTTCTTCATATAAATCTATGGTGTTTCCAGCTTCCTTTTTTGTATTACTAATTAATTTTCTCTCTTTTTATACAATAGGTTTGATCAAGATCATCTCTCAACAAGTTATAATTTTTATTTTTTGTTTTGTTGTTTATTTTTCTTTTGATAAAGGTTTTTTCCTTAGGGTTTTAATTTTATGATATTTTGATTTCTTCTTCATACATTTCATAGACCTCTAATTTCCTTTGAGCTGAACCCTATTAACATTGATATTGCAAGATTTTCTTTTGAACTTTTTTCATGATTGAATTTATCTCTATTTGTATATTGTGGAATAGATTCGGTAACATATTATGTAAATGAATCATTGTGTGAAGTTGTATTAGTTCAAATTATCAAGCCTCCTTCTATTATTATTAAGTTAAACAAACACAGTAACTTAAGATTCTCAGTAATCAAATATTCTGACATCAAATTCTTAGGTATTAGATTACTGGAGCTATTCTAAGATTACAACGAACCAAGCGGGGGCTGAGAGTAATTTAAGAGGGGAAATTGTTTGGCTGAATTCTCAAAGGTGGGTTATAATTGTCACACTATCTATTATTCGTCTTTGTATAATCTTTCACTTCATTAATGAAACATTGAGAGTCTGCACATGCGTGAACTTGTATTAATTTTGATGTTATTTTTCTGCCTTTTTTATTTTATTCTTTGTGTCGTATATTTATCGTTTTTTTATTATGGAGTTTAAGATTTGCAATTGACTACTATATTTTTATTTTTATTTTTGGAAAAACTCTTATTTCATGGAAAAGTAAAAGGCATACCAATGTATAGGGATGGCAACGGGGCAGGGTCGGGGATACATTTCACATCCCCTAACCCGCGGGGATTTTTAATCCCCATACCCTACCCTATCCCCTAATAAAAAAAATCGGGGATCAGGTTACCCGCGGGGAAAGTTCCCCGTTTTGTATTTTAATTATTATTTAAAAAAGAATATAAAAATGAAATATATATTCAAAATATACATTTTTAAGACAAAAGGAAAACACAATACTAAACATTTTATAATTTATTAGTTAATATAACTATATTATATATTTTTTTTTTCAATAAATAAAAATAAAAGTAAACAAAATAATAAGACGTTATTAAAATATTGGGTTCGGGTCGGGGGAATGTATTCCCATCCTTATACCCTATAAGAAATCAGGGAAAATATCCCCCTAACACTAACCCTAACCATAATAAAACGGGGATTCTTCGCCCCTATAGGGTCGGAGCCCCACGGGGCCCCTAACCCACGGGGAATTTTGCCATCCCTACCAAAGTATATATATGGAAAAACTCTCATATTTATCGTTCTTGGATTCAAGACTTCGAAGGCATGCAATATAACATCGTTAAGACACTTGCTAGAAGACTTATAAATTATTCACAATCAACTTGTAACCTTATGTTGTTTGTGATAACCAGTCATTTATCCACTATGCTATTTATCTGATTTTTTATGAACGAATGAAGCACATTAAAGTGAAAATCAAATTGCAAATATATTCATTAAAAAATTTAGGACATTTTTTTCATACACTTTTTTTGCAAGTTGAGTGTTGTTTGGCATTCAAAACTTCAACTTGGGGAACACTAAAGGAAAATTTATTATTGCATGATCTTTGTCCCTAATTATCTCATTTGATCTCTCCCCCTAATTTGTAATCTCCATCTCTCTCATTATTAGTTGGCTTTCCGTTTATTTGTGATCTTTGTAATCAATTATGTATGTTGTATCTATTGGGACTATTTTATTAAATTAGCATAATTTTATTTAGTAAACTAATTAAAAATTAATTAAGGATGTATTAATATCATGCAATTGTGATTAAACTTTCGACTGGAACTTTAAGGCTTTTCGAAAAACAATAACTTTTACTTACATTAAGTAAATTATGTAGAATTGGTTGAAGGTTTCTGTACAACATCAATTCTTAACACCAGATCTTCTACAATATATCCTTTTGACTTGTGATTTAGCTAAGAGATTTTGGTTTACTTCTCCCCTTTCTCTGGACACTAATCGCTTTAATGATTGTAAGTTTTGTGAAAGTTGGAATATTTTATGCTCTTAGCTTATTAATAAGTCTGGTGATTTTTCCTTCCTGGATTTTTTTGCTTTTGGAGCTTGGAGATTATGGAAAATGAGGAATAATATTAGATTCAAAGGTTGTACTATTAATTTTCTTCATGGTATCTCTAAATCAATTGAGGATTACACTAAAAAAATCTGAGTAAAGGCGGAGAAATTCAAATCGTTGTCATTGATGGAGAAATCCCTGCAAAAATCACAATTCCACCGTCATTATTGGCTGAGGCAGGAAAGACAGGCGAAAGGAAATGCCAGCGAAATTTAATTTCGCTGGCATTGATGTTAAAGAGAGAATTTTTTTTTTTTTTATTTCTTTAAATAACAAAGCCAGCGAAATTCGCTGACTTTGCTGCCCATGGGCTATGCCAGCAATTTTTGCTGGCATAGCCTAAACACAATTTTTTTTAATCAAAACCAGCAAATTTCGCTGGTTTTGAGACTTAAGAGGAACTACCCTCTTAAGTCATTGGACTATGCTAGATTTTGCTAGCATAGCCCAATACGATTTTTTAAAGCAAAGCCAGCGAAATTCGCTGGCTTTGCGAATTAAAAGGCTGATGGGTCATGGGCTATGCCAGCCAGCCAGCAAATTAAATTGGCTGGCATAGCCCAACACAATTTTTTTTAATCAAAGTCAGCGAATGCTACTTAATAGGAACTACCCTCTTAAGCCAGTGGGTTATGCCAGCGAAGCAAAGCCCAATACAGATTTTTAAAAGCAAAGCTAGAGAAATTCACTGGCTTTGTGACTTAAAAGAGACGCGTCCCTCTTAAGTCTTTCCATGGGCTTTGCCAACGAAATGCTGGCAAAGCCCCTGGCCATCAAAACAGCCACCTGAGGGTGGCTGCCTTCATTTCTCTCCTTTCTCTTCTTTTTTCTTCTTTTCTCCCTTCTTCCGATGGCAACCATTGATTCCGGCCAAAAAGGTAAGTTTTTTACCTAGTTTTCTTTCATTTCTTAGTTATAAATCTATATTTCTTAGTTTTACTTGGTTTATATGAGTTTTTTTTTTTAAGATTAATGCCCAAAATCCATATTAGGGTTTTTTAAAGATTGGGGATTTGTGATAGTTCTTTAATAAATTGATGTTTTTAGCTATAAATGAAGTATTTGTCTTTGTTATTAGAGTTTTATTTGTTAATTGATGTATTTATTTGTTGATTGAAGGAATTAATTTGAGTTAGGGCTTGAAACAAATTTTGGGGGTTTTCATAATTATTAATTCTTATGAATTACATTTTAATGTTCTTAGGTGTTTCATAATTATCAATTGTAATTGTTAGGAGAATAGAGAATGGGAATTTGAAAAAATCCCAACATTGACAATTATGAGAATGATTTAATGATTTCTAAATTCTTTTCTAATTGGATTGATTTCTAAATTCTCATTCTCAATTCATTTACATAAGTGTTTAAATCAATTTCATTATATGTTTTCTAAATTATCATGAATGACTTCTAAATTATTTTCTAATTGGATTTGATTTAGTTTACCATAGTCATAGTCACTTAGTCAATTCAATTTTCATATTAATTTGTTGAATTTATTTCATATGTTGAATTGGTAGGGATCGTTATTTGAAGTCGTACATTACTTGGGTGTAGCTATCCTGCAGCATGGAAAACACGAATAGGTAATTATTATACTATTCATTTCATTTTTAATTAATTCATGCATTCTTTGTGTCTAGCTAACCTGCAGCAAAGTTAGCCACACAATATAAATTGTCATTTCATATTTTACCAATTCATGCATTCTTTGGGTGTGGCAAACCTGCAGCAAAGTTAGCCACAAATATAAACTACATAGTCATCGGTTAGAATGAGTTCAACAAACAATCTGAAGTAGCATACCTACTTTATATTACTTTTTGGATAATTTATAGGAGTTGGATAGCACTTAGGGACAGATTTTGCCCAGAATATGTCAAGGGGGTTAAGTCGTTTTTAGAGGTAGTGAGAACTGTTGTCAATGAGAATGGCAGGACACGTTGTCCTTGTATGAAATGTATGAACACGGTATTTGGGGAGATTGATACTATAGAGAGACACTTGCATATTAATGGAATGTCTCCGACTTATGCTCGGTGGATTTTGCATGGTGAGCAAGCATATCTTAGTAGGTTTACGAGCTATGTTTCAAATACATCATGTGTTGAAGGGAATTTAAATGCAAATACGAATGAGAGGGGGGGAAATGTATGAGGTTATTCATGAGTTGCGAGGACCGTTAAATGATAGTGTTAGTGGTCAAAATGTTGAGAATGAGGTAGCTTCAAATAATGGCTTCTCCAAATTATTGGATGAAACTAGAAGAGAATTATACCCCGGATGTACACGGTTTTCTACTCTCAATTTTGAACAACTGTGACGAAGTTGTACCATTTATCCGGTAATTTTTCTTCTAAAACATTTACTTACATAAATTGCATTCCTGTGAAATGAATTACCAAATCAAATACCCACATACACCACAGGAAATATTTTGCTACTCTTCAGATGGAAAGTTCAAACGTTAATATATACACATGGCTGGAGATGCAATTTTTTACATAGTTCAAATCACATGTAAGTATGACATTTAAAAAAAAACATATTGTTTCATAATGTTAGACATTTTATAAATTGTGGGAAAGATATTGTTCATATCACAGGCTCGAGAGCTACATATTGGGGGAAAATAAGTAGGGACTTATATGCACTATCATTAGGCCCAGATCTCCGAGCTCGATCGTACAGTGGATGTTGCGTAAACGGCATGAATTTTCACACCTTAGATCGTTCAAATTCTCATACTACTCAAAATTGTGGTGTATCAGTTCCAGGAGAACACGACACTAGTTCAATTAGCTTTTACGAACTGTTATCCGAGGTTTTAGAATGTACCTACATAGGGAGAAATCGGGTTGTCTTATTCAATTGTGAATGGATAGACACATCCCCTAATAGAGTCCATAATGACTTAGGTTACCTTTCTATTAATTTATCACGGAAGTGGTATGTCAATGAACCTTTCATTCTTGCCAACCAGGCCGAACAAGTCTTATATTTGGAAGATATAAAGTATGGTGATGAATGGCGAGTCGTACAAACTTTAAAACCAAAGAAAGTATGAGACGTGTCAGAGGTTGAGAGTAAAGGAGAGAACGAAGAATATGATATCAATAGTGTACCGCTTGAGACAGAATTTTGTGATACATGAGACGATTTTACAATTATGAGAACTGACGTAGCACCTAAATTCATAAATGTTGAAATTATGAATCAAGCTTTGGGCAATACCGATCGATTAGATGATTTCATTGAAGATAATGATAACAAAGAGAATGAGGATTCAGACGAGGAAGAACTCAGTGAAACATTACCATCTGAATCTGATTTAAGTGACTAAACAATGGTTAAGTGTTGTCTTTTATATGCTATTAGTGTAATCATACTTGTTAGAATTTAAAATGTACTTATTGTGACATATTTATTCTTTACTTACGCAGACCTCCACTTGGTTCAGGTAGGCCACCTATTGGTTCGGTATTTCCAAGTACTACATTGGGTCCAGAGACGGGGGGTAGTAATATTGCTTTGGGTACGTCTTGAAAAAATTATAGATGATGTTAATAACACGTACATATTTACATACCTAAGAATTTTATAATATATATTGATCTATATTTAGGTTCACAAGCAATTAATCGCAGAGGGCAATCCAAAAGTCTAACACTTGCGCAGGTGGTTCGAGACAATAAGGGTCCACTACCAGTAGACATTCTTGACAATTTATGTGTTCCAATTGGACAGTATACGACTTTGTTCATCAATGAAGTTGGGGTTCTTTGTCGAGCATATATTCCAACCAGACATATTGTAAAGTGGAAGCTTGTTACACCGAATGACAAGAACAATGTGATCCATAGGCTATTGGTAAGTGCAAACCTTATTAATTTCTTGATAATTGTGAATTATTCTAATGCTTACTAGTTTTTTATTCTTTGTACATTTACATATAGGATAACTTCATTATTGACTCTAGTCGAGAGGTGGTCCAAGTTTACCTTAATAATAGAATGGTCGATGCTTTGAATGAATTTCGTGTGAAGTTGCACAGACATTATAAAGATATCAGAGATAAAGACGGTATTCAAGTAGCCCGTGCATCAAAACACGTACAAGTGGAGGACATCAATGATTAGGTGTTCTTGTGTGATATGTGGGAGACACCGAAGTTCAAGGTAAACACATAATTCATATTTTAGTATTATGTTGAAGTTCAAGGTTAACATTTGTAGTGTAATGTAGGCCATCACAGAGACTAATGTTGAAAATCGGGGAAAAATGAAGTATAATCACAATACAGGCTCAAGGTCATATGTGTGAGTCATGACTGATCATGTAAGTATGTTGTGAATAAAAATACATCTCTTAGTATTAGATTCTTTATAATAAGTTCTATTTGTTTTGCTCTTCTAGCAAGTGTTAGACGAGGATCATGAAGTTGACTTCAACGAAATTGATCTATTTCGAGTCACACACACTAATGATAAAGGCGATTGGGTGAATGATGCGGCTAAGGAAGATTATTTAAGTATTTTATAAACTTCACATATGTGTTAATAATGTTATGGTTTTACGCATTGTTTAAAATATGTTGTTATTATAATACATGCAGCGACTTATGTGTGATATGTTGGTCTCCCTCGATGTGGAAGTTGATGGAGTTGTTTAACTGCGCCTAACTAAATCTGAGATCATTGAAAAAGTACATGGCTATCGATTCGGATATATCAAAGGACTAAGGGCGGGACCGGCACACGTTCGGAAGGGTCCCCATGTTCCAACTCGCTCACACGCAACACAACATCAGGTTTTGACTCAGCTAGTGGAAGAGAACAAAGAACTAAGGAGTAATTACCAAAAGATGAAGGGAAAGTATGAAGAGCTTACCGGCGATCTCCTCAATGTGAGGAATATGTTGATGTCTTTTACACAAACTCCTCCTCAATAGGATGTAACATTTGGAACCAAACTTTAATGTATTTGCCTTTTTTTCATATCATATATTGAATACTTTAGTTACATAATCTTCAATTTTGATTTAGATATTTTGTATGTGGTCATTGTTGGATTGAACAGGAAAAACAGGAAATTAAAAGTTTGTAAATGAATAGCTTAAAAATGAGAAATTTGTAATAAAAATTTCAGTGGCTATGCCGGCGAATTTTGCTGGCATAGCAAGGAAAAGACGGCGAATTTCGCTGCCATAGCAAGGAAAAGGCGTCGAAATTTGCTGGCCTAGCCTGCCTATGATGAAAATAAAAAATAGGATAAGCCAGCGAATTTCGCCGCCTTACCTTATGCCAGCGAAAACCAATTTTCGCTGGCATATCCTTTTTCGACGATCCTTTAACCGCGAAATAACCCTGCGAAAAAATATCGCTGAGAATGGCTATGTCGACGAAAATTGAGGCAAAGACGGTGAAAAATTTCGCCGCCTTTTCCTAAATTTCTTGTTTCTATGTTGACAAATGCTGAGATTGTTGTTTTGAAAGATTTGGATGCTAGGTTTAATTGCTTGTCTATTTATTGTGATGATTCCTAGAATTTGAACTCTTTCATGTCAGGGTTTGGTTGGTTATTTAAATATGAAGGCTCACTGGTGTCTTCTTCAAGTTGTATGGGTCCTCTTTTCCATTTTACTTTTCATGCCGAAACTCTTTGTATTCTTGCTGGTTTGGATTAGGCTCTGGTTTATGGTTTCAAGAAGATCAAAGTCTTTTTTAACGCAAAGCTTGTTATTGACATCTTTTCGGGTAATGTTGTATGTCCTTATCTTTTGGGCAATGTTACATGTCCTTTAAATTGTTGTATTTATGATGATTTTTTCCATCCTAGTTCTAGTTTTCATTCTATTGCTATTCTTTTGTTAGAAGAAAGTTGAACACTGATGCTCATGCCCTTGCTAAAAGGGCTTTAGACACTAATTGTAATTTTCTTGAATCTTCTATTGAAGTTTATCTGTTGACAAAAAAAATTACCAATATCACATTATTATGCCAACAATATATTAATAGTTAATGTTTAAATTGTTATTAAAAAAAGTTGATGTTTAAATTAGATTTCTTTTCTTTTTTCAATCTTTCTAACATATACAATACTCAATGTATCTAGATAATTACTTTTGGAATACGTTTTTATTGTCAATTAATAATTGAATGTTTGAATTCTATTTAAATTATATTTTGGTTTTATCATCTTAAAAAAAAGTTCACAATAAAAAATCATAACATGATTATGTAACTTTAATTATAAATGTCGACCAGGGTTTAGCCTAGTGATCAATAACATGTATTTTCATTTTTAAGAGAGTGGTTCAATCTCTCACTCCAATATTATATTAAAAAAATCTTGAATTATAATTATTATTTTTGTTAAAACAATTCTTAATTGTAAGTAGGAAATAGAATGCATAGGTGCCAAAACCAACCAACTAATTTAGGGGAGGAAAAATACCCTAACCAACCTTTACATATATCTTCTTGATATTTGGATTCATTTCATAGGCTTTTACATTACCTGAGTTACTCCAAGGGTTAATGCACCGATGACCCCTGCACTATCAAGTTTTTTTAATTTACACCCATGCACTATCAATTTAGTTTTTTTCACCCATTCAATTGTCCAATTTCTGTCTAATAAACATGTTAAAACTAACAGCCCTCATTTTTTTTTGGTATGTTCAAGGATATGTGAAAAGACCTTTTTGACCATAATCTAACTATAGTCAACTAACATTAGTCAATATTAATCATTCCCCCAAGTTAATCTTTCTACCTCTCTCGTCTCGTTCTTGCTACTCCAATCAAAGGGAAAAAAAAGCTAATGGTATTGTTACTTCAATATGTACCCATAACATTAAATTCTGTTATTGACTCAATCTAACTCTTATTTCATCCAACAATTGCTCAATTCGAACGATAAATTCTCTTTAGTTGAAGAAAAAGAAGAAGAAGATTGAGAAGGTAAAGAAGAAGATAATGGTTTCTTCTTCCATAAATTAGAAGAACGTTTCTTTATCTCTCTTTACCTGTTCTTTCTGATGCTGATTTCACCTTATTCAGTGTACCAACACTTGAATAAGAAGAAGATGAGGGATTTGTTAAGTTTGAATCCAAACTCTTTTCATTGAAAAAATTTAATGTTTTTTTGGAAGGAGAACGGGGGAAATTCAAATCTTGAAATCTTCTTTTGGGATATTGTTATTATTCATCATTTGATGTTTGGATTATGA
Source organism: Gynostemma pentaphyllum (assembly GCA_028015215.1). Lineage (NCBI taxonomy): Eukaryota > Viridiplantae > Streptophyta > Magnoliopsida > Cucurbitales > Cucurbitaceae > Gynostemma > Gynostemma pentaphyllum. Next base: position 39,522,759 of record CM051348.1, on the reverse strand, counting down.
ATTCAATGGTGAATCTGGAGTTTGATTCCTTTGAGCCCCGTTTGGTTCGTTGCAATCTAAGATACCTTAAGTAATCTAATCACTGGTAATCTGATGCCAGTGTATTTGATTACTGAGGATCTTAGAGTACTATGTTTGTTTAACTTAAATAATAATAAGAGGATGTCAGGTAATTTGACCTAACACAACTTTAAACAATGATTCATTTATATAATATTTTACAAAATTTATCCACAATCTATAAATAGAGATAAATTAAATCCTAAATAAAATGTAAAAAAAAAAAGCAATTTTAATAATAATATGGTTTAGCTCAAGTGAAATTTGGGGTTTATTAAATGTAGGAAGAAAAAAAATCAAAATATCATAAACACAAATTATTTGTTTTTATCAAATGTAGTAAAATGATAAAAAAAAAACTAATTAATTATGGAGAAATGATCTTTATCAAACTCATTGTATAAAAATAGATGATAATTAATAATACAAATATGAGCCTAGAAAAACCATATAATTATAAAGAATAAGTGGAAACGTGAATATAGATTTTTTTTGGCAACTTTATAAATTAAATAGGGTTAATATTGTAAAAAAGAAGATTATCTTCTCATGGGAATCATAGAAAGCACCTGATTCCAAAGGTAATCAAATACCCTCATATTTGGGAATATATAGATTCCAGGAATCTTAGATTACCACGATATGTTTAAATAAAACCCAAACAAACAGTGTAATTAGATGCCCTTTATAAGAGAATTTAAGATTACCTCGAACCAAATGGGGGCTAAATGTAAACTTTTTATGACTGAAAACAGGGCCGGCCCTGGGCATGTTCAATGTGTGCGACGGAACAGGGCCCCCAAATATCGAGGGCCCAAAATCAGAAACGGGTTTATATAGTGTTTCAAATTATTATATGTTTAAATATAATTTATAAAGGCGGATTACCAACAAGGAAAAACAAATGGCGCGTTGGTTTCCTTTCCACGTCTTTTGATATTGATTTCCCCTAGATTTGGTGTTCGATCCATGCTGGTGGTAAGCTAATTTATTTTTTTGAGATTTTTTTATGCTAATAAAATTTTAAATATGATTAAAGAATTGACCTCTTTATCTATTTCAAATTTACTATATATAATGAAAAATATCGCCTAATAAACTTTTAACCTTAATATATAATATAAGAGGAAAAAAATGTTTTTTTTAAAAATCTCACTTTATCTATTTCATTATTTTTTTAAGTTTGTTAGTTTGATCTGTTGTTATAAATTTATTGATTTAATATTTTTATTTGATAATTTTTTCGAAAGAATTTACCATTCATTTTATCTATTTCAAATTTACCATATATAATGAAAAATATCACCCAATAATTTTTTAACCTTAATTTATAGTATAAGAGAAAAAATAATTGTTTTTTTTCTTTCTAATCTTACTTTATCTATTTCATTAATTTTTTTAAGTTTGTTAGTTTGATATGTTGTTATAAATTTATTGATTTAATGTTTTTCTTTCATTTATTGAACGTTCAAAAAATATAATTTTATAACATTCTAAAATATTATGCTATTATTTGAAATATACTTCGGAAAAATTATCATTTAAAATGTTAGTGTTATAGTTATACTTAAATATGTATGCAGATCATCATCATTGTGCTCTTGAACCTAAATCATATATCTGTTAATGCCCAAAATAGAGTTTTATTAAATAAATTGAAAAGAATATTATATATATATAATTTTTTTTTTGAAAAAAAAAAACTTCATTTTTTACTTATGTGGAATAAGGAAAATATATTTCTAAAATTCAATTTTCTAAAATCTTTATAATCTATAATTTTCTTGTTATTGCGTTTTAATAAAAAAAAATTAGTTTTTTTTTGTAATTCTTTTGTAATTTTTTATATTAAGAATTATATAAAGAATTATATATTACAGGGTCCGAAACTATATTTTCGTACTGGACCCTTATTTTCTTAGGACCGGCCCTGACCGAAAAGCAAAAAGAGAGGAAAATTAAATTATTAAAAAAAACCCATAAAAGATTTGAATAGATAGATGATAATGAATGTCATTAAAGGAAATACAGTCTGTCTTGAATCGCATTAAAGAATTTTATAATTGAAACCCACAATATAAAATTGGTTTTTTGTTTTTGTTTTACTTTCAATTCAATCAGAAAATTAGCTCAATTTTAATCTATACAATAACCGATTTTCCTTATCTTGTATGGACATTCTCAAAATTTTCAACGTATAAAAGAAATGAAGCAAATTCCATGGGTTAAATTAAATTTTCTCAGGAAACAAACATAGGCGAGAAAATATTATCTTCTTCCTTCCATTGGAGTAGCAGAACCAGACGAGAGAGGTAAAAGGATTGACATGGGAATGGTTAATGATAAATATTGACTAATGTTAGTTGACTATGGTTAGGTTAGGGTCAAAAAAATATTTTCACATATCCTTAATAGTAAAAAATGAAAATAAAAATAAGGAATGCTAATTTTAACAAATTTATTGTATAGAAGTTGGAAAATTGAAAATATAGAGGTGAAAAAAACTAAATTGATAGTGCAGGATATATCATATTAATTTTTAAAATTGATTTAATTTTTTTTAACTCACAAGTTTTATTACAGTACAATAATTTTCCAATTTCTCTTTATAAAAGGTTTTCAACACAAATTATATAATCCCAGATGTCTCAAAGTCGCAAACAAAATGCGTATGAATCAAAATTCAATGTGGTGTGTCAACACCAATCAATTATTATTATCATTATTATTTTGGCCAAAAAAACCTATTGATATGCCTGAATTAGAGAGCTAAGAGTAGTGGCGAGGCCACTAAGGGGGCGTTTGGTTGCTAGGTTTGAGTAGTGAATTTGGGGTTTGTTTCCCAGTTTTAAAACTCAATATGATGGGTTTGTTAACCACCTCTTAACAAACCTATCCATTTTTACAATTTCAACACATTTTATACTTAACAAACTCACAGTTTTATACAATCCTTTCTTGATATAGATTTTTACCCCCACCCCGGGAAAAAAAGGTTCTAGCCTCGCCACTAGTTAAGAGGAACTTTTATGGTAATATTTGAAGGAAATTTGGAAGGGTAATGACATTGAATATTGTTGGAAATTTGAAATGGTAATGATATTGAATATTAATTGTATTTGAAGTGGATTGATGAGGACAAGAAGTTCTCCTCTCTTTTTCATTATTATCTTTAAACATACTTAAATAAATTTATATTGAACAAGTAAAATATACGAGTTGACTAGGAGGAGGTCAAATTTAGTAATTCTTATCAGTACAATTTGAAATATGAGGTGAGGTACAAATAAAAATCCTCATCATATTTTTATTCATTATTTATTTATGTTTTAATTATAACTATAATTTATTTAAGTTTGGCATTTTTTTTTTGAATAAGTTTGGCAGTAAATGTGTGAATAATAAGTTTTTTTCCCCTCCATTTGCATTAAAGGTCATAAATTCATGCCGATATTAAAAAGAGGTTTAAATCTTATTATCTCAATAACTTTAATAATTATATCAATTTTAGTCTTCATCGGAATTTTCGTATTGCATTAAATAAAAATCTTAAGACACTATTTCTAAACCTGATATCAAAATTGATACATGTAATTTAAAACATGAATTCATTTACATTACATGACTTTTTTTTTTTTTTTAGATTACATCAAAGTAGCGGAGGGGGGACTCGAGCCTTCGACCTCGAGGGAAGGGAGTATACACAAAACCAGTTGAACTATGCTCATGTTGACATTTACATTACATGACTTAAAAGTGTATAAATGAATTGTACATTTGTCATTTATTAAACCATGTTCATTGGATGTTTTTCTTCTTCTTTATTTCATTATTTTTTATATTTTGATGAAAGCATACCAATGAAATGATAACGTGGCACATTATGCTAATGGATTAGTTAATAGATCACTAATTAGTAAATTGAATGATATTTTTTCAATACAAAATAAAGACTAACAGAATAAGAAATGTTTTCAAATATAGCCATTTTTTAAATTATAAATTTCAAAAAGTAAAAGATTTTAAAATTTTCAAAAATAGCACTTTTTGAACACTTATTGAATAATGAATTTTTTTTTTATTATATACTAAATTTATAAAAATAGTAAAGATTGACCAAATATAAAAAAAAATTGAATTTTAATTTAAAACATCCTAATAAAAAACGTTATTTTACAATTAATAAAAAAAAGTAATGGAAGTCTAAAGTGCTATCTTTTAAATTCTAAAGTGCTATCTTTTAAATTTGTAGTAAGAAAAAAAAGTATATATGACTTTATTTTAGTTTTTAAATTTTGATAAAGATTTCAAAAAAATGGGTTACAAACAAAGTTAATAAACAAATTTAATTTTAAATATTTATTCTTAATAGGTGGCATCTCCCTCTTTTCTACTCTTCATTATTATTATTTTTTATGGACTCATTTTTCTAATAGTTAAGATTGGATTGTGTTGCCAATATAATCCAGAGCTTTTCAGATAATACTTTGCCAAATCAATATAAAATTTAGAAAAATTACGTCAACCACCCTATAGATATAGTAACACTAATATCTTTAACCTTTTAATTTGAGTGATAAACATTAAAATTTATAAAATATTAAAATTATAATTTGATAAATTACCCTTTTAAATTATTAAATTTGACCATTATAAGTGAGCCTGGAGACGGGTAATACATCCTTAATTTCAACAGTATTAGGAGAAATGAGATTGGAGAAGATTTTTTTTTTCATCACCACATGAGTTTTGAAGTTTGGGGGTCAAAGACGAGAGTGAGTGTTGGATATGGGCTCTCAAAGATCTACTCTAATAGAGATTTCATAAAAGTAATTAGTAAAATAATAATAATTTAAACTAGGTGATATGTCAAATTAAATTATTATCAGTCTAATTATAACATTTTACAAAATTTAAACGATCAATTACTCAAATTGAAAATTGAAAAATACAAATATTAGAACCCTTATAATTCAGAGGTGATTTATGTTAATTTTTTCTTAAATTGAAAATAACAAACAACAGTAACATCAATTAAAAGAGATGAAAATAAAACCAAAATGATTTTTAATTTTTTTTTTTTTTTTTTTTTTTTAAAACACAAAGTAAGATGTAAGAAAAGGTCTCAAAATATTGGAACTAATCAAAAGTGTCTGCTACCAACTTTCTTCTTCTCTTCCTATACCATTACTTCTTTCACAGCTCTCTCCCTCAAAATTCTCTCTTTTCCTTTTCCTTTTCCTTTTGCTTCTTCCTCCCTTTTCTATTACCTGGTTATTTAATTCATATAGATTTTCCTTCAAACCCAAGCAAGAATTTTCACAGAAAACTCTCTTTTTTTTTTATCTTAACAGAAGCTTAACTGAAATCGACCCACTATTGTTTCCATTGATTACTTACCCTTTTCTTCATCTGGGTTTTCAGCAATGTCAAAATTACTCCGAGACCGATCAAGAGTAAGCTCCAAGAGATACGGTTCGAACCCGGTTCAAATTGATTCATCAACAACTACTTCTTCTTCTACTGCTGCTGCTGTAACTGTACCAGTTTGCATGATCGATGAAATTCCCTCACCATTTCATGAACTGGGTCTTCAGCTTTCTGATTCGGAGCTCCGAATAACCGCTTACGAGATCTTAATCGGATCTTACCGGAGCACCGGAGGGAAGCCCTTGACTTATACTTCTCAATCGGGGAAATCAATTGACCGGTCGCCGTCGATAACTTCGACAGCATCGATAGCGGCGAGTAAGGTTAAGAAAGCATTGGGTTTGAAATCGTCAGTGAAGAAGAGGGGAAATGGAGGTGTTGACTCGGTCAGTTTAGGGAGAGTGAAATCGGGATTGACGGTTGGTGAATTGGTAAGAGTTCAATTGAGGATTTCGGAGTTGATTGATTCGAGGATTAGACGAGCTCTCTTGAGAATCTCTGCTGGACAGGTTTGTAATTTTAATGAACAATTTCTCGTTAATCCGTGATTACTATGACTGACACGTAAATTAATAGCCGTCTTGCGAAGTTATTGACTTGTTTTAAATAATGTTATATTTGTAAATACTTTTTAAAAGTGCGACCCTCGGAGTCGAATTTTGTGTCTCGTATATTAAATTGTTATTGTTGCTTATCTTAGCACCTTTTTGTGATTAAATTTGATTTAATTACAATGCTTTGTGAAATTCTTGATTTTTTAGCTATTGCATTGTGGGGATGATGAGTTTCAAATGATTTTTATGCTGCATTTCTCCCCTTTTATTACAGTGCGATAAATCATTGGTTCCTTGTTCTTGTTCAGCTTGGAAGACGAGTAGAATCGATGGTTCTGCCCCTTGAGTTGTTTCAACAGCTCAAGGCTTTGGATTTCCAAAATAATGAAGAACACATGGCTTGGCAAAGGCGGTATTTGAAAGTTCTTGAAGTAGGACTTCTACTGCATCCTCACATGCCGCTAGAAAACATAGATGATGATGCTTCTAAACGTTTCCGAAAGATTGCTCGTGGTGCCTTGGAGAAGCCCATTGATGCAGGAAGGAACTTTGAAACAATGCAAGACCTCCGAAGTATTGTGATGTCCCTCGCCTCTAGATCATCCGGCAAATCTGTTTCTAGTACATGCCATTGGGCAGATGGGTTTCCGTTGAACCTGAGGCTCTATCAAACTCTGTTAGAAGCTTGTTTCGATGCTAATGAAACTAGTCTAGTTATTGAAGAGATCGATGAGGTCTTGGAACATGTTAAAAAAACTTGGGTGGTGCTTGGCATTAACCAGATGCTGCATAATCTTTGTTTCTCGTGGGTTTTATTCAATCGTTATGTTTCCACTGGGCAAATGGAAAGTGACCTGCTTTTTGCATCTAAAAGCCTCTTGGCTGAAGTTGAAAATGATGCTGAGAATTTTGAGGATCCTGTTTACTCAAGAATCTTAAAATCCACTCTTAGTTCTATTCTGGTTTGGATAGAGAGAAAGCTTCTCGCATACCGTGATGATTTTCACAGTGATAATATTGAGTGTTTGCAAAACATTGCCTCTATTGCAGTGGTATCGACCAAGTTCCAAAATGATTTCTCTCACAACCACGATTGGAAGAGGAAAGCAGTTGATTTGGCTTACAACCGGGTTGATAACTATATAAGATCATCACTCCGTACTGCTTTTTCTAAGGTAAGTGTAATCAGTTTGAAGATTGCCTCTCTTTTTGATGTGATCTTTAGTGGGAAGTACAATTATAGATTAGGAATCATCTCACCTCATCTATTTTTTATTAAAAGAAAAGGAACCTATTTTATTTGCCTTGTCAGAGTATGAGGGACAGTAACCATATAGTTTTGAGTAATTAACATTCTTCCAGTCTGAGGCTATAATGTACTGTGTTAAATGTTGGAGATGCTGTATGAAATTTAACATTACTCCATTTTTTATTTTGATTTTCTTCATTTTTAAAAATTACTTTTATCATGCTTTTGCAAACAAGCCTCCCATTGCCGTGCCCCATGCTTTGTCACTGAAGACTCTTCTTGCCCCCCTTCTTCTTACAGAAAATGGAGAAGGTGAAATCCAGCAAGTACTCGAGAAACCAGAAAACTCCCCTTCCTGCTCTTTGTGTCCTTGCACTAGACGTGAGTGAACTGGCTTTTGATGAGAAGGCAATGTTTAGTCCGATATGGAAGGAATGGCATCCTCATGCAGCAGGTGTAGCTGTGTCAACCCTTCATGCTTGTTATGGGAAGGAGCTGAAAAAATTTGTTTCGGGTATTGGTGAACTGACACCTGATGCAATTGAAGTGCTAAAAGCAGCTGATAAATTGGAAAAAGATTTGGTGCAGATTGCTGTAGAAGATTCAGTAGACAGTGAAGATGGTGGAAAGTCTATAATTCAAGAGATGCCTCCTTACGAGGCTGATGCGGTTATTGCCAACCTGGTTAAGTCATGGATCAGTACAAGAGTGGACAGGTTAAAGGAATGGGTTGGTAGATTCCTGCAGAAAGAGGTATGTGGTTGTGACAAGCATTTTGTATGATTATATGTTTGAGATATGAATTCGAATTTGTGATATTTTGGGCCAATTGAGATTTCTTCCTTGTCTGTACTCATTTCCTTTATTTGACTTAATTATACTCGAAGTAAAATGTTACGAACACTTTTGTAGGTATGGGATCCACGGGCGAATAAAGAGCATATTGCTCCTTCTGTTGTTGAAGTTCTACGAATTGTAGATGAAAGTTTTGAAGCATTCTTTCTGTTACCGATACCACTACATGCGTTGTTGCTTCCTGATCTAATGACTGGTCTTGACAAATGTTTGCAGCAGTACATACTGAAGGCAAAATCTGGCTGTGGTAAGCATTTTATTATCTGCAAAAGAACTTTTGAACTTTGAAGGAAATTATTGTTCTTTGTGTAACCATCTATATCTTTTCAGGATCCAGAAGCACTTATATTCCTGCACTTCCTGCTTTAACTAGATGTTCGAAAGCATCAAAATTTGGCGTATTCAAAAGAAAGGATAAGACGCAAATAGTTCAGGGGAGAAATAATCAATTTGGGAACACAAATGTGGATAATTCCTTGTCGACACCCCAGCTGTGTGTTTGTATTAATTCTTTGTACCATATTCGAAGCGAGCTGGAAGTTCAAGAAAAGAGAGCAATCAACCGTCTTAGAAATCTGGAGTCCAATTACACAGGTGACGTTAAGAATCAGATGGAGAAATGGTTTGACCTCTCGGCATCTTCTTGTGTGGAAGGGATAAGGCAAGTTTGTGAAGCAACGGCATACAAAGTCATATTCCAAGAACTCAGTCCATTTTTATGGGATGGATTATATGTAGGGGAAGTTGCATCTTCAAGGATTGAGCCATTCCTTCAGGAGCTTGAGCGATATCTAGAAACTATTTCATCAACGGTGCATGACAAAGTCAGGACACGGGTTATTACTGATGTGATGAAAGTCTCATTCGATGGTTTCCTTTTAATTTTACTTGCCGGGGGCCCTTCCCGTGCTTTCTTGAAGCAAGATTCAGAATTATTAGAGGAGGACTTTAAGTTTCTTACAGATCTATTTTGGTCTAACGGCGATGGATTGCCTGCTGATTTAATTATTAAACATTCTAGCAGGGTTAAGGGAGTCCTCGACTTATTTCATTCGGACTCTGAAACTCTAATTGAGCAGTTCAAATGTGTTATGGTCGAGTCGCATGGCACTTCAGTTAAATCAAGGCTTCCTTTGCCTCCAACTTCTGGTCAATGGAATCCAACTGAGGCAAACACTCTTTTGCGAGTGCTGTGTTACCGCAACGATGACATTGCTGCAAAGTTCCTCAAGAAGACTTACAATTTGCCCAAAAAACTATAACCCACTTGCATTTTGAACTTCCATTGATTAACAACAAAATGATGCACCATGATATATTGTATATCTCTAACAGAAAACACTCCAAGTATATATACTTCAGGAGGCAGCCTAATACCAACCACCCGTTGCCGTGATGACACGACGTAATGCCCACGTGTAGCAATTTCAGGCTCTCGGGGTGGAATAATTGATGGAGATACCTCTGATTCCCACAGTTTGGATTTATACTGCCTCATTTACATAGAGAAAACATGACAAAAGTACATCACACAGAGAAATGGAGACATACACTGAGTATGGATCCTTAGCTTGTTTGTGAGAGTCTCCTTTTAATATACATACCACACTGTCAGAATTAACAAACTACAGCATTACAATGAAAGTTATAATCTTCTTTTGGCGGTAGCCAATTGTATTTTCTGCCAAAATTGTTTTTTTTTTTTTCTTTTCCTTTTTAGATATTACGTCAAATTAGGAGAGGGAAGACTTGAATTTTCGACTTTGTGGGAGGTAGTATGGTTGTTTTAGAGTTGAGCTATGCTCAATATTCATTTGTTCGGTAATTAAGCCTTAGATGATTGATGGGATTACATTTTTGTTAGTTTTGACTTCTTTATGTACATATAGCCTATAGGCATGTAGTTTTTCAAAAGAATCATAATAAAAAATAAAGAATATATGAGTATATTTCTTTTTTTGGAAAATACTTGCCCTTGATAAGTAAGGAGGTGTTCCTCTTGATCTGTGTTTTTATTGGTTAAAAGTAAATCAGTGGGTCCATATAATTAATAAAAAAATATATTAATTATCTCTTATTATTTTTTAACCAATAGAAATATGACAGATAAGGAGATCAGGAGGCAAGTATTCTCTTTTTTTTATGTGGTTATAGGAATTGTGTACTAAATCATATGATATTGAAAAAAAAAAATGGTCTGTCGATATTGTTCCCTATTTTTTAAATTTGTGTAGATTCTTTATATATTGTTAAATAAATGAAAACTAAAATAGAAAAAGTGTTATAATGAACAAATTTAATGTTTAAAAAAAATTATTTCTTAACTAAAGATAAAATAAAAAGTTATTGGTAAAATGTTTTTTTTTAATAGGATATGAAAGTTATGTTAATTTTAATGTGTTTTTCTCCCACTTTTATAACTTGGATAAAAGTAAGTGGATAAATAAGAAATTGTATAAAAATAAAATAAATTTGACTTTATAAATACTGAAAAATCCAATTAATAAAAGTATTGATTCGTTGATGGATTGGATACTAACTATTTAACATAGAATCATTAAAAAATACAACTGTTATTTTAGGAAAAGTTTAACTTATATCTTGAACGAAGGTGTGTCAATCATGTCAAAAACACTCTATCCTTATCATATATATATATATAGGGAAGACTCGAACTTTTAATCCATAAAACGGAAAGCAGATACCTAACCAATTAAGCAATGCTCATACTCGCTCCTTATCCTATGTTATATTCAAACAATAAAAAACAACCTTCAAACCTTATAACATCATATTCATAGTCTAAATATAGTCATAAAAATAGTTTACCTATAAAAGTTGAGATAAGTTACGCCTCAATTTATCGTTAGCCTATCCCAAAAAAATAAAATAAATAAATAAACCTCTTAAGTCTAGGTGTACAAATTATACTTTTTCTCTATTTTTAAATTAAAAAAATTAGGAAAAAGAAACCCAATATGATAACGATTATTGAGCCGAGACTCTTCCCCTCGAACCCTAAACCCAAAATTTCAAATCTCTTTCGATTTTAGTTAATCACTGCGAAGCTCTATAGATCTCTATTTGAAAGCTTTCTCTCAGCTATTTCTCTTGAAGTTTCAGCATCGATTGATTCTCTCTCTCTCGCGATTTCTAAGGTAATTTTACTGTTCATATATGCTTCGATTTTAACGGTTTATGCTTCTGTCTCTATCTTTTAATTGCATATCTTTGAATTTAGTTGTACTTTTTTTTTTGTGAAATCTTAGTTTCTCTGATGTTTTTTCGTTATTGGATGAAATTTATTACTCCTGGAAGTTTTCTGCAATAGAAATCATGGGTTATTGGTATTTAGATTCAGTTGTTTGTTAATTTTCTTACTTTCATTTAATAATATTTTTTGTATTGATGGTTTTTTTTTTCCTTCTTAAAGGGGTTATCTTTCTCTCAATCATGGCAACTCTGAAAGAACTTCTTCCTGCTGCAAAATCAACTACTGTATCACACTATGATCATTCCAGTGATCCATGGTTCAAACAGCGGTTTAGCGCATCGGAAGCGGAGCAAACGTCTGTTATGAAGCCCAATCCCGTGCCACCTTACTTGAAGCGAAATGGATTTGTCCCGAGGAAGGTAGAGGATTTTGGAGATGGTGGTGCGTTTCCTGAGATTCACATTGCTCAATACCCGCTTGACATGGGTAGAGACAGATCATCAAAGCCTGGATCTAAGATTCTTCCTGTTACCGTGGATGCGCACGGGAATGTTGCGTATGATGCTATTGTTAAGCAAAATGAAAATTCTAGAAAGATTGTTTACTCGCAACATAAAGATCTCATTCCAAAGGTTTTGAAAAATGAGGAAGAGAGTGATGAAGATGAGGAGTTGCAGAAGGAGATTGAAGAAACCACGGAGGAAACTAAATCTGCACTTGAAAAGATAGTGAATGTAAGATTGAGTGCAGCTCAGCCTAAAAATGTACCCAAACAGTCATCAGACTCAAAGTTCATCAAGTATAAGCCATCACAACAATCGTCTGCATTTAATTCAGGTGCTAAGGAAAGGATTATTAGAATGGTAGAGATGCCTGTAGACCCGCTTGAGCCTCCAAAGTTCAAGCATAAGCGAGTTCCGAAAGCTTCTGGGTCTCCACCCGTACCTGTTATGCATTCTCCACCACGTCCAGTCACGGTGAGGGATCAGCAGGACTGGAAGATTCCACCCTGTATTTCAAATTGGAAGAATCCTAAAGGTTATACAATCCCGCTTGACAAGCGTCTTGCAGCTGATGGGAGAGGCCTTCAAGAAGTTCAAATTAATGATAATTTTGCAAAGCTTTCTGAATCACTGTACGTTGCTGAACAGAAAGCAAGAGAGGCAGTTGCAATGAGATCAAAGGTTCAGAAAGAAATGCTTATGAAGCAGAAGGAGAAAAAGGAGCTGGAGCTTCGTGCTTTAGCTCAGAAAGCTCGGTCTGAGAGAACTGGAACTGGAGCTGCACCTCCAGCTGCAGTTTCTTATCAATCTGAGAGGGGCCCAGTAGACACTTCTGATATGAAAGGGGAGTTTGAGCGTGGAAGAGAAAAGGAGAAGGACTTACCGAAGGAGTCCCGGGAAGAAAGGGAAGAGCGGTTGCAGCGGGAAAAGATTCGTGAGGAGCGACGTCGAGAGAGAGAAAGGGAAAGAAGGCTGGAGGCAAAAGATGCGGCGATGGGAAAGAAGAGTAAGATTACAAGAGACAGAGATCGTGATATTAGTGAGAAGGTTGCTCTTGGTATGGCTTCCGCTGGGGCAGGTAGAGATGGAGAGGTTATGTATGATCAGAGGTTATTTAACCAGGATAAAGGAATGGACTCTGGTTTTGTTACTGACGATCAGTACAATATTTATGACAAGGGCTTATTTACTGCTCAACCCACCCTTTCGACTCTCTACAAACATAAAAAGGATGCTGATTCTGATGTGTATGGAGGTGCTGACGAGCAGTTAGACAAGATTATGAAGACTGATCGCTTCAAACCTGACAAGTCCTTTTCGGGCACTGGTGAAAGGCCTGGTCCTAGAGAAAGGCCAGTTGAGTTTGAAAGAGAGGTAGAAGAAGCTGATCCATTTGGACTGGATCAGTTCTTGACTGAAGTGAAGAAAGGTAAGAAAGCTATGGATAATGTTGGTAGTGGTGGCACAATGAGAGCAAGTGGTGGTTCATCTCGAGATGGCTATGATGGTGGCTCTGGTAGATCTCGCATTGGATTTGAACGAGGCCGTTAGGTACATTACAATAAGTTTAATCATGTATTTGAGTTGTATTGGATTCTCTTCATATATGAAGAGGTTCAGTAATTTTCCCTAGTGTTCCCACACTAACTGCTTCTGGGAATAGCTGTTACCCCTTAAGAGTGTGATATGTGTTTGCACCTATAAGTTCATGCATATTTTTCAGATTTCATTTGAATTGAAATTCCTTGGACAGGTGAAGAAGTTTGCAACCCAAGTAAAATGGGGACTTACCAGGAGATTTTTGGTAGAAAATGATGCCAAATTTTTCTCATAAACCTTGGATGCAATGAGGTGGCATTTTTCAACGTAGCTTATAAGCCTTGACGAGATCTAATGATATGATTATTTAAGTTTTGTTAGGGTTGTATTAATAATTAACCGGTATGTTCGTTTTTAGATATTACATCAAAGTGAGGGAAGGAAGACTTGTACCTGTTACCTTGAATACTAATAGAGTATTAATACCTAATCAGTTGAGGTATGGTCAAGTTGGCAACGAGTAAGTTGCTTGTTATTAAGTATGGGTTAAGGGGATGTTGGTAAAAATGGGCATTTCAAGTGGTTAGAGTTTTGAGGAAAGAGGTTTTTCGAATATCGTTCATTGTAGATTTTTTCGACATTAAAATATATATTTCTACTTGGTAATTTCTGTTACGTAACGTAGTGCAGTATTTGTGTTGCCAAATGTCAACTTATTCAAGGTTAGATTATATTTTTTACCTTAATACGTTTAATGTAATAATTTATGGAAAATATTTGCCTCCTCATGATAGTCAGGAGGTGCTCCTCCTCCTAACCTTCTTATGTGTTTATTTTTGTTGGTTAAAAGCAATGTGTGGTTTCCATATAATTGATAAAAATATATATTTATTTTTTCTTATTATTTTTAACCAATAGAAAGAGAACATATAGGGAGGTTAGGAGGATCATATAATTAATATTTCTACTTTTATAAATGTAGTGAAAATTCCATTATAGTAAGATCATATAATCAATTTAATATTTCTACTTTTATAAATGTAGTGAAAATTCCATTATAGTAAGATCATATAATTAATTTAATATTTCTACTTTTATAAATGTAGTGAAAATTCTATTATAGTAAGATCATATAATTAATTTAATATTTTTACTTTTATAAATGTAGTGAAAATTCCATTACAGTAAAATCATATAATTAAGTATAGGAGTGAATTGCAATTATATTTGATTTGTAAGAGGATCGCATCAATTTTTTTACGAACAGAAATTAAGATACAGGGACGTAGAAATAAATTAATGGAATGCCCGTTTAGCGAGATTACAGTTTGAGAGCAGGCTAATGTTGCATTCTATTCTCCAATTCCAAGATAGGTATTTCTTTCAAATTATTCCAGCTTCCGGTATCGCTTGATTTACAATATTTAATATCAAAGTCTTGATTTTTATATTTTTTAAAATAGTTGAAATTGGACAAGTTCAATACAGAGAGGAGGAATTTTTTTTATAGTGTGAGTGTCCAGATCAGCTTATATGAACCTCGACTAATCTCATAAGACAACTATACGATCCTACAACATTTGATGTCAATAAACTCATAAAATAATATCTTTAAGTAGATAATCAACATAGTTTGAACCCATAACTTTAGAGGAGGAATTGGAGTATCTTAAAAAACAATAGATTGTTTTTAAATGGGACAGCTAACTTTCTTTCTCTGGTTTGGATTTGAGTTTATTTTAAATTGACAAATAAAATATTATAAGAACCAAAATATAACGACTAAATTTGTTCTGAAAAACTTCGTCTTCATCCATCCATTCATCCTCTTCATTCATAATTGGATCCAAATTAATCACTTAAATGACTGACTAAATAAACAGATAGGAACCCACCCTGAATCTTCTTCGTTTGCTCTTATTCATCAACCTCTTTATTTCAAGGAATATATTGATGTGAAGAAAAGGAACAATCACCAAAATCACCTATTTGAGGGCGAAAATAAAGTGTGGTAAAGAAGCACGTGTACGCGTGATGCGAGAAGTTACAAACATAAGAAAATACAATTTCCGTTAATACTGCACTCTAGTGGATCCACAAAATTTGCGTGTAGAGCTACTAATTATTCTAAGAGGAAAGCAACAAAAAGAAGAAACATTGTTATAAAAAAAAAGGAATGGTTGCTACCGACTCTTAAAGGTCTCGAACCACCCTTCCATATAACATTTGATCAATAGTTTACCTGCGAAATAAACCAACAAGAAAGAAGTGATTAATAATACAGACAATTAAAGCAATATCCAGTTCATTCATCTCATTCACCAGTAAAAGACTGGATGGTGGAGAAATGTTACTTGTATATCATGGTTCTGTCAACAAGCCGCCCCAATCAAAAGTTTCCAAAGACCTCCGAATCAATTTGTTGTATGTTTGGGAAAATTTGTCTAAGGTTAGCAATATAGTCGGGAGACTTTGCCTGTAACGACATGAAATTACATTTAGAAGTCACGAAAGAGAGTCAAATATGTTTGGCAACTCGGACAACATTAATGAAAATGTCCACCTACATGTGGCTGATGAATTATATAATTTTATTTTATTTTTGGAGATATTACATCAAATTTGGGGAGGGGAGGGGAGGGGAGACTCGAACCTTCAACCTCATGGGAAGGGAGTAGGTGCTTAACCACTTGAGCTATGCTCGTGTTGGCATGAAATATATAAAATGAAAAGTTTAAAATAATGATATTGAAAACTTGAAAACTTAAGGTTTAAATCTTATTTTGATCGTCAACCTTTAAATCCTATTTTAAATTTGTAATCCTCAAAGAAAATCCTGGTATTAGATGAAGGATAGCTCTGTAATATCTTAGATTTGTACACCAGGCCAAATTTACAGACAATAGTAGGCTAGGCTGAGTAGCAAATGGTTCCTCAATATTACGAATTCTAAGATAATTACTCATTGCTCAGTTTATCGAAGTAAGAATAAGCATTAGGCTGAACAATCAGAAATTCAAACCCGAGGAGCAAAGAGATCATCACATAAGTGAATTTTCATATTGGCCTACCCAAGTTGAAAGAACGCTTTGACGACCATAAAAAACTCATGGTTTGCAGAGAAGAAAATAAACTTACAGATGGATTATTCTCAAGGTATATGGTTGTCAGCTTCTCTCTTGAACCGGCAACATCCTCAGCAATGCCCTCAAGTGATTCTATTTGGTTGTCATTAAGCCATAAATCTTCTAAACTGCAAAACATAGATTCGATAAGGGGACATATCATCACTAAAGAAGAGATGAGCAATGAAGCTAGAGAGATTATAATACCATGTCAGATTTTGAATGTCACTCACACACGTTAGCTTATTTGATGACACGTCCAATATTCGAAGATTAACCAAGGTTGAAACGCCTTCAATTTTAGAAATTCCATTATGGCTCAAATATAGTTCTTCCAAAGCAACACAATCCTGGTGAAGGAGCAAAGAATGATGGGAAGAGTTGTTGTCAATGCTACAACAGCAAGGAAAGTTTGTCTTACAGCAACAAGTTTTTTTCCATGTTTGGATATCATACCTCAAATCCTGTCATTGAAGTCAGACGATTGCTTTGCAAACTAATCTTCTTAATACATTTTAACCCGCAGAGGTTAACTGCCTTGATTCTGTTACGCCCGAGCCAAAGCTCTTGTAAATTGGTCAAGGTTTGCAAATTCTCCATTACCTGTAAACAGAAATTTTTGTTTCACCATGTGCATTCACCCTTAAACACACACATAAAATATAATATGACCCCTTGGAGTTGCAAAGGCATGTTTTAGACTATTAATATAACAAACATTTAGTTTAAAAAGATATAGAGGAGCAAACCCGCAATCGGTTGGAACCAAGCTCGAGAATTCGCAACTGATGGAAGTGGTCTAGCTCTTCAATTTTAGCAACTTCATTTTTAGATACATAGAGTTCCTTCAGTAAATTGGAGACCTTGGACAGGCCATGTAACGAAGTGATTTCATTAAAAGAAACATCAAATACCAAAAGCCTCTCAAATATGCTTGCATCTGGTATTTTTGTCATTTGATTATCTCTCAGAACAAGCTCCTGCAAAACCGCAAAAATTCAAAGATGGAACAATCTTGAATTATTCATGAAACATTGCAATTCACACTCTACACAGTTAACAGCGAATATTTCCAATTTCGATTTCAACGATGAACAATGAATTAGATCTCTGAATTGCAAAGAAAACTACGAATTCATAAATTACAGAAACAAAATTCCAAAAATGAACACGATGAATGAGGAAATTGAATATACCTCGAGACCTGAGAGAGCGTTCCAGCGAGAAAGAGATTCAACAGCAGAATCATTGATAAGATTTTGACGAAAAGAGAGTTTCTTGAGGTTCGAAAGCTCTCCAATCCGAGAATCCAAATTCGAAAGCCGATTCGCGGTTAGGTCTAATTCCGTTAAATTCAAAGGAAGCTCGATAGTGTCAAGATCGTGAAGCTGAAAACTCGTAAGATCGAGAACTGTAGAATTAAGATCATCCTGAACCGGCGATGATTGAGCTCCGGCGTCCATGCAAAAACCTAGAGATGAAGATGCAATGAAAATGGAGATTTTTCAGGATTGAAATCGATTTTACAGTTCTGAAAATGGAAGATGTCTCTTTCGGTTTTCACGAAGGGGAATGGAAAATTCAGGTTTGGGCTCGAACTCGATTCTGATTCGATTGGATCGTAAACTTAGCTACATGTCGTCTTTGTATTGTTCTAGAGTAATCACATTCACATGCCTGGGAAATAGAACTACATGTCGTTTTATTCACTATTAATTAAGAGATAGGGTTAATTTCAGTAATAACTATTTAATAAATGGAAATTTCAAGAAAACCATATAACAAAAAATACTTTGAACCAAAAAATAAAAGAAAAAATAAATCTAAAAAAACAAAAATCTTCAAGCTTCAGATCCACCTACAATATTTTTACCAAAATCATCATTTTTTTACATTAATGTTTGATAATCAGTATAACAAAAAACACTTTGAACCAAAATCCATTGAAAAAAAAAAACCTGCTTTAAGTTGCAGAAGCCTTCGTACACAGCAAGAACAGAATCAAGCGCTTTAACAAGAGACAAAAGTGAAGATTTCCCATCTTGATTTATAATTTCTAAAATAAACCCATTTCATAACAATGGTCAATTTCACATAATTCGCAAACAAAACAGGAAAATTCAATTCAAAAATGGAAAGGAAAAAAAATCAGTAAAACCGCCATGGAAACTGTATATATTTAATAAACAGTTTATTATTGATAAACAATTTATATTAAATAAACGGTGAATTATAGATAAACAAACCTGTAGTAGAAGCCAAAAAAATCAAGAATCAACGTTGCTTTTCTTCTCCGGAAAACCAGCAGGAGCCTCGTCGACATAAAAATCATCGGGATTGCTATAAAACACTTAAATCAAAAACAGGCTGAGATTGGATGAGGGGATTTGGATGGTTGCTAATAGAGTCAACTTGTACAAGAATAAAAACTGGTTTTTAATATCAACCATAATAGACACAATAGCGGAAAAGTATCAAAAAGAAAAGTTTCCAGGAATGCAACATCATTGTCGGATTTGACGTCTAAATAAACCCTAACTTTGGATTTAGTAATAACTTCCATCAACAAGCAATGAGATTCCGGATTGAAAGAAATTTTCGCCGAACCTTTTTGACAAGATAAATAAATGTAGTGTTTTGGAAATTTTCGTTCGGGATTGCTACAGAACGTGAAAAAAAGAGAGAGAAAACGGAGAAGATGAGAAAAAAGGCGAAGAGAAACGGCTGAGGAGGGAAAAAGAGAAGAATAAATCTAGGTTTTCCTTAAACAAAGATTGATCAAATCAATTAAGATTGATTTGAATTAAATAAAAAAAGGAAAAAAAGGAAAGAATGCATTTAAGATTTGATATGATCACATATAGCTGAGAGAGTCTACGAGGGCAAAAACGTAACCTTGGATTTCGCCAGCAACCGTTAAAGCCTCTAATTATGGTGGTTATTGGGTAATTTTGAAATAAAAACAAAACAACCATGAAAAATGGATTTGAGTGAATTAATGTGGTTATGGGTGCAATTATTTCTAAGAGATATTCTCCAGGGAAAAACTAAACTACATATCTATATTTGTTTTTGGTTAGTAAAAAAGTATTTCACGTTCCTACTTTCAAGTTTAACTCTTAAAATGTAGCCAACACGAACATAACTCAACTGGTTAGGCATATACTCTCTTCCCTTGAGGTCGAAGGTTCGAGTCCTCCCTCCCCCACTTTGATGTAATCTCAAAAAAAAAAAAAAAAAAAAACTCTTAAAATGTTCAATTACTTTAATCATATATTTATACGTATTAATTAATAATTATTTAACTATCAAAACCTTTAAAAATTATGTAAATAGCAATTCAATAATTTATTGAACTAAAAAAAATTAATAAATTCAATAAAAAAAACCAATAAAATATCAATTTAATGAACTAAAAAAATATAAAAAAAACTAATAAATTAAAATAACAAAATATTTTAATAATTTATTGAACTTTAGTTTAATATATATTGTACATGTGTAGTTTTCAAAATATTCTAACATTTTAGTAATTAATGGGTAGAAATCAGCTATTTGAGATAATTTCTAATTTTTTTCTTATTTTATCCATTATTATATATGAATTTTATACTTTATTGTATATTCAGATGTCCTCTTTTTTTTTTAATCAAAAGTTTATTTTAAAGGCTTATGAAGACTTAAAAAATTAACTATCTCTATTATAATAGAAGAAAACTCCTAAATAAGGAGGATCAAGATTTAACGGAAGTTAGTTCTATTGTAGTAGAAATTGAGTTATTGCTCTTAGTCGAAAGATTTCGAAATTCCAACATGCTAAGCGTAGTTGTAACTGTTTAGCTCATTTTTACAACATTTTAAAAAATTATCTCAAATAGGTACTAAATGAATCAGTATGTATTACAATATCTCAATCTAAGCTTTTATCTATTACTCTCTTTTCAATTTACCACGTATTTGTGGTATGCTCTAATATCTTACTTCTTAGAATTGAAATCAATAGATGTTTTTTTAAGCTCACACAGTCTGAATTAATAATTTTTTGAAATCAAATCTTTTAATTTTTTAAGTATAATTGATTCTTCACAAATTTAGATAGGTTTTTTTTTTTTTTTTTTTTTTTTTTTTTTTTTGTAATTTGGATTTCTGGACCACGACATTTAAAATTCATTTCTTATTGGGCTTAATATATGGGCCGGTTCAAGATCTGCCAAACCCAATTCATCAAGTGGGCCAAGCCAGTACACAAGATGGCTTGTAAATAGAGAAGATAGGGATAAATATGTATTTAGTAGTTTTTACACAATTTTCAAAACTAGTCATTAAATTCATCATATTACAAATGTGGTCATTTTTCCTCGTTCTCACTTTCTCGGTTGATTAATATATTATTTATTATCAGTTATGATAGAATAAAATCTATCCATTAACACTTCCTGTATATCTATAAGTCAATTGTTAAATGAATTTTTATAATTTATACTTATTTGACTCTATGTATTCAGGTTTAATGGCCATTTTTGTGATTTTGATGCTTCCGAGGTTATATTTGAAATTTAACTTTCATGTGGTCATATATGAAAACAACCCAAGAAAAAATTAAATTAGATGGGTCCAATCATTGTGGCATATTTGATCCGTTAGAAAGGTATTGTATTTATTAAGGAAGCTTGGAATGATAATACATTGGGTCATCTTTATTTCACTATTTTAGGAAAAAATGTCTTTTAAAAAAAAATTGAGATAACTAGTAAAAAGAAGATTATCAAATGCAACCATATTCGTATTAACTCGATTTAAATTTCTAAGACACACAACTTAAATTTCGTGGAAAAAACATCTATTCAATGTGACTTAGTTACGTCACTTAATTGAGGTCAAATGACAAGTGAAAAAGACATGACATATATCTAGGATGAATTATATTTAATATAAATTACGTTGATTGTGATAATTTTATATTTGAATAGTATACGTGGACCATTAATCTAAAGAGAAGCAATCAAATTAATTTGATGTCAATTGATTGAAGAGATCGAAATGAATACGTTATATATTCATACCTCAAATATAATATGGTCTTTATACGAAAAGTTTAATAGAAGATAGTCGAGAAAACGAAAAATCATTTGGAGAAAATTACAGGTTATATAGTTATCAGTTATTGAAATCGGATCATTTGATTTAATTCTTATGTTTGAAAGTAAAAAGAATAAAAAAGCTTTCCATATGTGGTCACATAAGATATCAATGGTAAACAAGCAAAAGAGATATAATAGATATCATATAATAGTGGCAAACTCATTCAAAACATAATCACTTGCAGTTTAGTGTAAGAAATTATTGTGACCCAAATGATAATTAATAGAGGTTTAATAATTAATTAATGATTATATCTATTTAGCTATTGGTATAAGGACATGTCTCTGTAAAGTGTCTATTGACATCAAAATGAAAAGTAATGATTATTTGAATGGTTATGTCTTTTGATGGAAAAAACATAACCATTCATTGTGGATATTGTTTACTTGTGAATAGACATACCTCTTGGCTTTTATAAATACAAGTCTTGGTCCTCTCTGAACCCAACTAAGAACAATCATAATTGACATTTTTTAAGTACACTTTGGCTCCATCGATGTTGTGCAATTAAAGTAGGTAATGAGAGAGAAACTCGGACTCATCTACACCAAATTCATCTATTGCGTTTATCGAGTTTTCCTGAAGAACGGTATGTTCTATTTATGTTCTATTATTGTTATAGTGAAAATCATGACTTCCAAACATCATGAGAATTAACGTTTCATGTTATTAAAATTAAAGTCTTACATTTACCACATGACATTCATAAAGGCTCAAGAGTTTAAGGCAAAATTATCCTTGATATTGAGAAAAAGGAAAGTATCACTTTTAATTACTTTCATGTGGTTTATTTTGGTAGAAGGAAAAACATTCAACTAAATACATATTGTTACGTAATTATTTTGATCATTAACAAAATTAAATGTCATTAAAATAGAGATCAATTCAAATTTGACACGTGTCTCTAATTAAATTAAGGCGGTAATTTGATAAAAATAATAATGTCACATATCTTTTTCATGGTCATCTGATTACATAGATTGCATCATGTGGTAATTGGACCCAAATTGAATAAGCCCAAACCTACTAAAGGTCCATCGACTACTATATAAATAGATAGATCATTCACGATTTCAGAAGAATTTGATATTTGAAACTTTTGAAAACAAAAAAAAAACTATTTGAAGACTGTTCAGAAGAATTTGATATTAAAAAAAAACGGACACTTTGATTCAAGAAAGTTTCCCAAAGTTTTTAAATCAGTTTATCCTCATGTTTTATCTCTAGTTTGACTACTTATGTGATAAAATACTTATGTGATCAATAAAAAAAACAGACACTTTGATTCAAGAAAGTTTCCCAAACTAGAGATAAAATACTTATGTGATCAATATATCTCTAGTTTGACTACAGATAAAGTTTATTGGAGAATCAGTGGAAACACGAGGATAAAGCAGTAATGATAAGGGTAAAACGGTAAATTTATCTCATCGGTAATTATGAGTTTTCCACGTGAAGGATATATCCCAGATACAATAAAAGATAAACTAAATGGACATAACTCATCTATAGTGAGGGGGGTTCAACTATGAATCTATAGTGGAATCATTCATAGTTAGATAATAAGTAATTGACTGATTATGAGTTAATCACTCAATTGACTAATTGTTAAGCCCCTGATCTATAGGTCCATTGAGTTCCTGGACAATCCCAAATAACGTTGTAACAAAACAAGTCATTTGTTTGACTATTGAAGAAATAAAGAATCTAAGTAAATTAAGTTACTTAAATGGGCAATATTAATTGTTTAAATATTGAATATATTTAAATGATAATTAATAGAAACATTGTTAATTGTTTAAATAATGATTTTATTTAAACATAAAATTAATAATGAAATATTATTAATAAAAAATATTATCAATTAGAATTATTAATTAATTAAATAATGAGTTTATTTAATGGAAATTAATAATTAAAATATTTATTATTAATTGTTTAAATAATGAAAATTATTTAAATGGAAATTAATAATCAAATATTATTTGATGATATTAGTTGGAAGAAAATATTAATATTATTAATTGTTTTTTTTCTAATATTATTAATTGTTTAAATAAAGTGTTTTATTTAAATGGTAATTAATAAATAAATTTATACTAAAATTTATAATTAATTAAGTTGGACTTATTTAATTTAAGAGAGACTGTCTAGGTCAATTGGATTAATGAACTCAATTGAAAATGACCATAATAAATAATTAAATAAATTGGATTATTAATTAATTAATGACATAATTTCCGGCCATATATGTAATTTTTAGGAAGATAATTGTTTGAATTATATCCTAAAAATATTTACATAGATCTATTTACCCAAGATAAAGCAAATAAATGAAAATAAAATATTTTCCTATTAATCTATGGTATTTTCGACTATACCAAGATAAAAGAGAAAGAAAATCTTTTTCTTTTTATATTTATATTTATCTCCATGAAAAATTTCTAATGTGATTAGATTTTCATTTAGTCTATAAATAGGAGGTTTGGGTCATTCGTAAATCACACAATTCAATTCCTTAGAAATTGAAGTTCTTTTTTTTCTTCCTACCTAAGGCCTTGCCGATTTTGCCTATTGTTTTAGGATTTTTTTTTCTTCCTAAATTTTCTTCTATTCCACAATCAAGTTTTGTTAACGAGATATAGTCTGGAAGATCCGATGTTGAAAGGTTTGATGCCGTAAAGAAACCTCCAACAAATTCTCCATAATTTACTCAATGTAAGTAAAAGTTATTGTTTTTCCAAAAGCCTTAAAGTTTAAGTTGAAGGTTTCCTCATAATTGCATGATATTAATAGATCCTTAATTAAATGTTAATTAGTTTACTAAATAAAATTCCACTAATTTAGTAAAGTAGTCCCAACATGATATATGCTCTGAGACGTTACTAAAACTCTGTCAAAATTTCTAAGAGCGTCAAAGTGCAGGTGGCCGGCACGACACTGATGTCATTTTTTTTTTTACAGATTTGTCATTTTTGGCAATACGTCCTCCGTTCTACACCCCGTTGAAGCACACGTGGAGCTGACTTGTTAATCTAGTCAGTTTGACGAACATACGCAACAACTGCATGCATTGCATTAAAGCATATTAGTCAATCACATTCATACTATTAATTTTTTTTAAGCACCTAAGGGGAAAATATATCAAGAATGATGAAAAAATTGCATAATATAATTTAAAATTACAACGACAAATATTACATTTATGGAACGTGTATGCCTATAATGATAATTTTTTCTCGTTTTTAATTTTTTTTTCCAATGAAAATGTAATTATAATATGTAATGCTCAAGATCAATATAATTCCTTTTCGGAAAAAAAAAAAAAAAAACCTCTTTGAAAGTAGAAAGGATTCAATTTCATTATATTAATAAAGGGAATTATTAAAAATAGGCTGATGGCACGAGAAAAAATTAATAATTACTTTTATAACACTAACTTTAAAATTTTAACAAAATAACATTTTTTTTTCAATAAATTATTAAATATTTACTTTTAATTTTTGTTATTTGAACTATTTTTACTGGATAATTATCTTCTAAATTAGTTTTAGGAACTAAAACTCTCATTCTATTATAAATTAATTAGTAATTTAATTTTGATAATTTATTATTTTTATTTCAATAAATATGTTATATAAACATAAAAAAAATAACATAAATAGTGATACATATCTACCATCGTTTGAAATAATTATGTAATAATCCTTAATATATAAAAGTGGTGATGTTTAAGAAACTTTTTTGGACTACTATACCCCCTTAAAATCTTAAAATTACTAACGTGTCATTATATATACTCTATTAAAACCTTCAAATTACTAAAAATACTATTATTATTTATACTCCACTATCTATTAAATGACTATTTATATTTTTAATAAAATATTTCTCTGTTTTTTATAAATAAAATATTTCTCTTCATTGAATAAGAAATTGTCAATTTTATTAAATAAATTCCTTGGTTTTTTTATTGTTTTCACAACATCAGACTATAAAATAATTGAAAAAACAAGTACAACATATGAAAATGAATGTGATATTAAAATGAATTTATTGTTTAGATTTATCATCAATTTATGAAAAATAAATTATATTTAAGTATTCAAATATTAAATGATTTAATAAAGGTGACGGTGCTTTAATTTTAAAAAATATTAAAAAATAAACTTAAATTGTTTAAAAAACAGTTTAGATTAAAAAAACAACTACAACAAAATGTAATTTATTGAATTAGTAATGGTATAATATTTTATAATATTTAAATAAATTAAATTTTTTTTAATTAAAAATAATTAAAAGTTTAAAAATCAAAGAGAAAAAAATATATAATTTCTTAAATTTTAATTAAAATTAGAAATAAATAATCTATAAATGCAAAAATTAACTAACATATGTATAGAAAACAAACAATTTATTTTTTATTTGGTAGTATAAATTTTAAAAATAAAGATGTTAAAAAAATTGTCTTATATAAAAATGCATATAATTATGTAAATTAATAAACTATACAATAATTTAAATATTAAATAGAACATAATAATATGTTAATAAATTTCTATGTTAGAAAAAATATCACGTCTGCACGCACGTGGTAAAAGACTAGTTAATAATAAATATAGTTCACTTAAATTAGTTTTATTGATTCAATCAAGAATACTTCAAATTTTGCATTCATAAACTTAATTTGAAAATAAATTTCTAAAAGGGCATGATATAAAAAAGTATATAAATAAATAAAGGGTAAAATATAAATAAGACACCTTTGGTTTTTTTCCAAATGTACAAACACTTCTCTCTAGTTTGACAATGACAAATCATATACTTATGGTTCTAAATTTTTTCAATGAGACTCTCCTCTCCAACGTCACAAATTTTCTTTTAGCCACAACTTCTTCGTTTGAACTTCAATTTGGATGATTCAAAATGTTTTGGAATATTCTTTTCAAGTTCTACGTTATGGTCACTTCAAAACTTAAAAATCGTTAATAAATAAAAGAGTTTATTATCATCAAAAAATCAGATATGATTTACACCATTAACACTTTTGGTTACTGATGTTTTAGAAGTTTTTCACTACCATAACGTAGAGCACGAAACGAGGATTCTGAAACATCTTGAATCATCCAAATCAGAGTTCAAACGAAGAAATTATGACGAAAAGAAAATTCATGGTTTTGAAGGAGAGAATCCTCATTGGAATAATTTGGAACCTTAAAGGTATGATTTGCCATTTTCATACTATAAGAAGTATTCATGCACTTGACAAAAATTATAGGGTATTATTCACATTTTACCCATAAATAAATGGATCGCATTCTTTGCTATGTTTTTGTCTAGCTGGTTTTTCAATGATTGTGAGGCTAGGCTTGTTTCCATGAAATTTCAATGTGAGAGAGAGAGTTGGTGGGTCAGAATTAAAACAGATTACTAAGATTAGGGAATTACAGCTATTTTTTTTTATTTAATAGATATAGCCTTATATTATACGTGCTTGAATAGGATAAAATAATAAACTATGGAGTATTGTTTTTCAAATAAAAAAAATTGCATTTCACAAGGTATTATTTAAATGAAATTTAATTTGGCTTAATGAATTCTAAATAACAAGATTAAATAGGGATAATTATAAATTATATCCCTCTGGTTTGCCTATATTACAAATCGCACCCCTGTGGTTTAAAAATACTTGTAAATACCCATGTGGTTTTCCTAAATTGTAAAACGCACCCCGACCCTCTATCGGTTAGTTTATTAAAATTTCGGACACATAGTTATTTTACATATGTCACAATGTTCCAATTTCATTCAAATAATAAAAAAAAAATTAGTATATGTGTGCAAATTTTAGACTTTTACACTTTGTTGATAATGATATTTTCTACAAATTGAACTCATTTATTGAAAAATTTCTAATTATTTGAATAAAATTGGAACACATGACATCCGTAAAATAAGTATGTATTTGAAATTTTGATAAACAAACCAAAAGAGGGGTGTGATTTGCAATTTAGGCAAACCACATGCAGTAATTTACCAGTATCCCATATAAATATATACCAAGGAATTTGAAATTTTTAAGTATGGGCATAGTTTTTAAAAATGACAAATTGATATTTTCAAATATAACAAAAGTTTTATAAATTTTTAAAAAAATAATATTTTTCAAATTGAAATCCAGCAATCTTTGATAGAATCCGAGTAGAACTGTCATTTTTGAAATACTTTAAAATATTTACTATTTATGGATTCACTCATAAAAAAATTCATCTCTATTGAAATTTCCCAAACTTTTATATTTATGAATTGAAAAGCTATTGCCTTTTCAAATCTATAAACTTATAATTTTCATATCATCCTCATAAATTAGGAAATAAAAAGGATTATTTTTCGAAAAAATCCATTGGCGCATCCCTCTAAAAATTGTTTTTTTCTTCCCTTTTTTCTTAAATTCAAACAATATGACTATACATTGGAGATATATTCCTCTACTACTTAAAATATCAAATATTAAGTAATCACATAGGGCAATCACTGAAATAGCATATTTTCGCATACTAATTATTGAAATGTTTGAACTTTTCAAAAATTATTCAAATAGCAAAATTATAGTTCAATAATTTAGTGAACTAAAAAAATTAATTTTTTTAATAAATTTATTGAAAATAATAATAATAAATGATCAAATAGTTCAATAAATTATTGACCTTGAACTTAACAAACCAAAAATCAAATGAATTCGTTAAAAATACCTATGAAAAATAGTTCAATAATTAATTGAATTATAGTTCAATAATTTATTGAACTATAATTATGCTATTTGAGTAAATTTTAAAAAGTTCTGACATTTGAGTAATTAGTATGCAGATTTATGCTATTTGAGACAAATTCTTAATCACATATTGTATTATATATATTTTTCCTAGTGGGCCGAATAATAGTTATTTATTTATATAATAAGATTGAATAATTAAATTCTATATTGTTAATAAAATGAAATAATTGGTCATTGGATTGAATTTTGAATTAATGTTTTCTCACATTCCCCTGAAATAATATCTATTTAATTCAGTTGGACCAATTATTATAAAAAGTTAGATTCAATAAAATATCAAAACATTCACTATTTGAGGGAGTTCTCAACTAGAATAATTCAACTAACAAAGATTAATTATTTGACATATTCATCATGGATTCAAATCTCCTCATCTTCTTCAATTACATTGTCAAGGGAATATTTGAAATAGAACTGTATTTCACCTTTGAGCAAATGAGGTGGAGTTTCGCCGAACATGACATTGGGCCAATATATATTTCCTTTAGATTAAAGTATATTAATTAATATAAAAAAATTAAAGTGAGACCGATTATAAAGGATATAACAATTATACCTTTATAATCAAATTATAAGGGTTGTGTTTAAATAAGGGAAATTTGCATCAACCAACTCTTAATTATAAAGGTTGGGTAAACACGAGCATATCTCAAATAGTTAGGCACATGTGCCCTTCTCATAAGGTCGAAGGTTCGAGTCCCCTCCTTCAATTTGATGTAATATCTCAAAAAAAATAAAATTATAAGGGTCGTAATAATTATACCATCAAATTTTCAATTTGAATAATTGGCCTCTAAATTTAGTAAAGTGTTGAAATTGTACCCAAAAGATTTTAATTTGAGAAATTATCTCCTTAAAATTATTTACTTACAAATTATTATTATAAAAATTTTAACGGATCGTATTTTGAGGGTTCTTGTTCCGCCTTAACCCCGACCTAAAACCCTCAAGTGGTCAGGACTATGAGTTCTTCTTCGATCTCATCTCTCTCCTTGTCATGTTGATATTAAGGATGTAGTCTTCATCCCTTAAAATAATTTCCTTACAA
Organism: Gynostemma pentaphyllum; assembly: GCA_028015215.1. NCBI lineage: Eukaryota > Viridiplantae > Streptophyta > Magnoliopsida > Cucurbitales > Cucurbitaceae > Gynostemma > Gynostemma pentaphyllum. The sequence continues at coordinate 39,493,205 of CM051348.1, read as the reverse complement.
ATTATTATTATTATAAAATCTCTAAGGGATCGTATTTCGAGGGCTCTTTGTTCCGCCTTAACCCTGTCCTTCACCCCAACCCAAATCCCTCAAGGGGTCAGGACTAGGAGTTCTTTCGATCCTATCTCTCCTTGTCCTGTTGATATTAAGGAAGTATTTCTCGTCTCTTCAATGATTTTTGAGTTTTTTTAAAAGTTTAGGGTTTTTTTTAACTTGTCAAAATAATTTTTCTTGTGTATGTTTTTAACGCTTTTCAAAGTTTAGGAGTGAAATACTCAAATTAAAAGTTTGAAACTATAATTATTACAACTCTTATAGTATAGTGCTGGTTTGTGTAATTTTCTTTTTAAATAATATATTATAGTTCATAATTCTAGCAAAATCTATTTTTTTATGACTCCAAAAGTGAAAGATAAAAAATAAAGAGGTCTCCCACAAAATGATATAATATGAGAGAAAATCCATTTAATTAGTGAAAAGTCAGGAATCTATAGCTAATGGAGATTGCTTTATAATTAGTTTCCAACAAAAATTTGACTTTGGTTTTTTTCTTTGGAAGCATGCTTAGCAAAGTAATGATTGTGTCCCAAATAAGTAACACTTTAGTATTGAAATTAGAGCCAAGTTGTTATCCAAAGTAAAAAAAATAAAAAGAAGAGTTGTTATCCAAAGTTTGATTACTCAATAATTATATCATAATGTATAAAGTAAAAAAAAAGAAAAAGAAGAGTTGTTATCCAAAGTTTGATTACTCAATAATTATATCATAATGTATAGTAAAAAGAAAGTGTAGTTCATGATGATTTTTGCTTTTTGGTGATTTTTTTATGATTGGTTTGGAAGGTGGAAACCAATCCACTAGATATGTGTATGGAACCACCATAATATTGGGAGATGAAAGAGAGAAAATTAAAGAAAGAAAAATGTAATTGTTTGTTTATTTGATTTTTTTTTTTCAGATTCTTAAAAATATAAAATATACCCATACACTTGTAAAATATACTTCTACTTTAAGTTAATAGTAAAATGTACTCCTACACTTAAAACTTTCCAATTTTATCTACCCCTATATTAATTAAGGGTTAAAAATAACCTTAGGTTAGAAAGAAAAAAAACACACCTTCCCATTATATCGTTTGTTCATTACAAATAGAACTACTCTATTTTGTTGTTTTGATGGGAATGATGAATATACTTCCAACAAAAAATAGAGGGACGTGATTTAATTATGTACGGAAAATACAATTATAATTAAACAAACCCAATCATAAGCAATCCAAAATGAAAGATTACTTATGCCACTTTCAAAGAAGGTGTAGTGGCAACAGATTAGATATTGGATCCGTAGGCGAACTAAAGCACTATATATTTTTTTCAAACTATAAATTTCTATTTTTAATCTACCAATACAGCTTTACTTTTCAATTTAAACCCGTTAACATTTGATTTGTCATTCCCATTGAAACTGCAAAATAAAGTAGTCAATGTTGATGATGAAGGAACAATTAATAATGGGAAGAAGGTGTTTTTTTTTTCCAAACCTAAAGTTAGTTTTAACCTTTAGTTAACATAGGTGTATATAAAATTGAAAAATATAAAATATAGGGATACATTTTACCATTAATTGAGTGTAGAGCTATATTCTCAAACAACTTGAAAATACAAGGTATATTTTACATTTACCGTTTTTAAAATAATGAGTGAAACGTCTGAAAACAGCAATCTATTTTTTTCTTTCTATATTTTTATTTGTTTATAGAACTAATAAAAATCATTCTACAAAATAATTAGCTTTTTAATTGTAAGGAATTATTTTTCAATAAAAATCGAATATAGATTTTATTTCTAAATATACGAAGTTAGCTTCTTTTTTTTTAGTCAAAGAAGTTGATATTTTATAAACAATTATTTTGAGTTTAAAATTTAGGGGGTCATTAGGTAGAAATATGTTATTTGATATAATTTCTTTTTAATAATTAATTTTGGCTTTATGTTCCCTATTTTCCATTTCTTCTTTCATATATATTGTCTTTTTGTCCTTTTTGGGAAGAGAAACAGGTACCCTTTTGATCATTACTCTTTTACACTCTCTTTGTGTTTTTTTCTAGAAGTTTGAAATGAAAAATGAAAGTTCCAAATCTTGTGGGAGATTTAATTTTTTGATCCTATGTAAATGCTAATTATGGGGTCAAAAAAGGGAAGAAAAAAAACAGGAAATTCAATAATAATTTAAAATTAGATTAATAAATAGGAATTAAGAAAACAAGTTTTCTCCATTTCCAAAAAAATCATATACAAATTTAAAAAATATGTATAAAAAAAAACAATAAATAGGAAACTTCACCAATCACCTACTTTTAAAAAAATGAAAACTTGAGATTAAAAAATAAATATGACGAAAAATGGATCCTAAATATTGACTCTTTTGGATATGTTACAAAAAATTGGTTTAAAAAAAACGAAAATGAGACCCACTTGAAAGGGGCAGCACAACGGAATTTAGGGACGAATATTCATTCATAAGAAATAGCTTTAAATATTGGAATTTATGGACCCAGCCAGACAGTCCCTGCAGTTATTCCTTGCTTTATTGTTTTTTTTTTTTTTAAATATGATAATCGTTTGTCCCGGTTGAGAATCTCACATCAGAAAAATGAAGGGAACTCACAATATTTATAAAATACGCGGGTTCTACATTCTCAACATACTTATGATGTAGCACCAGGCGGACTGTTAGCTAGTGAAATGAAATGGTTGAATAATTGAAAAATGAGAACTCATAATGTTTATAAGATAATTACTTCTCTCATTACCAATCCGGTTTTAAGATGAAATTACATGATATCAAGAGTCCCGACCTGTTTGCATCTCAACTCAACTAATTTTATATAACTAATACATGATCAATATTTAACGTCAAAAAACCTATCAGCATGACCTAAATGATATAAGCGTTTGGATCATTATATCGATTCATAGTTGGTTTTTATTTTCTTTCACTTTTTTTTTTTAAATAACTAATTTTTGTTACATATATTATATGCTGAGTGGGAATGAAAGAAAATGGTGGATCCTCATTTATCTTTTTCCACAACTTCGATAATTCAAACCAGCTTTCACTGCCATTGTTTTCAGTTCCTCCCTATCAAACTTGACACTCAAATTGACTATTCCATCCTATCATTTATTGTTGTTATTTATTTATTTATGATACCGATAATACTTAATAATAAGTAAATAAAAACTCTATTATTTTGTAACTATCAAATGATTTATATTGATATAATATGAGGAGAGAGGGGGAGTTTGTTTCTTTTAATTAATTGATTTGGAATATTTTTATTGACTTTATTATATATATATATAAGCTTTGATGTTTTAAAACTGTTTGCATATACAATTTTGATAATTGTCGTGATAATACGTTTAAAATGGGATTTAGTCATAATCAGCATGAGAAAAATATAAAATCTCTCTCTCAATCAATTATTCAGTAATTTCTTAAGACAAAAAGGAAGATCTTAGGATCTGAATTAAGACCATTAACCAAATTTTGTGTTTTTTTTTTCATACAAATGTTTATGTATTGCAGTTAAAAAAATCTCACTGTCGGAGATTAGGGCTCAAAGACATCCTCTTAAAAACCTAGAAATGACACAGACAAGACAACAAGCCACGAGAAAAAGAAACAAAACAAGACATGGCTACATGCCCCAAATGTGTAAAAAAAAAAACTAAAACACCAAAAAAGGAGGAAACCATCAACAGACCTAAACAGGAAACAAGGATCATTCCACGATCCAAACACCACCATAAACAAGGATTATGCTCAATTCAAAAGGTTAGTTTCTCTTATTTGAAACCCGGCATCATCAATGTAATTTTACCATTTATATCAATTTTATCCACATATTTTTAAACTTTTCACTTAAAAAGCATCATATTAGTTCATGTAATTGGAAGATATTAATTCAACTATCATTTGAATATGTTCAATTTAATTACTTATAAAAATTGAATATGTTCACTTTAATTACTTATAAAAAATGAAGTTAACATCTTAACTTCTGTGAAAGTTGAATGAGAATTTAATTAGAAAGTACACTGATATGAATATGAAAGTAAGAAGAAAAAAGCAATTTAATTTTTTTACTAAGAAAACAATTTAACTTCAATTCAATTATTCCTCAACAAGCAACGCCATCCTCATAAAATCGACAACCTCTATAATAAAAACATTCAAAGAAGAAGAACAAAAAAACTGGTTCTCATTTATTAATAAATTATTTCCAATCCATCAAAAACTTGATAGTTTTATTTAATAACGAGTAACTCCTATCGATCACCAAATGAGGAAACGACTTTAATAATAAATAAATAAACAAAAACATAATTATTTTTATTAATAAATTAATATGTACGAAAAACAAATGTACAAAATAAAGAAATAAAACTCATAGTAATAAATAATAAAATAATAAAATAAATAGGATATAATGATACAACTACAAGTCGGCTTTCGTACGGATGTGTCGTGTCCTTAATCATATGGTTTCATTCACAAATCCACAACTAATAATTTTCAACGTGTCGTCCACTAGATGAATTATGTTTTTCTCAAATTCATTCCCAAATCAAGTTGTTTGTGTGTTATTTTATTCTATAATTTTTTTAAAATATTCAGTTTTTCAGATATTATATCAAAGTAGGGGAGGGGAAACTCGAACCTTCGAAGTTAAATTAAGGGAGTATCGAGTATGTATCTAACTAGTTAAGTTAAGCTCATGTTGGTTTTAAATATTCATTTAAGTCCTCCTACTTTATCATTTATGTTAATTTGATTTTAATACTTTTAAAATTTCATTTTTGGTTTTATATATTTGTGTCAATTAGAACTATTTATTTTTAATAATTTTATTTTAATCCATATATATTGGTTAAATACTAGTCAGAAGTATTAATTTCAATGATGTTAGTAAGAACTTACTAAATTAGAGATAATTTATTAATGACAGAAATAAACATATCTTAAAAAAGTTATTGAATCCATGTTAGTATTCTAATAAAATTTATTATGATTGAGACATTGATAAGAGAATAGATATTAAAATTTAAAAATAGAAGAACCAAATTGATATAGGTAATAAATATGGATTAACTATGTAATTTAACATTATATATATATATATATATATATATATATATAACCATATCAATTTTTTTTTAATTTTTTTTCATGAGGATGATTTAATATCATTAGATACATAGTTGACGTCTTCACATTACTATCATTGGATCAATCGGTGACATCAAATAAATAAGGATAAATGAAGAAATGAGTTTTTTTTTTTTTTTTTTTTTTAATTTAAAAAAATCAAGAAATTATATATATGGGGTCATTTACATAATTAAAACAATATGGGCTGCATTCTACTATTCAACAAAAAAATAGATTCATTTTCAACGGATGACATTTTTTATAAGTAAATTCAAAATAATAAATGTTATGAAATATTTCAAAAATAACAATTCTCATACTGAGATTCTACCAATCTCAGTATGATTTTATACCAATCTCAACCTGAGATTGGTGGATCTCGTTCAGATAAATGTCATTTTGGAAGTTTTTTTAAATGCCATATTTAAAAACCCTCATTAAAAAATAAATAAAAGATAAATGAGGATTAAATAAAATGTTATGTAAAATCTAGAGATTAAAATAGAATTTTTGAAAGTTTAATGATCTAAGTTTTAAACTTTAACACTACAAAAAAACTGCCAAATTGCGACCAGTAAATTGCGACCAAATGGTCGTTTTTAACCTAAAATGCGACCAAAAATGCGACCAACAGAGTGGTTGCTAAAAAGCTGGTCGGATTTCAATTGTGCGACTGCATGGTCACAAAAATTCAACCATATGGTCGCAAAAAATTTTGGTAGCAAAAAAGTCAAACTTTTGAAAATGCGACCAAATGGTCGCATTAAAAGGGACCATATGGTCGCATTTTATCTTCAATAGAAGTGACCATTTGGTGACATAAAAAGTGACCAAATGGTCGTAATTTTTGTGACCAAATGGTCACTTATTAGCTTAGTTAAAATACGACCAGATGGTCGCTTAAAAAGATAAGTGACCAATTGGTCACATAAAAAAGTGACCAAATGGTCGCATTTTATGCGACCAAATGGTCACTTTTAGGGTTCGATTAAAATGCGACCAGGATGGTCGCTAAAAAAGTGACCATCCTGGTCGCATTTAAAAAAGTGACCAAATGGTCGCATTTTATGCGACCAAATGGTCACTTTTAGGCTTAGTTAAAATGCCACCAGATGGTCGCCTAAAAAGTGACCATCTGGTCGCATTTAAGAATTTTTTTTTAAAATTTAAATTTCAATAATTAGTTAATTAATTATTAATTATTAATTATTTATTAATTAATTATTTAATTATATTAATTGAACTAAAATTAATTGAATTAAACTCAAATTAATTTAATTCAATTAATTTTAGTTTCAATTAATCTAATTTTAATTTACTTTAATTCAAATTAATTGATTAGTTTATTTTAGTTTTAATTAATTAATCTTAAGTTTAATTGAATTAATTTTAGTTCAATTAATCTAATTTTAATTTACTTTAATTCAAATTAATTGATTAGTTTATTTTAGTTGTAATTAATTAATCTTAAGTTTAATTGAATTAATTTTAGTTTCAATTAAACTAATTTTAATTTACTTTAATTCAAATTAAATGATTAGTTTATGTTAGTTTTAATTAATAAATCTTAAGTTTAATTGAATTAATTTTAGTTTCAATTAATCTAATTTTAATTTACTTTATTTCAAATTAATTGATTAGAATACTTAAACAAAATTATTCTAATTAATTAATCTAATTGTACTTTACTTTAATCAAATTTTAACTAAAATTAAGTAATTAAACAATTTTTATTTATTCATTAAACTAAGATTAATTAATTAAATTAGTGTAATTAATTAATTTAAACTACTTAAGTATAATTGAAGTTAAACTATTTGAATTAATTACCCTACTTTAAATTAATTGATTTAATTAAAGTAATCTAAATTACATTAATTAAACTAAAATTAAAATTTAAACTAGTGTAATTATAAATTAATTTAGTTTAATTTTATTAAATTAAAGTAAACTATCTTAAATAAACTAAATAAGTAATTAAACTAAATTAGATTAAGTAATTAAATTAATTACTACTTAAATTGAATTACAGTAAACTAAGTTAGATTAATTAAACTATTAGATTAATTAAACTAAAATTACTTAAAGTAACAAAATTAAACAAAACTAATTAATTAGTTAATGTAAACTAAAATACTATGAATTAAACAAAAGTAAGCTAAGTAATTGATTACACAAATTTAGATTCATTAAACTAAAACTAATTAAATTAACAAAACTAAACTAAACTACTTAATTGAAAACTAAAAACTAAAACTAAGTAAAATAAATTCTTAAACTAAACTTCAATTTTATACGAAAACTAACCTCGTAATAAAAACCGGGATTGGGGTTTGAGGGTTTTAGATTTAGAGTAAGAACGGAACGGGAATGGGAAGAAATAACGGGGAACGGGAGAGGGGAAAGAGAGAAAAGAACAAAAAGAGAGGAAGAAAAAGAGAAAGGAAGAAAAGCGAAACGGGGAAAGGAAAACCGATGGGAATTTAAATCGATTTTGCGACCAAATGGTCGCAAATATGTAATTATGACAAGAAACGAAAAGTCGCGCGTGCTGGGGAAAATGGCGACCAAATGGTCGCATTTCTTGAGATATTTGCGACCATATGGTAGCATTTCATGAAAAGCGACCATATGGTCACCACTTTACCATGATCCATAACAGCTGTCATATCACGAGTCCCATCAATAATTGTGACCATCTGGTCGCAATAATGAAATTCACCGCCAAATATTGCCACCAGATGGTCGTAATCTTTAAATTCACCGCCATAAATTTCATGGAAATTTAAATTTACCGCTCATTTTTGCGACCATATGGTAGCCATTTTACTTATATTTTTTAAAAATATAATTATAAAATGCGACCAACTGGTCGCATTTCACTTCTAAATTACTACCATGTGGTCACCTTTTGTGTGAAATTGCGACCACTTGGTAGCAAATATACATTTTTTTTTTAATCTTTCCTTAAAAGAAATAGTTTTAATTAATTAAACACATACACACACATTTGAATAATCAAGTTAACGAAATATCTCATTCATCATCGTCTCCAAGTAGTCCGTCACATACGCTTTTCTTCTTCTTCTTCTTCTTCTGTTTCTTCATCGATTCATCGTCTCGAATAAATTCAAGATCAATGTCACGTGCGTGAGAAGTGGAAGCATGTATATCATCATCATCATGCAATGTTATCGTTCCATCGTTCAAAGGACGAACAAGATTGCATCCTGACCATCGTCGATTGCACGAGATCGTATCTCATCTTCTTGAAAAGCAACGCTTCCTCTGCGTGGTGTCTTTTCTCGGACAAGTTTTCTTCACCTGGCGTGGTTTAACTTTACAAACAACTAACCAATCTGGCCGGATCTCGCCTATTAATCGGATAGTTCAGGTAATAAACTTGAATCGCTTGTGAAGCCAGGGACGAACCTATCGGTGCGCATATGCTTAGACTTCTTTACCTCAACGATTTGTAAATGATCAATCTTACGGACTCGCCTCGTCTGGTTGTCTCGAACCAAGTGCGGTTGAACAGAACAATGCGTTTTAGCGTCGGACTTGCGTATTGAATCTCAAGAATCTCATCGATTACTCCAGTAATCGCCTTCGTTTGTCTTAACACGTGACCTTTTATGCAAACACCACCGTTGTTTGTTGCCCTGCTTCACTGAATGCGCCTTCGTTTGAAATCATGAATCGTTTCCGACGTATCCACCATACGACCTTGCTATCCGTCCAAGGTCCCTTTGCTAAAGAAATGATGCGAGGATCATCCACCGGTAATGTAGGGAGTCAACCTGTGTCATTGTCCACATACGAGAATGTTAGGAAGATAGTAATTGTTTCAACATAATGCAACGGTTGTTTGACAATTTAAAATAACTCACGTATGCACCGAACCAAGAACGAAACTCTTTGTCGATTATTGACCCCTCCTCGGCGTCGTAAGACCAACTCGTGTCATTCTAACGTATACGTTTAGAAATAATCAGTATGTTACAAAAATAGTTAGCAAATAGTTTGTAATTGTTTATGCGATGGAATAATGTTAAGTTACAAACTCACTCTATGTAAGGCTCGATCTCTGGCGATTGCATAACACGTATGTCCGCATTACGTGATACTCGAGAATCGGTCAACGGCCTTCGACTGATCTTCCAACTGTCATGCCAGGTTCCGTAAAAATCGGCAAGTCGTTCATGTCAACACCTTCAAGTAAATTATCGACAACGTTTCGTTTTGACGGTCGAAACTGCTCTGCAATGTGTTGATCAAAATAGTATGAACAAAATGTGGTAGTCTCTTGCGTCAGGTACGCACTACAGATAGATCCTTCTACTCGTGATCTATTTCCAACCATCTTTTTCAACCGACGTAAGTACCTGTGGGTACAAAACATTATTAACATTCGATGATCACCGATCGATTCATACGCGTACATTACAAAATAACCGTGCTTACCTTTCAAATGGGTACATCCAGTGGTTAATGTACGGGACCCTCTAAGAATGCCTCGTATGGAAGATGCACCTGGAAGATGCTCCATGGAGTCAAAAAAGCCAGGTGGGAACATTCGCCTCCAACTTACAAATAATAACTGGCGATCTCCGAACTCATTGCAGAGACAGTGGCTTCCGTCGGCTCGTACATGTCAAGTCCCTGAAAAAAACACTCAACTGGGCAAGCGGCTCCCAATGTCTATTCTCTAGGAACGGTCAACGCGACGGGCATCAATCGTTGCATGAATATATGACAATCGTGGCTTTTCATCCCGAACATGATATGTTTTTGATTGCCTATACACCGACTCAAATTCAAACGTGTCCGTCCGGAATTTGATGGATTTGATCCACTCAAATAATGTTTTCTTTTCATCCGTCGTCAACATGTACTTTGCTTTTGCGTAATTATCATTGTCGTCAGGCTCCAACTCAGGACGGTCACATATCTCCCGTATATCATAACGTGCCTTCGATTGTCCTTCGTTTTTCCGAACGTTCAAAATCGTATTGAAAATGTTGTCAATGAAATTCTTCTCGATATGCATTACATCAAGATTGTGTCTAATCGCTAGATCTTCCCAATACCGGTAGATCCCAAAAAATACTTCGTTTCTTCCAACCCGTGTTTTTTCCAGACTGCATTGTTTGCACTCTCGCACCTTCCACGGTAATCTTCCGCATCCCTATAGTATCTATACCGTGCAAAACTGCCTTCCACTATACATGGTCGGGGGGGTTTGTTTTCTTACTCGTCGACCCTTCTTCCAATCACCGCCGTTTGAACGGAAAGTGTGATTCAAAGGCAAGAATCGACGGTGACGATCAAACCAACAAGTTTTCCTACCTGGTTTCGAGATAAAATGCATCCGTGTCTAGCATGCAATGCGGACATGCGTATGTCCCCGTCGTACTCCATCCTTTAAGAGGAGGAGATTGAGGTTCACACAATTAACTACAATAACTAAGGAAAGCAATAACAAAAGCTAAATACCTGGCTCAAAAATGTATATGAAATCAATTAAATATCAACATACCTGACGGATTGAATACGCAGGGAAGTCACCGATCGTCCAGATTAACGCGGGCGCGCGATCAAGAAATTTTGTTTCTTCAAATGTCGTGCGTCATAACACCGCTACCCACAACCTCTTCAACTCGCAATAAGTGGTTGCAAATACACATCCAGGTTGCTTTTGGACTTTTCGCCCAGGTCGATCAACGTTAGAAAAATCACCTGGTCTCGCATGCACATCGAGGGAGGCAAGTTATACGGGGTTACCATGATCGCCAAACTGAATATTGTGCCCCGGATGCCCCGAACGGGTTGAAGCCATCCGTGCATAAGCCCAATCGACGTTTCTGGATCTTGTGCAAAATCCGGATGACAATTATTTAAATGCTTCCATGCCGCAAAGATTCGAGGGATGTCTCATAACACCTTCATCCTGTGAATGCTCGTGATGCCATCTCATGTGCGAGGTCACACATCCGATGCATACAACCGTGCGCACGTGGGGTCAGGTAGAAATAGAACATGCGGGCATTCGGAATCAGTCGCGTTTCCCCTTGTTTGTATCTTGGAAGAAAACAGGATTTGCAATGATGCAGGTCCTCATCCACATCCCAGGAAATCATGCATCCGTTTTGACACGAATCTATTTTCTCCACGGGTAATCCAAGTCCCTCCACTAGCTTTTTCGTGTCGTACAAACCGTGGGGCATATTATTTTCTTCTGGAGCGCATCGACGAAACCACGATGCAATCGCATCAAATCCTCTACCCTGGTATGTTGTATCGCGCCTTTATATTTAAAAGTTCCAGAGCGCAAAGAAGTTGACTTACCTCACACCCATCGTACAATGGTCTACCGTCGTCTTTAGCATCTCATGCATCTTACGTGCTTCCTGGATTCATTTCCTCTTCTACAACCCGTTCATCTTCGCTTCACGTTTAAACTTTCACGGAAATTTTCATTGCCCCCATACCCTGCACCATCAATTATCATTTGCCGATCCCGACAATATCGTTGTTCATCATTCTGTTCTTCGTCAACAACCTCTACATTCGAGCCGCTACCTTCGTATCGTCTCGATTCCTGTAATGCAACAGAACATTTCCTGTGTTTCCCCGTGAAACACCCAGGATAATAATTCGCACAAACCCCCAAAGATAAAGATGCACCTTCAACTCGGAACCTAGGTATGATTCTCCTATTGTCACATTTCCTGCACTTGCAGGCGTAGCTTTCCACCATACTTTTCATAATAGACAGTTGTCATGCAAAACTCAACAAACTGTTCAACCCCTGGCCACGAACTCATCGTTCAAATACCCGTCTATCAAACGAACATACATCCACTCTCTCATTTTCTTTTTTCTTAATGCTAAGAAACAATGGGTGGAGGGGTTTTTATAATGGACTCCTCTCGCTCATTTGCGACCAGGATGGTAGTATTTTTGCTACCACCTGGTCGCAGCTTCCCGCCAAATTTTCCCGCTTATTTTCCTCACCGCCTGGGTCACATCAAGTCGAATTTACGACCACATGGTCACTTTTTGGGTGACCACTTGGTAGCTTTTATCCCACCAAATTCTTTATCAATTATTGGTCCAATAAAAATCACATAATTTGCGACCATCCAGGTCACTTATAATCGCGACCAGGTGGTAGCTTTCTTCCCTCCAATTATAAGCTACCACCGCTCACTTTGGGTCACCAAAATTGCGACCATCCTGGTCACTTTTTATCGCGACCATTTGGTAGCTTTCTTCCTCCAATTATAAGCTACCACCGCTCACTTTGGGTCACCAAAATTGCGACCATCCTGGTCACTTTTTATCGCGACCATTTGGTAGCTTTCTTCCCTCCAATTATAAGCTACCACCGCTCACTTTGGGTCACCAAAATTGCGACCATCCTGGTCACTTTTTATTGCGACCATTTGGTAGCTTTCTTCCCTCCAATTATAAGCTACCACCGCTCACTTTGGGTCACCAAAATTACGACCATCCTGGTCACTTTTTATCGTGACCATTTGGTAGCTTTTTCTCCCTCCAATTATAAGCTACCATCGCTCACTATTGGTCACAAAAATTGCGACCATCCTGGTCGGTTTTTATTGTGACCATTTGGTAGCTTTCTTCCTCCAAAATTACGCGCCATTTTTTGCTACCAAGGAACATTTTAGTCACAAAAATGCGACCATATGGTCGCAAAAAACACTTTTTATTGTGACCATTTGGTAGCTTTCTTCCCTCCAAAATTACGCGCCATTTTTTGCTACCAAGGAACATTTTGGTCACAAAAATGCGACCATATATGGTCAAAAAAAGTGACCAAATGGTCACTTAGAGTCAACCTTCAAAGAAAGTGACCAGGTGGTCACCAAAAAGCTACCATATTTTTTTGGTCGCAAATTTCTGGTCGCATTTTGACAGTTTTTTTGTAGTGTAAAAATTTATGCATCAATTTTTAAAACTTAAAAATCTAAGACAAATTGAATATTAAATAGTAAAAAAAAAGAGATTATTAGAATTTTCCACTTATTTACAAGCATCACAAATTGAAGCCCACCTATAATAAAAGGTGTACACTTCACATAAATACATGGAAATTTAATTATACTAGGCAATAAGTCACAAAAACAAATATATTATTTCATGTGATGAAATTATTTAAAACAATTAAAAAATTTGATAGTCCCATAGAGTTTGAAATATTTCCATAATTACCATATTATAATAATTGAGCCACGTGTCAGTTAGTTAGGTGCTGTTATTCATACGGCTGGCTGCTGGAGGAAATTCTCTTGGCTCTTCTCTTGCATTTATTTATTAATTTAATTTTATCAAAAGTGTTTTTCATATTCAATTTAAGAATTTATTTTTTTCTTCTATTTATGGCTGTATTGATTTTTCCAACGTATTATTTAAAATTGTTTTGAAATTTATGGTACAATGAGATAATTTAATTGTTGATTTATTTTTTTAAATGAATTGTAATTTTTTATTTATTTTAAAGACAAGAAAAAATATTATTCTTTTCCTCTAATATGGATTTTTTATGATTTTTGGAGAAAAAAAAGCATTATATTATTTTCACTTTATTTGTATTAAAATTAAAACGACACTCGTGACTCATAGAATACTAATAGAATTAACATGTGTTATATTTATATATTAAATCTACATTAATAAAATTAAATGTACTTAAGTGAAATTTTTTACTAAAATTTTCAAGTATATATATATATATATTTCTAACACTTTGGATTATAAAACAAGCTTGGTTAGTAAATATATTTTATATTCCTTCTTTTTTTTAGATATTAAATTAAATTGAGGGAGAGAAGACTCGAACCTTCAACCTCATATGAAGGGAGTAAATACCTAATCACTTAAACTATGCTCGTGTTGGCTCATTTTTTTCCTTAAAAGTATAACAAAATAAATAAATAAATGTACGAAAACAACACTCTAGTTTTTTTTTTTTTTTTTTCTTAACTATCGAATTCATAATCTTTTTTTTTTTTTTTTAGTTTTGGTTAATATGGTCATTCCAAAGTTTTACACAATTTCACTTTTTGATATATTTTCTCAAAACATGATGCACACGATGTTTGTTATCTTTATTTATACGTCATACATATCCAAGTAATCATATTTATCATTCTTGATGACACATCACATTTTCATCAATCAAGAAATGTAAGAAATAACCTTGGAAATTGAGTTAAGAAATTACTAAATCAGTAAATCGCATTATACTATAAATTGCATCATAAACATAAATTATGCCATAAATTTAAATTACAACAATAAAAAAAAAATGGCATAGTAATAAGTTGAGAACTGAACTAGAATCGAAGTAAGAGAATTTTTACATATTAAAAAAAATTATCATATCAAACAACTCAAACACATTTTAAATTTTAGAATATTTTTAAATGAAACATAAATAAATATTTTTTCAATTTAATTAAATCAGTTCAGTGGCTATTTTAGAGACACAATAATTGTTAATTATGAATCTAAAATTTACGTCTATACTAATTCTCGTCACAATGTTTAACTTGATATTTAGGCAAGGATTTATAACGCTTTATCTTTTTAAAAAACAACATATATAACGCTTTATCTAATCATTTTCATTGGTACATCAAGCAACTTGATTAATGATTTATTGATTAATTAGGAAGGAATCTTTATTGTAATTTTCCCAAAAAAAAAAAAATCAGATTATATTTTTCGCTTTTCTTGTTAAAACGAAAAATAAACATCGCGCTCATCATAGCGCGTGTAGAAACACCCGTATCTTATTGTTCCAATTTTCACAGTTAAACACACGCGCTATAGTCGAGACTAGGATAAACATATCTCTTCTATTCATCTTTTTATTTTTTTTTAAATTGAATTTTTTCCCCTTCTTATCTAGAAATAAACAATAAAAATGAAATCGAACCAATCAATTTAATGAAGCTAAATTGAATCAATTGGATAGATTTAGATCGGTTCGATTCAGTTCAGAAATTCTTAATATATTTTTTTCTCAATTATTCTTAAAATACTTAATTTACATTCTATTAATATATTTTTTTTAACAAAGATAACTTGTATTAAGAAGAGAGCAAAAAACAATAAGAGTCAAGGGCCTTTTTAGCAAGGCAATGAACATGATAGTTAAGTTCTCTACGAAAAAAGGAAAGAACAACTAAATCAAAAGAAAGACGAAGAAAATTAAAGTTATCTAAAATACATAAAAAATCACAAGGGCAAATAGAAACACCCGTGAAAATATCTAAAGCCTGCATCCAACAAGATTTTGATCTTTTTGAAGCCGCAGAATAAGACATGCTCCATGGAAGCAATAACACAATTACCTTCAGCATGAAGAGAACTCAAACAATTAGAACCTACCAAATTAAAAGATAGAAGGAGGGTTGAATTCATCAAAGTAAAGGTCCAACCATAATCCGAATTAAAAGAATTGATATTCCAAGTCGCATCACAATGGATTATAAGACCATCAAATACTTCATCCATAGGTTTTCTTTTGTAGTTTCAAAATTGTGTATTTGACCCTCTCCTGTTACATCGTTAATTTTCTTTTGGCCATAACTTTTCTATTTGAACTCCGATTTAAATGATTTAAGATGTTATGAAATTCTTGTTTTGAGCTCTACATTATGATCACTTAAAAACTTAGAAGTCATCAGTATATAAAAGAGTTATCATCATCAAAATATTAGATCAGGTTGAAGTCATAAACACTTTTATATACTGATGATTTAGAAATTTTGATGAATATAACGTAGAGTTCAAAACAAATATTCTAGAACATTTTGAATAATTCAAATCAGAGTTCAAATGAAAAATTTATGACTAAAAAAAAATAACGGCATAGCAGGGAGGGGCCAATTTGCATAATTTTAAAACTATAATTGTATAAATATTCAATTTTAAACTATAAGGAGTGTGTTTACATTTGACTAAAACTACATGGCGTTATTTACATGTCGCCTTTTTTTATAACTATACAAATATAATAAGTATTGTAAAAAATATGAAGAATTTTTTTTTTAATGCAAAAAGATTCTTCATATTTTTTACACTTAAATTTTTTTTGAATTAGTATTTAAAAATTCAATCATATAATATATAATATATTGGTTTTATTTTGTTGAGATAACTAAAAAAAATTATTGATTTAAATTGGTATGGACAAATCCTGTTTAAAAACTATTTGATTTTTTGAATTGGTTCGGTTCGGTTCGGTTCGGTTCAATTTTGAGTGAATTATTTGGTTTGAATTGTCCACCCTCATTCTCCTCTATATATATTCCCTCTCCCACTCTTCATGTCCCTAAATCAACCTCCTTTCTCTCTCTCTCTCTCTCTCTCTCTCTCTCTCTCTCTCTACTGTAACTCTTTCTCTCTCATCAATCAAAGAAGAAGAAGAAGGAAATGGAAATAGAGCCATATCCGCCAGTGGTGATGAAGAAATTACGGAACGTAATGAGAGTGATTTTCTTCATGTTAAGGAAAGGAATTTGCAAGAGCAAGATAATTCTCGATCTACATTTGATCATGATGAAACGAAGCAAGATCGCCGGAAAAGCAATCGGAAACCTAATCGAGTTTCATCACAGCTCCGCTCTCAGTTGCCAAACGATCGATATCGCGAATTCATATATCTCAACTCGCGATTACGAATTCAGTTGCAGTAACAGTCCGGCGCCGGCGGCCGCTTTTAATCCTTTCAACAAGCTTCGGAAAAATCACGGCCATAACTTTTTCCCTAAATCTTACCGTTACGATGATTTCTCGACGGTCACGGCGGCGGTTCAGAGAGTTCTAGAAGCTTCGCCGTTGTTGCCGGAATTCGGAAAGAGTCCGATTGTTAGGCAATTAAGAGTAACGGATTCGCCGTTTTCGTTGAGAGATGAAGGAGATGGCGATAGTCAGTTCGTTGATAAAGCGGCGGAGGAATTTATTGAGAAGTTTTATAGAGATCTTCGGATGGAAAAGAAGAATTTTGCGAGTTTCGAATCGCCCTATCGGAATACTTTGTGCCGGTGAAAATACTGATTTTCCGGTTCGGGAAAATGTTTGGAAGCGTTTAAAAGTGTTTTTTTTATAACCTTTAAAAACATTTTTAAAAACTATCACAAACTGTCCCGATGTCTTGATAGTTTTCTTTTCTGTGGTTTTGATCATTAATGGCTTCGTCTTCCTCTTCTTTTTCAGTTTTTTCTTTAGTAATTTTTATGAAAACTTAACCGATTTGTAGTTTAAATATTTGTAACTTTTTTTCAACAAACTTAATTAAATTTGAGGAGGGAGTTTGCTTTTAATTTGTTTCAACGGTTTTTTTTTGGAATTATATGTTTAATTTGAATACGAATACAATATTTGATAAATAATTGAAATTGATGTCTAGCTGTCGAAAATAGAAAAGACAAATTTGAAGGGATCTTAAAGCCAAAGCTAGCAACTTTAATTAAGATCTTAAATGATTGAGGTGATGTGATATTATGTGAATCTTATAAGAATGAGGTTATATTTTGAATATGCTAAGCTCATACATCATTTTGTTTAGTTTAAATTAAACATTAATAAGTTATTGATAATTCAAATACATAAGAAGGGTCCTTGCAGGAGATGTATGTGTTTACAGTATAGAACGATATTTTCGTTTTTGAAACTCTTCCAAATCTATGAGATTGATGAGGGAGGAAGTTAAAGAAGAGAAAAGTGAATAAATTGATTTATAATATGACATTATTAAATACTGAGATTATTTATGTAAAATCAAACTCATATATCTTATGCTCGGACATCTCATCTTATGTATTTTATTTTCATCCATCTTATTCACATTCAAACCTGGTATTTGGTATAGAGGGATGAGAAATGAATGTGGATGAATTATAATGAAATTGGCATATAAAGTAATATTTTATTAGTTTCTTGAAATTTTATTTTATTTTTTTATTTTAAAATTAGGCATAATTAGTTTTTTAATTTATAATGAAGGAATGCTTCTAAACAACATATTGTTAATACGTTAAATGAAATGAAATTTGATATTATTAAATTATTTTTTAAAATATAATTGATTTTTTTTTATAATAATTAAATAAAAATCAAATCAAATCATATAAATTCATTCCAACATATCAAATCAACACATAGTCATGGTTTTCCTGCATCTAATTCCAACATCGACATATCAAATGTCCCTTCATTATTAATACATTAAATTAAATTTGACATGATTAAATTATTTTTTTAAATATAATTGATTATTTTTATAATAATTAAATAAAAATCAAATCATATAAATTCATTCAAACATATCAAATCAAACATAGTCATTGTTTTCATGCATCTAATTCCAATATCGACATATCAAATGTCCCTTAGTCCCCGTTTATTTATTGTAATCTAAATTACCTTCAATAATCTAATACATGAAAATATAATACCAGAGTATTTGATTATTGAGAATCATAGATTACCGTATTTGTGAAACTTAATAATAATATGAAAATGTCTGGTAATTTATAGATTATTGTGTTTGTTTGATGAGAATTGTATCAGGAAATGTGATGTATTTATGCTTTTTCTCCAAAATATCGTTATTAAAAATTTATTCAGTAATTTAACAAAATAATTAAAATATATTCAGATTAAATTTTATACGTTTCTCAACCTGACAAATACTCACTCTTTAACATTCTTGTTTCCAAACCTATGGTATAAAAAAACAGAGAATTAATTAATAATACAAAAAAAAAGATGTAGAAACCATAGAATTATGAAGAAGAAGAAGAAGAGGAAGAAAACCCACCAAAGAATCGAGCTGGAAAGTGGACGACACAGAAAAAAGAGAGTATGAAACTGGAAAAGGATAGTTGTGGAAACCTGAATATAGGTTCTTTTCCTTTTTTTGGAAATTTTTCCAGATTACCTTCTCGGGGGAATCTTAAAAAAGCACCTGAATTTAAAAATAATTAAATACCCTCATTTCTAGGAAAATATAGATTTCAGGAATTTTAGATTACTAAGATATTTTTAAATTACCTCCAAACAAACATTGCAATTAGATGTGTTTTTTAGTTAATTAAAAAAAGTCACATATGTAACAAACATTTAATCATTTAACATGTTTGATTAGCTCTCAACTATTCTAATTAACTAAAAATTTATGATAACGATCGTTCTAAACTTTTTTTTACACCTGACGATTAAATTGTAACTCATTTAAATTTAGAGATTTAAAAACAGGCTCGCCTAACCATACTACAGATCTATATTAATTTGATCACTCATTTGAATTCAGAGTTTAATAGGATGAAATTTAAATTCAAACAAATATTTTTTTTTCCAGAAATTAAATACAAAAAAATGTATTGAATAAATTATTTTTATAATATACCGAAGGTCCAAAATTGTGTATTTTCAATCATAGCAACAAAAACTTTCATTGACTCCAAAAAAAAAAAAAAAGAAAAAGAAAAAAAAACTTCCATCAAAGGTAGAAATAGAAGGTATTCCTTTCTTGACCAAAAGGGTAGCCATAGGCCACATATTAATCTGTAAATGTCTCTCTCAAATTCCAGGTGGGGGAGATTTTGAAATGTTGCCTTTTCATGGTTGTTGAGAGGTTGGCTATGGATTTATTATAGTAAATTCTTTTTTCATCAATGCTTTTATTTTCTTTATATATAATTAGTGGTTCTAGTTCCTTTGCGTGGTTACCAAGGTTATCCATTTGGGAAAAGTGACAAACTATTTTTAAGGTTTTTTTTCCTTTCTTTCTAGATATGATGATAGAAAAGAAAATAGATTGATTATATTGAAGAATTTCAATATGCATGATATACTTTTGGACTAGTTTGTTTTTTCTTTTCTAGTTAGCCATTTGATTTTTTTCTTTATTTAACATATGAAATAATTATAGAGTAAAATATGCATCGATATGCCAGTACTATCTGTTGGAAAATTTCTGATCAGTAATTTTTTTTTAAATTTGTTTTTGACATTTAATTTTATAAAAACTTAACTGATATTTTGACAATTTATAATTGATATTATGGAGATATTGTTTTGAATAAACATTCCTTTAGGGGCCGTTCATTTCCCGTTATCTTAAATACCATGTAATCTAAGATTACTGAATATCTAGAATACATGGTATCTGGATTGCAGAGAATATAAGATTACAACGTTCATTTTGCAGTAATTAAAAATGAGAATCTCATAGGTATAAAAGATTACATTGTTTGTTAGGTTGTATTTAAGAGAGGAAATTTAATGAATTAATAATTCTTTCAATAATACCCTTGTTTTATGTTTCTCGTTAATAAATTTTATATATGAATTTAATTAATATTTCTTTGATAGATTAATATACCTATACTATTTTTATAATTTAATTAGTTTATAACTTATTTATTTAAATATTAACATAAAAATTTAAATTTAATTTTATATACTTATTTGATACTAATGAATTTATTAAAGTATCAATAATTAGTGTAACGAAAAAATTATTTATGTTTCTAAATTTAGTTATTTATGAGAAAATAAATTATCTTATGTATTTATATGTAAAAAGAAAAATAACTTTTTATAATATTGAAGGACAAAAAAGTAAAAAACAAAATACATTCGTAATGTAATCTTAAAAACCCACCGGTGGAGAGTGTATTCTAAAATGGCCAGATATCATGTATTCTTTGATTACATGTAATCTAAGATATTTTTATATCTTTAAGTACACTAAAATGAACAATGTTATCTGAATACACTCCCTCCGTAATCTTAGATAACATTGAAATGAACGGCCCTTAATGTAAATTTTTTATTCATTCAATGTCCCTTGATATGATATTGCAATTGATTTTGCTTTAACGATTATTTGACTTTTGTTTGAATATTGTTTAGGGTGAATTTCATTAATAATAAAAAAAATTATGGATATATCAAATATACCGGATGTTTTTATTAAATATCAATAGTACCTAAAACCGCCACTGGCCAAATTAAATTATATTGTGAAAAGACAAACATACCCCTGATTTAATTTCTCCTTAATTTGTGTAAAATTTAAGGAAATTTATAAAATCCCTTAAATTTTACAAAATTAATGGAAAAATCAAATCTAAACAAAAATAAAAACTATAACAAAAAATAAAATAAAAAATCTTCAAACTTCTAACTTGTTCTTCAACCTTCTGACTTCTTCATCAAGGAAAAATCGAATGTCTTTCTTGTTCGTCATCCTAAAAAATACAGAGATAAAAAGTAAACAGTTTATTAATGTGCACTTAAAATTGATACCGGACACAAAAATTGATGAAACAGTTTTGAAAACATATGTAAATAGGCTTTTAAAATAAATATTGAATAAAAATAAACATTTTACTAAAAGTAACTTATCTACCAAATACATAGAAAGCGACTTCACCGAGAATTGAAAGGTAAATTTTTTTTATAAACAGTTTACTTTTAGTAAACATTTATTTAGGAAAATTCAAATGTCCTTGCTGTTCGTCCTCCTACAAAATACAGAGATAAAAGTAGCAAAAACGAAAGAAAAAAACAATTGGAGATGAAAAAGATATCAAAGATTCTATAGATATGTAAATAGAAAATAAAAATAAATGTTGAACAAAAATAAACATTTTAATAATATCCTTCAAATCTGGATAAAAGCAGCGTGAAAACTTACAAGATCCACATCTTCAAGCATAAAAACTTACAAGATCTACATCGTCGGAGAAGATATAAACTGTATCATGACGAGTGATGCCAATAGATGTGGTGAAACACAGATTGCAATTGAAAAACAATCCGTATAAAGGAATATGAGATTTTGTAAGGAAGATGATGCGAGAATAAGAGATTTGATACGTGTAATAGAATCGGCGTATAACAGATCAATAGATCTGGAACTCATAATGGAAAAAAAGGTAATTGAAAAAAAACAAAAAAAAAACAAAAAAAACAAAAAATGGCAGAGAGAAGACAAACAACTTCTACATTGGGGCGGCTATTTTGATCACCTTCTTCAATTCATTTTGATAAACTTTCCAATTGCCTCTTATTTTCTCGGCAAACAAAAACTTCAATGGCAGAGAAAAGCATAAAGGAATTGCATTTATGAGATATGATAATCCAGAAATGGGTTGCTTCAAATCAGGCTCAAATCCAATAATCTTGGATTTCAATGGTGAAAGAATATTTGTTATGAGTTTCTTCGTAAGATGTCGAAGGAATAAGGAAGTAAAAATAGGTAATTTAGATTTAAAAAAACACGATTTGCCATGGGATGAACGAGGGATGATATTAGAAAATCAGAAAAGATATTGGACAATAAATAAAATTAAAAAAAGAAAGGAAGTAATTAATGACAAAAAAAAAAAATCCCACAATCAAAGGTAACAGATAAAAAAAAAGGGGAAAAAAGGAAAGAGAAATAAATAGGGGCATAATAGTAAACAGTTTGGCCAAAAAATCCTTATTAACCGCTAAATGTGGTGTTTTTTTGGGTATAAATGAAATAAAGTTATAACCACCGGCAATATTGAAATTGGATGAATTAATCAGGACAGTAGTGATATTAATCTCTATTGTTTATTCAAATTTCCTTGCTTATTTTTTTAAAGGTTTTTAATGTGTTTTTTTGGTTAAGATATATGTTTGGATATTTTCTCTATAAGTTTTTTGTGTGTGTTAGAATTGATGATTAATTTCAAAGTTTTTTTTCATGGGAGTTTTTTCAGAATAAATTGAATTTTTTTCATTGTTAATGATGACTCTAATGCTGTGTTTGTTTCCCCATGATTTGGCAAGATTTCAAATCCAAAAGGAATTGAAATTAATTCTAATGTTTGTTTCAATTAAAAATATTAGGATTCGATATCAGAAATGATTTCAAATCCAATTTTTACTTAAAAAATTTTCCTTGCCAAAATGGTAAGATTTTGTGGGATTTTGAAGGATTTTAATGTAAATTACTTATTTAACCTTTCTTTTCAATAACTACCCACTAACTATTTATAAACAAAAAGGTTAAATTAGTAATATCGTTAGTTTCTTTTCATTTCCTACAAACATCCAAACACAAAATGAAAATTAAATTCATTTCAAATCTTACCTGACTCCAAACACAATTAAGAATTTAAAATCATTTCTAGTATTTCAAATCACGGAATTTAAAATCATTTCTCATACATTCTTGGATCCAAACAGAAGGTAAATGTACGAGAATCGGTCTCATCACTAATTAAATTTTTTCATCACTTGAGTTTAATTATTACAAAATATGTTTTAAAAACATAATCAATTTTTTTTTTTACATTTCGTTTTTATATATTTCGAATCACTATTCATAAATTGGTGATCTTAAATATAAAATAAACTTCAATTATTAAAAAAATAGGTCATGTAAACTAAATTAAAATAAAGATGAAGTAGAATCACTTCTTCATCGTATCCTAAGATCATTCAAAGACACCTAAATTAGTCATATCTACTAATACAATTGAGCATGTAAATAGTTGAATAAAATATTATCTATACTATATTAAAAGGGTTAAATGCACCAATGACCCCTGCACTTTTAAGGTTTTTGAATTTACACCCCTACATTTTTAATTTGGTTTTTTTGACCCCTACACTTTCTTCAAGCCATTTTCTGTTAAAAAAAATCCAAAATTAACAGAAATTATTATTTTAATATTATTTCTAACAATAGTTAGATAAAAATAGATTTTAATTCCATTAACCTTACACCTAGTTAGATTGACATTAAGTCAATTTCACATGGGTTAATAAATTTTACCATTCACATTTTTTCCTATCTGCAGACGAAAGGGGTTGGTGAAAGCAGAGGAACCTTATCTGTGAACGAAAGATGAAATTTCAATCTGCGTTTGAGGAGGTTGGATGAACTTTTTTTTAGAAAATTTTTGCCATTAGACAACGATTCAAAACCACCCCCTTCAATTAGAAAGCACTTTCGTTATTGGAGGAAGCTTACTCGATGACTTTTTAGTTACTACCATCCAAAATTTGAATCGATGAATCCTCTCTTGACCCACCATCTTCCAATATCCCCATATTTCAATTCTAAAAAATAAGTTAAATTATTAGTTCTTATTGCTTTCAAGTCTCATTCACTCAACAAAATTCTGATTTGATAAAAGATTATGTGTTGGATTGCTACAACTTTACCAAGATACTACGTTTTCATCTCCATTCAAAATCAATTTCCTTGAATCCTTCAATGTAATGAATAAGACTCCTTTTAACTTTAGATTTCGTAGATCTCGTTCGTAGAAAATTGTTAAAAAGAAAAAAAAATCTGCCTTCGTTCACAGACCTTGTCCAAATTCTTTGTCCATAAATTAAAATTTTCTGAAATGTTCGTAGATTGGGTTCATCTCTTTCATCTGCCCCTTTCATTCCCACATGAGAATAAATAAAATATATCTTCTCACATTTTCATTTAACCATAGTTAGATTTAATATTAAAATAATAACATCTGTTAATTTTAGATGGTTTTTTTTAACAGAAAATGGCTTGAAGAAAATGTAGGGGTCAAAAAAACCAAATTGATAGTGTGAGGGTGTAAATTGAAAAACCTTGAAAGTGCAGGGATCATTGGTGCATTTAACCCATATTAAAATGAGAAACTTTTGATTTCTTTTTTTATCCCTCTTTGAATCAACTCAAATTATTGTTTGAATTTTCTTTTTCAAACAATCTCTAATGTAATGAAAGCTGTTGTTTTAATTTTACTTTTTAGAGCAACTTTCCCACGCAAGCACTTGACTCACAAATTCATTTTACATTTCTATTTAACTCAACTCCTTTCCATAAGTGCAAGGATTTGAGTCTCTCCTCCAATTTAATGTAATATCTAAAAAAAAAATAATAATGTATGCATCATGTCAGACTCTTGGCCTTATATTAGAAATGAAGATGAACATGGAAATTGGAAACGAACTCGGTCTGTTGTGTCTTCAAAGTATTGAGGTGGCTAATTCCTCTCTTATGACCTACCAGTAACGATGTTATCAATTGACATGGCGGTCAAACCACATCAAATGGTTGAGACGTCTTATTAAGTATTGAGCTTCTGTCTCAAAACTAATTGATAATGAGAGAAGTGACCCTTGATATTTATAAACTTTGTTAAGTACATTCATCTTTTCAATGTGAGATTCTTAACAAGATGAAGTAGATTCAACATTTTGAGTCTCTACGAGGCTTGAACACTGTAATACTTATGAATTTTGAATGGGTAAATATACATAATATTTTTTTAGTTTTGAATGGATAAAATATACTAATGATAACTCAAAAGGCACTAAATATGAAATATTTAATTTTTATGCAAATGATCATATTAATTACAATTTTGTAAACTTTTTAATCAGATTTTGTTAAATAACTTTTACTTCACTTAATTTTAGATAAATTTATTTTATCTTAATAATACTATATTTTTCTTCTCTTTCATAGAAAAAGCATAAATTGAAAAAAGAATTATATTTTTTCTTAATAAAAATCAATTATTTGTATAATTATGAATATGCATTTAATTTTTATTTTTGTATATGATTTAAATAATATTTATAATTAACTATTAATAACGATTTTCAAACTCTATAAAACACATGCAACACACGTAATTTAGGAGTATTTGCTTAATGGAATAGTTCTTTATATTTGTCACAACTTGCATAGTTCAAGGGTATTTACTTAAAAAATAATTTAGGGGTATTTATTTATCACAACATGCATAATTTCATAAGTGGTTTTTGCCTTTTTTCCTTTAAATATAATATAATTTTAAAAAAATTAAACAGCCTGGATCAAGCCCAACCTGAATTTTATCCAACGGGCTAAGCCCATGGACGAATGGGCAAAGAAGGCCCGGGCCCAATCCCCGTCAGGCCCGCAAACACCAGTGGATTCATTCTCGTCAGAGCAAATGATTATTCCCGCGGGTGTTTCATTCATTTCTACTCCTTAACTAACGACTGCCTTCGCCGGAAATTCTCCATTTCTCGTAATCCTCCGTCGCTGAAGAATCATCAATTTCGTCCCTAAATTCACTGACATTGCTGTATTGATTTAGAGATTATAGTCTAATTCCACGAATCAAGATCACCGTTCGAGCTATCGAAACCTCGCCGGACTGAAACAAGATCTCCAATTAACTCGTATTTTGCCTTTCCGGACCTCTAATTACGACTTGTTAGAGCTCAACGTCGTTAACGATCCGAATTCCGGCTTTCTAATGGCTTCCTGGCTCAAAGCCGCGGAAGGTTAGATTTATTCTTTGCTTTCTATTCACAATGTTCATCATGATCCGTAGCGTTTTCGTTATCGATTTCGGATTAGTATTGGAATATGTCTTTACTTTTTCTGCAAAGATTATGAAATTTCACGAATCGGAGGTTGACCTGTTACTGTGTAAGAATTCATGAGTCTGAGAAAATTTTTCCGAATTATTATATAATTGATAATTCGATTTTGTGATTGAGAAATTGGAGAGAGTAGAGAACGAAAATTCTTGAGTGTAGTGCTTTTCCATTGAAAAAATCACGCAACCTTGTATGCAGCATCGTGTATTTATCAATTTAATGATGATCACTAGAAGAATGGATATTCCTTCGATTTCTCTTTAAATCATCTATATCATGGTTTTGTTCGTTATTTTTGTGTCAGGATTGTTTGAAGTTGTAGATCGAAGGGCGAAACTGGTTGTGAGTGAGTTGTCGGATGAGCAGTCTGATAGTCAAATTCCAGGTATGCATTCCGGTTTATTTTTTTATGTATAGAATGGAAAATAAGAAATTTGATGTCAAGATATACTTTCATAAGAAAAATAAGTCCTTGTTGAATTCCAGGTTATGCATTTTGGTTTTTTATGTATACGATCTAGAGTGGAAAATGTGAATATTGATGCAAATCTTTACTTTCATAAGAATAAATCTGTGAAAAATCTGTTATTTATCAAAAAGAAAAAGAAAAAATATAGCCTTGTTTCATTAACATTGAACACCAAAAGGTATCTTTAGCTTGTGATATCCTTCTCTAAAAAAATCTTTAGTCTGAGATTCAAATTAGTTTTCTATTTTCATAAAGGTTAATATATAGTTACAAGTTACAACAATAAAAAAAGGTTAAATACTTAATATATAGTTTTGGTCCTTATATAGTCTTTGACTCTTTACTATGAAAACATGAGTTAAGATTTAACATAAAATGACATGACCCGTTTTATTGCTGATTGACATCTGAATCTAATGTTGTTTCTGTTTTCCTCTTCTGTTTTATAAAGCTTCTAATGGCCAAGGATCTCAAGCCAAGAAGACAAAGTCAAAGAAAAAGGTGGTCGATGCTTATTGTTTACAGATAGTAACATTATACATTATTTTCACATTTTAGAACCTTTTGTTTTTTAATATTTGTAGGCACAGAAGCGGCTGCCCATTAATGAATCTTCTAAAGTGGATGATGCTGCAGAAGAGCAAACTAGCACATTATCATCACTGGTGGATGTTGCAGTGGAACTTGAAAAAGATGGAATTGTTTCTTCCAATGAAATTGAAGATGACCGATCACCTTCGAGTCAGTCCATCACCCAGATGAACTTCGAGAAGAAAGATGATGACAACAGCAGTGTTCCCTTGTTGGACATTCCATCAACAGATGCCGCAGTAGTTGAAGTAGTAAAACAGATTCCTGATGGTGTGGATGCTTCAGCAACTGTTACTGATGCTGAAGTTATTACACCGACTTCTAATAATGAGCTAAATAATGTGACTGCTTCAGATGATCATGAGGAAGATTTCTCATCGTTACGTGATAAAGAAGTTGAGATTAATAAAGATCATCAAGATGTTGGGCAAAGTAGCAAATTAGGAGATGAAGAGCTAGATCCAGAGACTTCTCAGATTGCAACGACTGATTTCCAAGATGATGGAAAACATCAAATGAAAGATGAACTTAATAATAATGAGCCATCAGTCAATCAAAAACCACAAGAGAATAAAGCTGAAAATTCTCCAATGAAAATGCAGGACCAACTTGATGAGGTATAATAATTATTTTATATGGAGTAGGGTTATATAATTTACTTTATTTATTCATCTTTAACCATTTCTGTTTCTACTACTAGTTTTGTTAAACAGTTTATTTAGTTGGCGTGCAGGCACAAGGGCTACTTAAAACTTCCATTTCCTCTGGTCAGTCAAAAGAGGCGAGGCTGGCTCGGGTATGCTCTTGCAACATGCTCTGTTCTTGAATGTTTTTCATGGAGACTGCTATGAATATGACAGTTGTAGAATTTGGGATTGGCTCCTTTTTAGAATAAATTACTTTGAGTTATAATCATTATTAATGATGTTAAAGAAATGTGTAGTTTGTGGAGTTTAGCATTTACAAAAGTAGGGGGCTCATATTACTGATCACAATATTTTTCCACTAGGTTCCAATCTCTTTAACATGTTACCAAGGAGTATCTTATGTTTGATATTAAGATGGTGTGATGTTTCTTGTTGACATTGGAGATTGAGTGCTCTGGGCCCTTTGTTCCTAAGATCAAAAGAAAATGTAAATGTACTACATACTTTATAAATACGAACAACTATTTTTGGTATTTTATTTAGATATCTTCTCCCTCCTAGCAAACCCACTGGTATGGGGATCTTGTTACTATCATTGGAAAAATAAGTAATGATTATTGTTATTTTAATGCCTACATGCTATGTTTAGAGTTTAGTGATGATCTTGTACTATTTCGTATCCCTTACACCGTGTTTCTCTATATTGATGATATCACAAAGGCATAATTTAACTAAGTGTATGTTTCTCTGCAAGTGCAAATGGTAAACTGCATACCTCTTGATGATGCAGTTTGTGAGAGTACCATTTTCTCTAAGAATGGTCATATTGGAAGAGTTCCTTGCTATAATAGTCAAACTTCTTCTATTTGGGTGGATGATTTACCTTTTTCTCATTGAGTTGTAGGTCTGTGCTGGACTCTCATCACGTCTTCAAGAATACAAGTCTGAGAATGCACAGTTGGAGGAACTTCTTATTGCAGAGGTGAGAGTTTATACATCTGGATTAGGCATCAAATGAGATCTTAGGCACCATCTTATTGTACTGAATTTTTGCGTTGATACTGATGCTCCTCTTTAATACCTAAGTAGGTATTAAATGAAATGTTTCTTAGGCAAAAATTAAATGTGTGTGTGTGTGCTGCTCCTTTTAATCTCCTTTTGACATTCAGTAGTTGATATATTCCATTATCTTGTTTGAGTCTCAGAGAAAGCCCTCATGTATAGCAATAACTGGTAAAAATATTTTTTGGTTGCATGTGTTTTGTACATATTTGTATGTTACCTTTTAATTTTCTCACTCTTAAATTCAAAAGACAAGTATCATAGTTCTTATTAAAAAAGAAAAGACAAGTATCATATTCATCTAAAAAAAGTATGGTAGTTCAAAACGTGTGAACTTGAATTAGTGTTGAATATGGTTCTTGATAGCTCCAGCTTTATCATTTTCCTCTACTTTGACAGAGAGAATTGAGTAGATCATATGATGCTCGCTTAAAGAAGCTGCAGCAAGATCTATCTGAATCCAAAAGTGAAGTATCAAGAGTAGAGTCAAGTATGGCTGAAGCTTTGGCAGCAAAAAACTCTGAAATTGAGGCTCTTGTTGGTTCCATGGATGCATTTAAGAAACAAGCTTCCTTATCTGAAGGAAATCTTGCCTCAATCCAGGTTTATTATGCATACAGTGTTCTTGTTGTAATTTATTATGATTAATTTCTTTTTTTGATAGTAAGATAAAGTTCCAATTTATTATGATCAATGGCTGTGTTTTGTCAGAGAATAGTAATTGTACGTGCCAAAATACTCCCCACCTTATCTATATATTCTCTTGCAATTTACGAAAAAAAAAGTATTTAGTTAAACCATGAAAATCATTTGGTGTTTCTGACTTCCTGTTATTTTTCGGATTTATCTCATAGATACTTTCTTTCAAATTGAAAAACTGGCAGAAGGCCACATACAACCTGGTGTATTTCTTTTATATTTCATGGCTACTGAAGCAAGCATTGGGATGAAACAACTAATGCATGAGTCCAGAACTTTGTATAACTGCTTGTTTGTCTCACTCATAATCCTATTAATCATTCAATCCACACATTTTTGTTGCCATTGGTTCTCTCTCTCTCCCCCTCTCTCTCAAACATAACTCCCATTAATAGCCATTCTTCTAATAGTAAAAGCTGCTGTTTGTTTTTCATTATGAAGTTGGATATAAAATCATCAAGCATGACTTCAGAACAAATCATTTCACTTTTCTTTCTTGCTAGTATTATGCAATTTGTTCCTTGTTATACTGTATTATGATTTGTGCCTTTATATTTCATTATGCATGCAAAATCTTGCTTGCATTAGATTCAGAATAAAATTTCTCTGAGATAATGCTGTCCTTTTGTTCTAACCCATGCCTTTTGATCAGGCAAATATGGAATCGATGTTGAGAAATAGGGAACTAACAGAGACAAGGATGATGCAAGTGAGTCAGTTCTTTCTTGAATTTTTCTTACCAAAATAAAAAAAATTTCTATCATTGAATTTTTTTACTTGTTGGTCTTGATGAAGTGTACTTTTTTAGGCTCTAAGAGAGGAAGTAGCTTCTGCAGAGCGTAGAGCAGAAGAAGAACGTGTTGCTCATAATGCTACAAAAATGGTATACTTGTCCTATTATGATCCTTTTTCTGTTTGTGCTTGTGTTTATTTTTCCCAGTTGTTTTCTAATGGATGACCATTGTTGTCGACAGGCTTTCATGGAAAGAGAAATGGAATTGGAACATAGAGCTATGGAAGCATCATCAGCTCTTGCAAGAATTCAGGTAAAGTAAGAAGCCATCGAATTGGACTTGTAGCTTATAGTTGCATGCGTTTTGATTTTGGTCAAAATAATGACTTTAATTCTACATTGTGTGCAAAATTTTCTAAAATTGTACATGGTTCAACCGAGAATCTCACCTCTGTGTCTCCTTAATTTGTACCATTTTTCTCATTCCCTGTGATTATCTGTTACTGTATTCAGAGGGTAGCTGATGAGAGGACATCAAAAGCAACAGAGCTTGAGCAGAAGGTAGCACTGCTTGAGGTAAAGGCAAAGATAGATTTCTTTTTTGTATGATTATAATTAATATAATTTTCAAGTACACATTTCTTATCCTGATGAACAGATTTAATCTTATATAATTAGAAGTTTTCCTTTAGGTTGAATGTTCATCTTTGAATCAAGAATTGCAAGATTTGGAAACTCGTACTCGCCGTGGACAAAAGAAGTCACCTGAAGATGCAAATCAATTGATTCAGGTACATATTGCTCGACTTGGAGGCTGATTATTGGGACTGGTGTTTTACTTTTACTTAATTTTCAAACTTGGTTGCTGATTTGTTAAGTATCTATTTGAAGTAATATCTACAAAATTCTTGCTCCATTAGTTGTCATTCTTAATCTTCTTGTGGAATTGATATCTCTGCCTCATGGAACATCTTCCAAGACCCGGGATTATAGCAGCTAGCTAACACTTGAGATGGCAATATCAATGATGCTCTTATTTTCTTGCAAAAGCTGTGGCATGGGATTCTCTCTCTAACTTGTTAATGTCTGATATACGCCATCTTTTTCCCCCTCCATTTTGAACATGAAGATGCAGGCGTGGCAAGAAGAAGTGGAACGAGCACGACAAGGCCAAAGAGATGCTGAAAGCAAACTTTCTTCCATGGAGGCAAGTGTTTTCAGCTTTGTGTTTAGGAAACGTTGGCAATTTAGTTAACTGAATTAAGTGAAATGCCATTGGCTTTTCCTTCTTTTCTTCTTGGTTTCAGGCTGAAGTACAGAAAATGAGAGTTGAAATGGCTGCAATGAAGAGAGATGCCGAGCATTATTCACGTCAGGTTAATAACTTAATCTATAAGTTGCACATTTTTATTATTTTCCTGTTATTCAAGAGTCTCTCGAATACTTGTGTATGTGTGTGGGTGTATGATCCACCGTCCATGATTTAGAATATTCTGCTTAGCAGCTACTTGTTTTTTATTTGTATATGTAAGCCTTACAAAATCACAGTGTTCTGTATCCACATATGGTGACTCTTAACTTTTCTTACGCTTCTCTTTTTTTTTTTTTTTTTAGTTTATGGGCATTGACTATTATCTTTTCTATTTTGGCCATTGGTTTTTTCATGCTCTTGTTCCCTTTGGTTAGCAGAGTAGGTTTTGTTTTGGCCTTCTCGTATTGATTATGCTTATAAATTATGTTTTTTGAGAAAATTATTATTATTATTATTACTTTGCTTCAGGTTTTGTATTGTATGTTTTCTATCAGAATCAACTCTAATGAAATTAAAGCCTTAACTGAATTAGTCTTGCACTGTTCTTTTAGTTTTTATATATAAATTTGTTTTCTTTTGTGCACTTTTGACTAACCAAGTCATCAACTCACTGATTATAGTTTCAAATGACCAGGAGCATGTGGAGCTTGAGAAGCGCTATCGTGAACTAACTGATTTGTTGGTAATTGAGTTTAACTGCCCATGCAGACTACTTTTGCTATGAAAGAATGTCAAAGAATTTTTTAAGTCTTGTATTTGAAATCATTTTTTGTGATAGTACTACAAGCAAACGCAGTTGGAAGCCATGATTAGTGAAAAAGCTGCAGCCGAGTTTCAACTGGAGAAGGAAATAAATCGTGTTCAAGAGGCGCAGGTCTGACTTTTGGTGCTCTATGCTTTTTGACTAATAATTTTCCTTTTTTCTTGTTCATAATTCATGTAGTTTATTGAACAGAGTTATATATATTTTTTATTATACACTGCTGCTTTATTTAAAAGGTGGAGGTGGAAAGAAGTAGAGCATCTCGTCGAGCATCTGCCTCTTGGGAAGAAGATGCCGAAATGAAATCTCTCGAGTATGTTTCTTCTCTTAAATATTATAGTTATTAGTAGATACTTCTATTTCCTTTTGGCATTTATTTGGAAATATGTTTTCTTCTACTAGAGGAATTTTGTAGCACATCTCCATATTTGGTCATCTAATTATTTTAATCTAGTTATCAAAACTGAAGCTTTTGCTCAAGCATTTAACCATTTAGCTCTATTTATCTACAATGAAATTTAGTTTGTGGCAATGGGGAAGAAATCTAGAATAATTGAATATTTGAGTTTGCTGATTGATATTTACTTAAAATATGTTGTTGACGATTCAAAACGATCACTCTCTCACATGAATCTATCCTGTATCTTAAAGGGATGAGGTGTTGGTCTTGTAACTTCCACAACAGTCCAAATCTAACAGTCTTTGACTCTTTAACGTGTGAAACTACTTTGTTGTTATATACTGGGGAAAAAAAAGAGTTTTTGACATTTTGAGTATAGAATTAGGCGATTTTCCACTGGTTCCATTTTCTTTATATTGTAATATATATATTCGTAATACTCAAAATTTCTTTTCTGGGTAATTATTACAGGCCCCTCCCCTTGCATCATCGATATATGGCTGGGACAAGCATACAGGTTAGTCTCTTGTCCATTAAAATGCTCATCCTCCCTCCACTTCAGTTGATCATTATGTTTGGCTTGCATCGTGTAGTTACAAAAAGCGGCAAAACTACTTGATTCAGGGGCGGTCAGGGCAACTAGATTTCTTTGGCGGTATCCCACTGCAAGACTCATACTACTTTTTTATTTGGTAAGAGTTTCGTTTGCTTTATTTCAATTTTGTCTGGAATATGATATGACCTTGGGATATTTTGAACCATAACCAGAAAATCTATTTTCCAGGTATTTGTACACCTCTTTTTGATGTTTCTATTGCACCGCTTGCAGGTATGTCATCTTCACTAATCTACATTTCACCCAACCCGTTTATCTTGTCTGAATTTGCTCATTTTATATGTTAAATTTCGACGGGTATATTTAACGTTAAAACGTGCAAGTTGTATAGGCACAAGCGGACAGTTTTGCAGACCGAGAAGTTGCAGAGTCCATGGGGCTTGCAAACCCCAAGTTACCATGAAAGACTACTAGAATTACAGGCCCGCTAAGTTCCTAACAGAAGTACATCTCCAACTATTATTATACAAGCAGCATTGACGTAAAAAGAATATTGAAAACTCAAATGAAAAGTGAAAATTTTGGGTTCTGTTTTATCTATTCATATAAATGCATTATCAATTTGTGTTTTCCTTTTATCAAATTTCTTTTTGGGTGTTTTGAGAGAAAAAGAAAAGTGATGGTTTTAGAAATAGGATGGTTGATTTAGATGGAAGTAGCCTTGGCATATGACATTTCATAGTGATCAGCAATATTTTGTTCATTTTTTTTGTTTTTTGTTTTAACGTTTATTTTATATTTTACGTCTGCAATATATATAATATTTTGGTATTCATCAATTGTATGTTTGTGTAATGGGACCAGTGGCTATTTGCGAAACATGAACTTACTATGTTCATTCTCTCTTGTACAAATATTGGATTTAATAAACCGAAAATTACCCCTTTAATGCTAGAAATCGGGGGGATAATATTCTACGTTTAAATCGCACAAAATTAGTTATCCAACTTGTTCAATTTATACATAATTTCAATACGATATCTAATGTACGGTTTCTATACATAATTTCAATACGATATCTACTACAGAATGTACGGTTTCTATATTAATATATAGACTTGATGTCTAACCAGTATTCACTCAAAGAGACTATGAAAATAACCCTAGTATTACTAATAATGTTCATTTCTTTTTCTTTTTTCTTCAAAAAATATAACATCAAACATGAAAAGGTTAGAATGTCTAATGAATCAAATTATGTACAAATTAGTGAGATGAGCTTTGATAGTAATGAGTGATTTATCATTCGTATGAGAGATTATTGATTAATCGAAATTTTTTACAAAGTGATTCCAACTCTAGAGGGATTTTATTGCTATTTACACGAGTATGCCGACGAAGGAAGCAAACTCCCAATGCCCTATGAAAAGCCTACTCTTGATCCTTCTTGTATATGTTTAGATTAGCATGAGTGTCCTTGTAACGCTGGCTCAAATATGTCTTGCATAAGATTGGAGGAAATCTAGCAATAGAATTGAAAAAAAGAGAAGAAAAAAAAAAGAAGCAAAGTTAGAAATATTGATTTAAATGTGGATATTTACATGCATATGGTAAAAAACACAAAAAAGGCACATTTTAATCATTCTCTACTTACTTGGGAGGGTTCTTCTCTGACTTGCAGGTTGGCAAACATTCAACAATACAATCATGACTAGGTTCCACAAAATATGCAATCTGCTCATATCAACAAAAGCTATAAGTAACGCGGTTGAAATTCCCCGTTTAAAGAGGTCGGGGACAAGGCGGGGATTCTCCACCAGGGAATTCACGGGGAACGAATTACCAGAGGGGAATTTTTCCCCGCTTGCACATCCTAAAATCCGGGGAATACCCACAGGGATTTCCCACAATTTTCATAATAACTTATGCTCAGAAATCAAAACTCAAGCATCATGAGACTTAACTATCTTGACTCAAGGTAGTGCATATATAAAGATCAAGGTTAGGAATTAGGATAAGGGTTGGCAAGGCTTACAGAGTATCTATCTTGACCATTTACCAAAACTCTATGTAATGTAGACCTGAGAAGAAAAATATATAACAATAAATGTTGGAGTTATATTATAATCACATACAACTATTAAAAAGCATGCATCGATTAGTATGTCAATAGTCGTATTTTCAATGTTGATCATATAACGACAAACAATATAAAGTCTCTTTTAAGATTCTTGAAGGCGAATGGAAAGGTAGCACCAATTCTAATTAGAGAACCTATATTTACTGTGGACCAAGTGAGATTATTATAAAACAAGACCAAAAAACGCAAGATAACGTATATTACTTGAATATGCAGTTGCTCCAGCGCTCCAACATGTCTCCGAGATTCACCACAAACGCTCTGATAAAAACCATAGAGAATGGAAATCAAAATGCTAGAAATGTATGTTTTTTGTTTACTTCTCATAATGGCTTCCTCCTCTGTTAGTTTCATTTTTTTAAATCTCGAGTGAATTTTAGAACAAGTAATGCGATACATCCCGAAGAATTCTGTGAAAACATCTTTTCAAACTCTGATACACACAAGGATATACTAATTTCTCATCATTACATAGACTCACCCTTTGAGTGGTGCTACATATTCCCATATCTGAGGTTTAGCATCTTTATCCTTGCAAATCTGTACTAAACACGAACACCGTCAACAAGCGAAAAAATCGTGTGGCGTACTGATATAATGTAAAAAAAATGCATTTGAATTTCTTACTTGGAGACCAGGGTTCTCGTCTGTTGCCAAGAGCGTAATTAAACCAAAATCTGAATGAGCTCCAGCTCCAAATAACCCTTTTGAGGGTTCGGAAATTCGGGCTGTTGCACAAAAGAGGACTGTATTATGATTTCTATCCAAAACACACAACATGACCAAAAGTGAAGTAATAAAATTTTATATTCAACCTTCATAGTGTAGTAAGCGCAAGACCGCGATAGGCTCAGCAAGCATTTCTGGCTTATCAAAAAAATCAATCCCGAGACCGAGCGCAAGAGCAATGATTCTTGTAATTGCTCTAGCAACTTCTCTGATTCCACAAAACAAATTAAAAATGAAAAAGACCTTTCACATTCACAATTAAAAGTCAATTAAGAGTATTTTTTTTGAAGTACACAAGATTATAATTCAGATTCAGTAGTAAAGATGCTCACTGAATAGTAAAAACGATTTTAGAAAATTGATTGCTACATTTGTCAGTCATCTGGTGATAGTTAGTTTTGCCGATGCTAATTCAACTGTGCAAATAATAATCATCCCGAAAATTTTGTTTCGACTCGAATTCGAACATTCTAGAAAACGATTTCGTCTCAATTTTCCAAAACAAGCTAACAAAATTTGTTTTTCTAACCAACAATTACATCTTATGGACACAATTTGATACATACATCAAGATAAATATGAAAAATCATCAAAACTTACATTGCTTCTTGATGAAATTTCTTCATGATCTCCCTCCAATCAGGTAGCAAATCTAAAATGGCCAAACATTTTATTTGTTTGATAGCCCTTTTATTTAATTAAACAAGCAACACTAAAAACCCGTTTGAGATAGTTTTTAAGAGTGCTTTTTAATTGTTATAAAAAACATTTTCTTTATTCAAAAACACTTTTAAACACTTCCAAAATCTATCCCAAACGGACACTAAATTATTAAATGTTTTACCTTCTGCAGGCCAAATATTTGGGCCATAAAAAGGCCTTTCTTCATCTATTTCACTTTCAGGAATCTCAATTCCAATATAATACCCCTCTTTGTAATCTCCTACTAAATTGATTAACAGTAAATTATTTATAAGGGAGATTATTAAATACAAAGCATATGATTAAGAATAATAGTAATAATCACTATCCCTTTGAAATTGCACAAATGTACCGTGCACTTGAAGTACAGGATCAAGCAGCTCATCGAGCATTGGGGTGTAGCCACGATGCTGCTCGTTTCTCAAAAGCTTCATCTTATCACATTGTGGCAGGCTGAAAAACTTCTTGCTTTGAGCAAAAACTTCATCCATAAATTCCATGGATATTCCATGATTCACAACATAAAAGAATCCCGTATCCAAACAAGCCTGAGCAAATCGCGTGTTAAAAACTTGAAAGTAAATTTAATCTTTTCAATATATATAGGCTCGAGATGTAACTAGTAGAGTGGCAAAATGTCGCTCTCTATGTAACAGTGGAGTCGAGTTTCAAACCCAACCTCCTTTAAATCCCTCCCCTGGGATGTTTGGTAGAAGGAGTGGGGTGCGTTCGACTTCTACCCATGTTTGTTAGATAGGTTTTAATTCCTCGTGTATCGTTCTATTTAAACCCATGAGTTTTAAACGGTAAAAAGTAAGAGTTTGTTAAACTATCTACCAACTACAAACTATATAAACCTAGATTTCTGAAAACTCATCACATCCAGACCAATCCTAGGCTACACAAATTCGAGCTTATATATTTTTCTCAACACTCCCTTAATATATAAATCTATATATTAACCAGAGACCCAGTCATAATGACAATTAATAGATTTAAAGGAAAAAACAATATAGGAATTGATAAAACTCCTATTAAACCAATCCGATAAATTTAATCTTTTAATATATTCTGTTGACATAAAAAATTACTTTAAAAAATTTAAAAAAAAAAACTCCCAAATTGTCAATTCAAGCTCTGTGCACTACAGACAGACAAAAAAGAAAAATCAAACATCATATAAAGAGTGTTTTTTTTTTTTTGGTGAATTAAATTAAAGATAAAACCTGTTTGAGTAAAGAAACATTGTGCTGAATATCTGAGCTAGAAAGATCGATGCAATTGAGAGCTAAGAATTTGAAAGAATCTGATCCATTTTCATTCTGACTTTCCATTTCTTGTGATTAACTTGCTCAACTCTCCATCAAAATCAGAAGATTTAAGAGAGAGAGAGAGAGAGAGAGAGAGAGAGAGAAATGTAAAAATCCTTTAATGGAAATGATGGGATCAGATTTAGATGCAGTTTCCATGTTCCTCTGCCTCATCCTAATCATTCATTAATAAAATATTATAGAAATAAAAAAAAAAAAAAAAATTCAGAAAATTGACACGTTTTTTTGGTGTTGAAAGTTTGATAAATTTAATGAACAGATTGTTTTTTGTGGTACTGCTGTAGATTCCTTCCCGTTCCATGTGGCTCTATTCATGCATTTTATTTTATTTATTGATTAAAAATATTATTCTCTTTTTTAAAATTAAAATTATTTTTTATGTAGAAAATTTATGGGGCATTACTTCAAACAGTTCAAAATTTTATATATAAATAGTCATGTAGTACAATTACTGAAATTCACAATAATAACATATTGATTCTAGTTCACTCAATTATTGAACTGGTTCAACAAATTTAAGAACGGTTTATTTTTAATATTTAATATTTATTATTCTATTTTATTTTGAGTTGAATAATTGTGATTTAAATGAGTTTTTAAAAACTAAAACTCTCATTTACTGGATTGGTTATACATTATGCAATCCATTTAACATATTTATTCTATTTCACTAAATTATCGATTTAGTTCAATAAAATAATGAAGTGTCGATTTAAGTAAATGATTAAAAATAGCGACATAAATAAATATACATATCTAAAATATACAATTTGAGATAATTTCTGAAAATTTATCTTAAAGGGGAAAATCTGAAAAACTTTGAATTCACTAGAAAAACGAATTAATTACACTTTACAATTGAAAACTTAAATCAAAAGTTAAGGATAAAGAAAACCTTATTTTCTTCTTTTTTGTTGATGTTTCTTCAAGTGTATCTTGTTTTGATGGATTTCTTCACACACTTCCCTGGTGACTAGGGGTGAACAAACACCCCGTTACCCCGCAAACCCGCCCCGCCCCACCCCGTTTAAGTGTTTAATCGGGGTCGGGGTGGGATAAAGTGCCCCGTTTATTAAACAGGGTGGGGTCGGGGTGATGGGATTGGACCCCATCGGGGCCCCGACCCCGATTAGTTTTTTTTTTTTTTTTTTTTTTAATTTTCCCTTTATCCTTTTCCCAATTTCCCACCCCACCCCATGCATGCTGACCCCCATCCCACCCCACCTCCCTCCCTTGACTTTTTCTTTTTCTTTCTTTCTTTTCTTTTTCTCACGCACAGCAAGCCTCTCCTTGTTCATTTTTTTTTTCTCAAACCTCTTACCTCTCTTCCTTTTCTTTTCTCACCTATACGCACGACTACACCACACCATTCACCACCACGGTTCACTACCATTGAACACCGTTACCTTTGCCATCAAAAGCCGCCGCCACCGGTTCATATTTCGATTTTTTTTTTAATTAATCGGGGTACCCCGTTTATACCCCGACCCCGATAGTTAAATGGGGTGGGGTCGGGGTCGGGGTAAATCTTAAACGGGGCGGGGTCGGGGTAATGTTTTTTTGCTTAAACGGGGTCGGGGTATAATCGGGGTACCCCGACCCCGCCCCACCCCGCCCCATGTTCACCCCTACTGGTGACGATTTAAATCAAGTACCTCTCATTCTTGTTATGACCAGACCTCAAGCTTCCCTTCTGGTCAAAGAACTCTCCAAGTAATAATATAAAGGGAAAAAAAAGCAAAAACCACCCTTAAACTATACACCGGTTTTGACAAATACCCTACTGAACTATATAATTTGTGATAAATACCCCCCTGAATTATTCATTTAAGTAAATACCCCTCCTGAACTATGTGGGTTGTGACAAGTACCCCCTTAACAATTATTTTTGAGCAAATACCCCCGAAACTTTAACAAGTGTTTAAAATATACCTTTTTGTTCAAACATGTTAAATTTGATGATATAATATATAAAAATTTCAGTTTAACATTAAAAATTTATCTCTATAAGATGAGTAGTGGTAAAAAAAAATTAAAAGAGTAAAACATTTATTAGAGATTAAGGTAGAGAAAATAAAATGATATTTAAATGAAATATACGGATTAAAAGTTTTTTTTAAAAAAAAAATTATTTGTCTTCCAAGACTGTTTTCTTATCAGTTATCATGGTGCCTTAAAAGTTCATTTACTAATGAATATGACCCTTATAAAGATAAGGATGGATTGATTATTGAGGAATTATTCCCATTAAATAGATTTAAGAAGTTGAATTATTATTCACAACTTGCATACGTTATATTTGATTTTGACTCCAAAATTGTCACGCATTGTGATGTAGATTTCCTTCCCGTTGCACGTGGTTCTATTCATGTTCTTTATTTATTCTATTTTTTTACCAAGTGGAGTGGATGTTAAGTTTTAGAAACTTTTGAATGCTTAAAAATCTTATTCTCTTTTTTAAAATGAAAATGATTTTTTATGTACAAAATTTATGGGGGAATTACTCAAAGACTTGAAAATATTATATCTAAATAGTCATGTAGTATAATTACCTGAAATCTACTCTAATAACATATTGATTCTAGTTCACTAAATTATTCAACTTGTGAACTGTTTATTTTTAATATTTAATATTCTATTTTATTTTGGGTTGAATAATTATGATCTAAATGAGTTTATAGAAACTAAAACTCTCATTTAATAAATTGGCTATACATCATGTCATCAAAATAACATATTTATTCTATATATCACTAAATTTTCGATTTAGTTCAATAAGTTAATGAACTACCGATTTAAGTAAATAATTAAAAGTAGCGACATAAATAAATATACATATATAAAATCTACTATTTGAGATAATATCTAAAAAATTATCTTAGAGTAAAGGTAAAAGAAACTTTGAATTCACTATAAAAACGAATTAGTTACGATTCACAATTGAAAACTTAAATCAAAAGTTAAGGATAAAGAAAACTTTATTTTCTTTCTTCTTGTTGATGTTTTTTCTATCTCGTTTTGATGGATTTCTTTACAAACTCCTCCTGTGACGATTTGATTCAAGAACCTCCCGTTTTTGTTATGATCGGCACAAGCTTCCCTTCTAGATTTAACTCAAATAACTCCCTTTCCTAATGTCTCTGAGCAAGATGACTTCGTATCCCTAATAATCTAACCAACTCTCCAAGTAATAATATAAAGGGAAACAAAACCACCCCTAAACCATACAGGTTGTGATAAATACCCCGGACTATTTTTTAAGCAAACTCCACTGAACTATGCATTTTGTGACAAATACCCCAATGAACTATTCACTTAAGTAAATACCCCTGAAATATGTGGGTTGTGACAAGTGCCCCCTCGAACTATTATTTTTGAGCAAATGCCCCCCAAAACTTTAATTTGTTTATACTTGTTAAATTTGATGACATAATAGATAAAAAATTTGGTTTAACATTAAAAATTTATCTCTATAAGGTAGTCACACGAGTGGTAAAAGAAACAAAAAAATTAAACGAGTAAAACACTTATTAAAGTTTCGGGGGTATTTGATTAAAAATAATTGTTCAACGGAGCATTTGTCACAACCCACATAGTTCAGGGGGTATGTACTTAAGTGAATAGTTAGGAGGTATTTATCACCAATTGCATAGTTTAGAGGGGTATTTACTTACAAAAATAGTTTAAGGGGATATTTGTCACAACCGATATAGTTCAGGGGTTATTTTTGCTTCTTGGAACAGTAGTTCTCACAAAATAAACTCTCACAAATTGAGGACAAGCTCAAAGATGCTCAATAAAGTGAGAGAAAATAATCAAAACCTTAGTTAATCAAGTTAATGGAAAAGCCTTCATATTATAGGTAAAATGATGAGACTCCAAAAATGGAAAATCATTCAATTAAGCAATCTGTGCTAGGAAAATGATCGTTATAACAGATCTTCCCTAAATTAAATAGTGACAAAATTATTTCCATGTAGAAGAGCATGACTTTTGGAATCAAGGATTTTCTATTTCAATTCCTTTGAGTTAAGGATCACTACTAGTGAAAAGTCTTGGAAATATCAACTTTATTAGGTCATCCACCTTTCACTCAATTTACTCACAAAACAAATCAATTAAGACATTATAAGTTGTCAACTTTTCGTTATAAAGAAAATGCTTCCAATCAATCAGGAGAGAAAGAGAATCGGATTGAAAAACATACCTTGAATGAATTTCAACCAATTTAAATCAAGGGTAACTTAATTATAAAATAATCTGGTCAAAAATATTATCTTCATAATATAATTATAAAATTCAAAAAATCAAGGGAAAAAATTAAATAAAACTCTTACCTTTGAGGGTAGTATCAATTTAAACTCGACCTTTCAATTATATCAAAATAAACCTTAAACTTCATAAATTGTTGCAAATGACCTACCACTATAGAAATTATTGGAAGGGCAACCTTAATATGGTCACCCCTCCAATGAGTGACATATGTTACTGTATCAATGAAAGTTCTTTGTGAATACGGAGTAAACGAAAGGGATTTACTCTATTTTTTACGCATTGAGAAGTATGAGAAATATATATGTTCTCATCACTTTTGATGCCAACTTCTATATGAAAA
The DNA here is from genome assembly GCA_028015215.1 of Gynostemma pentaphyllum. Lineage (NCBI taxonomy): Eukaryota > Viridiplantae > Streptophyta > Magnoliopsida > Cucurbitales > Cucurbitaceae > Gynostemma > Gynostemma pentaphyllum. The sequence continues at coordinate 39,449,785 of CM051348.1, read as the reverse complement.
TATAATATTAATGCTTTTATTTCTACCACGATATTACTCATATGACGTATTACAATAATTATTAGCATATAAAAATAGAATAGAATATTTTATATTTAACTAATAATGATCGTTGTAATTTTTTAAACTAATAATTGTAAATATAATAATTTTGGAATTTTTTTATAAATATAGTATTTTTAAATATAACATTTTTTTCCAATACTATAGGGGACGTAGGCGGTAGGTTTTTGAAGAAAATTGCAAGTGAAAATTAACTAATATATTTCTACACTTCGTAATGCGTAAAAAATAACAAACTAACTCTCGCCTAACTCTTTTCGTTTACTTCATCACATGTCTTTCGTTGAAAGGATTACTTTCAATAATTTATCCTAACCGGTTAATTTTTGTATCAATCTCATATTTTTGTTTTTTTGGGTAGCATCAAGTTAGGGTTCTATTGCTCACATGAATAGTATAACAGAGTTAAACGAAAATTAAAGGTGGTACGTTGTTGCAATAATTTAAGAAGTTTAAGGTTTATATTTTGTACAATTGAAATATTAGGGTTTAAATTGATACTACCCCAAAAGGTTAGGGTTTTATTTGATTTTTTTCCAAAAATCAATTAAGTTTTTTATCAAATTAAATATGTCAAAAACAAAACTAAATAAAATACTCCATGACATTTTTTTCAACATGAACGATTTGAATAATTTGTGCCAACCTAAGTATAGTTGAATTAATATGACATTGATATTCTCTTCTACCGAGTTTCCCCTTCCAAATTAAATAAAGATTAAAAAAAATGTAACCATTCATAGGAGAGAAGTGAGCGTGAGAGAGGAAGGAAAACAAGAGACAATGGGGTGGTGGAGGGAGACTGAAAAAATTATTATTTAATAAATAAATAAATAATATTTTATTAGTTAAAATTTATCATGTAATAAAAATAGTTATATAAAATTAACAAAAATCATCACGTGAGTTTTCCGTTAGTTTTTAATGGAAAGACGATTCTAAAAATGAAATAAAACGACTTAAATTGTTAATTCTTGAAATAAATGGATCAAAGTGAAAACTTAAACCAAATTTCACTCATAAAAGGGTTTTTTTCTTTCTCTTAATTGTTTTTAGATGCTATATAAAGAAAAAGATATTAATATAAAATTCACTAAACTTGTCGCATCGTTTAAAATATATTATATATAAAAACACAATAAATATAAAATCAAAATTTAAATGTCATAACAGATTTTATTAGTATTAAACTCAGGTATAGTCTATTGGTATATATAATTGCACTATCAAGAGACTGGTTCAACGACATTTTGTATTAAAGAGGTAAAAAAAAAGGTAGAGAAACTAAAATGACATTTAAATCAACTAGATTTAAACACGTGCAATGCACGTGAAAGTTTTAACTTAATTTTATAGTATAGATTAATTATATGAAATTTCTATAAGTAAAATTAATACTATATTTTTTTAAATATAGCATTTTGACACGTGTATTGCACGTTAGTTATTCCTCTATAATATAAATTGTTTGAAGTTCATGTTAACCAAAACATGAGAAATAATAATAATAATATACATTTCGGTGTCATTATTTAAAGCCACATAACACACATATTATATGTATATAAGAATTGAGAGAGTGATGTGTCCGCCTATATTAGAAAACAAGAATGGCCATCAAAATTATGATTTCATTAACCATCAATGAACCAAAGACTTCTCCTTTTATACAATAGGAAGAAGTTAAAAAGAATAACAAATTATGGTTATCAAAACTATTACACTTAACAGATTTTGTAACCAATAGTAACAATGATGTTAACTAACTAAGAGGAGGAAAGCAAGTGATGATGAGTCAGCTCAATGAGCTACCTTAACACTCCCCCTCAAACCAATGTCTGATGAAGCTAGAACACCAAGTTTTCTTCTCCATTTATGAAAAAATGCAGCAGACAGAGGTTTGGTTAGCACATCAACAATCTGAGCATGGGCAGGCAAATGTTGAACAAATAGCTTCTTTTGCAAAACCAAATCCCGAACAAAGTAAATATCAAGTTCCATATGCTTTGTTCTATGATGCAAGACAGGATTAGCACTTAAATGAACTGTGCTTAAATTGTCACACCAAATGATTGGAGATCTAACAAATGATAAGTGCAATTCCTGAAATAAAGATTGAAGCCAGAGAATTTCAGCTGAAGTATGAGCAATGCTTCGATATTCAGCTTCTGTACTAGATCTAGAAATGATCTTTTGCTTCCTTGAACTCCATGATATCAGATTACCACCAAGAAAGATACAAAAACCAGAAGTGGATTTTCTGTCATCAGGATCTGATGCCCAGTCTGCATAAGCATAGGCTTGAACATCCAGATTCGTTGGTTTGGAAAAGAGCAAACCATGATCAAGTGTAGCCTTCAAATATCTCATTATACGTTTGACAGATTTCCAATGTACATCAGTAGGACAGTGCATAAATTGATAAAGTTTGTTCACTGAGTAAGATAACTCAGGTCTTGTCAAAGTAACATATTGTAAACCACCAACAATACTTCTATACTCCTTGACATTCTCAATAGAAGACCCGCTTGCTGGCGATAAGAGAGGACTGCTCACCATAGGAGTACTAATACCAGTTGCATTCAGCATATCAGTCTTTTGTAAGAGATCTGTGATATATTTAGTCTGGGATAAAAACATACCTCCAGCAGCTGGATAAGAGACCTCAATACCTAAAAAATAGCTCAACTTCCCAAGATCCTTGAGTGTAAAGCAATAGTTGAGTTTATTAACCAAATTGGACACCTCTGAGGAAGAACTACCAGTAATTATGATATCATCCACATAGACAAGAATATACAAAGAAGAGGTAGCAGTGAATCTGATGAAGAGAGACTGATCTGCTTTTGAACAGCTGAAACCTTGATTCTTCAAGAATATACTCAGCCTGTCAAACCAGGCACGAGGAGCTTGCTTTAATCCATATAAAGCCTTGTGCAACTTACAAACCAAGGGTTGTGAAGAAGCAGAATCTGTAACAAAACCCTTTGGCTGTTCCATGTAGACAGTTTCACTCAAAAAACCATGCAAAAATGCATTATTTATATCCACTTGTCTTAGTTCCCAACCATTCTTCAGAGCAAGAGTAAAGAGAACTCTTATGGTAGTAGGTTTGATCACTGGACTAAAAGTCTCAGTGTAATCAATATCAACAGCTTGATGAAAACCTTGAGCAACTAGTCTTGCTTTGTATCTTGCAATAGAGCCATCAGAATGTCTTTTTATTTTAAAAACCCATTTACAGCCCACTACTTTCTTATCATTAGAAGAAGGAACCAAACTCCATGTTTTATTCCTTATCAAAGCATCATATTCTTCTTGCATAGCTGCCTTCCAATTAGAGGACTTTAAAGCCTCAGAAACAGATTTGGGTTCATGATCAACCAAATCTAATGTTAAAACTTCTTTGTGTTTTGGCTTTCGAATACTGCTTTTTCCTCTAGTGACCATTGAATGATTATTGGAAATAGGCAATGGTAATGATGCAGATACAGAATTAGAAGTAGACTGAAACTGAGACTGAAGATCTAGAGATGGATTAGAAACAGATAATGGGTCAGGAAAAGAAGAAGCACTATTTATGACAGACTGGGAACTAGGAATAGACTGTTCAGATACAGGACAAGGTAAAGATTTTTCTGTGGGAATAAGTGAATAAGAAGACAAGTCAACTGCTAAATGTTCATGAGATGGATGTACAGACTGAGAAACAGCAAAAAAGGTACCTTAGACTGAGATGTAGACTCAGGAAAAGAAGAGACTAGAGGTTTAGAGATTATAGGTATTTGACCAACAAGAACCTGTTGAGATGATGAAATAGATGACAGGCTAGAATTCTGATAAGGAAAAGAAAATTCATGAAAAACAACATGTCTTGAGATGTAAAGTCTGCCATTCTTTGCTAGACACTTAAAACCTCTATGTTGATGACTATACCCCAAGAAAGTACATTCTTCAGACCTATAATCAAGTTTATGAGCATGAAAAGGTCTGGTGTATGGATAATAGGAACATCCAAAAGTTTTTAAAGAAGTATAATCAGGTTTAGTACCAAACAATTTCTCAAGAGGAGACATGTCATTTAGAACCTTAGTTGGCAGTTTATTAATGAGATAAACTGCAGTGACAAAAACATCATCCCAAAAAACAAAAGGTAAAGAGGCATGAGATAGAAGAGATAAACCAATTTCAATAATGTGTCTGTGCTTTCTCTCTACAATTCCATTTTGCTCAGATGTATGGGGACAGGTTAATCTATGATCAATGCCTTGACTTTTGAGAAAAGAAGAAATGGATCGAAACTCCCCTCCCCAGTCAGTTTGAACAGCTTTGATTTTATGATTTAAAAGATTTTCAACTTGGGCTTTGAATAAAAGAAAAGCTTTGTAAGCATCTGACTTATTTTTAAGAAGATAGATCCATGTGTACCTTGTATAGACATCAATAAAGCTGATATAGTATTTAAAATCATTTCGAGATGTGATAGGAGAAGGATCCCATAAATCTGATTCAATTAGTTGCAAGGGAGCTGTGTATTGTGTAGTAGAAACAGAAAAGGGCAATTTATGACTCTTAGCAACTTGACATGAGTGACAGAAAAAAAAATCTTTATTGATTGAACAAGACAGATTACAAGAATGTAAAATTTGTCTAAGAATGTTTACATTTGGATGGCCTAAGCGTTTATGCCAAAGTGCTAAAAAACTATTGGTAGATGTAGACTTTGAGGGCTGATTGCAGGAAGAAGAACTTGCAACAGAAGGAGGAGACAAATCTGAATTTGTACATACAGCAGCTGACAAGGAAGAAGTGGGATGATGCTTTGTCAATTTGAACTGATAGAGGCCTTCATGAACATGTCCTTGTAAGAGAACTTGCTTAGTAACTTGGTCCTTCACAACACAAAAAGTGGGATGAAATTCAAAGAATACCTTGTTATCTAAAGCAAACTTACTAACACTAATTAGATTCTTAGTAATAACAGGAACATGTAAGAGATTTTTGAGATAAAAGGTAGAATTGGGGGAAGGACAAAGTATTTTGGTAAGACCAGAATGAGAAATTGACAAACCTGCACCATTACCCATATGCATTTGACTATTTCCATGATATTCACTGCCCACATTCAGATTAGACAAGTCATTTGTGACATGATTTGTAGCTCCAGAATCAGGAAACCAGTTAGTATCCATAGTAGCATATCATTGGACATAAGCATAGCAGCCATCTGATTTGGAGATTGCATCTGATTGCCTGTTTGAGCCTGAAAAAATGGTTGTGAATTCCCATGAGCATTTCTTCCTTGAGAATTCTGACTGTTATTTGAATTTCTATTACCATTTGGACCATGATAATTGGGATCAAAACGAGAATAGCATTTGAGACCCGTATGCCCAAACTTGCTGCATAATTGGCATTGAGGACGAGAAGAATTCCAATTCCTGCCTTTTACTTGATTAGAGTTTGAAAAACCATTCTTTGAAATTGTAGCATTAGTATTTCCACTAAATACTTCTTTCTTACTTTGATTTTGAGAGACAAAATTTGCAGATGGTAATGAACCATCTGAATTGATACTATTCCTCTCTAATCTAGTTTCATGGGACAACAAAAGAGAAGACACATTCTTGAAGCGATTGTTCTTTGTTTTGAAGTAATGATCAAAACAATTGAATCATAATCTGCACCTAGACCTTGAAGAATGTACATGATATGATCTTCTTCTGAAATTTTGTGACCAACAGATGAAAGAGCATGAACTAAACCTTTCATTTTAGCAAGAAAATCTTTCATAGTTAAAGAATCCTTCTTCAAGTTCTGAATTCTTGACTTATGTTGCATAACTTTTGCCATATTTTGAGATGCAAACATAGATTCAATTGCTATCCACAAATCTTGATTAGTAGTACAATCAATTACCTGTGCTAAGATTTCTTCAGACATAGATCCTGATAGCCAGGACAAGAGTAATCGATCTTGTTTCTTCCAATGAACAAAATCAGGATTAATACTCTGTGTAGTCGCATTCTGAGTGTTCTTTATAAACTTCGAAGGAATAACCCTATCTTCATCAATATAAGCTTCTAATCCATGACCTTCAATGGCTGCCAATACTTGAAATTTCCACAGAAGGAAATTCTCATCATTCAATTTCACTGTTGATGTTTTGCTTCCCAAATTCACTGGTTTTGAATCTTCATCATCTTGATGATCAGTTGAATGAAGAGAATCTGATGGATTCTCAGTCGAAGAAGTCGCCATTGAAGAACAGAGATGACGCTAGAAGAAAAGAATAAGAAGTAGAAAATTTCCCTTGGATCGGAAAAAAAAAAAATTTGGCGATTAGCCTTGAGCTCTTGATACCATATTAGAAAACAAGAATGGCCATCAAAATTATGATTTCATTAACCATCAATGAACCAAAGACTTCTCCTTTTATACAATAGGAAGAAGTTAAAAAGAATAACAAATTATGGTTATCAAAACTATTACACTTAACAGATTTTGTAACCAATAGTAACAATGATGTTAACTAACTAAGAGGAGGAAAGCAAGTGATGATGAGTCAGCTCAATGAGCTACCTTAACAGTCTATGTTAAATATCATATCAAGAGAAATCGACCATGCTAATAGTAAACAAAACCACAATTTTCTCTAAACTCTAAACATAGAAAAAAAAAAGAGGAAGAAATGGAGATTAAATAATCAAAAGTTCACTAACACAATACATAAATTATTACAACAATTTTCATAAGAACAACTAAAGATTAATACATACCAATAATCCTATCAAATTGCCAAAGAAATCTATCAAGGGTAAATGGAAAATGAAAAAAAAAATCTCTAATAAAAAAAAAATTGAAAAGCCAAAAGGCAACACAATGCGTCAAAAGTATTTATAAAATTTTGCCTACAAAGTTACCCGATTCATGCATAAATTTTTTCTGTAGTGAATTTTTCAATAGACCACCCCAATTTATAGCAAATAGTAGATTTGTTTTTTTAAGTTAGGAAAGTTGAGAAGTTGAAGAGACAATTATTCTAAAATAAATAAATATCAATACACCCTTTTACTTCCCATTTCCATTTATTTCCAAAATTAATTATGTATAAATTCCATGAATCATGTTAAAATGGTTTTTGCAGTTTTAAATTGAATGACCATAGAAAAATAAGTATTAAAATTATTAATTAATTCAATTTATAATATATATCTTTTATTATAATTTTTTTTGAGCAAATTTTTAATATTACAAATCATATAAGCTAGTTTTTTTTGTGACGACCCGTCACTTTTAAATAAATTAAATTCAGAGAAAACAGCGGAAGTCTTTTAATTTACGAAAAATTGGCGTGGTTTTGTTTGAAAATTGGCATGCCGAAAACCTGTTTACATCCTAATCTTTCAAATCTAATAAAATCACATGGACTTTAAGTCCAAATCAGGAGTTCAAATATGTATATCATATAAACATCAACATTAGGCTCTTAGGAGCCAAATACAAAATACAATTCATTAAAGTTCTTAAAGTTCATCAAAATAAGACATAAACTTTACAATTCCATTAGTCCATCTCGAGGTCGCATCCCTCGATCACGCAACGACCATCTCCCCTTCCACGGCCTCTAGCCAGGGCATTACCTGAAATTGGTTGTAATATCACGAGCTAACAACTTAAGCCCAGGAGAATAATAAGCATAAAAAGTAAAGATAGACCTCAAACTCGCATTTCGATTTGTGTCCAAATAAACCGACACAAAACACTCCTAAAGTCCTCCAAACTCTAGGTAATTCTATTCCATAAGTTCCAAAAGATGATACAATTAGCACACTTAGTCTAATTGTTCATCCAATAACTTATCATAACATGAAAAAGAAAAGTAAATAAATAAACTTTGCATGATATAACATCTCGATTCTCTTTCTCGTCTATCAAATGCATAAAAGTAATGAGTACCCCGTAGGATACGCATTCACCATTTATGCATGAAATGGAGGTAATGTGGATTTTTACATACTATCCACCATTATCCTTATATATGAAGTAGTGTGGGCAATTATGGCGTCCCACCAATACTTATGTATGAAGTAGTGTGGGCAATTATGGCGTCCCACCAAAACTTATGCATGGAAGTAGTGTGGGCAATTATAGCGTCCCACCAAAACTTATGCATGGAAGTAGTGTGGGCAATTATAGCGTCCCACCAAAACTTATGCATGGAGGAAATGTGGACTTTCTCGTATTCCACCATTAACCTTTCGTTTTTCTTTCTCACTTTCTTTTATTTTCAATAATGCGAGATGTTATGCATATGGTTGCATATGCTTGCAAAAGTAATAAAGTAAATGTAAATGATAAAGCAACCGAAACAAGCATAAAGTAAAGGGGCATAAAGTAAAGAACATAAAGTAAAGGGCATAAAGTAAAATAGATAGAATCCCGGATGAACGATATATCGATCGAACTCCGCTAACAATAATAAAAGTAAAGGTCAAAACATAACGATTAACCTAAACTTTCAAGGATTCTAAACTTCCAAATGATCCAAAATTCTAAACTCCGAAACTAATCTAACTTAGAATCTTCTAAGATTCGAGGTTTTCATCGAGAAATCCTAAGTTTCTCGCTTAAAGGATTAACTTCAAATCCTAAGGCACTATCTCACATCCTCTAACCTTAGATTGGATTCTAATCTTAGTTTCCGATTCTACAAACCATCACACTTATTCGATTTCTATAATTACTTTAAATCCTAACTATTCTCACCTTAATTAAAAGATGACCTTGCTCCTAAGTCCTGGAGAGCAATCAAACAAGCGGTTCAAAAACACCTACAAAAGGATTAATATCCCGAAAATTAATAAATTACCAACTAACGATTAAACAACGATGAAACAAGCAAAAAGACGGAAAATCCACCAAACCCCCATCAAAAAGGCTCTCGGCCCTCCCTATAAAAAGGGTCTCGGGTTTGGTTTTTCGGCTTTTTGGCAATTTAAATACGTTTTGAGTTGGTTTTAAGCAAATTCGATAATCCCGATTTCAATGGGTATCGATAATTAGGGTTTTTGAACATTAATCCCTTTCCCGAAATGAATTCAAATATGCAATTATACATGAATCTATAACCCAAATTCAAACCCCAAAGAGGAATTTTCAAACGGGAAGAGTTTCGACTGAAACTCGGTTTTAGGGTTATGGGATAGTTTCCAAAAACACGTAAAACTACTCCCGAGTTTACAAACACCGAGTTCTACAACACGAAATCGAAGAAAATCAAGTAAAACTCCATTAAAACACTATTTGGAGCTTAGGGTTTCAAGAAAAACTTACCGAGAACTCCGTATAATACGAGCGGCAAGTACGAACGCTAGGTGGAAAATGATCGTAGGATCAATACCTTTCCACTGGAACGAGAATCGATTCGATCCGGCAAGAAACGAACGAAATCGAAAATTTTCTTTTTCTTCTTTGAGACCCACGGGTGGAGGAGGAAGAAATTGAGAGGATTTTGGTCAAATTTTGAGTCAAGATGAGTTTTTAAAGACAAATGAATAGTGTTTTTAGATATTTTGCAAATTGGGAAATTACGATTTTGCCCTTTTACGACTTTTGGCTTAAAAAAGATTCCCGAACATCTCATACTATCCCAATGGTGATTAATAATTATTAATTGGCCCGTTAATAATTATTAATACCATTAAAACGTATTTAAATAAATAAAGCCATTAAAATGAATTAAAATGAAATAAATTACTAAATTCTAATTTAATAATAAATAAATGAATTTTAATTACTCAAATTAAAATAAAATAAATAAAAGTTTTTTTTTTATCACAAAATAACGGGACGTTACATTTTTATTCTTTTTGTTAATTTATCAAATAGAAACTTAAAAATAATTATTTTTATGTAAAATAAAAATCTAGAAAAGAAAAAACAGTTGTCCAATAAAATTTCATTTTTTAAGGTTCGTTGTTACCCTTTAATTGATCAAATAAAACTTAAAAATAATTATTTTTATGTAAAATAAAATCTATTAAAGAAAAAACGGTTGTCTAATAAATTTTCATTTCTTAAGGTTTGTTGTTACCCTTTAATTGATCAAATTACAAAAATAATTGTTATATTTGTTTTTTAAGAATGAGATTTTTTTATAAAGTGTTGAATGTTGGTTAATTTTTCATCTTCTCACATGTTTAAAGTGTAGTTATGAGTAAAGCCCTCTCATCTTCTTAGATTACTATTAATGTTTAAGTTCATTGACATTTAAGTTAGATATGTTTCTAATGAATATTTATGGAGAAAAATAATGGAAAATGAAAAAGTAAAAAAGAAAATACGCGAGTTAAAGCCAAAAAAAAAAAAAGAGAAATGGAATTAAGGGTATCTTATAATTGAAAAATAAAAATTATTTTAATGAATTTATGATAAATTTACAATAATTAGTGAAGGATTTAATAATTATTTGAAATGATATTCTTGTAAATTCTAAGAATTGATAGAGGGTAGAAGTGTATAAAAATATTTTTTCAACATCCACACTTTTAATATAGTAAGGATAAGGTTAAGATTAAAAGTTTTTTTTTTTAAAAAGAAAAAAAGTAATTTGTCTTCAAAGACTGTTTTCCTATCATGGTGCCTTAAAAGTTAATTTACTAATGAATATGACCCTTATAAAGATAAGGATTGATTATTGCGGAATCCTTCCCGTTAAATAGATTTAAGAAGTTGAATTATTATCCACAACTTGCATACGTTACATTTGATTTTGACACCAAAATTATCACGCATTGTGATGTTGAAATATCTCCATCGTTAACAAATGAGGTTAAATGTAAATAAAATCAATTTGGTCAAACATAAACATACCCCGCAAAAAAAAATGCAAATTTATATAGTTATAATTCTCAATTATGCAATTTGACTCCTCCTATTGATGCAATCAATTTTCTTTTAATCACAAATTCTTCGTTTTAACTTTGATTTGGATGATTCAAGATATTTGAGAATTCTCGTTTCTAGCTTTACGTTATGAGCACCTAAAAAAATCAAAATTATCAGTAAATAAAAGAGTTATCATCATCAAAATATTAGCTGTGAAAGAAGTCATAAGCCTTTTTATTTACTGATGATGATTATCAAAGTTTTTAAAGAACTATAACATAGAGCTCAAAATAAGAATTTCAAAATATCTTGAATTATCCAAATCAGAGTTCAAATGAAAAAAGTTCTGACCAAAAGAAAGTTAATGATGTTAGTGGAAAGAGTAAAATTGCATAATTTAGAACCATAAATATATAAATTTTCATTTATAAACAATCGGGGTGTGTTTATATTTGACCATGTCCTCCTATCATGACAAATAAAATTCTCATTTATGAGAATACGAAGTTGATTTCAATTATCATGTATTTTTTTTCTAATATATAAATGTTAATTTTTTTAATTATTTCATTTTAAAATATTAAAGTTTAATCTCAATTTAAAAAAAAAAATTATATTTTTGATCATATATTGTGAGGAAGTATAATAAGGTTAAGTTTGTTATTTTACTCTTAGTTTAGTTCTATAAAGAGATGAATAGTCATTGTATTTTATAATATTAAAATATTAAATAAAATTTGAATATTTTTAGAGATTTGGTGATTTTTACCGCATCATTTGGTATTAGAGTATCTGATCATGAGACGACACATCTCGATGGGGAAAAAGAAAAAGTAAAATAAGTGTCATAGAGCCAAAATGTACTAATATTCTTTTTTAACAAAATATAATTTAATTAGATGATGAATTCGAACCCTTAATAAAATATTTTAATCAACATGCAAAAAAACTGTCGAATACCTTTTAAAAAAAAAATACTTTATAGAAAAATTGAGTGGGTATAATAATATGGGTTATAATAAAATTTGATTTCTAAAAATTATCAATTCGAAGAATTGTTTTAATCTCTTTTATTATTGAATTCTTTGCTAGATTTTTTTTAAAAAATATATATTTTATTACTATTTACTAAATAGTATATATAATCAAACCGAACACATCATCTATAAATTGGTCTCGTAAAAAAATCACTAATTAAGACTCATCTCTTAAACAACTTGTGGGTTAAAAATCCGCCCGGTTATAATCTCTCAATGCTTTAAAAACTAAACAGACAAACAAAATCAAATATTTTAAAATATTATAAAAAAAATTATGTGGACAATTTTATAGAAAGAGACACATTTCTTTCTTTTTAAAGGTCATCTCAATTACACGTCACTTTTGAACTTCTTGGCCTCTTGAGTGTGACATTTTGCAATTTTCTAAGGCGTGATAGAAAAAAACCCTAAAAATATTTTTTAATAGTTATCAAAAATATTTTATTTATTTAAAAATACTTTTAAAATATATCTCAAACAAACTCTTCAATAACTCCTAAAAATGTTTTAGGGATTTTTTTTTCAAACAAAAAATTCTGATTGTGATTAAACTCTTTAATTATTTTTATTTATTAAAAAAAGATTATTTTATAGGGATGTTACATATTTTGGCATACTAATTACTAAAATGTTAGACTTTTAAAAAATTACTCAAATAGTAGGTCATATTGAACTGAAAAAAATTAAAAAAAAAGACTAATAAATTCATTGAAAATAATAATAATAAATGATCAAATAATTCGATAAATTATTGAATTTGAACTTAAAAAGTAAAAAATAAATAAATGCATAAAAAAAATACCCATGAAAAATAGTAATATAATAATTTATTAAATTATAATTATGCTATTTGAATAATTTTAAAAAAATTCTGACATTTTAATTATTAATATACAAATTTATACCATCTAAAACAAATTGTGTATTTTATAACCATCGTCATCCCCTGATAACGATTGAAGCTTGTTTGCCCCCGCCCCCACGCTAAATACGTATCACAATTTATCTTATCCAAATGAAAACTAGTATTAATTTATTTAAAAAAAAAAACCTTATACTAGGTTTTGACCACGATTTTTTTTTTTAGATTATATTTATTCACTAACGATTTCATGTTTTTTTTTTCTTCCAAATTTTGAATCCATTTTATCATTTTTATTTTAGTTAATGTAATTTAAAAAAATTTATTTTCAAAATGTTTGATGAAAAAGAGAAAAATGTAAATTAGAAACCTAAGGGATGAAAATCACGGAATTTCAATTCAATCATATTTTCATTACAACAAAAGAAAAAAATAAAGAAAGAAAGAAGTAGAACCAACCACCAAAAACACAAAACTAAAAAACAATTTGAATGAAAATGAATTCATTGAAATATAAAAATAAATACAATTTAACTAACGAAAACTCAAATTGAATAACTCAACAAAATTCAAGATTTAAATAGATGAAATTAAAAGTTTAAAATTTAAATTCATGTCTTAATAAATTCAACAACATAAAATTATTTTTTTCAATTCTAATTAATGTAACTTTATATATATATATATATATATACAAGCCAACTTAAACATATTTAGTTAGGTATTCTCTTCACATGAGGTTAATGGTTCGATTCTCCAATTTAATGTAATATAAAATTAAAAAAATTTACATATACAAACTATTAACTAAAATCTTCTTATTAAAAATGTTAGGAAAAAACTAATTTAAATATAAAAAAATCCTAAATATAATTAGTATTAATCTAAACAACGCATTATCCACAAGTTGCAATAAAATATTAATAATGATTCTCATAGATATTCATATTCAATTTAATGTAACATGTAGACGATATGAATTTAGTTCGAGTACCCATATGAGTAACTTTATAGTACCCATATGAGTATTACTTTTTCATAAAATGAGAAAGTTCGAGTTTTCTCTTCCTTAATTTAATATAACCTGAAAATCAGAAAGTTCGATAAAACAAAACACCCCACTTTTGGGGAAATAAAAAGCCTGAAAATCATTGAAATTCAAGGGGCAAAATAGTCTGAGTTTAGTCAATCAGGAAAACACATTCTCAATCTAATCAAATCCCAAAGCGGAAAAAGAGAGAGAAATAGAGATCTTGTTTTTTAGTTTCTATACAAAATTCCCGATTGCCCAAAATTAAACTAGAAGGGCAAAGGCGTAATATCCATTCGTTGGCCGGAGACAACGCACCGACAAAGAGGGCAGCAATCGGCGACGGCGAGCCAAGAAGAGATGCATGATTCATGATAAACATGACCGCAGGGGATCTGTTTTCCGACCTCATCTGACCGGAAATCCTCCATACAAACCGTACAAACGTCGGCGATAACGGTCGGTAAAGCCGATACGAGAGAATCGGAAGCTGATTCTGTGATCTGAGTGAAAACGAAGTCGTCGGCGGCGGAGAGAACCATATCAAGGTCAAATAAGAGTTCAATTGGACATGATGATATTATATTTCTTGTCGTCTCCGGCAATACAACAGCAGCAGCAGCCATGAGAGAGACTAGAGAGAGAGAGAGGTTTTTTGTTGGACTTATTGGAGATGGAAATTAGAAGGTTTGATTTGTGAGAGAGATCGAGTTCTTTGGATTTTTATATATAATTTTATTTGGTGAAGTGTCAATTTTGATTTTCATATTTTATTTTTTAAATATCGTTTTGTTGAATCTCAGTATGAGAAATACAATTTAAGTAAATAATTTATCCACTTTTTTTATTTCTTTCTTCCTTTTTTCTTCTTGTGAGATCCTTGAATAATTGTAGGGCGGATGAAATTATATAAAGTCGGATTTCAAAAAAAAAAAAGGGTAAAGTACTCATTTGGTCCTTGAGTTTTAGAGGTCGTGTCTATTTGGTCCCTACGTTTTCAATTTGTTTCTAAGTGGTCCCTGAGTTTTTGATATTGTGTCTATTTGGTCCCTACGTTTCAATTTGTGTTTATCTGATCTTTGAGTTTTAAATATTGTGTCTATTTGGTCCCTGAGTTTTCAAGTTTTGTCTAAATGGTCCCTGGATTATTAGAAACAAGTTTAATTCTTTTTTAATTTGTTAACTCATTAACATAATATCGACTTAACAGTGACATAAAATGTTTAATTGATCAAAATACTGACATGAGATTAATAATTATGTCAAATTTTGGGTCTAGATTGATGAAAGATTTAATCATATCTTCATATTTTGACCAATTAAACATGTTATGTCAGCGTTAAATCAATAATCCGGTAAAAAGTTAACGAATACGTTAAATTAAAGACCAAGTAAACTTATTTCTAATAGTTCTTGAAAATCTAGGGATCAAATAGACCAGATATCCAAAACTCAGGACCACTTAGACACAAATGAAAATGCAGAGACCAAATAGACACAATATCTAAAACTTAGGGACCATTTAGACACAAATTGAAAACGCAGGGACCAAATAGATACGACCTCCAAAACTCAGGGACCAAAGGGGTACTTTACCCAAAAAAATATATGGGAAAAGAAATAAAATATACTAAAAAGATAAGTTTTTTACATTCAGTTTTAAAATTTTAAAAAAAAATATTTTATATAAAAAATAATAATTAGCCCCCACCCTTGTGCATCTGTCCTTGAGGAAAGAAGGAAAAAAAAAAGTGGATCGAGACTTTAAATATAGGTCTCATTGACATAATTATGAAATTACGTGAGTGTGATTTGTTATTTTTTTAACTGTAGGAGGTATTCGTACATTTGACTAAAACCCCAGTGATCTTATATATATTTCATCCTTATTTTAATTACCTTTATATTGATTATTTATAAAGTTATTACTTAATTTAATTTATAATAAATATTTTTTTATCAAAATTAATATCATTTTTATGGATGTGAGCAGTTAAAGTACTCAACTAAAGCACATCTACTAAAATAATGTTTTAAAAAAATATAGATATCAAATTAATATAAAATAGGAAAAATACAATGATCAACAAATAATTTAACGAGGGAGAGAGGGGGGATATGATGGGTGGTGGCAAGTGGCATTTGGCGATCTAGAATTTAATTTTTCCCAAAATAAATAGATAAAAGAAAGACAGTGTTTGACCAATAGGATCCTTTTTCACTATTTCAGCAACTACTTTCTTATCGTTAAACAAAAAACGAAAAAAACGAAAAAAAAAAAAAAAAAAAAAAACCACCTTACTTTGCTTGTATTATTGGCTACATTATTAGATTAATATAGGTAGGTCGGTTTTAATCAATTTTATGGACTAAATCGTGAGATTTTTTTTTATAAATAATAAATTGAGTTAAAATAGTTAATTTGAATCGTCAAATAAAGTAGTTTCTTTTAGATATTAAATCAAAATAAGGAATAAGAGACAAGAAATTTCAACGTCATAGGAAGAAAGTATATGTCTAACCACTTAAGTTATAATAGTATTGACACTAATTAATGTAGTCTAATTACTAATTAATTTAAAAGTTCATTCTTCAAAAACCCTCTATTTCAATACAGCAAAATAGTAAAAAAAGAGTGTTAATATCATCCAAAATTGATTGGATTGACTTTTTTTTTATTTGCTTAATATTCTAAACCACTACTAGCTAATTATAATTAATAGTTTAGTCTATTGTACTTATTTTTTTTTTCCAATTAATTGCAATGAAAATCCGCGTTTATTTACGAAAATTGATTTGTGTTTTTTCACATCTTAGATTAGAAATTAAAGTTTTTTTTTTTTTTTAAATAAAATTTTCTTTTGAGTAAGTGTCTCAAAATATCTCAAACAAATATAAATACTTAAATACCAAGTTAAAATAAATAAATAAATGAACATATACTTTAAGGAGAATTTTCAATCGATGGCATTTTTAAACGAGTAATTTAAAAATGGCACATGTTTTTAAATATTTCAAAAATGAAAAACTTCCCAAATTGGTGGATCTCAGTATGAGAAATACTATTTTTGAAAATTTTCAAAATCTTTGTTTTTGTTGTTTTTTTTTAATATCAATTTTTAAAATGTGATTTTTGAAACCCCTATTCTAAGTCATTCATCAAGACAGAAACTTTCAAATAAAAAAGAGTGCAAAGGTAAAGAGCCACGAAATTATCAAATTAAGTAAATATAAACTGGGGTTGTTTGGTTGTCAAGTTTGGGGAGTGAATTGGGGGTTACACAACTCTAACCAGTGTTTGGTTCCCAGTTTTGAAACCCAATATGATGGGTTTGTTAAACTCCATCGTAACAAACATATTCATTTTCCCAATTTCAACGCATTTTACACTTAACAAACTCACTGTTTTATACAAACCAAACATATGTTTAACCACCCCCTGCTTAACAACTCTTTGTTTCACAACACTCTACTTAACAACCCAAACCTGACAACTAAACAACCCAAGCAAAGTTGTAGAAGAACAACCCAATTAGAGGAAAAATGTTCGATCAGCCATTGAGCAGTTGAGGGGATTTATCCACCTTATCTAAAAAAAATCATAGTATCAATTTGAACATTTCTCAAATGATATAACTCGATGAGTTATAAACTCACTATTCACACAGAAATTTCTACAAAAAGGAAATTAAATGCGGAATAATATATGATTTGTATTGATATAAACTTACCGTTACAATCTCTAATGAATTAATCATCTGATTCTTTCTCTAAAATATAAACTTTGATTCGAGGGCCAGTTGACGTATTTCTCAGATCTATGGACTGAATCTTCAACTTTTGAGCTTGTGAAGAATCAACCATTTTTTTTGCAGTCTTAAAGCTTGAACACTAAAGTTTTCGAAACTTTATGAGATTTTAGTCTTCAACAATTTATCTTCAAGATGGTCTTCTTAGAGTCTTTAAAGTCTTTAATCTTTAAAGTCGTCAACATTTAGGATCTTCGTTCTTCGTTAGTCTTTGGTGTTCGAAGAGTATTTGGTCTTCGATAAATCTTCAAGGCCTCGATCTTCAAAGTCTTTAATCTCGATTTCGAGGTTTTCGATCTTCAAAGAGTATTTGGTCTTTGAGAAGTTTTCGTTCTTCAAGGATTTGATTTTCAAAATCTTCAATCTCGATTTCGAGGTCTTCGATCTTCAAAGTCTTCTGTTGTTGACCTCTTTAATGAATGAATGATGTCTTTACTTATAGAGTTTCTTGATGGACCTTTGGTGGATATGAGTTTCATTTAATTTAGGCACAATTGACATATTTTCATTAGTTGGACTAATTTATGTCATCCAATAGTCATGAAAAAGACATGTGACATTATTTTATTTGCTAATTTAATGTCTTTTAATTTAATTAAAAGACACGAGATAATTTTTTATTGGTCTTCATTTAATGCCATGTAATTTTGTGTCACTTTTTCTCTCATCTTTTTCTGCTCTCCCAATCGCTTTCTATCCCTCTTTCTTTGTCTTATGATATTCAATTTTCACGTTTAGATTCAATTTGGGTATATATATCGGT
Source organism: Gynostemma pentaphyllum (assembly GCA_028015215.1). Taxonomy (NCBI): domain Eukaryota; kingdom Viridiplantae; phylum Streptophyta; class Magnoliopsida; order Cucurbitales; family Cucurbitaceae; genus Gynostemma; species Gynostemma pentaphyllum. Next base: position 39,431,328 of record CM051348.1, on the reverse strand, counting down.
TAAAAAAATTATTAATTTCTTAGTTATAATTTCTTTTGGAATTCTTTATAGGGTACTAGATAGTATAAATTTGGTATAAATCTATTTTTAAATTTATCATTTAGCAAGATCTTTAAACAATTTTTTTTTTGGTTCAATTATGAATTAGAATGAATGTCAAGATTGGCCGATGACGTAAACGACTTGCAGGGTGTTGGAAGAGAGACAAAATTATTGGTTTGGGAATCAAATGAAAATGGAAGATTTTAACATTTAAGCTTTAATATTTCTTTCAATTACAGAATGAAAATGTGTGCATTTTTAAGACTTTGGGAATGTGCATACTGCACCTGAGGAATTAAGTATCTATCTCATGTAATTTATTTTCTCTTTTTTTTTATCCTACATATCCGATTAATTCGAGAGGTGTTTTATGAAAATAATTATAAAATTTTATGATAATAAATAATTGTTTGATGATTATCACACAATTCATTGGTACCTAAAATTGAGTAATTTTCATCATCTTTTGTTTTTACTAAAACCACTAATAACTAGTTCACAATTTGTAACGTCCCGTTACTTTTGAGGTTTAATTTTTTTTTTATTAAAGCATTTAGATTATTTAATTTTGAACGTTTAGTTAATTTTAATTTAGTTAAATTAGATTTGTAGGTATTCTAGTCTTTCGTTTAGTAAATTATAATATATATATATATATATATATTTTATGAAAATTTAAGTGAATTAAATATTATTAATGAGTCAATTAATAATATTTAGAATCATTTTGTCTCTAGTCCTTAGCAACTAAACGAATTATTCCCGAACTCTAATCGTATGCATTATTCCAAGCCCGTCTATTTTTTTATTTTATTTTTGGGCTCAGGTTTGGAAAGCCCAATAATCAAATTGGAGCTTTAAAAAAATAAAATAAAATTTAAAACCTAGATATCTTTACATTTCGACCACCATTCTTCTTTCTTCGTCAAATTTTCTCGTCTCCTCGCCGCACCAGCAACTTGAGCTAAGGATAGTTTTGGGAAGACATATAACCATTGAGAAGAGTGAGCCACTGAGATGTTGTTTTATTTATAAACAAATGGGTTGGAATTGAATTCTTAAGGAAAAAGACAAGAAATTGGAAATTGGAAAATTCCCTCGGTTGACTTGAATTTTGGGTTGTTGACTTCCAATTTCTTGCTTGTGTAAGACATTAAATTAAGTGGGTTTATTTTGATGAGTTTAATTTACAATAGAACAAAAGGGAGACAAGGTGATGTGGGTGGCTTCACGACGCAAAGGGGAAGGGAATTCGGACAGCGTGTACGATTTGTGAGTTTGTTTTTTTATCTTTCCCTATGCAATTGGTTATCCTATTTAATTTCATGTGAAATCCTAAAGCAAGCCGACGCCCATTCTTGCTTTTCTTATGTAAACTCTATAAATTTCATTTGAATTTTTTTTCTAAATATTTTGGCCTTCCCAAAACAGCCCAATCATCTCACACCTTCCTTTGAACCGAGTCCTCGTTTCCCTTAATTTGTGTAGTTGTTGTTGCTTTATGTAATAAATGTTGTTAGTTTAATTTTATTGTAGGTGTTGGTAAATGTCTCGCTTGATCGTTCATCCGGCGCTTTAATTTTATATACTTTTCCAAGGTGAGTTTAAAGTGGTTTTATGTGGTTCTATGTATGAATTGCATGACGAGTTGTTAATTGAGTATAAGGGGGTATGTGAAATTGAATTCCTATGAGAATTTTGGTTGCTTTGATGATTATCGGGAGTGAGTGTTGTGACTATTACATTGGTTTTATTGTATTTTGGAGTTTAGATATAAAATTGGAAGTGTAAAGTAAAGTTTACTATTGTAATTGGAGGTTTCAAGATGAATGAGAGTAATTGGGATTGGATTCGAGAAAAGTTAAGCTTAGGGTGAAACTTGAATTAGGATATGAGGAAAAGCTAAGTGTTGGGTGTATGGTTAGTGGAACGATGTTTTCCGTTAACATTTATTGCATATGTGTTCTTCGTATGTGCTTTTCTTTCATAGAATGGCTAATGACATGAATTATCGTTTCTTACGCTTGCACTCTATATTTATTTGATTATTGGTTCTTACGCGCGTATTCTACTTTTACCGTAGTGACAACGAGTTCGACCCGGTTATATACTTTATTTTTTTTTTTTATGTTTAATTACGGTGGTGGGCTAATGGTAGTTTGAATAGTGGATTATGAGAATATTGGGGACCTTGGATGAAACAGGCCGGGTTGTCAATGAACGACGTGATTATGAGAATATTGGGGACCTTGGATGAAACAGGCCGGGTTGTCAATGAACGACGTGATTATGAGAATATTGGGGACCTTGGATGAAACAGGCCGGGTTGTCAATGAACGACGTGATTATGAGGATATTGGGGACCTTGGATGAAACAGGCCGGGTTGTCAATGAACGACGTGATTATGGAAATATTGGGGACCTTGGATGAAACAGGCCGGGTTGTCAATGTACTATGTGATTATGGAAATACTAGGGACCTTGGATGAAACAGGCCGGGTTATCAGATTTTCCGAGGTTGTGATGTTTATAGTAAAGTGGAAATTTATTTGGCTAATGCTTCTTGGTCGAGAACATTAGTGGTGGTAACTTCATTTTGGTAATATTCTTGGTCGAGAATATTAGAGGTAACGTTCTTATTTTGCTAATGCTTCTTGGTCGAGAACATTAGCGGTGATACATGGATTGTGGATGTTGTTTAGTGATTTAAATGTTTCCTTCGGTAACTTGTGGAATGTAAATTCGGGATTGTATTGCAAGTGGGTATAAGTTGTTTGGAAGTATAGAATGGGTAGTAAAGAGCATGTTAAGATTTTGGACACAATTTCTGATGTGGAATTCGTCCATAGGATTACATGACTCCATTTTACTCTCACTAGCATTTTATGCTAATGTTGCTACACTTTATTTTTTTTCAGGTAGAGGTGGTGGTGCCGCGTGATCGCGGAATGATGGAAAAAGGACATGGACTTGATCATTTTGAGCATTCTTGAATGCATGAAAACTCACATTTTGATTTACAATTTTCGCATACTTTGGATTTGTATTTTGAGCTCAAGAGAGCAATTTACTGTTTTTATGTTATATTTGTCCATTTTGGGACTTAAACTGTTAAGGAATGCGCATTCCTCGCTTTTATCGCTTTCTCTGATTTGGGACAAATGTACACAGGTTTTGACTAGTCCGAAATACAAACGGCACCATGCCGAAATTTCATAAAATTAAGTCTTCCGCTGTTTTAATTCTGATTTAAAGTATTATTGAAAATTCGGGTCTTTACACAATTAGAAAAATAATAATTTGAATCATTTTTATAATAGTTTCAATAAAATTAAAAACTATATTATTAAATGAAAATTTTAACTCATGAATATATAATTAATTTTTTAAATATTAAGAAAAAAAATTAAATGCAACCCTTAAATAATAAAAAATGATAATTATTTGAAATAAAATCATGAGTATAATTAATTTTAATAACTGAAAAATTTGAGAGAGAAACGAACATAAAAAGGTAGAATTAAAAAAATATATGTTTTACATTTCTAAAAAAAATTATGAGATTTTCTCTTTTTGGTTTAAAAAAAAACCAACATAATTTAAAAAATTCAAAAATTGATAAACCAATTGGTTTTTGAATAACTTTATTGTTTAAAAAAGGAAAAAAAACTTAAATGGCTATAAAAAAAGATTTAATTATTAAAAAAATTTGCATGTAGTAATTACTAGTATCTCAAAATTGGGGGATAAAATAAAATAGATATAAATTCTTAAAAATCATAGATAAAATAGACACAAACTTTAAAACTTGGTAAAAAAAATATATTTTACCCTTTTTATTTTTAGGAATGATCTAGGAGAAAAAATTTATGGTATAACTCCAAAGAAGGCATAATGCTTGAGCTTTTGAAAAAACAAACATGGGCAATTTTCCTGCATCAAATGGCTTTATTCCATCGTTTTGATGAATTAGTTGAAAAGCAATGTCAATACAGAAATGATTCTGTGATCCTCATTAAAAATGGAAGAGTCAATAACAATGACACGTGCATAGACCTAAAAAATTGGGACAATTACTGAAAGTTACATAATTTTGTATACTAATTATTGAAATATACTCAAATAGTATAATTATAGTTTAATAATTTATTTAACTTTAAAAAAAACCAACAAATTCATTGAAAACAATAATGAAAAATAATCAAATAGTTCGATAAATTATTGAACTTAAATTTAAAAAAGTAAAAACCAAATAAATTTATTAAAAATACCCATAAAAAGTAACACGTTATACTTCAATAAATTATTGAATTGAACTATAATTATGCTATTTGAGTAATTTTAAAAAAATCAAATATTTTAAGAATTAATATAAATAAGTATATTGTTTTTTTTTTCTAGAAATTAATTAGGAAAAAATTACAAAAAAAATTATATCAGATATATATTTTTATTTATGATTTTTATTTAAATAGTAGATTTTATTGAATTCATAATAATAAATTATTGAAACTAAGAATATGTAGAGGATGATTTCTGCTACGGTCAATCATGTGCGAATAACGTGCGTTGAGTCTCCTTGGTGTGGTGCCTGCCAAACCGTCTCTGATGATCAAGTCAGTGATTTGGAAGCAATAGATGTGTTAATTCTAGAATAGAATATTGAATAACCTACCGTTTAGGGTTATTATGAGCTCTTTATATAGAGGATTTACAGATAGGATGATACGTCTATCTATGATCAGATTAAGATAACACTTATCAAAGATAAGCATTTATTCCCTTTTATCTTCAGACGATGATAAGCTTATCTCCTTAGATATAATCATCTGGACTTTAGCTCATATGAATACTTAGGTTGCATACATCCGAGCTGTTTTGCACGTCCTTAACCCTGCCCAAACTCTTTGGATTTAATATAAGGGAACAATTCGAACTACATGCACCACATTATCTCCCCATGGCCGAGCCTATCAAGATTTGGGCTTTTGATATTGGGTCTAGTCCATGGTGAATTTTACCTCTACAAAATGAATTACTAAAATTAAATTAACGATTTAACTTGTAAAATTAGAGCTTTAATTTCTAAAATCGTATTTACTCGACCCAAAATAAAAGTTATAATAATAAAATATTAAAAACCAACTGTACATTTATTTTTAACAATTTATTCAATTGGGAGCAATATAATATTTTAATAATTTTTTCAAAATTGTGGTAAAGCTAAAAAAAAAAATTAAGAATAAAACTTGTCTCCTCACTAGCTTTTTTTTTTTTTTTTTTCCTGAGAAAAGTCTCCTCACTAATTAGGATGATTTTCTTCTTACTTCCATATATGTAACTAATTCTATTATATCAAATATATATTAGTAGAACCCACATATTTATTAGTGAGACCCACATATTTATAAATTAAATATTAACTTGCCAATAAAATTAGTACATATATATAAATAAGGAGCAACTCCTTTTAACTAGTAAAAAAAACAAGTTTTATTTATAATTAACTATGAAAAGCCAATTATAGGGAATTGTCTCCCTTCATCATCACGAAAGGCCTTTATTCGTTCGTCTAAATCATGAAGTTGAAAATTAGTGTCGATGTGGTAAAAATTGTGTGATTCTCATTAAAAATTGAAAGAGTCTCAGTCAATATTAATACACGTGTATTGGATAAGAATTTTTTAAAAGGAAAAAAAAAGGGGCAAAATGTCTATTTCATTAGAAACTTCAAACTTACTGAAAAATTGGAATAAAATCACCTTGTATCAATAAATAATGCAAGTGTATTAGTAGAAAAACCATCTTGGTATATATAAATAATAGTTTAATCGACGCCTGATTTAAATTTATTTTTCTACATTTAAAAAATTGAAAACTATTTTCTTTTTAAAATTATTACAAACAAAAATACAATTTCATAAGAAAACTAATAATAATTTTTTCTCTTTCTGGAAGGAAATTTTTTATAGGTAACATATTTAATTAGTATCTATAAAATATAAGATTTTTTCCGTATGAATTAGTGATCAACATTAATCACTTTAAACAATTAGTATTGATCACTATTTCACACAGAAAGAATCAGTTATATTTGCAAATATCTTTTAAGCCATGTTATATTTATTAGGGTTGGGCTTGGTTTGGTTCGGACCGGTTTTTGCTGGAACCGAGAACCAAACCGAGGTCCTCGATTTTGCAAAGAGAGGAACAGATCAGTTCTATTTTTTTAGGAACTAATCGGTTTGGTTTTTTGGGTTTGGGACAAGATATTTGGCCATGAAATTTTTTTCCAAAAAATTGCTAATACATATCCAAAATTAATAAAAAAAAAATTTGAAAATCATTTTATTTGAGATTTTAAACCCATAATTCAATTAGATTCATTGAATTATTCACAAAATCACACCTAATAAATCAAATTTGAATGAGCAATCTAACATAAAATAAATAAATAAATAAACACTAAGGACTAATATAAGAAGTAGGAAGTGTTAAGAGATTTTTACCAAAAAAATGATGGAGAATTAATGAAAGGAAAGAAAATGATGAAGAGAAAGAGGGAAAAAAGTACTTAAGTTCGATTTATTCGGTTTAACCGAACCACCGAACTGAGCAAAACTGAAAATCTTTGGTTTTAGTATAATGGGACTCGAGAAAACCGAATAAACCGGTAAAACTGAACTAGCCGGTTTGGTTCGGTTTTTCGGTTCGTCGGTTTTTTTTACCATCCCTAATATTTATAAATGCCTCATAAAAAAAAGACTTATATACCTTAATGTCACACATAATGCATAAAAAGAGAGTTCAAATACAAAATATACCGATGCACCTTAGATTATTACTAAATCATATTCTTATATTTTAAAAATGATTTAAAGCACCCTTACATTTTTTAAAATTGTACTCACACTTTTTTATCAATTAGTTATAATGAAATGAAGATACATACATATATTCTACGCATGCTACATATTTCAATAACCGTTAAAAGTAACAGAAAATTTGAACATATTTGTGTGATTTATAGATTTTATATCTTATTAACAACACGATTTATTCTATAAATTGTAATTATCCGTCAAAATCTTCTGTTATTTTTAACAAAATTGTAACTTGTGGCATGTATAGAATAAGTATATCTCAATTTCGTTAAAACTAATTAATAGAAAGGGTGTAATCTACAATTTTACAAAGTGCAAAGGGTACTTAAAATCATTTTAAAAATAATGGGGTAGTAATTAAGAAATAATCTAAAGTATAGGGGTGTGTATTGTATTTAACTCTTAGAAAAATATACTTGGAAGAAACTTTTGAAAATGATAATTTCAGTAGTCGCATTTAAAAAAAAAAAAATTTGGCAGAGGATTGAACAACTCTCTTGACGATGAAACTACATGTTTAGGACCAATCACTATAGAAAATTAGGCTATTTCAAATTTTTTTTATCAAACGTTATTAACAACCTTTAAAAAAATATTATATTCATCAACAAATATTTAAATCCTTTAAAAAATCTAACAGTTTTTTCTTTTTTAATTTTCAAAAGCCTTCGTAAAGAAAAATATTTGTCAACAAATTATTATTAAAAATAAAAAAACCTTTGAAATATATGTTCACACAGAGAAATTTCTAAGTAAAGAAATTAAATGCGGAATGCAATATATTTGTATTGATGAATTTAATGTTACAATCTCTAATGAATTTATCCTCTGATGCTTTCTCAAAAATATAAACTTTGATGCGAGGACCGATTGACGTATTTCTTGGATCGTTGGACTGAATCTTCGGCTTTTGGGCTTGTGAAGAGTCAATCGATTTGTTGCGGTCTTGAAGCTTGAATACTAAAGTCTTTGGAACTTGCGAGAATTTAGTCTTCAACAATTTGTCTTCAAGATGGTCGTCACGAGAAGCTTTAAAGTCTTCGAAGTCGTCAACGTTTAGGGTATTCGATCTTCGGGATCTCTGGTTTTCAAGAAGTCTTCAAAGAGTCTTTGGTCTTCGAAGAGTATTTGGTCTTCAAAAAGTCTTTAGTTTTTTAGAAGTCTTCAATCTTCAAGGCTTCGTTCTTTAAAGTCTTCAATCTCGATCTCGAGGTCTTCGATCTTCAAAGAAAATTTGGTCTTCGGGAAGTCTTCGATCGTCAAACTCTTTAATCTCGATCGTCTTCGTTGTTCTTCGAGGTCTTTGATCTTCAAAGTCTTCAGTCTTTTCTCTGAATCTTCTCTGTTGTTGACCTCTTCAAATAATGAATGACCTACTCTATTTATAGAGTTTTCTATGGGCCTTTGGTGGATATGAGCTATTTGATTTGGGCCTAATCGCCACGTGACATATTTTCGTTGGACTAATTTATGTCATCCAATGGCCAAGAAAAAGACATGTGGCATCATTTGATTTGCCAATTTAATGTCTTTTAATTTAATTTAAAGACACGTGTCAATTTATGATTGATTTTTGTTTAATGACGTGTAATTTTGTCATTGGCTTGAATAATTTATAATTTGACAAATTTTCTCTTTCTACAATATATATTAAATTTTATTGAAGGATATTTGAAAACCAAAAGAGTGGATCCGATGCTTTCTGTAATTATAGGCAAAATTACATGCTTGATATTATATTTGCTGAATTCTGATATCAAGGTTCTATTAGTTTTTTCAATTTTGATAAATTTTCTATATAGTGATTTCCTTTGTCAATTAATGAATGTTAAAAAAGAAAAAAAAAGTAATTACTAAAATAGTATATTTTTATTTATTAATTATTGAAATGTTAGAACTTTTGAAAAATTATTAAAATAGCATAATTGTAGTTCAATAATTTAATGAATTATAATTCAATAATTTATTGAACTAAAAAAAAGTAAAAAAAACAAACAAATTCATTAAAAAAAATAATGAAAAATAAACAATTAGCACGATAAATGATTGAACTTACACTTAAAAAGGTAAAAAAAAAAAACATACAAATTCATTAAATACCCATGAAAAATAGTTCTTGAAACTATAGTTCAATAATTTTAATGAATTACAATTATGTTATTTGAGTAATTTTTAAAAAGTTTTGACATTTTAGTAATTAATATTCAAAATTATACTATTTGAGACAAATTCTAAAAAGTAAAAATACTATTTTTAAAACTTATGAAAATATTATTAATTTTTAAACAAAAATTAAAAAAGTTCAATTTAAAAAACAAAGATTGTTTAGATTGTAGTTATAATTAAAAGAATTGTGTCAACAAATGAATGATAATAAAATGATAACTTAAAAAAAATGGAGTTTCACATGTCTTACGAATGACAATGTCAATTCTCAATCCTTAATTAGATTTCATGTCTTAAATTTAGGATTTGGAATTTGGGGTAATGACAATGTGCATTGCATAGCAAGCACCGCCTTCAATTTTAAATTACTTGTGCACATACATAATCATTATGCTTTTAATTTAATTAACTTATTCAATACCATAATTATGGTTTGAAATAATCATTATGCTTTTAATTTAATTGACTTTTTGCAATACCATAATTATATATTTGATTTTGTGTGGTGACTAAATATATTATAAATAAAACTTAGCTTTCACCTATTAAACAAGATCTTCTACTTACCGTGATTAATGATTAGCCTCATTGCTATTGGCTGTTGCTAATTAAATGACACATGTACCTCTTAATTACAATTGTCAAGCTAAATGAAAATGGAATTTTAATTTTGGAACGTTCTTCTTCCTTTAATTTTTTTTTTCCATAGTGATTGAAATTTTTTCTTTTTCTTTTTTTTTAAGTAAAGGAAACCTCAACTTTCTATTATAAAATAAAACAGTCTTCTTTAAAATTTAAACCAATTGATATAAATTTTAAATATAATTAATAATTAAAATTTAAAGCCATAAGTTTTTTTTTTAAAAATTTACATAATATAAAATGAAATTCAAGCATTTATGGAATGTCTTTTTTTTTTTTAATTTTCATGGATAGTTATATATCTATATTTCGAAGATTATGTTATCAATTTGTACCAGAGAAAAAAAATAGTTATCAATTTTTTAAAATTAATATTTATTATATTAGTTTGTTTCTCCAATTCCATATTGAAAATAATTAATTATCATTTTAATAAAGTTACAAGTTTTAGTTAGAGTTTTATTTTAAAATAAAATATACATATTAAAATTATCTCAAATATTCATCAAGTATGTGAGATAATTTGAATGGTTCATAAATCATCAATTTGGTTTATTTCATGACACAATATAAATAATAATATTTTAAATATATACTTGTAAACTAATTATTAAAAAAAAAATCAATTTATGCATTAGTAAAAATCCATCGCCTTTTTATTTACCCTTTCTTACGTGAAACAAATATTAAAAGGAAAAAGAGAGATTCCAGAATGAAGTTTCCATTTTCATTTAATTTTGTAATTACAATTAAGAGGATACAGGTGTCATCTAATTAGCAAGTAGTTTCATTATGCCCGATTGATTGAATAATTTCTCCTCAAGTAGTTAGAGTGTATGTCGAGTCTTGATAGTCAGTACGTATTAAAAGACTTAGGGGTGAAACCGGTTCGGTTCGGTTCGGTTTTTCAATGAATTTTAAAAACCGGATCGGTTGGGTTTCGAACGATTTTTGTTGAATTTTATACATTTATCTAAGTATAAAATTTGAGAATTAAAAAGTAAGTTGAAAGGCCAAGTAATGAGGTGAAGAGGAGAAGTTGAAGTTTTTGGGAAAGTGCAAAAGTCATTTGTCCCACATTGGAAAGAAGTCGACTTCTCCACCTCTATATATAATATTCTAAAGTGTTAGACCCTCTGGGATACCAAAGATATATTTTGCGAGAATCAAGCACATACCCAATCTTGGGTGGTCGCCGCTCGACCTGGATAGGTCACAGGCTTTGGGCTCTTTGAGATCAAGTATATTCTTTTATTAAAAGAGTATTTAATTTCTTTTTGAATTTCGAAAACTGTAATAGACGGATCTTAATATCTTTAGCCGTTTCTGGTAACAACGAACAGTGAGTTACATAACAAAATTAATTCTGGAATTTAATCCCATAATTGAATTTTGTTTTTGCAGTTACGAATTCATTTCTCTATAAATAGGAAACAAATTCTTCATTCTTCTTACACTAAAATTATTAGCTTTCTCTGTTTCTCTTCCGTCTTTCTTTTCATCTCAATTTATGTCAACTGGAGAGCTGTTATATGGGGGTTCTGTCGGGTTTGTGCGTATCTTATTGTTGTTCTCACGAAACACTTCATCTAATCCAGCCGCGTCGAACTACAAATAATCCGAGCAGGGCAATATCGACTTCAGGACAACGGCCTGACCGTGATTTGAAGTAGTAACATTCTCCTTCAAATTTTCGTTTATTCTGTATTTGTTATTACTAATAAGATCTTCTTTCTGTATCTCAGTATTTATCCAATATATTTTGGCTACTTTTTTGTTAAATTCCATTGTTATTTCCAACAGTTTTTACCGGTTCAATTTTTCGGTTTCTCGGGTTTTCTAGTCAAGAACATTTGCATTTAGTTTAAAGATAAAATCCTCTTATATTGAAGAGTGAAACAAAACAAAACAAAATCAAACATAAACAAAAACTTAGTTAAAAAAAATTATATTAATAAATAAACAAAATATAAAATAAAATATAGTGATAAATATATATATATATATATTTATGTATATATATATAAAAAAAAAACCATTTTTGTAGGTGGGCTGGGTTTGGGTTGGCTGGGGCAAGGGGAAAGTTGGGGTGGGAAGTGGGCTGGGGTAAGGGGAATGGGGCTGGGCAGTACGTTGGGGGAAGGGGGAAATGAGGAAGGGGTTGGGATTTTTACATTTTTTTTAGAGGTCGGTTCGGTTCGGTTCTTTAAAAATAGAAATAGAACCGTTTGGTTTTTCCTAGTTCGGTTTTATTTTTTGGTTTTTCTTTCACCCCTAAAAGGACTTGATCATAGGAGGAATCGAAAATAATAACATCAAAAGATAATATTATAATATTTGTTGTAGCTATCCCTTTTTAAATATCATGTCTATTACTCTTAAAAACATCATATTTTTACCTTCTCGAACTAATAGTTCAATAATTTATTGAACTATAATTATGCTATTTGAGTAGTTTTTGAAAAGTTACAACATTTTAATAATTAGTACGTAAAAATATGGTATTTCAGTAACTGCCCCTTAAAATATCCATGCAAAAATCCCTTTGAATTTTTTTTATTACTCACCAAAATTTTCTAGATAAATATTTATGTAAGTCCTTGGAGTATAGTTTTTCTATAAAATAATATAACGTTGAGCCTACAATTTGTAATTTAATTAGTACTTATAGAATATGTAAGTGAGTATTAAGAATCTCACATCGGAAAGATGAAATAACTTAATGTTGTATATAAAATCTAATGGTCACTCTCTCATTATTAAATTGGTTTTGGATGAAAGCCCATAATTATTATTATGGTCTCATAAGATTTTGAATTTCCAGCCTTTATGATAACGTTTCATCCCCATTTATTTTTTAAAAGTTATTAACAACCTTTAAAAAAATATTATATTCATCAAAAAATGTTTAAATCCTTTAAAAAAATCTTACCGTTTAAAAAAAAAAAAAACAAAGCCTTCATAAAATATATTTATCAACAAAAAACCTTTGAACGATATTTGAAAATCTTTGAAAAAAAAAGAAGTGGATAGCGCCATGGCCGAGCCCATGCTTGGCTTACAAGGCCTGGTTAATAAGCATGTCTGGCCTAAACCTGGACTTGAGTTTAAAATGATAAGTCCAATCTTAATCCACGGGCTTGAATCCATAGAATAAAATGTAAAATGGGTCAGGCCGGGTCCATTTTTAGAGTCTTGGGCTTACCATTTCACCATATCATATGACGCTTTATGGAATTATAGACAAAATTACATGCTTGATAAAAAAATAGGTCGCTCGCTTCAAATAATCATATGATGTTCCTTTTTACCATCATATGTATACATCGACCTTTCAATTTTCTTTTCCCCTACGTCTTAAACCCTAAATCATCGAGTTTTTCATGATCAAGATGAGATATTATATTGGTGATTCAATTTCTTCTTCATTAAAATCATTATTCTTCGTCGAGTTCAATTCTAGATGCATATTCACAAATACTCCTCTCATTTTTCAAGCATATTCACCTTCCATTAATGGGCTATGTCTTTTGATGATATCAAGTTTCGTTAGTTTTTTCAATTTTGATAAATTTTCTATGTAATGATTTCTTTTCGTTAATTAATGAATGTTAAAAGAATACTATTTTTAAAACCGATGAAAATATTATTTTTTAAAATTAGAATTAAAGTTCAATAAAAAAAAACTTTTAAAATTTTATACTTTCGTAATTGTGGATTTTTTTTTTTTTTACTGTAAAAGAATTGGGTCAACAGATGAATGATGATAAAATGATATCTAAAAAAAAGGCAAAAATGGAGTTCCACGTGTCTTACGAAAAGTCAATTCTCAATCCTTAATGAGATTTCAAGTCTTAATTTAGGGATTTGGGCTTGGGTAGTGTGCACTGCATAGCAAGCACCGACCTCAAATTTTAATTACTTGTGCTTATACATAATTATTATACTTTCAATTTAATTAACTTATTCAATACCCTAATTATGTGGTTTGAAATAATCATTATTCTTTTAGTTTAACTGTCTTAATCATTACGATAATTATGTTTGATTTTTTGTGGATGACTAAATATATTATAATTAAAACTTAGCTTTCACCTATTAAACAAGATCATCTACTTGCCGTGATTAATAATAAGCCTCATTGGTGTTTTTATTTTATTTTGTTTATTTCTTTATCTCTATTTTTTTTTACTTACTAAAGTATTGACTAACATCCACAATAGTTAGAGTGTATATTAAGAGATCTTGATAGTAAAGACGTGTTAAGGGTGTCGTTTGGTTGACATGTTTAAGTTGTTAAATAGGGTTTGTTAAGTAAGAGGTGTTAACACTGTGTTTAGTTTGTACAAAACATTAAGAATGTTAAGTGTAAAATGTGTTGAAATTGTAAAAATGGATAGGTTTGTTAAAAATGAGGTTAACAAACCCATCATATTGGGTTTCAAAACTGAGAGACAAACACCTGGTTGGGGTTTGCGTAACCTCCAACTAGCTACCTAAAACTGACATCCAAACGGCCCAAAAGACTTGATAGTTGGAGGAATCAAACATAAAATAATAAATAATTAAGACTAATAATATCAAAAGATAAATATTATAATATTTATGGTAGCTATCCTTTTTTTTGGAAAAATATTATTAAATGACTACATTATAATCAAAATTACACTCTTTTCAAAAGAGTAACATATATGATATTTAATAATAATAACAAGGGTTAAATGCATTAATGACCCCTGCACTTTCAAACTTTTTTAATTTATATCCCTAAACTATCAATTTAGTTTTTTCCCCACACTTTTAATTGTCCAACTTCTGTTAAAAATAACGGTCCTAATTTTTTTTTATGTTCGAGGATATGTGAAAAGACTCCCCCTAACCTAACCATAGACAACTAACATGAGTCAATATATACCATTAACTGTAGACCCCTAATTTTGTCCGGTATTATTTAAAAATTAAAGTTTTTTTTAATTGAAAAGTAAAATAAAATAGACCTTTTTTTTTATCATAGTCATTTGAGATGAGCATATCTTTTAATTATCCTAATCTAAAGTTATTAAAATAAGAGGTGTTTTTTTTTTTTTTTTTTTTTTTTTTTTTTTTATAATGGAAAAGTGGAGAAGATGGGGAAAATGAGGTGGAAATTTAAGGAAAATAATTTTGTTAAAAAAAAGAGGATAGTTTTGAAAAATTAGATGAAAAGTGAACAATGAAATAATTGGAAAAGAGTGTAAAATTAGTCTTGCTAAAATAGGAAAAATTATGGATAAAGTTTTGGGTAAGCTAAAAGAAATGGAAGAGTGTAAAATTAGTTTTGCTAAAATAGGAAAATTTATGGATAAAAATTTGGTTAAGCTAAAAGAAGATTTAAAAATGAAAATGAAAATGGATATTAAATTTTAATTTTATTTTGGGCAAAAAGAGGGGGGGATGATATTTTGAATTCATAGACAAAAGAGGTAGGAAAAAAAGAGGGGGAAGAGGATAGGAAAATATTTTCAAAAAAATGGCTAAAAATGGAAAAATACAAAAAAATACAAAAATAATAAAAATTAAAATTAAAAGAAAACCTAAACCCTAACTTACCTCTATAAATTCATCTCATTCTCATATTTTCAAGAAGAGGGGGAGAGAGGCCCCCAATTTTATTTTTGAAACAAAAAACCATTCACCCAATCTCCCACTTTGAATTCCTCCATCTTTTTCCAACCACCATTCACTTCATCTCTCTTGTCTCCCTCTTTCCATACCTTTGGAAAAATAAAACCATCTCCCAACTCTCCTTCACTTACCATTCATAACTCAACCACATTTCACAAAAGAACCTTAAGTTTTCAACAAGCTTCCATCTCCTTCACCATTCTCATATCACCCAATTTTATTCATAAATCCATAAAATCATTTCCCACACCACCATCTCCCACTTTCACACACAAAGGGGACTCAAGAGGTAGTGGAAATATTCGCGGTAATCCTTTTTTTTTTTTATATAAGCATGCTAATTTCTTTAGTTACATAATTAGTGTTGAAGTTTTCTTTCTTCAAACAAAATAAGTTTGATTTTTCAAAAACTGTTTTTTTTAGGTGGAGTCTTTTATGTTCTAAGATAAATCGTGAGTTATATTTAATGTTTTTATTTATTTTATATTTTTTTCTTAAAACTAGACTTGAATATGAATCTATAGGAAAAAGAATCAACTAATTCCGATTTATGGTTTGAAAGTTATGATTTTTTAAAGTTTGTTGTTCAAATGAATTTATAGGCTACGGGATTTTCTGAGCATGTTCTATTTTGTGAATATTCTGTGCTTGTTTTTTTAGTTTAATATTTTATGACTATTTTTCCTTGAAAGTAGACTCATAAATAAAACTTTAGAAACAAGAATCACTCCGTTTCGTTAAGTATAAAAAAAGATATGATTTTTCAAAGTTAGTATAAAATTCTGCACAATTGTTTTTGTTGTAAAACGAGAATGAGGTACTTTTTCATGAAAATTTGTTTTGTTTTTTTTAATTAAAGATATGAACATTTTGGGAGTGATAGTTTTATTCGATTGTCATATTTTGTATGCCATATTTATATTTATGATTTATTTCCTTATCTTACACTAATTAACATTTATTATTTGTTAAGTTTATTGTTTTGTTTTTACTTAATGTTAAAAACTATTTTTTTTAAATAATTTTTTCTTTTTTTTTTCTTCAAAAACTCATACCAAAAAATTTCTATTATTAAAATTTGGGAGTACAAGAATACTTTGATCCCAAAGTTTATGAATTAAGAAATTTTATGGTATGATTTTAAAACCAATTTGAAATAACTTTTTCAAAACTTTTTTTCATACTACAAAAGTTTCCTATGAATTGAAATTTGGGAGTATAAGAATACTTTGATCCCAAATTTCATGAATTAAGAAATTTTATGGTATGATTTTAAACCCAAGTTGAAATAACCTTTTCAAAACTTTTACACTCCAAAAAAACTTCTTAGGAATTGAAATTAGGGAGTACAAGGATACTTTGATCCTAAATTTCATGAATTTAGAAGTTTTATGGCATGATTTTAAAACCAATTTAAATGATTTCTTAAAAAGTGTTTTCATCCTAAAAAACTTCCCACAATATAAAATTTGGGAGTACAAGGATACTTTGATCCCAAATTTCATGAATCAAGAAGTTTTATGGCATGACATATAAATCAAATTAAAAGATTTTTCTTCAAAACTTTCAATCCAAAGAGCTCTCTATAATTTGAAATTTGGGAGTACAAGAATACTTTGATCTCAAATTTCATAAAATGGAAAGTTTTATGGTTTGATAATTTTATCATTGATTTTCAAAAAAAATGTTTTCTAATGGCGTAATGCCACTCATAGTAATTTAATGATATCATTATAATGATTAATGATATGATCAAATTAACATGAGACATTTCAAAATAAACACACAAAACAAACTTTTTCCTAATGGCTTTATGCCACTCACAATTATTAACAATATCATTAAAATAATTAGTGATGTTGACTAATAAATGTGGGACATTCCAAAATAATAATAAAATCACTTTGTTTTAGTAAAAGGCATATAATGACATATTTGAGATAAACCAAAACAGTAATCGTTTTTTTAAAACGAATGTTTTAGGGTGCTAATACCTTCCTTAAACATGAATAAACTCCCGAACCCATTTTTTTTAAATCGCAGACCATTTTTATTTTCGTCTTTCTCGGGTGACCAATCACACCTTTTTAAAACCAATGATTGGTGGCGACTCCTGTTTTCTTTGTTGTTCTTTTCTTTAACCTATTTTCAGGATGGAAAAGGACATGTGCGTTTTTTTAGAGAGGGTCGGCCGCTCCGCGTCATTCGAGGGGGTAGCGACAGATGGCGACTCTGCTGGGGACAACTTTTGAGAGTCTTACTGTTTGATGGTTATCTCTTTCCTTTTATGTCATTAATGCCTTATTTTTCTTTTTGATTGTTTATCTTTCTTGTTATGACCATCATTCACACACATTCACAAACCTCCTACCCTGGGCTTACCCTTTTAGGGAGATGAGTATCGTAACCTTCGTGGAGTTTACTCCCGTGTAGGTACATGAAAATCTCACCCAAGTTAACCTAACCAGGATATCGGAAGGGGTGCTTTATTGTAAATGGGTCAACTCTTTCGGGATCTTGTTAGAGTACCCCTATTACAACAAAGACAACTTAGGGGCCTTTAGATAGATCCTTAGATTGATACTCCAACCACACTCGTCATCGATTTCATAAGTCATGTGTTAATTTTATAGTTGACATGTGTTATCCACTTGTAATGTTATTATTGTTAATTGTAATGTAATCCTTGTCTGTCTTATACTTGGCTATTGTGATTGTCATATAATTTTAATGTACTGTTATATGTTCATCTTCACTTTCAAATTCACACATGCATACTCACATAACCTTTGTGCATATTCAGTTTTGCAATTGTTTGCCTGATTTGCTATTATTTCTCACCATTTTATTTTAATTTATTTTATGCATGCTTATGATTGTCTATGTTTCTCATATGTGCCTTTTTCTTCACGCACTCAATTATTTGAGTTATGCATTAATTCATTTCTTTTAATTCTTAAAGCATAAAAAATAAAACAATAAATAAAGCAAAAATATCTTCTTTATTTTGTGTGTTTATCTCTTTTTAGTCATGAACAACACTTATTCTTTAAAATAAAGGTTTTGACTACAAAATTGATCATCCAACCCAACACCGCCACATTCCTAATCTAATCTCAGAGTGAAATCATGAGTGGGCAAGAGAATTCTCATGGTAAAGAAACAAGGCAAGAAATAGAATGATGAAGGGATAAATATTTTTTAAAAAAAATAATGGAAATGATACTGCCACGCAGAAGGGAGAGACAGTCAAGAAACCCCATAAGGTTATATCCTACCCTACCCTTATGAGTTTACTCATACCAATAGATGATCAAATGACCCAAAATGGAGATACCGGGTTCCTTTTTCTTTACCAAGACACTTTTACCCATCCCCGCAATCAAGCCAACAAGCACCAAATCCCATTTATATTCCTGATTTAGAGCGAAGAGTAAAGAGAAAAGATGATGATTCCTTATCGAAAGGAAATCTGAAGTATTTGGAAGAGAGATTAAGAGTTGTTGAAGGAGTCGATGCATTTGGAAGCATTGAAGCAAATCAATTATGTTTAATTTCTTGACGTGGTGATACCACCAAAATTCAAGGTTCCAGATTTTTTAAAAGTACATTGGGGTATCTTGTCTAAAAGGTCACTTGATCATGTATTGTAGAAAAATAGAAAACTCATATAAACAATGAGAAGTTGTTGATCCATTGTTTCCAAGATAATCCATTTGGACCTACAACTATATGGTATAATTAGTTGGATGGCTCACATGTGAGAAAATAGAAGTATCTTGCTGATTCTTTTCTAAAGCAATACAAACACAATTTGTATATAGCTCCTGATAGATTGGATCTCCATAGAATGGAGAAGAAAGTGATTGAAACTTTTAAAGAATATGCAAGAGGTGGAGAGAGATGGCAGTTGAAATACAACCACCATTAACTAACAAAGAGATGATCACCATGTTTTTAGACACTCTAAGATCGCCTTTCTATGACAAAATGGACGGTAATGTCTCCACTAAATTCTTAGATATCATTATCATAGAAGAAAGAATAGAGGCTGGGGTGAATCATGGGCGAATAGCTCATACCCTAAGGGATTCGATATGATCTAGAATTCTGACGTGGTTATCATGCTGGGGACATTGGACATTCAACAAAAAACTGCTTTAGGCTTAAGGGAAAAGTGAGAGCTTTAATAAAGGAAGGATTGTGGAGATTCAAGGATTTACCTAATGTTGAACAGAGCCATCTTCCCAACTGTGAATACAATCGGTGAAACAAAATCACTAGCTGTGTCAACTGGCTTATGAATGTTCAAGCAGTCAAAGTTTGTTTCTTTGGTACTTGTTACCTAAATTTGAAATTATGGCAAAGCTCTCCATGTTCTTTGGTTTAGTGCAAGAGTAATCTCTCATCTTATTTTGTTCATGTCCATCTCATTAGCTATCCCTAAGGCTATGAGATTTTCAAATAATGGGTTTATGCTGATTTTCTATAATAAAATACTTTTTCATTTCGAGTATATTTACTCCTTACTTTTTTTTCCCCTCACTAATTTCACCAATCTAGAATTGGGAGTACTAATTTCGACAATGAAATTTGAGGCTTTTCAAAATATAAATTTTAAAGTCAAAGTTTTAATGTCAATGTTAAAAGAAGGAATTTATGAAAATAATGACTTATAGTTATAATATGAAGCAATAGATTATTTTGAAAAAAAGGGAAGCGTGATCTTGATTGAAATCTCGATCCCCTGTGACTGATGATAGAATCATTCAGAGTCTCCAAAGTTTTGGAATAAAAAATGTTGTGTATTTTTTGAATTGGCTTAAAGTTTGTTTCATTTAGTTATGGCTCTTTATAGTAATCACACACAGTCTAACTTATCATTTTTGGAAGTTTAAAATTGTTTAAGAGTAAAAATAAATAAATTAGAAGACAAAATGAAATAGAATTAGGGGGTCATAACTCATGATCCTAGTGTTGTGAGAGTCGATGACTTAAAAACAAAATCTAGGGTTTGTTAGAAGTCAAATGATTTGATTAAATTAAGGAAAAAATAACAATGACTAATCATGCACGTAGTATAGAGCCTTAAATGTAATGAAACTTGCTTTGCAGTCGAGTCTATTAACATCGTTGAACATCTTACGTTTTTCTTGAACTTTAAGATTTTGGTATTAAGGCCTAATTTCTAAAAAAAAATTTCTTTGAAAAAAAGTCTTGTTTTCTCTTAATCAATAAGCAAAGAGATTTTCCGTACCCTATCTTATCAATTTAGAAGTGGCTAAAATATATCTTGCATAGGAAAGAAAATTCATTTGACAAACATTTATACTAATGACGTGAATTAACTTTTAAAAAGCTACAGTCTCTTTGAAATGTTTGTTTGAAAGAATGAACTCAAACTTTCTTTTGTTTATCTCGTGTTTTAAAAAAAATGAGTCTACATTTTAAAATTTTAGAC
This sequence comes from Gynostemma pentaphyllum, assembly GCA_028015215.1. Classification (NCBI taxonomy): domain Eukaryota; kingdom Viridiplantae; phylum Streptophyta; class Magnoliopsida; order Cucurbitales; family Cucurbitaceae; genus Gynostemma; species Gynostemma pentaphyllum. Next base: position 39,410,469 of record CM051348.1, on the reverse strand, counting down.
ATCATTGGCATCTTCCTTCTTCAAAATCTTTATAATTGATTAATCCAATAAAGCATGTTTAAAATTACCCTTAAAAAGAGAGGTTATTCTTGCACTAATAAATATATGAGATGCTGAAAGGAATAAAGACCAATTTCCTTCTACTCTAAGTGACGATCAAAGGTGTCAAACATTTGGGAAAAAGAAAGGCTTTGTTCTCATTCTCACTCATAGCAGTTGGAGACCCTACTCATTACTTGGATATGTGAATTACCAGCACTGAGATGAGAAAAAATATGTCATGACCAACTATGGGAAAAAGACAGTGATTATCTCAAAACAATCAAAAAGTCGTTTCAAACTGCAAGTTCATATACACTGGGACAATTAGAGTAGTTTTGTTCTTCCTTTGAGACGTTCAAAGAGCCTTCTTATTCTCAGGATATAAGGATATCGGTGTTGGGTAAAATGCAAGTTACATTATCCTTCAGATTAAAGGAAGCTGAGGTCATTATGTGTTAAGCAATGTTATTTTCACCATTGTTGAGTCAACACCCATGGAATTTGATAATTATTATCACGAGGTTATAAATACTGGGGCAAGCTAATGGCTGCAATCTGTAGAATATAAAAAGAGGAACGTTTGTTTTCGTCTAAAGCAATCCAAGAGCTTTTACGTTCAAGACACTAATGAAGTCTTGTGAACCTGAAGAAATAAAAAAAAAAACCTTTTGAGTATTGTGAGATCAACAATACTGGGGCAAATTTCGTGAAAGAGTCACGAAATTTTTAGATATTGGGGCAAATTTTGCGAAACGAGTCACAAAATTTTCTGTGTTGAGACGATTTAAAGATTTTTATTTTGAATAATTGGAAATTTTACATGGAAATTTGATGAAGAGGATAATGAGACAAAATGCCTTTTCATCTAAGGTCAAGGTCTCTGAAATTTACTACATTGGATGAGATATCAAGAGATCATAGGATGAGAATAATCGTATACACTCATGATTAGAATCAGAGTCTTTACAATTAGAAATGAATTTAGGTTTGGGTTGGAAATATTTTATAAAACATATTTTAACAAACATGATTTTGATATGAATGAGAACAAATGCATGTTTTCCCTTCGATTACTCAATCATTAGAGTTTATGGTACTTTTGTACCTTCTTATCCCCAAATTTTGTAAAGATTTCCAAACTTTTTTCAATCTAACGGAGCTTGTTTACCCCTTCCTGTTTTTCAAGCGTGTCTTGTTTACCCTTGACCATTCATTTGAACCATGTTTGTTTGCTCCTGCATGTTCACTTAATCAAACAAAGTTTATTTACCTCTGTCTGTTTTCCTCATCGAGTGTGACTTTTCCACCTTTGATCGTTCAACCGAATAATGCTTGTTTACCCAATATGTTCACTTCTTCGAGCGTGTCTTGTTTACCCCTGTCGTTCATTTGAACAATGCTTGTTTACTCTTCCATGTTCACCCCTGTTTGTTCTCTTCTTCGGGCGTGTCTTGTTTACCCCCGACTACCAATCGAACAATGGTTGTTTACCCCTACTATTTCATTGAATTGAATATATCTTGTTTACTCCAGATCGTTCATATGAATAAAGCTTATTTTTACATTGCATTCTTCTGGACAAAACCCGGTCCACATTTTTAATCATGGACAAGAATCGGTCCACATTTTATTGCATCATACTTTTTTGATAGAATCAGTCTACATTCAATTACATCATACTTTTTTTGGACAAGAACTGGTCCATATTTTACCATACTACTTTTTTTAAACAAGAATTGGTCCACATTTAAATACATTGCGTATTTTCGGACAAGAACCGGTCCACATTTTTATATTGTACCTTTTGGACAAGACCTGGTCCATTTTATTGCTTTCTTTAGGACAAGAACCGGTCCATGTTTTTATAATGTATCTTTCAGACAAGACCCGGTCCATTTTTATTACTTCCTTTCGGACAAGAACCGGTCCATAATTTTATATTATACCTTTTGGACAAGACCTGGTCCATTTTATTGCTTTCTTTAGGACAAGAACTGGTCAATGTTTTTATACTGTATCTTTCGGACAAGACCCGGTCCATTTTTATTACTTCTTTTCGGACAAGAACCGGTCCATAATTTTATATTGTACCTTTTGGACAAGACCTGGTCCATTTTATTGCTTTCTTTAGGACAAGAACCGGTCCATGTTTTTATACTGTATCTTTCGGACAAGACCCGGTCCATTTTTATTACTTCTTTTCGGACAAGAACCGGTCCATAATTTTATATTGTACCTTTTGGACAAGACCTGGTCCATTTTATTGCTTTCTTTAGGACAAGAACTGGTCCATGTTTTTATACTGTATCTTTCGGACAGGACCCGGTCCATTTTTATTACTTTCTTTCGGACAAGAACCGGTCCATAATTTATATTATACCTTTTGGACAAGACCTGGTCCATTTTATTGCTTTCTTTAGGACAAGAACTGGTCCATGTTTTTATACTGTATCTTTCGGACAGGACCCGGTCCATTTTTATTACTTCCTTTCGGACAAGAACCGGTACATAATTTTATATTATACCTTTTGGACAAGACTTAGTCCATTTTATTAATTTCTTTCGGACAAAAACTGGTCCGCATTTTATTATATTGCTTTATTTTAGATAAGAACCGGTCCACAGTTTTTTTTATTGCCCTTTTGGACGAGAACCGGTCTATGCTTTTTATTTCTATCTTTTGGACAAGACATGGTCCATGTTATTGCTTTTCTTTCGGACAAGAAATGGTCCATGCTTTTAAACAAGGCTTGATTTAGGTTCAAACCTCTTTGAATTTAAATAGGCCTTTTCTGTCTAATTTTTAAATAATACCGACTAAATCAAGTCTACGTCTTTGTCCACCTTTCAATTCTGTAAGGATGAACAAAGAGGGGCAAACTGTAGACCCCTAATTTTGTCCGGTATTATTTAAAAATTAAAGTTTTTTTTAATTGAAAAAAAATAAAATAGACCTTTTTTTTTATCATAGTCATTTGAGATGAGCATATCTTTTAATTATCCTAATCTAAAGTTATTAAAATAAGAGGTGTTTTTTTTTTTTTTTTTTTTTTTTTTTTTTTTAATAATGGAAAAGTGGAGAAGATGGGGAAAATGAGGTGGAAATTTAAGGAAAATAATTTTGTTAAAAAAAAGAGGATAGTTTTGAAAAATTAGATGAAAAGTGAACAATGAAATAATTGGAAAAGAGTGTAAAATTAGTCTTGCTAAAATAGGAAAAATTATGGATAAAGTTTTGGGTAAGCTAAAAGAAATGGAAGAGTGTAAAATTAGTTTTGCTAAAATAGGAAAATTTATGGATAAAAATTTGGTTAAGCTAAAAGAAGATTTAAAAATGAAAATGAAAATGGATATTAAATTTTAATTTTATTTTGGGCAAAAAGAGGGGGGGATGATATTTTGAATTCATAGACAAAAGAGGTAGGAAAAAAAGAGGGGGAAGAGGATAGGAAAATATTTTCAAAAAAATGGCTAAAAATGGAAAAATACAAAAAAATACAAAAATAATAAAAATTAAAATTAAAAGAAAACCTAAACCCTAACTTACCTCTATAAATTCATCTCATTCTCATATTTTCAAGAAGAGGGGGAGAGAGGCCCCCAATTTTATTTTTGAAACAAAAAACCATTCACCCAATCTCCCACTTTGAATTCCTCCATCTTTTTCCAACCACCATTCACTTCATCTCTCTTGTCTCCCTCTTTCCATACCTTTGGAAAAATAAAACCATCTCCCAACTCTCCTTCACTTACCATTCATAACTCAACCACATTTCACAAAAGAACCTTAAGTTTTCACAAGCTTCCATCTCCTTCACCATTCTCATATCACCCAATTTTATTCATAAATCCATAAAATCATTTCCCACACCACCATCTCCCACTTTCACACACAAAGGGGACTCAAGAGGTAGTGGAAATATTCGCGGTAATCCTTTTTTTTTTTATATAAGCATGCTAATTTCTTTAGTTACATAATTAGTGTTGAAGTTTTCTTTCTTCAAACAAAATAAGTTTGATTTTTCAAAAACTGTTTTTTTTAGGTGGAGTCTTTTATGTTCTAAGATAAATCGTGAGTTATATTTAATGTTTTTATTTATTTTATATTTTTTCCTTAAAACTAGACTTGAATATGAATCTATAGGAAAAAGAATCAACTAATTCCGATTTATGGTTTGAAAGTTATGATTTTTTAAAGTTTGTTGTTCAAATGAATTTATAGGCTACGGGATTTTCTGAGCATGTTCTATTTTGTGAATATTCTGTGCTTGTTTTTTTAGTTTAATATTTTATGACTATTTTTCCTTGAAAGTAGACTCATAAATAAAACTTTAGAAACAAGAATCACTCCGTTTCGTTAAGTATAAAAAAAGATATGATTTTTCAAAGTTAGTATAAAATTCTGCACAATTGTTTTTGTTGTAAAACGAGAATGAGGTACTTTTTCATGAAAATTTGTTTTGTTTTTTTTAATTAAAGATATGAACATTTTGGGAGTGATAGTTTTATTCGATTGTCATATTTTGTATGCCATATTTATATTTATGATTTATTTCCTTATCTTACACTAATTAACATTTATTATTTGTTAAGTTTATTGTTTTGTTTTTACTTAATGTTAAAAACTATTTTTTTTAAATAATTTTTTCTTTTTTTTCTTCAAAAACTCATACCAAAAAATTTCTATTATTAAAATTTGGGAGTACAAGAATACTTTGATCCCAAAGTTTATGAATTAAGAAATTTTATGGTATGATTTTAAAACCAATTTGAAATAACTTTTTCAAAACTTTTTTTCATACTACAAAAGTTTCCTATGAATTGAAATTTGGGAGTATAAGAATACTTTGATCCCAAATTTCATGAATTAAGAAATTTTATGGTATGATTTTAAACCCAAGTTGAAATAACCTTTTCAAAACTTTTACACTCCAAAAAAACTTCTTAGGAATTGAAATTAGGGAGTACAAGGATACTTTGATCCTAAATTTCATGAATTTAGAAGTTTTATGGCATGATTTTAAAACCAATTTAAATGATTTCTTAAAAAGTGTTTTCATCCTAAAAAACTTCCCACAATATAAAATTTGGGAGTACAAGGATACTTTGATCCCAAATTTCATGAATCAAGAAGTTTTATGGCATGACATATAAATCAAATTAAAAGATTTTTCTTCAAAACTTTCAATCCAAAGAACTCTCTATAATTTGAAATTTGGGAGTACAAGAATACTTTGATCTCAAATTTCATAAAATGGAAAGTTTTATGGTTTGATAATTTTATCATTGATTTTCAAAAAAAATGTTTTCTAATGGCGTAATGCCACTCATAGTAATTTAATGATATCATTATAATGATTAATGATATGATCAAATTAACATGAGACATTTCAAAATAAACACACAAAACAAACTTTTTCCTAATGGCTTTATGCCACTCACAATTATTAACAATATCATTAAAATAATTAGTGATGTTGACTAATAAATGTGGGACATTCCAAAATAATAATAAAATCACTTTGTTTTAGTAAAAGGCATATAATGACATATTTGAGATAAACCAAAACAGTAATCGTTTTTTTTAAAACGAATGTTTTAGGGTGCTAATACCTTCCCTAAACATGAATAAACTCCCGAACCCATTTTTTTTAAATCGCAGACCATTTTTATTTTCGTCTTTCTCGGGTGACCAATCACACCTTTTTAAAACCAATGATTGGTGGCGACTCCTGTTTTCTTTGTTGTTCTTTTCTTTAACCTATTTTCAGGATGGAAAAGGACATGTGCGTTTTTTTAGAGAGGGTCGGCCGCTCCGCGTCATTCGAGGGGGTAGCGACATTAACCATCCCCCAAGTTAATACTTCTACCTCTTATATTCAAGTTCAGATAATAACGATACTATCGATTACAATATCGATTCTCTGACTAGCAGCAACATAGTCATTGTGGAGAGAGGAAGCCATTTTCATAGACATACAAATATAACTAAAGCCGATGATGAACGGTTTACCACAAAATTAAATCAATTAGACATTATGAAAGCTCCCGTTATGATGATATATTTCTAAAAGATTATTTGAAAGATAGAAATTGGCTGCATAGAACAAATGATAAGTCTCATTTGGGTTCCGTCTTTGATAATGGATTTGAACCTTTGCCAGAGCCTTTTGGACAAAATGTGGTGGATTTGAACCTTTGCTAAGGCTATTGTTGTTGGTGATTATGATTACACCATTGCATTTTGAACGAGATAGAAAGAAGAATTAATTGGGGAATGGATTAATGGTAAATATTGACTAATGTTAGTTGACTATTGTTAGGTTAGAGTCAAAAAAGTCTTTTCACATATCTTTGAACATAAAAAAAATATGATCTGTTAATAGATTTATTGAATAGAAATTAGACAATTGAAAGTGTTGAGGTGAAAAAAAGCTAAATTGATGGTTCAGGAGTGTAAATTAAAAAAACTTGAAAGGACAAAGGTCTTCGATGAATTTAACCCTAATAATAATTAAACCTAAGCATAGTTCAAATTGTTTGGTATCTACTTCATTTCTAGAGAATAAAGATTCGAGTGTCTCTTCTCCTATTTTGATGTAAATTATCTAATAAAAAGTATAAATTTTCTTTAAACAAGATGGTCCTTCTCATTAGGGGTGAGGAAAAAATTAAAAGAAATCAATAAATTGAAATAAAAGAATAGTTTGATTAGATTTTTTAAGGATCATCCCTTTATTCAATTTAAAATACAACGGGATCTTTTTCTTTTCGTTCGGTTTATTGATTATAAAATTGAAAAAATTAAACGGAAGCAAATGAATGATTAAAAATCTGTCAAACGTTGTTTAGTGACTTTAGTCTTCTAGTTAGGTTAAATATATAATTTATCTCTAATATATACACCATTTTTTATTTGACAACTATAATTTTTTAAGTTTCAATAATATCTCTAAAATATTAATATTTTCAACAAAATCGCAAACCCATAAATCTCAAGCCAATAATATTTTTAAAATTTGGTAAACTACTCTATGATGTGATTATTAAAAAAATATTTTTTTTGATATGTAGATCTTTATCGGCAAAGATTCTTTTTTATTATTATTAATAGAGTTAGTGAGTTGAGATAGGACTTTATGAATTTTTTCAGATAATGTTAACTCTATAAATTATGGAAGGGAGAAAAATCAAACTAGTCACTTTTGAGGGCATATTTAACAAAACAGCCACATTTTTTAAAAATTATTAGATTAACCAATTTTTACTATTCAAATTTTAAATATACCAAATCTACCCCATTCCTTATATCAAGTATAGTCTGACACGTCTGACAATTCCTTATATTACGTATATCTGACATTTCTGATATTTTTCCTTTCCCAATACTTTCTTTCCCAAGACATTTTTTCTTCCCTAATTTTTCGTATATTCAGTATATCGTGCATATTTTTTTATTGTATTTGATATATTTTATACATTTTCAATATTTTTTAGTAAATACTTTATTTCGATTTTGTATTATTGCATTTTGTATGTTTTGAAATATTTTGATGTTAATTCATTTTTTTATATTGTTTTTAGTATATTGGATAGATCGTTCTCTCATGTAAAATGTGCTTATCTTCTAGTATATTGAGTATATCGTCCTCCAATTTGTAAGTGCATTTGAAAAATAACACGGGTATGTAAATATACGTTTATACATGTCATTTAACATGTAGACCCCTAATTTTGTCCGGTATTATTTAAAAATTAAAGTTTTTTTTAATTGAAAACTTTGAGATAAAATTGACCATTTTCTTTTCTCATAATTAATTGAAATGAGCACATCTTTTATAATTATGTTAATCCAAAGGTATTAAAAGAAAAATGTTTTTTAATTATTATTTATTATTAATAGATATAAGTGGAAAAGAGTGAGAGAAAAAAAAGTCTTAATAAAATAGGGAAAATTAGGGATGAGAATTTGGATAAACTAAAAAAATGAAAGAGTGGAAAATAAGTCTTGCTAGAATAGGGAAATTTATGGATAAAAAATTGGTTAAGCTAAAAGATGATTTTAAAATTAAAATGAAAATGGGTATTAGAATTAAAAAAAGAAAAAGAAAAAAAAAGGTGTTTGTAAAATTGGATGAAAAGTGAATAATGAGAGAAATGGAAAAGAGTGTAAAAAAAGTGTTGCCAAAATAGAAAAAGTTATGGTTAAAAATTTAGTTAAGCTAAAAGAGGATTTAAAATTAAAATGAAAATGAGTATTAAATTTTTATACTATTTTGAGAAGAGTGAGAAATTTTGAATGGGTTAATTTCATATTAGACCATAATAAATAGGTATAATAGCATTAATACTTATATGTTTTATAAATTAGCAAACTTACCCACTTTAACTCCATGCGCCGTTTAAGGGAACAATGAAAAGACGTTTTCTGCCCTCTATTTATTATGGTCTACAACATTTAAGGAAAGTGCATAATGGTAATTGTTCAAAACGGAAAACGTGGGATCACCGCCATTTATGGTGTTTTTTGGTCAAAATTGATATTAAAAAAACACAACCGGTATTAGTGAATAAATGTGAATTAATGTGGATATTCTTGATAATATTTCATTTTGAATTCATAGACAAAGAAGGTAGGAAAAAAGAGGGGGAAAAGGGATAGGAAAATATTTTCAAAAAAATGGCTAAAAATGGAAAAATGCAAAAAAAAAAAAAATTAATAAAAAGGAAAATTAAAAGAAAGCCTAAACCCTAACTTACCTCTATAAATTCATCTTATTCTCACATTTTCAAGAGAAAGGAAGAAGCCCCCAATTTTCATAAATTTTTTACCATTCAGTCAATCTCTCATCTCCAATTCCTCCATCTTTTCCCAACCACCATGCATTCATCTCTCCTTTTTCCTCTCTTCATACCTTGAAAAAAAAAACAAAACAAAAACCATCCCACCTTTCTTTTTATCATTTACCAAATCATAAATTTACACCATTCACAAAAGAACCTCCCAACTTTCCATCACTCACCAAATCTCTCATAACCATTATCTCCACTCCTCCACCATTCTCATATCATTTAATTGTATCCAATAACTTTATCCTCTCATTTTCACACACAAAGGGGATTCAAGAGGTAATAAAGATGTCATGCTAATTTTCATTTTTACATGGGTATGCTTATTTATTTATCTAGTTACATGATTGGTGTTGAGTTATTTCCATCTTCAAATAAAATAAGTTTCATCTTTCAAAAACTATTTTTTTTAAGTTGAGTCTTTTATGTTCAAATACATTCTGAAAAAAGAATCAACTAATTCCGATATGTGGTTTGAAAGTTATGATTTTTTGAAATTTATTGTTCAAATGAATTTATATGCTACGGGAATTTCTGAGCATGTTCTACTTCATGATGTTTCTGTATTTATATGTTTAGTTTAATTATTTATGATTATTTTTATTTGAAACTAGACTCATAAAGGAAAATTTAGAAACAAGAATCACTTCATTTCGTTAAGTATAAAAAAAAGATATGATTTTTCAAAATTGGTACAAAATTCTTCATACGTTTTTTTTGGTTAAACAAAAAATGAAGCATTTTTCTTTCATAAAAATTTGATTTTTTTGTCTATAAAACATGAATGTTTTTTGAAGTGATGGTTTTATTTGATTGTCTTATTTTTATATGTCATATTTATGTTTATGATTTATTTCCTTAGCTAAAATTAATTGACATCTATTTTTGGTTAAGTTCATTGTTTTGTGTACTTAATGTTAAAAACCAATTTATTTTAAAAAGTAATTTTTTACTTCAAAACTCATCTTAAAAGGATTTTTCTTTTCCTCTTCAAAACCTATCTTTACAAAAGTTTTCTTAAATTTTGAAATTTGGGAGTACGAGGATGCTTTGATCCCAAATTTCATAAATTAAGAACTTTATGGTTTGATCTTAAGAATTTTAAAATTACCTTTTTTCAAAAAGGAAAATATTCATTTTAAAAATTTCTTAGAATATAAAATTTGGGAGTACAAGGATGCTTTGATCCCAAATTTCATGATTTAAGAACGTCATGATTTCATATTAAGAATCAACTAAATAATTTATTTTCTTAAAAACCCATTCTTCCAAAAATTCTAAAAAAAATTGAAATTTGGGAGTACAAGGATGCTTTGATCCCAGATTTCATGATTTAAGATTATTTATGGTTTGAAAAAAAACCACTTTATAAAAAGGAATTGCTAGGATGCTAACTTTCCTAATTTTAAATATTTGAAAACTCTTTAAGGGAATTTGAGGGGGTAAGGACGCTTTCTTCTCAAACATCTTAAGATGAGAAGTCTTGTGGTAGGATGCTATAATGAGACTTCATTTTTTAATGGCTTTATGCCACTCATATTTAAATTACTCATATCATTATAATGATTAATGATGTGATCAAATAAATATGAGACATTTTAAAATAAACACAAAAAAACATTTTTTCTAATGGCTTCATGCCACTCACAATTATTTAACAATATCATTAAAGTAATTAGTGATATTGATTAAACGTATGTGGGAAATTTCAAAATAAATTAAAAAAAATATTTTGTTTAAGTAAAAGTTTTTAATGACATAAAAGAGAATAACCAAAACAGTAATCGTTTTTAAAACGAATGTTTAGGGTGCTAATACCTTCCCTAAACATGAATAAACTCCCGAACCCATTTTTCAAATTTCGCAAACTATTTTATTTTTGTCTTTCTCGGGTGACCAATCACACCCATTTCAAAACCAATGATTGGTGGCGACTCCTGTTTTGTTTTTCTTGTTCTTTTCTTTTACTATGTTGTCAGGTTAGTAAAGGACTTGTGTGCGTTTTTTTTAAAAGGGTCGGCCTCTCCGCGTCATTCGAAGGGGTAGCGACATAGCCTACAAATGAAAACAAAAGAGCATTAATACATCATACTTAATATGCAAAATAAACAATCAATATATATTACGTATATTACATAGTGTACGGATAGTAAAAAAATATAAAAGAAGAAGAAAAACAGAACAAATGATGGGAATACGTTGACCATGTTTTGTAAATATGGTATGTTGAGTATATCATCCTCTGCTTCGTAAATACATTTGAGAAAAAGTGAAAATGTAAGTATGTAATATACATGTCATTTAATCTGCAAAAGAAAAACGAAAGAGTGTTAATTACACAATACTTAATATTAAAAAAAATACTAAATATGCAAACAGACAAGAGGAAATGATTTATTACGTATAGTACGTATATTACATAATGTACGGCTAACAAAAAAACAAAACATAAATAAAAAAGATGTTTACATCAACCATTCGTCATTTTCGTATATTGTGTATATAAAATAATGTACATTTAGTAAACAAACATAGTGGACTGAAAAAAATAGACCACTATGTATATTACGTATGTTACAGAATTGTGATGAAAGAAGGTGTTCGTTCATCCTTTTCGACATTTATGTACATTGCGTATATTATAGAATATATATTTAGATAAACAGTCAGTCGTATTATATATATTGTAGATAATACATTACGAATATTACAACGCATATAGCAAGGAATGTAAGATCGTGAAATTTAAGAGATAATGAGAAAAAAAAAACTATACCTTTTGTCAAAATCTTCAAGATCCGTAAGATCTATGGAGAGAACAAATGGATAAAAATAAAAAAAAAAACAAAAATGTGAACATGGTTTATAAAAAACGAGAAATGGGAAGAAAATGAAAAGAAAAAGTGAGTAGATTCGTAAAATCGGGGAAAAACAGATACCAATGCATATTACATAGTGTACGGATAACCAAAAAAAATATAAAAGAAGAAGAAAAAACAGAACAAATGATGGAATACGTTGACCATTTCCTCAGGTTTATATATCACGTATATTACATAATATACATTTGAAGGAACAAACGAAATAAAATGGAGGAAAAAAGTTATGAGAATATGAGGAAAAAAACTCAAAAAGGCAAGAAAAAAAGTTTTTTTTTTTAAAAAAAACAAACCTTTCTTGTTAGATCTTCAAGTTTTGGCTTCATATCTAATATTTATAAAGAAGAAAAATATGGAGGAAAACGAATCAAATCTGAAAAAATGTATGAGATGAGAGAGTTTTTGTGTGTGTAAGCATGGTAAAAATGGAAGGTTTTGGAAAAAAAATGGGAGGGAAAAAATGAAAAGAAAATGAGACAGAAGGAAATGAGAGGGAAAATTGAAATGATAAATGAAGAAGAGGGAGAGAGAGGGTTGACAGAAAAGAGAGAAAGGAAAAAAATTCTGACGTGAAAAGATAGTAGGAAAAGGAGAGAAGTGAGAGAAATGATTTGACAAGGGTTTTTTTTTTTTGTATTTTTATAAATACATGTGGCTATTTTAATGAGAAAATAAAATTGTGACTATTTGAGTAATTAGATATTAAAAAGGTGCTATTTTTATATTTGTTCCATTATGAAATCTTATTCTTTTACCTTCATCAGTTGAGGTTGATAACTAACCTTTAAAATTTACAAATTCATTAAAAAAAAATATTTTAATTACTATATCATAATTTTGTTACAAACCTCCAACATAATTTTACATGATGCAATTAAAAAAATATCCATTTATTAAAATGAAAGTAAAAAAAATTAAAATAATAAGAATCAAATTTTAAAAAGGGGTATATAGTAAAATACCAAATGATTTCCACATGCAGCCGCAGCCTATTAGTCGAACTCTAGACCGGCCCATTCTCCATTCTCTATCTAGCTTCGATCATCATTGAAATAATCTACATTTTTTTCTTATTTAACAATTATTAGTTCGTTTGTATATATTAATAGAGCAATCAGCCCTTAATTGCCTCATTGAACAGCTACGTATTGATTGACATTGTACAGGTGTATCTCCTAATTTATAGCCTTGTATTACAGTCATGGATAACTTTTCTTACCTTGTATATTTCCTTAATTTTAGCTACTCATACCTGATGTACTCTATATATTCCTTCTGTCTATTAATGAGAAAGTATCACTTTTGATCACAATATCAGTATTCACTTACATGGTATCAGAGCTTTGATCCAACACATTTAATATTTTTTTTCTCTCTTGTTTGCTTTCTTCTCGTTTCTGTCATGGCTGCTGAACCAATTCTTCCTACTGCTACTGTCACTTCTCCTTCCAACCTTCAGGTTATTAACATTGCTCACCACAACATTGTTAAACTCACCTCCACCAACTACCTTGCCTGGAAACTCCAAATGGAAGCCATCCTAATCGGCTATGATCTATATAAATTCATCGATGGTTCTCACGTGTGTCCACCGACAACCACTAGACAGAATAACGCTGATGCACCTGACCTAGAATATCTACCTTGGGTAAGACAAGACAAACTATTATTTGGTGCTCTCATCGGATCTGTCTCAACGTGTCTCATTTCGCTAATTCAACGTGCCACTACATCGAGAGATGTGTGGATGATACTTGCCAACACCTATGCCCGACCAACTCATGGTCATATAAAACAGCTTAAAGATCAGCTCAAACGCCAGGTGAAAGGCTCTCTCACTATTTCTGAGTATATGCAGATTATTAAATCTCGTTCGGATGAACTCGCCACTCTTGGGAAACCAATGGATCATGAGGATCTTATAGAAAAGGTTCTCGATGGACTTGATGATGATTACAAATCACTTGCTGATACTATTGAGGGTCGTGATACACCAATCTCGTTTATTGAACTCCTCGAGAAACTCATAAATCGCGAACTTACCCTTCAACAGGCTCATTCCCCGCTTTTATCCACTCCCGCAACAGCGAACTATGCATCTGGTCGCACATTTGGTGGTTCCAGATCCACTCCAACCCCCATGGACACCAAATCAATATGTTGCAGACTCGTCTCGCAACACCACTTCTGGGTCCAACAATCGTTGCACACCCCGTCCATATCTTGGGAAATGTTAAGGTTGTCGCGCTCAAGGACACACAGTCCCTCACTGTCCTCTCTTCCAACTACTACCATCATCTCCTACGTCTCAGCAAGGTCTAAGGCCACATTCGTTTGCTTCAGGTCGTATATCTAATTGGCAACCACGGGCACATATTGCCACTGAACCGACCATAGACACTCCACAATGGTTACCGATTTCGAGGCTTCTCACCATGTAACTGCTGATTTGAACAACCTCGCTCTTCATGCACCGTGTCACGCCCCTGTCTATAAGACACACATGGCCTTAATTATACCCGTGACACACCGTATGATGGTCCTGAAGACATTGTTACTGGTGATGGTACTGGGTTGCCCATCACCCATACTGTTCAATCTCTCTCTCCACCCCTCCTCATTATTTTCAATTACAAAATGTCTTGTGTGTTCCTAATATGAAACGCAATTTAATTTCTATCTCTCAATTTTGTACGACTAATAACACCTCGATAGAATTCTTACCCATTTCGTTTCTTGTGAAGGATCTACAAACGGGGGCAACGCTGCTTCAAGGAAAAACTAGAGATGGCGTATACGAATGGTCGACTCACACATCCTCATCTACCACCAAACTCGCCCTCTCAAGTGTTAAGTCGTCACCTATCGATTGGCATAATCACCTCGGCCATCCGCTGAATCCATCATTCGATATCTCGCCACTACGTTTTCTTTCGATTTTTCCTCTTCCATTCCAAGAAAATTTCACTGTAATGAGTGCCAGTGCAATAAAAGTCATAAGTTACCTTTTGCTCAATCAAGTATTGTCTCTACTGCTCCGTTACAAGTCATTTTTAGTGATGTTTGGACCTCTCTAACCCACTCCATTCATTCACATAAATATTACGTTATATTTTTCGATCATTTCTCCCATTATATCTGGCTTTATCCTATCACTCGAAAATCTGAAGTTGCCACCATATTCCCTCGCTTCCAAATCTTGGTTGAGAATTATTTCAAAACCAAAATTATTACACTATATTCCGATAATGGGGGGGAATACATAGCCCTTAAAAATCATCTAAGGAACTCTGGCATCTCACATCTCACCATTCCACCTCATACACCCGAACACAACGGTTTTGCCGAACTTCGTCATCGTCACATTGTTGAAACTAGCCTTGCTCTATTGTCTAGTGCTTCCATACTCCTCACATTTTGGTCATATGCCTTTCTAGCAGCCACGTATCTCATTAATCGCTTACCTATACCCACCCTCGACATGCACTCTCCCTATCAAAAATTATTTCAAATAACCCCAAATTATAAAAAATTGCGAGTGTTCGGTTGTCTATGTTATCCTTGGCTTCGTCCATACTCCCCTCATAAACTTGCCCCTCGTTCTAAACCGTGTGTATTTTTAGGCTACTCCCTTAATCAAAGTGCTTACCAGTGTTATGATCCCACCACCCACCGACTCTATATATCACGTCATGTTCACTTCGTTGAAACTGAATTTCCCATGTCCGAAATGCAACCATCTTTTCCTCACCCTACATCACCAATCAGCTCCACATGACTCCTTCTTCCTCTTTTACAGTCACCATCGGATTCACCATCTCTAGGGACCTCCGGCAGCACACCCACATCAAGTAATCTTCTTTCTTTACCTTCTGCTTTGCCATTATCATCCACACCCCTTGAACCTCCTATTACTGCCCCTTTATCTTCTACATCTACAAATCCACCAAACCATTCACTTCCCCCATCCATGCCCAATTCTACATCCTTAGCGCCCGAAACCTCTCAACCTCATCCACCACCACCCACATCCACTATTATTACCCATTCCCGGAACAACATTAGTAAACCCATTGTCAAACTCAATCTCTCGGCTGTCCTTTCACATGAGATAGAACCGACTTGTGTAACTCAGGCCATCAAAAATACAAAATGGCGTCAGGCTATGTCTAGTGAATTCGATGCCTTGGTTCAGAATGGTACTTGGGAGCTTGTCCCACCCCATGATGTCCCCAATATCGTTGGTTGTAAATGGATTTTTCGCATTAAACGTTTACCGGATGGTTCTGTTGACAGGTATAAAGCTCGTCTGGTTGCTAAGGGTTTTCATCAACGCCTTGGCTTGGATTATCATGAGACTTTCAGTCCCGTCGTCAAACTTGTTACTGTTCGCCTTGTACTATCAATTGCCGTTAGTCATGGCTGGCCTCTTCGGCAACTGGATGTTAATAATGCCTTCTTGTAGGGAACTCTACTTAAAGATGTCTACATGACACAACCACAAGGCTTTGTGGATCTTGACCATCCAAACTATGTTTGTAAACTCCGCAAAGCTATTTATGGCCTCAAACAAGCACCCCGTGCTTGGTACATCGAGCTCCGAACCTTCCTTCTATCGTCGCGATTCATTAATTCTGTGGCTGATACTTCCTTATTTATACTCAACAAACAATATGTACGCCTCTACTTACTCGTCTACGGTTATGATATTATCATAACAGGGAATAAAAATTTGGCTGTTCAGAATATTATTGCTTGTTTGGATAAACAATTCTCCTTGAAGGATCTTGGGTTCTTATCTTATTTTCTTGGTGTTGAAGTCATAACTCATCCACATGGGCTTCTCTTATCCCAAAAGAAATACATTGCTGATCTTCTTACCCGCACCAAAATGACGGATGCCCGTTCTGTTGCCACACCACTCGCCACCACTCCCATCCTCACCTTATATTCTGGAACTCCACTTTCCGACCCATCACAATTTCGTACAGTTGTAGGAAGCCTACAATATCTCTCCTTGACACAACCCGACATCGCTTATGTGGTTAATAAATTATCTCAATTCCTGCATCGCCCAACCACTGACCATTGGACAGCTGTGAAACGTCTTCTACGATACTTACGTGGCACCATTGATCACAGTCTCCTTCTCTGTCATCAACCCTCTTATGCGCTTCATGCCTTCACGGATGCCGACTGGGCTGGAAATAAGGATGACTACACCTCTACAAGTGCCTATATTATTTATCTCAGTAGGAAGCCCATCTCTTGGAGTTCCAAGAAACAGCGCACAGTTGCACGATCGTCCACAGAGGCCGAATACCGGGTTGTTGCTGCCACCACTGCCGAACTCACATAGGTTCTCTCTCTTTTGACTGAACTCAAAATTTCTTTGTCTACCAAGCCAGTTATTTATTGCGATAATGTCAGAGCAACGAATTTGTGTGAAAATCCCGTCTTTCACTCCCATATGCAGCATGTGGCTCTCGATTATCACTTCATCCGTGAAAAAGTTCAAGCAGGAAACTTCGTGTTACTCATGTATCCTCCATGGATCAGTTGGTTGATGCTCTAACCAAACCGCTACCTCGCTCTCGCTTCCAAACTTTACTGAACAAGATCGGTCTCCTTCCTCGGAGCACGAACTTGCGGGGGCATAATAGAGCAATCAGCCCTTAATTGCCTCATTGAACAGCTACGTATTGATTGACATTGTACAGGTGTATCTCTTGATTTATAGCCTTGTATTACAGCCATGGACAACTTTTCTTACCTTGTATATTTCCTTAATTTTAGCTACTCATACCTGATGTACTCTATATATTCCTTCTGCCTATCAATGAGAAAGTATCACTTTTGATCACAATATCAGTATTCACTTACATGTATATGATAAATCGAAATATTGATCAATTCGACCTAAAATAGAACAAGCAAAATGAATTTTACACACCCTGTATACTTTCCATGTATATTAATTGAGAAGAGTGAATCTACGATTGTTACAATATAGCTTCTCCACTCATAATTATTGGATCTCTCTTTATTCTAAGAGATAGAGAATAACTTATATTCTTAGTGTAGAAGGAGAAAATTCAACTAATTACAATTCGCCACGTAAATATCTAAATTATGATGATTTTACATGTCATTAAATAAAGACCAATCGTAATTTGATATGTGTCTCTATTTTAAAATAAAAGACACAAAATCAGCAAACAAGATGACGCCACGTGTCTATTTTAATGGTCATTTGATAATATAAACTTGACCAACCAAATTATGCCATATGGAACTCAAGCTCATTATCAAATCAAACCCAGCCCACCAAAAGACCCATTGAAAACTCTATAAATAGAGTATGCCATTAATAATTCAAGGAGAATTTTGGGAGAGGAAGAGAATCAAAGATAATCTTGAAGGCTTTGACAATCCAAGATAACCTTGAAGACTCTAAACATCCAAGACGATTCGAAGAACATGAAGATGAAAGACAATCTGAAGAATTCGAAGACTGAAGACTCTGAAGAATTCGAAGATTGAAAATCTCGAAGATTGAACAACTCGAAGACTATAAAGATCCAAGACAACTTGAAGGATTATTCGATGACAAATTCTTTGAAGATTAAGATCCCACAAGCCCTGAGAATTATAGTGTTCAAGATAGAAGATTTTCATTCAATCAATCCTTTGATCCAAGAACACGTAGATTGACCCTCTTGTCAAAGTTTATACTTTTGAGTAGGGGTGAAAAAATAAACCGGAAAACCGAAAAAATCGGAAAACCGAACCGGTTCGGTTTTCCTTGATAAAGGAACCGAACCGAACCCGGTTTCTCTTTTGCCAGTTCGGTTTAAAACAGAACCGGCTTATATATATATATATATATATATATATATATATAAGTAATAATATTATTATTACTTACAATCACCATCACTTGCTAGCCCTGGCCCAAGCCCAATTTTATTTTCATTACCCTTTCTCACTTATCAGACTTCAGCTTCCTTTCATTTGCATCTTCGTGCGACTGCCCTAATTTTTTTTTCATTTTCCAATTGAGTTGCTGCCATAAGAAGAGAGGAACAGAACGGCCAGACGAGACGAAGAGACGAAGAGAAGAGAGAAACGGCCAGACGAAGAGAAGAGAGAAATTGAAGAAGACGATTCCTTGCTCCAATTTCTGTATTTTTTGTGAATTTTGACAACATTATAAGGTATTTACTATTTACTCTCTGAATTAGTTATGAAAAAAAATGAATATTATGTTATGAAAGAAATCTTCAGATAAATCTCTACATGTAAATCTCTGATTTTATTATGGAATTTTACCTACCTTCATATATGATTTGTTTTTATTTGACCAAATCCCTGTCAAATCTTCATTTTTACATATTCAGTTTTGGCCAAATCCCTGTCATTAGTATATGCATTACATCTTTGGTTTTAAAAAAAATTTCCCATAAATAGATATGTATTTACTGATTGAGCACAACACCCACGTAGTCTTGTAATAAACTGATTATTCTGATTAACTATTTATTGCTCTCTTTGTAGGTGTGGTGATTTCTTCTTCTTGTAAAGATTTGATGGATAATCTCTTTCACATATTGTGGAGATTTTATGGACTTCAAGGTTTTTGTAATTTGAAGAACTTTGTGTTGTGATTTGAAGAACTTTGTACTCGAGGACTTTATAATTTGATTTTGAATTTTGTAATTTTAAAAACTTTGTGTTTAGGGACTTTATAATTTGATTTAGAACTTTGAATTTTATGATGGGATAAACTTTGTTCTTAGGGTCTTTTGACTCTTTATATTAGTTTTTGAGATTTATATTTGAGAATGATTGTATTTTAATTGATATTTGAGATATCCTTTGAATGGTTAGTCTGAATACAGGAAATAAAAAAAAAAAAAGATGAAAATGTCTATGATTTGGGTCAAATTAGGATTAAAATGTTTAAAAATGCTCAATGGAGACCCAATTCACTTCAAGACAGGTCCAATTCACTCCAAAACAGGCCCATATAACAAATGTCCAAAACCGGCAGAAACCGGACCGAACCGGTCCGGTTTTCCTTTAAAATCGGTTCGGTCCGGTTTTTTAATCTTAAGAAACTGAACCGGTCGGTTTTGCTAATTTTGTCAAAAAAACCGAACCGGTTTCACCCCTACTTTTGAGAAAGCATCAGAGGAACATTTATTAGAGATTGTAACTACCCAAAATCATCAATATATATATTTATTCCGTATTTAATATCATTTCGTTTGAATTTCTGTGTGAACACTCACTATGAAACATTTCTCATAAGAAAAATGAGTGGGATATAGAGACAAATATTATTTTGCAAAATCTTGGTAAAACCACTTTCTAAAGATCACTAAATTATCTTTTAATGAAAATTTTATTTTCAATCCTTAGACTTGGGTCATAAGTTTTCAATTCATCAAACTCAATTTTAAACTAATAAAATTAATATCCTTCATTAAATTAAAAGGGCTCTAACATGTAGCAGAATCAAGATTAGTAGTGGCAGTTCAAAAACTCACATATAAATATAGCATAAAACTTTAGATCTACATATATAATATTGTAAAATTACCACTAGTTCACGTATGTTATTATAGATTTGGCGAGTAATCACTTATATACTTTATACGTAATCACTTATTTAACTGATTCACGGTATTATTTAATAAATCAATTGATTGGTGACCATTAACTTAAATCACTCATTTTCTTATTATACGCGAATGATGGTTTTTTTTAATGTTATTTTTGTAAATATATTCTTGATTTAACATATTAGGTAAAATTGTACTACCAATTGAAAATTCTCTTAGTTAAATTGTTTTTTTAGGTTCATTTTGTTAAGTGTTAATCTTTTCATTATACCAAGTGAAACTCTTTTATGGGTGCTGGTTTTAAACGTTTTTTTAGTTATATTTTGAGTATTTATTAGATGGATTTTAAGAGATTTATTGCTTAGCTTTTAAGTAGTTTTACTTTTTAACTTGAATTTAAACGAGTGTTAATTTTATTTTATTTTAGAAGAATTCATAATCATTATATTAAAAAAAATGTACAAGAAGTTAAGAGCAAACGAGTGTTAATTTTATTATTTATTTAATTTTAAGATTCAATTTAATGAAAATAAAATTAATATCAATATTGGGTTCACTTAAATTTCTATTTATTAAGTCTATTTTTGTTCATTTAAATTAGCTTAAAATGGTAACTTGTATACCATGATTATTTAAAACAAATAGAAACAATTCGCATAATTTATTTTCCAAACTAATAAAATTTAGATGAATCCTATTTTTAAAAAAAAATCAAAAATTAAATTAAATGTAGTACTCGATTTATTCTATCATATTACATATAAATTAACTTGAAGTCGTTCATAAAGAATTTATAAAACGGTATTTTATTGTCGGCAGCGGCAGTAATCTGTCGTACCTTTACTCAAACTGCAACGATACGACTTGTCGTTCGGAGATATACAATCCTCGACGATTTTTTCATTTCGTTGACATTTATTTCCTTTATTTCCCCTTATTTTAAAACATTTATTATTGCTTTGACAAACAACAATATACTTCATTACGCAATATATAATTAATGATAGAGATAATTATAAATGATATACTTTGCCTCATTTATTAATCAGTTATGTGATTAAAAAATGATTTTAAATATTTTTGTAATTTGTAAAATTATAAACCACATTAATCTATTTGTTAATTATTATGAATTGAAAACACGTTCGTATTTTATGCTTTCCATGTATTCTATTTTGTAAAAAATAATCATAAAAAATTAATAAACAATCATAACTTGTAAAATAAGTCATTATTAACAATGTATAAAACCTGTATTCATATCGACATGTTAAATATTTTTATTAGAATTGAACAATAAAAATATATAATCTCAACTAAATCAAAAGTTTAACAAACCCCTAATCACCTGTTAGCAATATCTCAAGTAACTATTTATCAGAATCAACTAGATACAAATATATAATCTTGCAAACAGACATAGAATAAACACGTATCTCCTATTTATAAAAATTAAGAGATATAAAGGTATGACTTATAATGTTATAAACTATAAAAATTTGATTTACACACCAAACAAACCAGTTGATTTCAACCAACACACCTTGTGGGGAGGGGGGGCAATAAATTGTTCCCTTGACCCACTTGCCTAGATTGAGACATATATGTTGGCCTTTTTCAATAATTTTCATAATTTCTGGGAGCGAATCTTTCAAAAAAAAAAAAAAAAACAATCAACAATGACAACTAAGGAGACTCTCTCAGCAAAGTAATTGTCTCCCTTTTTTTGGGTCAATTTATTGTAAGTTTCAAAAGCTTTTAAATTAGATTAATATAACATTTTACGAGTTCTAAAACTGATAGAGATTCAAAATTTTGATTTTATTATTTCAATGAGCTCTTCAATGCCATTAATCATAACTTTTTCGTTTGA
Source organism: Gynostemma pentaphyllum (assembly GCA_028015215.1). Lineage (NCBI taxonomy): Eukaryota > Viridiplantae > Streptophyta > Magnoliopsida > Cucurbitales > Cucurbitaceae > Gynostemma > Gynostemma pentaphyllum. Next base: position 39,388,198 of record CM051348.1, on the reverse strand, counting down.
ACTCTGATTTAGATAATTCAAGATATTTTAGAATGTTCGTTTCGAGCTCCATGTTATGGTGACTTTTCAAACTTCAAATTGTTAATTAATAAAAGATTTTATTATCATTAAAATACCAGGTATGATTTACACCATTACCGCTTTTGCTTACTGATGATTTAGAAGTTTTGAACTGCCCATAATTTAGAGCCCCAAATGAGGATTCCAAAACATCTTGAATAATTTAAATCAGAGTTCAAACGAATAAGTTATAGGTAAAAAAAAAACTAACAATTTTTAAGGGGATGTGTCTCATTGAAATAATTTGGAACTATATGATATGATTTGTCATTTTTAAACTACAGGGATGTTCATACATTTAACAAAAAACACAAAGTGTTATTTACATTTTACTCTGAATTTTACTAATAAATAATATTGGATCATATTTGATGCTTGAACTAATTATATGATAAGATTTTATTCTAGTTTTTGTTTCCCTCGTTTAATCATTTTTCTTTTGAGTTATTTTTTTTTCATTTCGAATTTTTTATGTAATTTTTTTACGAAAATTTTGATTTTAAAAAAAAAAACTTATATTTATGCCTTTCTTTTTGAAGAGTATTCGAGATGCCATGCGTGCATGATATATGTTTTACTATTTCTAACCATGTGGGAGATTAGTCTCTCTATTGATTTTTAGTTACGTATCAAAGAGGCAAGAAGACGACATAAAAAAAAACATGAACCATTCTTCAAAACCATTTAAATCAATGCCTTTTCCATCGTTTGAACCTTTAAAATCTAATTTAGCCAAATGTGGGCACACAATGCTCATAAAATAATTATTTTTATCAAAAGAAAATCGATTCTAACTACATTTTTTGTATTATACTCCTAATATTATTAGTTTTAATTGTGATTTAATTTTTAATTCTTTTAAAAAGTTTTGTTTCCTTTTTATATATCAATAAAAAGTCTGTCCCTTTATTTTTTTTTAAAAAATCTTAATATATTAATTGAATATAAAATGTGAAACTAAAGAAGGTTAAGTCCGCATAAAAATTAAGGGGAAAAAAAACTTAACTATCTACACTAATGTGTAGTTAATCTCTACTTGTTATCGTTCATTAGTAACTAGATGCGTTGGATTTATTCTCTATTTTTTTCCTCCATCCTTATAAAATGTATATGCCGAAGATAGGGATTAATAGCCCATAATTAATCTAGATTGTTTTCCTGAAATTTGATCATGCCCCATAGAATTAAATTCGTTTTCAATTTCAATGACTTGAAAACATGATAAATTATGATATTTTATATTACGATTTTCTTAATTCACCACTTAATAGTTAATTGGTAAAATTGGAATCAAAATTTAAATCCATTAATTTATTAATTGAGTTGTTTTTATTGGGATTTAATAGTGAATTTAAGTGACAACACCCAAATTCACATATTTTTACAAGAAATTAAAAACAAAAAAAGAAACTTAATAACAAATTAATGGTTTTTTTTTTCCTTTTCAAAGATAGACTTTCATTAAAGAAAATCAGGGGCATCACCCACAAGTTCAAGCCACTCTTGGCTAATACATAAGCTTCAGGATTAAACTCGTAACGAATAAAATAGAAAGAAAGTGCAGAAAATTGAGTACAAACAGCCTTTAAGGCTTCCAATAGAAAAGTAAAATCAGCAAGCCACAGGAAACGTGCTATTAACGGCCAAAAGAGAGACCCTCTATGAGAATTAACATCCCAAGCCGCATCACAAAAGAGAGACACTCTACCACTTCAAGGAAAAGGTTCCTCCGAACTGCCCCAAACCACACTAGGAGAAGCAGGAAGAGAATCATTAGAAAATTTCGTCCGGTCATTAACGGCACGCTGGACAACATGATCAACACCAATAACTTCATCTTTAAACACTCGGCTATTTCTAGACTTCCATAACCTCCATGCTCGGAACGCAAATAAACCCAGCAAATTTTCACCACGATCCTCCTTTGTCAATAAGCGCCGAACAAAATCCCAACTTGCTGGTTTGAAATCCTGCCCTTCAAACTAACTTGAATTCAACTGAATAAGGATCCCAAACCAAAATCGTTTAGCAAGATCACACATAAATAAAATATGATTCACCGATTCATCTTGAGAGTTGTTAGGATCTAAGGCAACCCTAGAGGGTGGGTGAATAGGGTTTTAAAAAAAATTATAAAACTTTTTCAATTAATTCAAAGTTTAAGATTAACAAAATAATTACACTTTTTAAATTCAATTAATATAAATGAATTTTATACTTAGATTCTTTTTAGCAAAGTGTGCAAATATGATTTGATAATAGATAATAGTGCATCACAAATAAATTCTAACCAATCAATTATGGTTTGTAAATTATATGAATAAATATGTAAAGCAATAATTAAAAGAGTAAGGGTTAGAGAAAGTGACACCAAAATTTATAGTGGTTCGGCCAAAAATGCGGCCTAGTTCACTCCCCAAGCGCCTCTCGGGAATTTGTATTCACTTTTTGCTGGAGCAAGTGCAACTCAATCCTTTTAGCGGGATCAAGATCAAACCCGAACAATGACCCTTTCCATGGAGCAAAGACAACCGTTATCTATCACTCTTTTTACTAAGGTCTAAGAGTTGAGCTTTTACAATGGTAAATCCTCACAAAGGATGAATATTACAATAGGTTGGCACACAATAAGAGATGAAACTCTTAACAAATTAGCCCTTAACAATGGCTATTAAATCACAAGATTAGCTCACAAAAAGAAGAGCTTTAGGATTTAGCAATGAGAAGATAGCTTCTGTTTTTGTTGGTATGTTTTCAATCTACCATTTCGAGCTCCTTTTATAGGTAAAAAAAATATTACCGTTCATCCACTTTCATAAATATTTTTGACTTCAATGGTGTGAATGGAAGAAGAAATAGGCTCCATTGTTGATAAAAAAAAGGAAGAAGAAATGAAGTAGCAACTGCCATTTTCGAGCTGTAAAATTTCCAGAAATGAGGTTGAGGAAGAAGGAGATGAAATGACATTTGTAGCCTTTAATTCCGTAAGGAAATTCAAATCAGTGAAGGGCAAAGTTGTAATCTCTCATATTGTGTAATAAATGCCTCAGAATAAGTCAATAAAGAGAGCCACGTGTCAAAGCGTCATTGGTTGTAGCATTTCTGAAATTGAAATTAATAATAATAATATTATTAATAAAATCTCCGAGCAGCAGGGGCAAATAGGGCAGATGACCCTTGTGAGATAGATTAAAAAATCGGTCAGCCAATGCAAATAATAATGGTCAGGACATAGGAGGCATTAACCAAAAGCTGAGGGGCAAAAAGGATATTTCGCGTGCATCAGAAAAAGCAACCAGCTGGTGGAGGGGACAGGCTGGCCACGTGTCGAGCACCGGCTGGAGAAAGCAGACTGCGTGGGACCCACGGCTGACGCAAAAGCAGGAAGAGAGAGAGACAGCTGGTTGGCACTACACACGCGCGACGTGGAGAAATCTGGACCGCTGAAGAGAGCGTGATCGAACGAATAGGAAGACACGCATATGTGGACGCTTCAGGATGGCGCGATGGGCGAGATCGGACGGCTGGAAACAAATCAGCCTTTTCTTTTCTTTTTCATTTTTTATTTTCGAATATATATATATAATTGACAAAAAAAAATCCTGGAGCGTCGGATGAGCACTAGCGCGATCGAATGGCTGAGAACGATTCTTCAATTATTTTCCTTTTTCCTTTTTCTTTTAATCCGAAAATTTGAATAGATCTGAGCCACTGAATTTGAATTCCATCTAATCTGTCGGCTGTAATTTTGAGCGCATAATAAATATAATGAGCTTGCCGCATACGATCCGAATGAAATAATTATTTAAATTCCAATCTTCTAAAATTAATATCTTTCTCGTTTGACGTCCGATTGAGTCGATTCCAATTGTGTTGGACTCGTTATAATTTTCTCTACACATTGAACTATCAAAACACAGAAAATTGATTAATAACAAAAACACGTTTGTTATCATCAAAATAAGAAATAAGATTAATTGGCTTTGAAAGTCAACAAGAGTGACAGGAATCACAACAAGTGTCTGAATGTTTATCCCATGGCGTTTCAGATTTAATTGGTCATGCATTTTTTTTAGATATTACATAAAATTGGGGGAAGGAACACTCAAACTTTCGACCTCAAAAAATGGAGGTGTCTAACTAGTTAAGCTATACTTAGTTTTGTGCATTTTATTAAAAGTTGTTTCTTAAAAAAATTAAAATTACATTTTTGATCCTTGTCACTTATGTCAACATCTACTCTTTTTAAAAGCTTCATTCCTAATCCCATCAATCTACCACTTGTGTCAATCCATATCCTTAAAAAAAAATCATTATAATTCTCATATTTTACTACTTATATCAACTTTTAAAATTCCATTTTTATCAATTCAATTATAAAAAATTATATTTTAATTAGTTAACTTCAATATGTATGAACAAAAATTAAGTGATAAAAAAAAAAAAAAAAAAAACTCATGAAAGCAGAAATAAACAGCAATCATAATTTCACAATCATGGTGTTTCAATTTCCATATTTGGTAAAATTCAAAGTCTCCAAATCAAAATTCACAGATAAATTATATTTCCTAAACTAATTGTAAGCTCTTTGATGTGTCTGTTTTTTCGCCAGCGACACGGCACCGGCAAAGAGGGCAGCAATCTCCAACCGTGAGCCAGGAAGATATGCAATTTTCATGGTAAATATGGCCGCAAGGGATCCGTTTACCGATCTCATCGGACCGGAAATCCTCCATACAAACTGTACATATATCGACATCGACATCAACATCGACACCTACAACAACTGTTGGCAAGGCCACCACAAGGGGACATGCTGGAGCCGAGGTATGATCAAAGTAGATGAAGTCATCGGCTCCGGAGAGAACGGTATCGAGATCGAACATCGATTCGATGTCGGTGAAGCTGGTTATTGTTGATCTTGTGATTGTTTCGGGTAATAGAGTAGCCATGGAAATTGGAAAATAAGCGAGAGAGATATTGAATTGGAGCGTTACATATTTGGTATGTCCATGAGTTATTAATATATAGGAAGGTGCGATTATGATGGGATGTTGCAAGTTGCATGCTGCAACTAGATTACTCATTCAATTATTTATTTATTTATTTATTTTTATTTTATTTATAATTTAAGGAGAAAACTTGAATGAGTAGCAGCCTGCTGCTCCAAGTTTTGTTATTAATAAATGCAAATGAGACCCCTGTGGTTTCTTCCAAATGTATGAGCACCCCTGTGGTTTGGAAATGACAAATCACACCCCTGTGGTTTCAATTTTTTTCAATCAGACCCCCTCTTCAATGTCAATAATTTAATTTTAGCCATAACTTCTTCTTTTGAACTCCGATTTAGATGATTCAAGATGTTTTAGAATCATCATTTCAAGATCTACACTAGGACCCACTTCAAAACTTCTAAATCATTAATGACCAATAGAGTTAGGAGTATCAATCGTATCTAAAATTTAGGTGTTAATAAACTATTTTATTTATTAATCATTTAAAAGTTTCGAAGTGACTATTATGTAGAGCCTGAAATTATGATTCCAAAACATCTTGAATCATCTAAATCGGAGTTCAAACAAAGAAGTTATGGCTAAAATAAAATTATTGACATTGAAGGGAAGAGGTCTGATTGCAAAAAAATTGAAACCACATGGGTGTGATTTGCCATTTCCAAACCACAGGGGGTGTTCATGCATTTGGAAGAAACCACAAGGGTCTCATTTGCATTTTACCCTAATTTAATTAGATTTTATTGATAATTCTAAATTTTTTATTAAATCAAACTAATCCAAATTTGGAAAGTATTTATATAAATTTATTTTATATCATCAATAAATTTAAAAGTTTAAACCTTAAAAAACTTAAATTATTGGGCAAAATCAAATTTAATCATTTATATATCCTCAACAAATTATTTATTTAATTATTGTGATCCAATTTTTAATTCAATTAAAAAAAAATCAATTTTATTTTTGTTGGGTCAGGCCTAAAGTCAACCCAAGATTCTGTTTTGGTTCTCTTCCTCTTCATTCACTCTATCACATATTACCTCTCCGACGCTCAACACTTTGTTCGACGTATGAGGATTCTATCAAAAACCATTAACACAGTCTTTACATTGGTAAAATATTGTCCACTTTTAGTCTACATCTGAATAATTTTCTTTTGATTTTATCCAAAAGAGTTAATACCAATGAAGGTTTTATTTTCTCCATATACATTCATGATCATTCTTTATTGTGATCGATGTGGAATTGGTCACACACTAACTGTCTTCTTCACAATTAATTTGATTAAAATTAGTTTAGTAATAATTCAATTTGAATTATAATTGATTTTTACTTGTTTTATTAAATATAATTTCCACAAAGTGTGATTAAAAAATAGTGTTTTAGAATGAGTGAAAAAAAAAACAGATGACAATTTTTAATGATTTTGGTTTAGTGCCATTTTATTTGGTTTTGTAGAGTATAATAGTTCGCTTTGGTTTCAGTTCCCCTTTCTTCAAAAGAATATAGCTCTGGTCAATTTTTAATGATTTTGGTTTTAAAAAAAAAGCAAATAACATTTTAGTCCCTACACATTCACTCATGTTTCATTTTCGTCCCTGGACTTTTAAAATTGACGTTTTTCATCCCTCGACTTTCAAAAAGTTACCTTTTTAATCATTCTATTATGTTTTTCGTGAGTTGACCGTCAGTCAGCCACTGATGTGGAATTATTGATGTTATGGCCAGTTGACGTGGAAAATTTTAAGTGAGATGGCATTTAAAATTTGCCACATCATCATTAATGCCACATGACTGAAGTGACGTTTTTGGTCCCTCGACTTTTGAACACCTACCTAAAAAGCTAGTTTTCCCAATGTTACCATTTGGTCCCTAACCTTTCGTGTGAGTTTCATTTTCGTCCTTGAACTATAAAAAGTGGTGTTTTTTGTCCCCCGACTTTCAAAAACCTACATTTTTAGTCCTTCTGTAAGTCGCTTATGTGATAGGCTGAAATTTTAAGTGATGATGACGTGACAAGCTGACGTGGCAAATTTTAACTGCCACGTCATTGGTAATGTCACACCAACTGCTGACTGACGACGACTAACGGAAAACTTAACAAAATGAAAGATAACTTTTCGAAAGTTGAGGGACTAAAAATGTCAATTTTGAAAGTCTAGAGGCGAAAATAAAACTTGAATGAAAGTGTATGGACCAAAATGGTATTTCACCCCAAAAAAATCAAATCACACTGATGAACACTCATAATCAAAGGGCACAAATTATACATCGCATTATTTTATTGGCTAAGATTTGATACTTTAAATTATAAATTTGGAACCTATTGTCGAGTTGTGATTTGTTGACTTTAAGTGTTTTGTATAGTATATTTCTTATTAGTTTTAAAATCATTTTTATCTTATAATTAAAAATAATGATGATTTAAAAAAAGCTATCATAAATTGGTTGATTTTTTTTTATCCTCAACCATCGTCATGGAGCAATTTTTGAAAAAATGGTTTTTATATGCAAAAAAAAAAAGGAAAAAAATATAGGTATAAGATAGAATTTTAGTTTAGTTGATTTATTTTGCCCCCCTAAATTTATTAAAAATAGCCTTATATAATTGTTGTCCCCCTGGTTTACTCCAACAGAAAGAGGTTTTGGCTTTCTTCACTCCCCTAAAATCTTCAATAATCAGGAAGTAATCTAGGGTTTTTTTTTTTTTTTTTTTTTTTAACAAAAAGGTAAAATTCGACCTATTTTAATTATATAATATAATATTAAAGGAAAATGTATTTTTCCAAATGGAAAACTGTCAATTGAAGTGAAAACACATTGATAATAAGGAACCAAATGAGCAACTTTTACCACTTGCAATTTTTCAAATAGACTTTTTTGGAACATTTGAGATTTCCTGGTCAACTCTAAAGTTGCCATCATTTTATTTTATTTTGGAAGATAAGACTTCCCCATCACATTGATTGCTTTATAACTGTCTGAATTATTAGCTTTGATTTATATTTCTCCTATATTTTGGCACCATTAATGCTGTTGACCACTTGTAATTTGTTTGTATAAAAAAATTGAAATGACCATTAATTTCAATATGGAAGGCTTATATAATTGGCTTTGATTTTGTCATCAGATTTTATTTTTTTTCCAGAAAAAATGGTGGGACTTGAATGGGATAAAATTATTGACTAGTCAAGTTAATTAATTTGGATGGGATTTCATTTGTTAGTCATGGTTACTTGCATTGATTATTCAACATTTTTAATTCACTAAATAGTTTATTCAATGTTTAAAGATTTATTTATTATTATTATTTTTTTTTTTTGAAAAAGATGTTTAAAGATGATTTAAAAAGTAATTAATTTGATTTTGTATTACACTATCGAAATAAAAATATCCATTATTTTGTCAACTAGTAAGCTTTTTTTGTAATCTATATAGAGAGAATGGCTAAATGATTATTTAAAATTTAGTCCATGATACTAAAAGATTATTGTGGCTGCTTTTCATTTTATTTACTATAGTTTAAAGAGTTTGAATAAATCTTTTTTATTTTAAGTTTTGAGAGCAATTTATTTTATTGAAACCAATGAGAATTTTTAGCCTAATTTATTTTTTTCGATTATGTCTCTAGACGTAGTCTTCGGCAACTTATTTTTTAATATTAAGAATAATACTTCTTTTATGAGGAAGAAGAACTTCTTATTTTATATATATCCTATTCTTATTGAATTGATCATATTCTTGGTTCCACGTATTTATTTTTTTGAAAAGGGATGTTCTTTTCGGTATGTGTAAGAAAGATACAAGGAAAGATGCTAAAATGAAAAAGGCAACTTCATTGTCATTACAAAAACTTTATCGATGAAAATATTAAATATAAATATTTAGTGAAAGGGACATTAAAAATGAATTATTAATAGAAGAAGTGCCAATTTAATATTTTTATCACTTGGAGCAAGTGTCAAGTTTGAATCGAATTGGTCCATAAACTTGATTGTAGTACTAATTGCAAGAATTGGCAAAAGGATTTGACCACAGTAATGTTTATAATTTGGGGGGGGGGGGGGGGGGGGGGGGTCACAAATATAAATATATATATATATATATATATATATACTAGTCTTTTACCACGTGCATCGCGTGATATTTTTCTAACATAGAAATATTTAAAAGATCGAAATATTTTTTATTTGATTTTTCTATGGTTTATAAATCTTTTTCAAAATGATTTTATTAACATATTATTATGTTCTATTTAATATTTAAATTATTGTATAGTTTACTAATTTACATAATTATATGTCTTTTTATATAAGACGATTTTTTTTAACATCTTTATTTTTAAAATTTATACTACCAAATAAAAAATAAATTGTTTGTTCTATATACATATGTTAGTTAATTTTTGCATGTATAGATTATTTATTTCTAATTTTAATTAAAATTTAAGAAATTATATATTTTTTTTCTCTTTGATTTTTAAACTTTTAAATATTTTTAACTAAAAAAATTTAAATTTATTTAAATATTATAAAATATTATACCATTACTAATTCAATAAATTATATTTTGTTGTAGTTGTTTTTTTTAATCTTAACTGTTTTTTTAAACAATTTAAGTTTTTTTTAATATTTTTTAAAATTAAAGCACCGTCACCTTTATTAAATCATTTAATATTTGAATACTTAAATATAATTTATTTTTCATAAATTGGTGATAAATCTAAACAATAAATTCATTTTAATATCACATTCATTTTCATATGTTGTATTTGTTTTTTCAATTATTTTATAATTTGATGTTGTGAAAACAATAAAAAAAAACCAAGGAATTTATTAAATAAAATTGACAATTTCTTATTCAATGAAGATAAATATTTTATTTATAAAAAAAGAGAAATATTTTATTAAAAATATAAATAGTCATTTAATAGATAGTGGAGTATAAATAATAATGACATTTTTAGTAATTTGAAGGTTTTAAAAGGGGTATAGTAGTCCAAAAAAGTTTCTTAAAAATCACCACTTTTATATATTAAGGATATAATATTTACAAAATAGCATTTTTGTAGATAATTATAATTATAACAAAATTTTCGATAATATCTACAAATATGTCATTTTTTATTTAGTACATCAACTAGTGATATTCAATCAATAATTATTACGTGAAGTGGCTACTGTATATCACATTCAATCAATTATTAATCAAAATCAATGAGTGATAGAATTAGTTTTTTTTAAAACGATATATTTATAAATATTTTTTAAATATGATAAATTTATGAATATTATATAAAATTTGGACACCTATAAAGAATTTCCTATTTAGGGGTCCTCAGTAATTAGGGCCTCAAGCTTTTGCTTCTTGACCACACTATCCAAGTCGGATCTTTATTGGGCTGGGCTGACGAAATTGATTTATTTGGGCCTATGAGAGCTATTGGGTTTATGTGTACTGTTTTACAGTTGAATAAACAACAAGAACAACAACCAAAAAAAGTTTTATGTTTTTAAGATCCTACGTTTACTTTTTTTAAATGTTAGTCAAATTTTTTATAGCAATAACATATTTTGGTTCAGGTATTTGCTCATATAATCTCATTAAAGAATTAGCCATTTTCCTTGTTATTGTACACGTTGTTAAAATTAAGTTCGCGGGTCTAGGACTAGATCTTCGTACCAGTCCATAACAATCAAAGTTGAATTGTGAACTTATTAATGAGACAAAGTTCCTCATTGATCCTTGTTGGATGTGGTAGGTGCTCTCCCATAATACATTCACTTGGGGACTTCCTTACTCCAGCTCTTCTAAGAGTCTATGCTCGTTGAACCCTATCCAGTTGACTCCCTGTTTGGCTCATCCCCTTCATCGTCGGTTGTTTGATCGGGGTATTGTTACTTAGTTTTCTAAAGTTTGAACAGATGGCAGAGCTTAATGTAATTACTCAAATGTTGTGAACATCTTGATTATAAAATAAGATACTTATTAAAAAAAATTAAAAAATATACATAAAAAAAACTTAATTTGAAAAGAAAAATCAAAATTGTTGAACATCCAACCAATGATCACTCAAAATTTAACTAACACAAGATATGAAATCTACTTCATTGTCATACTCTCGTTGTTTTTAAATTATAAACTTATACCCATATTAGCTAACACCGTCACATTATAAACTTATAATACTTGATTTTGAACTATTGCACTGCAATACCTAGAAATCCCCAAACCAATGTTTTTGTGAAAAGAAATTAAACGGTTTTTGAAAGGTTGTATAACTTTATGATAAGGGTAAATGGATATAAATTCATAATTTTAAAACTTCTTGGGTATAAAAATGATTTTTTAACAATAGTTGTGGTTACAAACATTTTAAACCATATACATGTTATTTGCATTTTATTCTTAAAATTTTCATTATTTTTAATAAAATCAGTTCACGTGACTTATTTTACGTGTATCACGTGTATAAATTCGGTTAAAATTAACTTATAAAATAGTATGGTTTTATAAATTCACAATCTATAAAATACTCGGAGTCGTTTATAAGAACCCATTGGTATAATTTACAAAATGATATTTAATCATCCCTTTAAAATTATTGGTAGTACTTTGCGTTCAATGGCTGAAAACTAGAATTCTAGGTTTGGGTCAAACATTTGCTCGCCCCTAGTTTTAAAGGTATTCAAATGATTAATTTACCTTTCTAAATTTTAGGGCACAAAAATACATAGAATGCAACATTTAATGGATGACCATATCTCTTGTTTAATTGCATAGTATACTGGATTTCTTACCATCTTAAGAAAAAATAATTGTTAAATATTTTTTTTACTGAATAATAACTTAAAAGAAATTGTGAACACGAGCATAATTCAAGTGGTTAGATACCGCTCTTTTTTTTATGAAGTCGAAGGTTCGAGTCTCCTCCCTTAATTTGATGTAATATCTCGGAAAAAAAATTATATTACTCATTCACATATCATGCATAATTAAAAAAAAAAAAAAAACCTGTGTTAATAACTGATTAAATGTTAGTATAGCTCAACTAATAAGACATCAATATTCTGTTCAAGGTTGAAGGTGCAAAAATTTGACAGCGATAAAATGCTTTTGCCAGTAAAGATTAGGTATTTTTCAGTGAAATGCAATTTTCGCTGGCAATACCCTAAGACAATGGAGTTCTCTTTGATTTTTCCGGTAAGATTTTTGATGTCAGAAATGGTCTTAACCAGGAAATTCTTGGGCTTGGTCAGTGAGTTAATATCTTATAGTGCTCCCTTTCTCAATGTGATGTAATATCTAAAGAAAAGTATAATTTATTATATCATATTAGATATAATTGTGTAGACTCAATTAGGGTGTCTAAAAATTTTTTCTCTTCCCAAACATATATATTTTCCTTCTTTAGTTATATTTTCTTTATTTTGGTGAAAGAAAAAGAAGTCATATTATTTTTTTTATATTACATAAAATCGGGGGTGAGGAGACTTGAAACCTTCAACCTTATAAAAGAGAGTATATTAATACTGAACCAATCGTATTAAACTACATTCAGGTTGACCAAATACACTTTGTGTTAGTCATGCTTATTACCTTCATATATGTTCTCTTTCAAATTTCCCTCATACTATAATGCCTCATTACTTGGTACTTTTTCATTCTTTCAAGGTTTAGTTTGTTTTGATTTCTAAAAGTGCCCTTATAACATATAATTTTAAACCACTTAAATATTTAAGTAACAACAAGAAAGTCTTTTAAACTTCAACAAAATAGTGGAAATATTTAACAGTGAAGTAAAAATTATTGAATCAAAGAAATCTACTAATATTAAACTTGCCATGGATTTCTGGATTCTCAAATTGACCAGAATTACTAGAATCTGAATTCATTTATTACAAGATCTGGAAAGATATCTTCATTTTTGGCTTGTCTAGCATAATTTTTTGAGATTACAGATTCAAAATCATATGAGACCACCTATCTAAAATATTATCTTATTTTCTAAAGTCAAATATTATAGATTTATTGATTGTCCATAAAATTAATCGCTTGCAGTATGTACAAACTAATCCGGACACTCACAAATATTTAAAAAATTACACCACAACTGTTTGTTGTGTAAAATCTTATAAATATTTATCATACAATTGCATGTTTGCAACCTGTCATTCATGTGATGATTACTGGTCCTAAAAACTGCCACTTGATTTACAATAGCAGACGTTTTCTAATGATTCTGTAGCCATTTTTTGATATCCAGATCAATTAATGCAAACTTTATTACTCAAATTTTGTTTTTCCTTAGTTAATTTCTTTGTTATATAATATCATCTTGAATTGCAATTTAACTTCAACAATATTCCTTTTCTCTCATGATTTTCATTTTCTAGCAGATGGAGAATAGTTCCTTGCATCAACAGATTGCCACCATGAGACAATCCTTCTTTGATGAGGTTGAACCCCTTCTTTGATTTTATTTATTTTTAATATTTGTAAGTCTCCCGGACCAACTTAATACATTACGACTAATCTCACGGGACAATCACACAACCCTGCTGACTTTCTTTTGTTATGCTATTATGTGTGCTACTGATAAGTCAAAGATGCATAGACATTATTTTACATTGGTACATTGTCTTTAAATTTTAAACATCTCATCCTTAAACTTGTACATAGGTTGTCTTAATTTTTAAACATGTTTTACTTCTTCTCTGACTAAATTTCCCAGACCATGGACATGTCAAACATGTTTCAATGTGTACTATTTCCCTGTCCTGGAATTGAAAATAATGATTCTTATCATCTTTCCATGAGTAGCGGTGGAAGGAAGGAAAGAACCGACATACGTTCCGTATGTTAACCATATTTACTTGTTCGGATCGGTTATGGTGAAGTACAAAATTGATCTCGTCGGTTTGATGCATAGAAAACCGACAGAGAACCGAACCGATCACCCGTTTATTATATATATATATATAGGGTTTGATTTGGTTTATTAGAGACCCAACACCAAAAATTCCAAAATATGAACTAAAATCAATCAAAACCGACAATTACCTAAGAAAAATCGATCTATTATGCGCCTTTGCATCTAGTATTGGGTAGATCTCATATAATAAATGTCCTAGCTCTACCGTATCTTTGGTTTCATTTTTTTTGGAAAAATCACAAACACTTTTTTTATTATGGATCTACTACTAGAAACGAATTGAGAGATCAAGAATTCTCACTATTTCTTAGATTCATACACCTACGTTTATATAAGTGAATGTATACGAATTTGTTCATCATTCAAAAAACCTATTTGAAAGAATTTTCCTTTATTCATTATGTCTTCCTTTTTTGTGAACTCGATCTCTGTATAAAATATGCTAAAAGATAAAATCCGATAAAGGTCCATCTTTTTTATTAGGTTTATTAGAGACTCAACCCTAAAAACTCCAAAATCTGAACTAAAATCAATCAAAACCGACCCTTACCTAAGAAAAATCGACCACATTTAAGAAACCAACCCAAAACCGATGAACATAAATAATTTTGGTTCGATCAGTTTAATTGGTTCTTCTCCTTGATCGATTCGGTTCGGTTCGAGAAAACTCTCAAACCAACCAACGGTTCGTTTTTTGGTTCGGTACCTAACCGAACTAAACCACCCCCACCTATACATTTGAATGCCAAATCTGCTTCTTATTATTAAATATATGTATTTTGAAATATGAATTGTGAAAGTTTTACTACAACTTATGAATAAATATATAATTAATTATTGTAGGAAATTCTGGATGAACACTTTGCTCGTGTTGAGCAATTGGATAATGATAGTCCACACTTCCTAGAGGAGGTTCTTACTTTGTATTTCAGGGAATCAACCAAAACTATAGCTTCTATAGAACAAGCATTGTAAGACATCATCAACAAGAAAAGTGTTATATTAGGAAATGAAACTAATATATGTTTTTCTTTCTCATAGGGAGAAACCTTCCTATAATCTCATGAAGCTTGAAAGACCAATCCATAAGCTCAAAGGAAGCAGTGCCAGGTTTTCTTGCTTATCCTCCTTTTTTATGTACTTTGTAGTTTTTCAAGAGAATGTTTCTTATTCGAAAAAATAAAATCATTGGTGCGTATCTGTGTCGATAAAACTTACCTCCACACCAGTTCCTTGTTCTGTTGGTCTATTTACATTATATTTGATATCTATCTTTTATAATCGATCACATCAGAAAGTAAGTATGAACTCCTACTAACTAGTGTGGAGGCAAGTTTTTTCTAGTTTATCAGTTTAAATATATTTCAATGCGATGACTTGCACCAAACCGGTGTGAAAAGAGAATCCACATTGTGTCATTTCTTGTTTCCAGTTCGATCCCGATCATAATTGCAGATCGATGATGACTAACCATTGTTACTGATTTTTGTAGTATTGGCGCCATAAAGGTGTACAAAGAAGTGAATCATGCAATTAAATGTTGCAGAGAGGACAACTTGGAGGGGTGACCTTACATTTTTACTTGACCTTTTTATTCATATGAATATGTTTACGCAATCTCCCGATGGCTTCTAAAATGACTTCATGTTTATTGACAGGGCTAAGGCTGCTTTGGAACGGATAAAACACGAACATACAATCTTACGCAACAAACTCGAATCTTATTTTCAGGTCTCTCTTTCTCTCGTGTTTATATATAATGTTGAAGATCGCAATGGTAACTAATCGAACATTCTACTTAATCATATATTCAGATGCTGCGACAAGCCGGACCTTCTGAGACGGCCGATCGTCCCAAGTAAACGGTTAACTCAAGAGGTCTAGCTGCTATATCATTCAACGCATATCAATTTTCTATCAGATCCATTGAAAACAATGGTTTCTTATTTTTCCTGGTTTTTGCTCTCCATTGCTTCACAAGCTACAAGGTGATGAATATCATTTGTAGAAATAAAAGAAAGTTAAAACGCTCGTGTATCCAAGAAAATTATTATAAAAAATAAAAAATTAGAGTCATCCCATAACCATAAGTCTCAACTTCTCAGAGTATTTCATCGAACTTTATCCGATTCTATAACATAATTTAGAATCTTTAAAATCACTCTTCAAAAAGAAAACAATAAACTGTTTTCACTGCATAATGATGGTGTGATAAACAAATTAGGATCGTTTTTTTGGTGATAATGACAAAGGATTAGTTATTCCACCACTAAGAAAATTGAAGACCTGCTTAAGATTTCCTCTGGAAGGTCTTGCATTTATTGCAAATTTACATATGTATACAAGTCGTTTCCTCATTTCCAATTTGGTAATGCATGTCTCGTTGAAAGATTGCCCACAATCAAAAGTTCCTGGAGTCATTTACAATGTGCAAGTTTAATAACAGAATTTCATTGAGAAAAAAAATGGATCATAATTTTCTACTAGCAGTTAAGCTATGTAATTGAAAAAATCGTCATCTATCTGTTCCATTTTTGGCTGTTTGTGGGCGAGGAATTAAAGCATACGACACTGAAGATCATAGCTACATGCTTGTCCATTATCTATTCTAATTATCAACGAATTTCTAGAATTTTGGGTGGGGATGAGATTGTAGTTCTTCCTGCTTCTCAGGTATAATGATACAATGAGAAGCTCGACTAAAGGGAATCGATGGAGAAATTAGAATGAACTTTCGATTGATTCAGGTACTTGAGACCCTATGGATGAAGGCATATCATTTGGAGTGAAATTTTGTCACGTTGCACCAAGCCATTAAAAAAAAAAAACTTCTAGATCAATTTGACAAGAATCCCAATGTAAATATTCGGCAAGATGATACGACGGGAATGAGTATGTACACACCATCTTTTCCCTCTCCACTCCAAGTGAAAAGGGTGGATGGACTGATCAAAGGAGAAAATAATGTCTAAATTGGTAATGTTAAGGGCAATTTGCATGAAAAAAATTTCAGATGATGTACCTTGGTCATTGAATAAACAAGTCAATATTGCCAAGCAAACACATATGCTAATGTCTTCACCTGCAAGCAAAACAACATAGAGATCTTTTAGCAAACATTTGCAAGTGTTAAACCAACTTGAATTTGACCATCTCCATAAGCATTTAACAAAAATGACTTCAATAACAATTACAAATCTAAATATTTACCAGTAACTAAGACAGTCAAATAAGTAGAACAATTGACCCAAGTATCCAGAAAACAAAATAACTAACATTCTGCCCTAATTTGTCAACCCTTATTACTGGATTTCATATAAGTTTTACTGAAATATGTGAATTTATTATAGTTGAATAAAAGGCATCCTCCCTACCATTGCTACAGCAAACTAGAAGTCTTTTCCCTTGGCTAAGATTCAACTTTGCAAAATCTACTGCTGAAGGAAGATTTCTCAACAGGGAAAAGCGATCCAGTTTTGACATCTGGCAAGCAGAAGCTGTTAAATAAATCAAATTGACATTTAATATTGCGGATTGAGAACAATTACTCTCTAATTTTCCGGGACTCACCATCATAGGGAGATGAAGATATGCTTCAGCATTTGGAAGACATACAGATATTGTCTCTTGATCACAGTTTAATAGGCAATCTATATTAGGCACAGTAACAGCTGCACACACAAAAAGAAAAAGTAAGCAGATAAGCTAAGTGCTAAGACAAATTTGCAATCCATGAACAATAGCAAGTACACTCCTACACTTGTTGCCATATCTCTTTGAGCTCATAACATTTTAACAGTAAATCCAGGACACGTGGTATAATTCACGAGTGGTAAAGATCATGAAATCATTGTACAGAAAATCTGGATATGTGAGACACATTTTGAAGGTGAAAAATTGTAAGCATCCTCCCGTGTAAAACCATTGTTGAACACTTTTGTAAATCTTGAATAAAGACTGATTTCTTTATTTTAAAAAAAAAAAGTAGAGAAGCTGAGGATATTTTCTTCCTTCTAAACCTGCTTTTCAGAGATTGATGGTTGAAACTAACAAGCAATTTTTAGGATATTTAAATCATTTCCCATCCACTAAATATAATTTTAACCATCAATGCAAGCAACATCAGAGGGTAAATACCATGTTGAGATGAGCAAACTGCAATATTGGTTGAATCAAGCCAAGATAATGCACAACTTTTGTCAGAGGATTTTGTATCCAGATCAGCATCAGAGATATCCAAAGATAATAATTGCTCAATAGGTGGGGCTTGATTTGAGGATCCTCCCACCTTCTGAGATTTGACAATGATCTGAGGTGCAGCATTTCCCCTTTGAGCTCGATATACTCTATCCTTTTCAATAATTTCAGCTACTTTTTTATTACACATATCAGGTCCAGAGCTCATAAGATCATGTGCATGTTTCCAGAATAGATTAGGTGATAAGCCTCTTGCCCAACTTTCTTCATCATCTCCAGCTCCGGAGATGTAGTTCCAGCTAAACTCCGTGGTGGTCCTTTGTTGAACTAAACCAGTAGAAAAAGAAGCAGAAACGAGTATGATGGGTGTGAAATTCCAGGAATCATGATCTGGTACTTCGTTTAACCAGATAACAGATTTCTGTGAAATCCACAATGGGCGCAATGGCTTTTTCAGGCAGGCCGCAAGAGTGGCGATATCGGCTCCACTGTCATCCAACTGTTTAGTCCATTCTTCAAGGCGCTCCTCAATAGAAGCTTTCTCAGTCCCAGAAACCCAGAGAGGAAGATGCAAGGAAGAATCCCAGTTAGCAGCACGTTCCCTTAAATTCTCAGCATTCTCACCAGACGTCGAAGCTTCCTGTTTTAAGATACATGGCACACAGAACATGTGAGAACTTTCCCAGGCCTGGAAGAGGCAGAGGGGAGAGATTCGGTAGTAACCACTAACTGAGATTACATACACACACAAGAAAATGTGGGGGGCGGGGGAATGTCTTCATGACATGAGCTCTTCATCTAGAATAGTACAGAATGAAAGACTATCAAATGATACCAAGCAAAAAAAAAAAGGGCAAAAACTCACCATCTGCTCCAATGAAGTGTCATGGATTTTGTTTAAATGGTTGGTTATAGACCGATTCAAAACACAAGTCCAAATGGGTATTGTTTTGGACATGCTATCAGGAAACCGCTTCCCTCTTCGAGTGGAATCAACTATAATACATCCTCCCTTCTGTCCTACCCATTAACAAACAAGCAAAAAAGGAAGTAACATAAACATTTCTCAGTTGAAAACAACTACGACACCACCTTCACTCCCCAGGAAAAAAAAAAATCACCCTCTTACACATAAGAATAAAAATGAAAACAAAAGAGTTATCAAAAAATAAAGTTTCCTACACATTTCCCTGCCACCAAACGCATTCAATTATCAATTGCAGTCCTAACTATAAATATGGGAAATTATAGTGAGTGGCTTTTTAAAAAAAATGTGTAGATTTTTTAAAGGATATCAATATTTGACTGTAGTCAATAACTGATATAAAACCACTGTAAATATTCAAAGTTGCAAAATTATGAACCACAAGACTCGAAAATTTAATCTCTCTCCATCTTCCCCTTTCATTTCACAACTTCATTAGCCTATTTACTCAAGAGATGGGAATAAATAGTTTTTTTTCATTTAAATGATAATATAATATAAATTAAAAATTAGTCATGTGACGATTTTTAATTGTTGACAAGTAGTTATGTTATAACTAGAAAAAAAAATTTAATCCTCTTGCTGTAGGTACTCTCTCAACTAATAATAACAGAGATTGTTGATCTTTCATTATATCAATGAAATGGCCTTTTAAGCTGCTTTTTTCAAAAATAAAATGTGGAGGTTGTTGAAAGTGATAACGGAAAATGTTCGGAACAACGAGAGTGCCGGAAATTATCTCGTTTTTAGTGGCATGGCAAGCAACTAAATTTTCTTCCTAACCAATAATAATAATAAATAGTGGTTCATCATTTTCAACCTCTTCTATTCTAACTAGAAAATTATTACTAATTACTATGAGGAGTACTATAAATGAAAACTAAAATTTTCCAAGACTCAAACTTTACTCTCTCTATCAATCTCTT
Source organism: Gynostemma pentaphyllum (assembly GCA_028015215.1). Taxonomy (NCBI): domain Eukaryota; kingdom Viridiplantae; phylum Streptophyta; class Magnoliopsida; order Cucurbitales; family Cucurbitaceae; genus Gynostemma; species Gynostemma pentaphyllum. The sequence continues at coordinate 39,368,083 of CM051348.1, read as the reverse complement.
CCCTTTTTTTTCCTCACAACCCCATTAGCTCAATTACTATAAAAACAACAAGAAAACAGAAAGAGGGGGAAAAACAAGAAATTACCAGCCAAAAGCGCGACGTGAAGATTGAGCCGAGAAGTATTGAAGGACCAGTTATTATTGTGGCCATCAGTCGACTTAAAGTAGCAATTGGAATGAAATTTAGGGGAATACCAAAGGCCACAACGAAGATTAGCGAGAAGAGGAAGATCCGGCCATAGCTGTGAAATCTCGCCGACGAAAATAGAGTCTTCGTAAATAGACCTAAGAGCGTTGTATAGGGAATTATCTTTCCGTTTTATGGTTCTTAAGGCTTTGTATATACTCAGCTTCGCATCGTTCTCCATTAATGATCAACAAAAGCAATGGCGAGCAATGGAGGAGGAAGGAAGAAGAAGAAGAAGAAGAGAGGGAATTGGAATTTGGTTAAGTTTGTATTGGCGGCCATGGAATGTTCCGAAATTGAGCTTAAATCTATGAATTGTCGGGATATTTGCATAATCAACCTTTTAATAACTTAAGTTATCAAAAATACTCTCGTGCCAACATGAGTATAGCTCAATTGGTTTGACATATACTCTCTTTCCCTTTAGATCGAAGGTTCGAGTCCTAAAAAAAAATACTCTCGTACCATATAACTTTATATCCACCTATCAAATAATAGAGGTGATCCTATTCAAATCAAATTAATTATCTAAATTGAATCAATGGTTTGATTCGGTTCCTAAATCTTTATTTTATCTAAACCAATCCATACTAATGAGTAATGAATTTGTTAAGTTTCTGTGGGTTGATTGATTCGGTTTTATATAATTTGAGGTTATAAATGCGAATTAAGATGCAAGTATAATTTAATAAATTAGATTTTGTTTGCATGAGAAGTAGTTTAGTTATGAAAATCATGTTGGAAAAACATGATTAAATTAAATGACGTAGTTGAGAACATATTATCTTGTGGGTCTTATATTCGTTAATGTAATAATGGGTTGTGATTTAATGCAGAGTCGTTCCTAGGAAAATAAGGCCGATGTGAAAAATATTTTTGGGCTTTCTAACACATAATTTTAATATGAAGAAATTACAGAAATTCAAAACAAAAAAAAATTGTAAATTTATGTTAATTCAAGGCTGATCCTAGATAACATGATCAGAAACCAATCAAGGGCTGTTCATTTCCCGTTATCTTAGATATCATGTAATCTAAGATTACTGGATATTTAGAATACATGTTATCTGGATTACAGGGAATATAAAATTACAATGTTCATTTCGCAGTAATTAAAAATGAAAATCTCATAGGTATAAAATATTACATTGTTTGTTAGGTTGTATTTAAGGGATGAAATTTAATGAATTAATAATTCTTCCAATAATACCCTTGTTTTATGTTTCTCGTTAATAAATTTTATATATGAATTTAATTAATATTTTTTTGATAGATTAATATACCCAGACTATTTTTATAATTTAATTAGTTTATAACTTATTTATTTAAATATTTAATTAACATAAAAATTTAAATTTAATTTTATATACTTATTTGATACCAATGAATTTATTAAAGTATCAATAATTAGTGTAACGAAAAAATTATTTATGTTTCTAAATTTAGTTATTGGTGAGAAAATAAATTATCTTATGTATATATGTAAAAAGAAAAATAACTTTTTATAATATCGAAGGACAAAAAAGTAAAAAACGGAATACAATCGTAATGTAATCTTAAAAACCTACCGGTAGAGAGTGTATTCTAAAATGGCCAGATATCATGTATTCTTTGATTACATGTAATCTAAGATATCCTTATATCTTTAAATGCAGTAAAATAAACAATATTATCTGAATAATGTCCCTCTGTAATCTTAGTTAACATTGAAATGAACGGCCCTCAATAACAAGTGGTACTTAACATGAATGAAAGACAATAAAAAAAAATTGCATCCAATTGTATACTAAATTAATTAAGCAGAAAATAAATAAATTATATATTAATTGCATAAAAAGAAAAATAAAATGTAAAAGTACTTGTCAATACCACCACAAAAAAATAATAATCAATCTACAACTTTACTTTGTCTCTACCACGCTGACGCTAGCTAGTAGTTGTTATTTTAGTTTGTTTAATAAAATCAATAGGCTACATCAATTTTTTTTAACTAATAACCCTAATAGGCTTTAAATTGGGCTATAGATCTAATCTAAACGCTTTTTTTTTAATTGAACATTAGAACAGCATGAAAGAATTTGATTGTGTATCAAATTCCATCGCATCAATCGGGGTCGGTCTTAGGAGAATAAAAGTCCAGTGTGAAAATTTAGTTTCGCACCCTTTATCATACGATCTTTAATAAAAAGAAATAAAAAAAAAACTAACTTTTATTAAAACAAAACAACAACAAAATTATAAAGTATAAATATTTTAGATAATTAGATTTTAAAAATATATTTTTTTAATCCACATAAATAAATAAATAAAAATAATAAAGTTTTTATTAATATATATGGTAAGTTTTAAATAGATAGAGTGAGAAGTAAATTATTTAATCATATTTAAAATTTTATTATTCTAAAATCTATAAATAACAATATATCTTTCTATATCTATCTATATCTATCTATCTATAATCTATAACATATATAAAAGTGGGGAAGTGAGGAGAAACATTGACTTCCTATTTTACCCCTACTTATTTAAAATATTCCATTTGTATCCTTTTGTTTCATTTTTATTTATTTTAAATTAAATTTACTTAATTATAAAAAGACAATGGTCACTATGTATGTTTGTGTCTTTTCCATCAAAAGACATAACTATATAAAATTTATTTTAAATTAAATCGACTTAATAATTACAAAAAGACAAGGGTCACAATGTATGATCATGTATTTTCATCAAAAATCAACCATATAAAATTAATTTTAAATAAAATTGACTATTATAAAAAAAACGATAATCACTACTGATTATGTCTTTCCATCAAAAGACATAACCATATAAAGGGTCATAACTTTTCATTTGGAGTCAATAAACACATTTTTACAATGTGTCTCTCTACGAATAAAACTAACTAGATTTATTTAATTAATTAACTATTCAATCGATAATAATATATTAATTGAGTCATATTATTTCTTACATTTTGAAAAAGACAATGTCGACCACCCTTTATGTTTATGTTTTTTATTTTTCATTTTGAGTCAATACACTTTTTAATTGATTAATTATTAAATAGCTAATAATATATCAATTGGGTCACAATAATTTCTTACATTCTCCCACTTGATATTATATGGTTCAATAAATGATTTGTACACCATGTACAAATGAGTTACTCATTTTACCCTTATTTTTTATATTCCATCTGTATCATTTTATATAATTTTATTTCATCCATACAATTTTTTTTACTTAATTATACATTGAATTTTTTTAAGGTAATTATGCATTGAATTAATGTGTAAAAAACGATGAATTTATGTCAAATCTAAGGAGTATTTGTATTTTTATGTATTCAGACAATCAATATGACATTTAAGTATTTAGTTTGAGATTTGTATGATAGTTTTCATTATTATTTGTCACAACTCACATAGTTCAGGGGGTATTTGCTTAAATTTCATACATTCTCCCACTTGATATTATATGGTTCAATAAATGATCTGTACACCATGTACAAATGAGTTACTCATTTTACCCTTATTTTTTATATTCCATCTGTATCATTTTATATAATTTTATTTCATCCGTACAATTTTTTTTACATAATTATACATTGAATTTTTTTAAGGTAATTATGCATTGAATTAATGTGTAAAAAACGATGAATTTATGTCAAATCTAAGGAGTATTCGTATTTTTATGTATTCAGACAATCAATATGACATTTAAGTATTTAGTTTGAGATTTGTATGATAGTTTTCATTATTATTTGTCACAACTCACATAGTTCAGGGGGTATTTGCTTAAGACAATAGTTCAAGGGGTATTTGCTTAAAAAAATAGTTTATGGGGTACTTGTCACAAGTTGCATAATTCATGGGTGGCTTTTACTTTTTTTCCTAATTTTTTTTTATGTAAACATATGAACTTTGAATTCATGCACATATACTTTTAATAACAATATATATATATATATACTTGCTTTACAATTATATATATATATATAAAAGATAATGTTTTGATTTCAAATTTTTTATAAGAATATTTTCTAATTAAAATATTTGAAATCATATTATTCAATAAATTTTTCAATTGATAACTGGTATTTCATGTGCAAGGCACGTGTCACTAGTAACAAAAAAAAGGCATAAAAAATCTCAAAAAATATAATATCACCTTCAGCAGACGTTGAACCAAGGATCTGAACGTGGAATTCGACAAGTCTTCATAGCCAACGTGCCATTAGGATTATATTTATACACACTACAAAAAAACTGTCAATTTGCGACCAGAAAATTGCGACCAAATGGTCGTTTTTAGTGTATAATGCGACCAAAAATGCAACCAAAATGGTGGTGGCCAAAAAGCTGGTCGGTCCAGAATTTGTGCTACTGGATAGTCACAAATATACGACCAGAAAAGTTTGGTCGCAAAAAAGTCAACCTTTTGAAAAAACGACCAGATGGTCACTTAAAAAGTGACCAGTTGGTCACATAAAAAAGTGACCAAATGGTCGTATTTTATGTGACCAAATGGTCACTTTTGGACTCAGTCAAAATACGACCGGATGGTCGCTAAAAAGTGACCATCCGGGTCGTAATTTATGTTGAAGATAAGTGACCAGTTGGTCACATAAAAAGTGACCAAATGGTCGTATTTTATGTGACCAAATGGTCACTTTTGGACTCAGTCAAAATATGACCAGATGGTCGCTTAAAAAGTGACCATCTGGTCACAATTTATGTTGAAGATAAGTGACTAGTTGGTCACATAAAATGCGACCATATGGTCGCATTTAAGAATTTTTTTTTTTAATTTAAATTTCGATAATTAGTTAATTAATTATTAATTATTTATTTAATTAATATTAAAATTTAATAACAAAAAATTGGAATTAGAATAAAAAATATATATATCAAATATTCAAAAAACGCTTTATACGATTCAAAGCATCCTAGAACTATCGGGGGTGGCGGAGGAGGCGTCGATGATGAATGGCCGCCGCCTGGGGATCCAAGTCCGCAGACAAGTCCTGGCTCGTAATCGAGGAGGAGAGGTCGTCCAACTCCTCTCGTAGTCGTCCGCATCGGGGCGCGGCGAGTGGCGGGCGCGAGACGCCTCGTCACTCGCGTCGTCAGGCTCGTCTGGACTGGGGAGGACGTCGTCTGCCTGGTCATAATCCTACAACCAAACTAAACTAATATAATACTAATTACGTAATTAAAATATTGAAATAAATTAAATTAATAAATTAATGAAATAATCTAAATTAAATTGATTAAATAATGTAAATGAAACTAACATAAATTAAGTAAATAATTTAAAATAAACTAACTAATTAATTTGAATTAAAGTAAATTAAAATTAGATTACGTGAACTAAAATGAAGTAATTAAAGTAAACTAAGTAGTGAACAATTAAACTAAAATTAATTAAATTAAAGTAAATTAAGTAATGAAGAATTAAACTAAATTAGATTAATTGAACTAAAATTAATTAAATTAAACTAACATTAATTAATTAAAACTAAAATAAACTAAACTAATTAATTAAATTAAAGTAAACTAAAATTAGCTTAAGTGAACTAAGTAATTAATTAAAGTAAACTAACATTAATTAATAAAAACTAAACTTAACTAAACTAATTAATTAAATTAAACTAAATTAAAATTAGATTAATTGAACTAAAATTTATTAATTAATTAAAGTAAACGAAATTAGATTAATTAACCTTAAGTAAACTAAGTACTTAATTAAACTAAATTACATTAATTAAACTAAAATTAATGAAATTAACAACATTAAACTAAACTAATTAATTAATTAAAGTAAACTAAAATTAGATGAATTAAACTAAAGTAAACTAAGTAATTAATTACACTAAATTAGATTCATTATACTACAATTAATGAAATTAACAAAATTAAACTAAACTAATTAATTAAAACTAAGTAAAACTAAATTTAAACATAAACTAAAACTAACTTAAAACTTAAAATGTATACGAAAACTAACCTCGTAATAAAAACCGGGATTGGAGGTTTAGGATTTTTAGGTTTAGAGTAGGAACGGGGAATGGGAACGGGGAAAAAACAACGGGAACGGAACGGGAGAAAGAGAGAAAAGAAAGAAAAAAGAGAAAGAAAAAGAGAAAGGAAAGGAAAATGAAACGGGGAAGGAAGCTGATCTGAATTTAAATCAGATTTTGCTACCAAATGGTCGCAAATATATAATCATAACCAGAAACGAAAACTCGCGCGTGCTGGGGAAATTACGACCACATGGTCGTATTTTTAGAGATATTTGCGACCATCTGGTAGCATTTATTGAAAAAGCGACCATTTGGTCGCCCATTTACCATTACCCAGAACAGCTATCATATCACGAGTCCCATCAACAATTGCGACCAGACGGTCGTAATTTTTAGATTCACCGCCATAAATTTCATGAAAATTTAAATTTGTCGCTCAGATTTGCGACCATATGGTCGTAATTTTCAAATTCACCGCCATAAATTTCATGAAAATTTAAATTTACGCTTCAGTTTGTGACCATATGGTCGTAATTTCACTTATATTTTTTGAAAAATATAATTATACTTTTCCAAAAATGCGACCAACTGGTCGCCTTTCCCTTCTAAATTACTACCATGTGGTCACCTTTTGTGTTAAATTGCGACCACATGGTCACAAATATTAATATTTTTTTTTTAATCATTCATTAAAGAAATAGTTTTAATAAACACATACACAGTGAATAATCAAGTTACGAAATGTCTCATTCATCATCGTCTCCAAGAAGTCCGTCACATAAAGTCTTCTTCTTCTTGCTTTCTTCATCGGATTCATCGTCTCGAATAAATTCAAGATCAATGTCACGTGCGTGAGAAGTGGAAGCATTTGTATCATCATCATCATGCAATGTTATCGTTCCATCGTTCAAAGGACGAACAGTACTTGCATTCTGACCATCGTCGATTGCACGACATCTTATCTCATCTTCTTGAAAAGCAACAGCTTCCTCTGCGTGGTCGTCTTTCTTGGACAAGTTTTCTTCACCTGGCGTGGTTTAACTTTACAAACAACTAACCAATCGCGGGATCTCGTCTATTAATCGGATAGTTCAGGTAATAAACTTGAATCGCCTGTGAAGCCAGGACAAACCTATCGGCGGTGCGCATATGCTTAGACTTGTTTACCTCAACGATTTGTAAATGATCAATCTTATGGACTCGCCTGTCAAGTTGTTTGGAACCAAGTGCAGTTGAACGAGAAAAATGCGTTTTAGCGTTGAACTTGCGTATTGAATCTCAAGAATCTCATCGATTACTCAAGTAATCGTCTTCGTTTGTCCTGGAACACGTGACCTTTGATGCAAACACCACTTGTTGTTTGTTGCCCTGCTTCACCGAATGGGCCTTCGTTTGAAATCTGTAACCGTTACCGATGTATCCACCATACGACCTTGCTATCCGTCCAGGTCCCTTTGCCAAAGAAATGATGCGAGGATCATCCACCGGTAATGTAGGGGAGTCAACTTGTGTCACTGCCCAGGGTCACATCAAGTCAGAATTTACCACCATATGGTCACTTTTTTTGGTGACCACTTGGTAGCATTTATCCCACCAAATTATTTATATATTACTGGCCACGTAAAATCACAGCATTTGCGACCATCTGGTCACTTCTTAATGTGACCACTTGGTAGCTTAATTCTCGCCAAATTTTTAAGCTTCCACTGCTCAATAAAGGTCACAAAAATTGCGACCATTTGGTCACTTATAATTGTGACCACTTGGTAGCTTTCTTCCCTCCAATTTTAAGCTACCACTGCTCAATAAAGGTCACAAAAATTGCGACCATTTGGTCACTTATAATTGTGACCACTTGGTAGCTTTCTTCCCTCCAATTTTAAGCTACCATCGCTTCAATAAAAGGTCACAAAACATGACCATTTGGTCACTTATAATTGTGACCACTTGGTAGCTTTCTTCCCTCCAATTTTAAGCTACCACTGCTCAATAAAGGTCACAAAAATTGCGACCATTTGGTCACTTATAATTGTGACCACTTGGTAGCTTTCTTCCCTCCAAAATTACGCGCCATTTTTTGCTACCAAGTCATATTTTAGTCACGAAAATGCGACCAGATGGTCGTTTTTTAGGTGACCAATTAGTTGCTTCTTTCGCGCCATAATTTCACGCCATTTTTTATGACTACTTCTGCTTTTGGTCGCGATCCGGTCGCAAAAAAAGTGACCAGATGGTCACTTAGAGTCAACCTTCAAAAAAAGTGACCAGGTGGTCACCAAAACATATTATAACACTATATAAACTCATCCCTGATTTTGGGCCCTCGTTATTTAGAGGACCCTATTCCGTCGCATCCATGGAACTGGGCCAGAGACGGCCCTGATTTAATGTTTGAGACAATGCTTTTGAGTATGGACTATAATTTAGTTAAAATCGTATTTGAATTGATAGAAGTAAATTCCAAAGTATCCTTATTGATAATACATTTATGAAGTGTATGGTTGTCCAATATTAATAAAATGGTGTATTTTGAAAAAATAAATAAAATTAAACTATAGATTTACAATCACTTTTAAAAAATGCTATATTAAAAAATGTTAAATACACTAATGACCCCTGCATTTTCAGGCTTTTTCAATTGATACCCCAGGACTATTAATTTTGTTTTTTTCACCCCTACACTGGCTATTTTCTAATTTCTGTCAAAAAAGTGTTAAAACTAACAACTATTTTATTTTTAATTCTTTTTTAATATCTAAAATATGTGAAAAGACTTTTTAATCGTTCTTTTTCATCCTCCCATGTCTCATCTCTCCTTCACTTTCTCTCACATCCTTCAAGACCTTAATAAATAACTCAGTTAAAATCAGTCCCACAACTTTATCTACTTTCCGTTACATTTGATTCCATTACCATTCCAATCATCTTCTCTTATTTCTCTTTCCCTGTGCCAACAAAATTTCTTTTACAGAAAAAAGCTTCAAAGACCTCAATTTTTCCCTCCGTATTTTCCATTTCTCCAAAATGTTCTTATTAATTCATAGACTACAAATTAAAAAGAAAGAAAGAAAAAAACTTATTGGGTATTAGTCTGTTCATCTAAAACTTTAGTACAAAATAACTCAAATTTAATGAACATTGACATTTCTAAACCCTTCAGCTTCATTCTTCTTCATTAACCTAGCCATATAGCTTTTCACTTTATTCCTATCCTAGTCATCTTCTGCATCATCTCCATTTATCCAAGCTAAACCCACCAAATCCATTTCGAACATTCCTCACGTACAACAGTTCCAACGAAGGCGAGAGATCGCATTTGAATCAACCCACCATCGTTCAAACCCAGTCATTGAGAGAGTATTTTATTTTTCATTCTTCTTCATTTACCCGAGGTGAGATAAAGTGAAGGAGAGATATGGGAGGATGGAGAGGAGGGTTCAAAAATCTTTTCACATACCTTGGATATTAAGAAAAAATAAAAATAAAATGGCGGTTAGTTTTAACCTTTTTTTTTTTTACATAAATTGGAAAATAGTAAGTGTAGGGTGAAAAAAACTAAATTGATAATCTAGGATTGTAAATTGAAAAAACCTGAAAATACAGGGGTCATTGGTGCATTTAACCCTATTGAAAAATATATAAAGCTATCGCTGTCCATTGCCTTTTTTTTTTATATCTCTTAACTACGTCAAATTAATAGTAATTATCCTTTCTAGACCTATATATTTCAAAATTTAAAATCACCCCATAAAATATATTCAATATAAATTGTATTCAAATAGCCCTTAAAATTATAGTTACTGCCAATAAACTTCGGAGCAAAAATGTGTTTTTATCAATTTTGAGTGATTGTGTAATATCAATAAAGATTTTGTTTTTAAATGTTAATTATTAAGTTTGATCTCCATAATCTGCTCTTATTTATTTTGTATTATTTTTTCTTTATTAACGACTGGTCTTTTTAGTATTTTACCTTATTAGTTTTTACCACCTGCGTTGGACGTATTTTTCTTCTCAAAATTTAAAATTTAATAACTCGATAGTGGATATAGGTTTTTTCGTTTCTTTATTTTAAGAAATATTTTTTAATTGGTTCAAATTCTATATAATTATTGATAATATGGAATACAAATTTTTAAAAAATACAACACATTAATTTATAATTTTAAATCTTATGAGATCAATTCTCTTTTCAATTATTAAAATTAAAATAAATGTCACTTTTAATTTTATGTTAATGATTGGTCAAATTTCTATTCATTCTTGTTTTATTATAATTTTTTTAATCTTTTGTTATCTAAATAAAATATGAATGAATTAATTACACTAATAACCACTTTAATTCACCTAATTTTAATTTTAATGGTTGTTTTATATTAATATCAGATTTACCCATAAAACACCATTTATGGTAGTGATTCTGGCGGAGTCTGATTTCAGTGTTTACATTATTACCCTTTTATCTCTCCTAATAACTATATTTCATTAATTACGTATAATTTAATTAAGGAAAATTTATCGGGGTATGTTTCGTCTTTTCACAATGTAATTTAATTTTTCTGGTGGTGGTTTTGGGTAATTTTGATATATATATAAAAGATTGCGTTTTTTTGAAATAAACAACATTAATTTGTCCAATACTGAAATCAACCCAATATGAATTGATAATGATTTGGTTTTTATTTTTTTTTATTTTTAAATATTTATTTTTACTATTTTTCATTAAAAAAAATCTCAAAAGTACTTTTTTAAAAACATATTTATTTTTTAATTTAAAAATTAGATTAATATTTTAAAATGTAGATTACCGAAGATTTTTATAACTAATTTTTTTTTTATATTTTTATAATCTAAATCTGGATTTTGATATTTTATTTTAAAGTTTTAAAAAGGGTAAAATACGTTTTTGGTCCCTATAGTTTCACTTTGGTTTCATTTTCGTCCCTGTACTTTCAAAACTGACTTTTTTCGTCCCTGTACTTTCCAAAACCCACTTTTTTAGTCATTCTGTTAACTTTTCTGTTAGTTGACTGTTAGTCATTGGTGACATGGTATTTTTAATGACGTGGCAGGTTTACTTGATTTTTTTATCAATATTTTTAAATGATATGGCAGGTTAACTTTTCTCTTTCTTTAAGACATCTCTCTCTCATTTGCAATTTCTGTCTCTCCTTTTCTTTCAAAAATGGAAACAAGATCCATGGAAATCAAAATCGTCTCAGCAAAAGACCTCAACAGCCGCCGCCGCCCCATTTCTTTCCTCCCCTTGTTTAACCCAACACGCAGTCACTCTCACTTTTCTTTTATTCATTTCCATTTTGTTCTTCTCACTCAACTTCCTCCACCATTGTCCGCCATCGAAGCTGAGTAGTGGAGGTTCACCGGAAAATGTTGGACTCGTTTGCCTTGTTTCCGTTGAGGTGAGATCTCCATTCTTGTCTAAGATTTAGTGTAGGAAGTTTTGGAACTAACTCGTACTCATTTTATGACCTAAACGACAGATCTGAAAACTCGTTGTAAACTGAAAGAAACGAAACTTGTCGATCTTTGAATCCTTGCCGTTTGAGGTCGAGTTCGTTGTTTAGTTTCGATTTATGGAACCACTTCACTCAAATGACTTTTCCCAACTAATTTCCACCGTCAGAACTCCCTGAGCGTCACCGGAAAAGGAAGAAAAACGTGAGCTCCGTTTCTGTTTTGTACCGTATACGTTCGTGGGCTGATTGGAGAAAAAGGGTCCAATTGGACCAGTTGGAGAAGAAGGGTCCATGAGGAAATTGACGTTGTTGAGGTATTTTGCTGAGATGATTTTGATTTCCATGGATTTTGTTTCCATTTTTAAAAGAAAAGGAGAGAGAGAAATTGCAGATGAGAGAGAGATGTCTTAAGGAAAGAGAAAAGTTAACCTGCCACATCATTTAAAAATATTGATAAAAAAATCAAGTAAACCTGCCACGTCATTAAAAATACCATGTTACCAATGACTAACAGTCAACTAACAGAAAAGTTAACAGAAGGACTAAAAAAGTTAGTTTTGAAAGTACAGGGACGAAAATGAAACAAAAGTGAAACTATAGGGACCAAAAACGTATTTTACCCTTTTAAAAATTTGTTTTAGATAACAAAATTGACATTTATCTCATGAATTAAATTTAAATTAAAAATCTCTGTTTTTTTCTCTATTGAACTTCACGCCCGCCGAGAGATTTTACCATTTTTCTTTATCAACATTTTATTAAATTAAAATTCCAAAAAAAAAATAAAAAATCTTAGATAGCATATTTCACTAAAATGTCATAATTTTTTAAAATTACCCAAATAACAATTTAGCAATTCAATAATTTTATTGAACTATTATTTGTGGGTTATTTTACCCTTTCTTTAATTCAATTAATTTATTTAAATGCTATTTTTACCCCAATAGTAGGTTCAATAACTTTATTAAACTTTCATTGGTTAGTTTTTTACCCTTTTGTTCAATAAATTTATTAAACTGCTATTTGAGTATTTTTTAAAATATTTATATCTGCGATTTACTTATTTTTTATTTTTATTAAGTGAAATGCATATTTATTCCATTGCATTTTTTCTGTCTTTTTTTTTTATCGAGGTAATGAATAAAGAATTTATATCCATATATAATGATTTGGTCTTTAGTTTTAAAATTTTAAAAATTAATTTTTTTTAATAATAAATTCAGTTCATTATCATAATTTTCTATTTTTAATAATTTTCATATTTCAAAAATTAGATTAAGATTATAGGCTTCTGTAAACCAATCCTTTTTTTCTTCTTTTTCTTTATCTAAATCTTAATTGATAATTATTTGGTTTTTATTTCAAATTTTATAAATGTAATTTATAAACTAATAAATTTGTTTTCCTTTTTAATGGTTTTTTATTGGGGAAATGACATTTTAAAAATTGATATTTTAAAAAATAGCTAACTTTTTTAAATTGTTTAAAAATGACATTGCTCATTTTGAGAGAAATAGTCTGAGAAATGCCGTTTTTAAAATATTTCAAAACATTTACTATTTTTGAAATGACTGTGTTATATGTTGCTCTTATTTATACTTTAAAATTATACTACGTGATATTTTATGAACAACAAAAATTTGAAACTTTTAAAAAATGATATTTTTTTAAGGTATATACGGATTGGATTTCACATTAATTTTGGTGAGGGAGGGAAAAAAATTATTCTTGAAATTTTTTAAATTTTTTGTTATTTCATAACAGTTCATAAAATGTCATTTAGAAAAATAATTTTTCCTTTCTTAAAAAAAAAAATTATGATTCCGTAGCTCAAAATGACCCAATATAACTTATGTTAATGATAGAGTTTTACTAAACAAAGAAAAGGGAGGGTGGATTTGTTTTTAATTTTTCTTTTATAATAGTGTAAAAATTTAAACACATAAGAGGAATATAATGAATTATCAATGTTACTTTACTCCAATTATATGTTATGTAAAGTAATTATTAGTGAAAGAAGAAATTCAATTTATAGTGAGGAACAATTTTTTAATACGTACACAAAAACAAAGGTAAAGAAAGTTGAATATAAAAAACTCAATATAAAGTAACTATTGGTGAAAGAATAAATTCAATTTATAGTGAGGAACAATTTTTTAAAACGAACACAAAAATAAAGGCAAAACAAATGTAAAGAAAGTTGAATATAAAAAACTCATTTAGTCTAGTGTCAATAAAAGAAGAGTAGTAATACTTGAATAATTAATATGATCTTAAAGTTTTTTTTTTTTAAGAGAGAAATACTAAAGAGGAATATGTTGATGTGGGGTTATTTATAATAAAAATCTCTTAAATTAGTATAATTGAATTTTATTTACTAAATCTGAATTGATATTGATTTTTAATTTTTAATTTTTATAATAAAAATCTCTTAAATGAGAGAGGAGATATTTTAAAATGTTCACAATTCATACGTGAGACATAATCTAAGTATTTATTTAACATAAAATTAATTTTCATTTAATTATTTAATAATTTTTTATTTTATAATTTAAAAAATAAAAATGGTTTTTAAAAACTCATTCTTAAAATGCAGGTTACAATAGAAAAGATTTGTTTAGCCAAGGGTGAGTGTAATTTGTTAATAATTTAAAGGGTATTTTTATCTAAAAATGTTTCTCCAACTTCTTTGCTTTTTAATATAGTATAGATAATCATCTCTCCTCATTTTTATTTATAAAAATAATAATTTAACTAGCTAAAAAAAATTAGCCAACTTAAATCACCCTAGATTTTTGGGTAATTTTCATAACTACCCTTTTTATGATTTAAGTTATCAAAAGTACCCTAATGTTTTTAAACTTTTCAAAACTACCCTAAAATTGACAAGTGGCTACAATTGATTGGTGAGATACTATAACTAACTATGTAAAAACTACCAATTAAGGGTAGAAAAGAAACTAATTTTTTTATTAGGGTAGTTTTGAAAACCACACTTCATTAAGGGGTATTTATGATAAAATTTCTAGATTTTTCTCTTAAATTGTTATATTGGCCCATGGGCTCATATTTATGAGGCCCAACTATAACATAAAACGACCCATACCCGATTTCTGTTCATATCGGGTCTGGGAGTAAAGCAAAATTGAAGATGCAGATTTTCTCGCCGGCGAATTCTTTTTGACACTGATCAATTCAATGGTCAGTACATATTCTTTCTGTATAATTTGCAAACCAGATCCATAATTGTTCAGGTAAAGCTCTAAGTTTTCAGTTTATTATCTTCCTTTGCTTCAAATTTGAATAAAAAATTGACAGGGGTGGCTGTGAAATCTTTGCTAAACTTCCAATTTCTGGAGCATTTTCTTGCTTACCAAACAAAATTTGCCTTTTTTTTCAATACCCAGATGGTTTTATACATTACAGTTCATTATTTGAGTGTTGTGCTTTTGTATTTATAGTGAATCTGATCAAGCAGTGAGGTCCTGAGGAGCTTCATAATGATGATAGTTGTAGTGGCATTGGTTCTTTGTGTTCTATTTGGAGCTCTATTTTTATTTCCAAGAGATCGTAAGTATTCGTTTCGGGTTAAATATACTTTTAGTCCCTATGCTTTGACTCTTGTATCATAGCATTTTGAACTATTTACTTCATATAGCCAACATGTGCATAAGGTATGCTCGTGTTTACTCCCTTTCGTAAGGTTGAAGGTTCGAGTCTTCCCTCCCCTAATTTGATGTAATATCTAGAAAATGATTTAGTTCTTACACTCTGATAAACATATCATGAATCATGATTAAGCCACGTGTTAAAATCTTATTATGATCAAGCCATATGAACAAGCATATAATTGTATGATGATTAGATTTGGATTGTAAGAAGTGCGATAATTTCATTCACTTAGTTTGATTTCATTTAAAAGTTGCTTTCTGATAAGATTTTTAATGTGCCTTCTGTTGTCGAGGATTTAACGTATAAATATAAGGTTCAAATTGTTATAAAAATATGAGGACCAAAAGGGTATAAGAATGAAAGTCTAGTGACTAAAAACATTTTTTTAGGTCTTTAGTCCTCTAATTAACCCAACAGTCGTGTGGATTTGAACAAACAATACTGTATTTTATGGATGCAGGGAATGCACAAAAGGTCCAATCCAATGCTATGAATAAGGTAAGTTTGATGACAAAGTCTTGCTACTTTTACGGGAAGTTTGAAGACTCAGAATCTCAGTTGTCTAGTGTCACAATCTTATAAATGACTAAAGCATCTATTTGGTTGCTGGAACGTGTATGTGGTTTTGTCTTCAATAGCATGATAAAATCATCATGATTTGGGCAAGTTTCTGTTTCCGGGCTCCAACTATGGAGAAAGTATAACTATAGGATCCTTAAAAATAGGATTCAGGTCTCAAAAGCTCTTTGTCCAAACCATTCAACCTTCAGTCTGACAAGCAAATGATGCCGATTTCCTTAGTTTATCTTGTCTGTCAAATTGTCAATGATGGATACTTTGTCAATAGTCTTAAAAATATATATGTTTGTATTGGCTAAAAAAACATCATTTTATTTATTTGTTATATCTTAAATGTTATTTATTGCTATGACCTTACTTGAACAGGTTCTTTTCTATAGGTTGTACAACTTTGTCCTTGAGTTCTAATCTAAATGTTATTTCTTTCTTGTAGCCATCAAAAATCTACAGTAAATCTGAGGTCTCGGTTCATAACAAAAGAACAGATTGTTGGATTATCATCAAGAATAAGGTATGATTTTTCTTATTCTGATTTGTGTCCTATCTCCTTGCAAAAGTCAGGAGTTTCTTATATACAATCATATTTATAGTTTGTTTTCCATTTTCTCTCGAGGAATAGGTGTATGATGTTACCTCCTACGTAGAAGAACATCCGGGAGGAGATGCCATTCTAGTGCATGCTGGGGATGATTCTACCGAAGGGTTCTATGGGTAGAGCATGCTGACAACACCTTTCTCTCTTACATTTTTGTAGCATTATTTTGTCTTAAATAGATTGTTTTAAGATGGTCAAAACCATTTAAAATATTTTTTTGGCCATCCTTTTCCCCCCCCTAACTATAGTCAAATACTTTCTTTTTGTCACAAATCCCATGTACAAGTGTATTATAATTTGCATATGTTGGTTTTAATTCATATTCCATCATGGCAATGATCTTTCAAACATGCCAATATCAACCTCAATGCTTTTGTGCAGACCGCAACATGCAACCCGAGTCTTTGACATGATTGAGGACTTCTACATTGGAGACCTGGAGCTGTAATCTCCAAGTGACAATCATTTTCAGAATGTATTTGAGATTCGAGATCACAAATCTGCCATCTCAGGGAATTTTTTTAAAGATTTCAATGTTTTAATTGGCATTCATGTGATTTTGTAACATCTATAAATTTTGTACACGCTCTTTCACGCGACTATTGTGTACTATACAACTCTTATACTTTTTTCATCTTAGTTTTGCATGAATTGATTGTGTGGTTGCGAAATTTGAGTTGCGGAGGAGTGCTGGTTGGGTGTCCGTGTCAGCACTCCTGGTGTTCGGCAACTTCGGAGGAAAGGAGATAGGTCGGAAGGAATGAGGAATGGAAGAAAGCACAGCAAGACGGAGTGAGTTAGCCACTGATATATTAACACACTTTGATGCGTCTTGAGTTTGGTTGAGTTTCCAGAACTGTCTTAACCATTGTGTTTCTTCTGAATGTGGTGCATTGCTTTGCTAGTGGGGTTGTAATTATTTTCCTTTGTAAGCAGTCATGTTATTTATTTGGCTGGTGACAGACGTTGACTGTTGCGTTATTTTTTGGTTCACTACTTTATGATAGGCTCGGCTTGGGTAGTTCAAAATTTAGAGTTACTCATGCAGTAGTAAAGAATTGGGATTAGTAAAATATTGTATGTGTTATGCAAAATTCTATAAGGTTCAAGAACTTTGCATTATCAGCCTGCCAATCTCTCACTGTTTTAAAGATTTCATGTGTGTTTGTGGGTGTGATTGGGAGAACTGGCCGGGGATCCTTAAATTTACCACTATTGAGAATTTTAGAGATTAAAAATAAACTTTTTTTGAGAACAGATACAAAGGGAAGATGTTGATCTCAGCTGTCCAAATTTGGAATCTCTTGTTCTGGTTAATTATCTTCGCGAAACGGCTACTATTTGTGCTCCTAAACTTGAGAATTTGGAATTGTATAAAGTAGATAAGAGAATAGTTTTCCTAGAGGTTGAGTTTATTTCTTCGTTACTTTCATTTTTAAAGTTCGTTTGACAACCATTTCGTTGTCATTTTAAATCGTTGCATACCATGGTCCCATGTTTTTGTCATTTCAGATAGTAAACAAAGGGAATATCTTTGAATGTAAGTTTGTATTGATATTGCTTGAATGAAATACAAGGAGGATGAACACTACTTAAATACTAGGAGAAACTAGAAAGAGTAAAGGAGGAGATAAATATAAATCTAAGAGAATGAGAGAAAATATAAAATACAAGCAAATGAAAATAGATAGTGAAAGCAACTATGCTTCCAGACGTGTATAAATTGTTTTTTCTTGAAGGGAATATTTTTCTATGTTTTGTAATATGAGATATATGGTCACGGCGTCACAATAGACCTCGCAAGTCACATTTCACTAATATTTTGGTGATTGATTGATCAGGTAAGTGCTCATTTGGGATAACTTTTGAAATTGTTTAAAAATATTTTTGAAAAAGAAATTGTTTTTATAACCATTAAAAAAAATACAATTAAACACTTTTAAGAGCTATCTCAAACGGACATTAATTGTTCTTTCTCATTTTTCTATGTGAGTTTTACATTACTGACCCCAAAATTTACAGGATTCATATGTTGCTGCCTGCTAGGTGTATGAAAGAAAGGACATAATTGTACTTTTTTTTCTTCTTCTTGTTTACTAGATTTTAATTCATTTATTAGGAATTATGGAAGGCCATAAATAGGAATGTTGAGTTTTAATTTGCAATCACCTAGCATTTTCATGCATCTTGGAACCTGTATAAAATCTTCTAGTTAAATATTATACAGCAACTCTTTTGATT
The DNA here is from genome assembly GCA_028015215.1 of Gynostemma pentaphyllum. Classification (NCBI taxonomy): domain Eukaryota; kingdom Viridiplantae; phylum Streptophyta; class Magnoliopsida; order Cucurbitales; family Cucurbitaceae; genus Gynostemma; species Gynostemma pentaphyllum. The sequence goes on along the minus strand of CM051348.1, from coordinate 39,349,307 downwards.
TGTGATTTTCGGTTTTTAAATTGTTTTAAAAATAGTCTTGAAAATAATTATAAATTGTCTATAACAAATTTTTATAAGATCAGCAGAGCACACTACCCCATCCACGTGAAAAAATGATGATTTCAATATTTCATAAAAGTGGTTTTATCTAGTTAAAAAAACACCTACAATTAACAATAAATATTAAAAAATATTGAAGAAGGAAAAATGCAAATTAGACCCTTGAGCTTCTCCTCAAAATGCAAACATAAAGTGTATTTTTCTTTTAGGTAAAATGCAAATGAGACCCTTGTGATTTGTTTCAAATGTATGAACACCCCCTGTGGTTTGAAAATGACAAATTACACCCATGTGTTTCCAAAAATTTTCAATCAGACCACTCCCTTTCAATATCATTAATTTTCTTTTAATCATAACTTCTTCGTTTGAATCCCGATTTAGATGATTCAAGATATTTTGGAATCCTCATTTCAGCATCTACGCTACGGTCACTTAAAAACTTTTAAATCATCAATAACCAAAAGAGTTAACGGTGTCAATCATACCTAATACTTTGATGTTAATAAACTGTTTTATTTATTAATCATTTCAAACGAAAAAGTTATGGCTAAAAGAAAAATTATTGACATTGAAGGGGAGGGGTTTGATTGAAATTTTTTGGAAGCACAGGGGTGTGATTTGCCATTTTCAAATCACAGGGGGTGTTTATGCATTTGAAACAAACCACAGAGGTCTCATTTGCATTTTACCCTTTTCGTTTTTGCATCATATTGAATGAAGTCTTAAACTCCGATCAGAAATTTCAAACCAGAAACCCTCGAATCTCTCGAAAACAGACATCCAACTCAACATAAATAGATATTTTTCTTAGACAAATAGAAGTACTTGTACTAGAATTCAAATGTAAGAGTAAAAATAAACAAACAAATTCGAGTAAAGAAACACCACATCACAAATAACTGTAGAAGGGCATCCTTGGTGCCAGTCATTCAACAACAAAAATCCCATAAAAGTATAATGTAATCAGTGATCAAAGACAAAAAAAAAACACAAACAATTAAAAGCTATCTTTTATTCTCTCAGATAGCAGAATAGTAATCAAAGTGGTTTTGTAAGTGTGTTTATGGATTGAAAACTAGTTTTATGAATGAAACAATTTTGCAAGGAAAAAAAAACACAATCCCCCATACAATTTTTACTTCAACATTGTCGTGTTCTGGTCTTCCGCTCTTAGACGTATGCACCCCATTTCATAAGAGTGATGAGGCAAAGCAAAGGAAGGAAACAAGTAACGCGTGAGAGAATCTTTAGCATATTTGGTATGAGGTGGATTGTAAGTGTCTAGGGGAAAGATAGTAATTTTATTAAAAAATAGGCCGCCATATATATCATAGTGAGAATATCTTGTAATCATCTTTTGACGTTGAATATTATATCTAAAAGAGAGGAGGGTTAGGGGTCTCTCGAATTACAACCTCGGCACTAATTCTAATTCTCGTGTTTTCTTTAACTATTGTTCTAACAGTATCATCATCATCATATAAAAGTAAAACAAAAGCCCTCTAAATAGGAATTCACATGAGATAGTTCAAGCTTATCCTTCTTGGGTGCCACCAAAGTCAGCAACTTCAAAAAATAGTAATTCTCAATAAATTTTTGGTATTAGCCATCCTGTAAACCAGGGGAAAAAAATTAACAGTGCTTGAATATGCTTCAAAACATCTTAAAAATGATGTGACTTTTTTGACACAACAGAAGTTTGAACTCATGCTCCATACCATGTTAAACCACCAATAGATCTAGAGGCGTAAAGGTAAATTTAATTATTTAGCTCTAACTGTCTTGGTATTATTTGAGTTGGTTGAATTGGCATCAAAGCTGGTAAAGCTGGTAAAGCTTAACTTGAGTGCCTCTACACTTCCTTGAGTTGATTGGTCTGGCACAAGTCGAAGTTAAAAATTACTTAAATCGAACATATTAATAATCAGTTTAATGTGGTGTTTGAAACCAGGAGCGGGTGCACATATAGGGGAAGGGGGCTCTCAATTTTTTTAAACTTACTTTTAAAAAATGTCCCATTTAAATGTTATTAAGGTCTCCTTTCATGTTCATTAAAAATGGTCTCTTTTTATAAATATTATATTTTATTTGGGTAGAATACTATTTTAGTCCCTGAACTTTCACTCGAGCTTCGTTTTCGTCCTTGAACTTTCAAAAATGGTGTTTTTGGTCCCTGAACTTTCCAAATCGTTTCGTTTTCGTCCTTCCGTTAATTTTTCTAATAGTTGACCGTCGGTATTTGATGACGTGACAATTTTAATGATGCGGCTTGCTGACATGGCTTCTTTTAATAATATTTTAATTTATCATGAATTTTTTAATCTCTCTCATCTCTCATTTTTCTCTCTCCTCCATTAATTCCCTCTTTTTCTCTATCCTCTTCATTTCTCTCTCTTCCCCTCCACCTTCTTCTCCGGTGAACTCTCCTCCATCAAGGTTTCAGATCAACATCGTTTCAGATCAACGTTGGCCGAAAATCCTTTGAAATTTTCACCAAAATCGATGGAGGAATTTGGAATCGGGAGCCAAGAAAGCGAAGCCGCCACCATGAAAATAGACGATCACTGGCAGAGAGCGGATGTTAATTCAGTAATAGGAGTATAGAGATGAAACTAGACATTGCAAGAGGAATCAATGGTTAAATCGAAGCTTCTGAGATTGTTAATCGGTTTCTGCAAAGCTGAAAGAGAGAGATCTGACATCTCTCTGATTCTGTCAATGGAAGATGAAGACCAGTTTTGTTTATGATTAAAATGAATACTATATTAAACCTTCTGAGAAAATAAATAAGATTGAGATTGAGAATTAAATGAAGCATATATAATTCTATCTGTAAGAGTTGTTACACGGGACCTTAAGCAGACTTAAAGAGGAAATAAGCAGACTTGGAGGAAATATTTGCAAAAAGGTTAAGGGAGAAAGTAAGCAGACTTAAAAGAAATATTTGCACAACAAATCTTTTCTCATTGTTTGTATCTTTTCCAGATTCGTAATTTTTTCTAGATTTTCTTTAAAGATTTGTAAATTTTACAATTTCTCTTTTAACAAAATCACCTTATTATTTGTTACTTCCCAATCTCTCCACTTTCTTTTCCTAATCCCAAACCTAACCCTAAACCTTTTCTTAAAGATTAACAACCACAATGGATTCGCCTTGAAAAAGCTTCAGATTAGAGTTGATTTGGTCGCCGATTTGGTCTAGGTTACGTTAGATCCAAGGGGAAGAATTGTCGTGCTTCAGAATAAATATGTGCCTCTTAAGATTGTTAATGACGGTGAAATTGTTCTCAAAGAGGTATTCCATTTCCTCTTTGTTGTTTGTAGATGGTGACTCCTCCGATGACTTTTTCGGAGAAGAAGGTGGAGAGGAAGAGAGAGATGAAGAGGATAGAGAAAGAGAGGAAATCAATTGAGGGGAGAGAAAAATGGAGAGAGGAGAGAGATTAAAAAAATTATTAAATACATGATAAATTAAAATAATATTAAAAGAAGCCACATCAGCAAGCCACATCATTAAAATTGTCATGTCATCAAATAGTGACGGTCAACTAACAGAAAAATTAACGGAAGGACGAAAACGAAACGATTTGGAAAGTTCAGGGACTAAAAACACCATTTTTGAAAGTTCAGGGACGAAAACGAAGCTCGAGTGAAAGTTCAAGGACCAAAATGGTATTTTACCCATTTTATTTTTTAAATTAAGGATCCATCAATAATTTGTTACTCTATTTTCATTTGATTTATTTGTATTAAATTTTAACCAAATTTTAGAAAATGAGAACTTTTTATAAATAATTTTGTAATTACTACCCAAAAAAATAATAAAAAATAAAAATAAATAGAAATAAAAACTCGACCCGACTATAGATTACCTGACCCACTTCATCAACAAATAAATACCAAAATATCTCCTTTTTAGCAAATATCTTTCTCGAAAACCTACATTAGCATTAGTATCAACCAAAAAAAGGGGAAATTTGGGTAAGTTGACCTCCAAAATTCACAACTAAGGGTTATTCACCTCCATTCTCATATTAACTTTTTTTTAACACTTTGATGATGTCACTTTGGTTTGAAATATCAAAAATACCCTTCACTTCTCTTCTCCAACTTTCCACTCAACTTCTCTCTTCTCTATTGAAACTAAGTTCTCTCACCTCACTTCGCTTCCTTTAATCTCTAACGGCGGCATTAACAATGGAATACGGCGATGACTATTTGGAATTTTATTTTCTCTCTCTAATTCTCCACTCTCATCAAACTCTCCATTATTTGTCATTTGGGTATGTATGACTTTGGGTTTTTGAGATTTTTCATTTGTATTTTTTATCTCTCCCAAAACCTCAACACTCTCTTCACATACCCAAGTAATGTTCAAGCTTTTGATTCTTAAAAAACATAGGGTTACCCCGGAATTCGGACCGAAATTTAAATTTTGCCCCGGGATTTGAAACTTTGCACCAAAGTTTGCCCCGGAATTTAAAAATCTTCCTCGAAATTTGAATTTTGCACCGAAATTTCAAAAATATAATACCTAAGATTATAATGAAATAAAAATGCTCAAAAACTATAGAAAAGAAAAAGAAAGAAGAAAGAAAGAAAGAAAAGAAAGAAAAAAAAGTTATTTTTATTTTAGATATTATAATTTTTAAATTTCGGTGTAAAATTCAAATTTCGGGGAATTTTTTTTTAATTCCTGGGCACATTTTGGGGATTTTTTTTTCACTTTATAATTAGAATTAAAAGCTTGAAGATTACTTGATTATGTGAAGAGAGTGGAGAAGGTGTTGAGGTTTTGGGAGAGATAAAAAATACAAATGAAAAATCTCAAAAACGTAAAGTCATATATACCCAAATTGAGAGAAGAGAGGTTTTTCAAATGTTTTCCACCACCAACTGTCACTCTCCGTCGCCGCCGTGAGTGAGGAAGATAAAAGAGATAATCTTTAGAAGATAAGAAAATGGTTTCATGGAAGGAGAGAAGAAAAAAGTTTCATGGAAGGAGAGAAGAAAAAAGTTTCATGGAAGAATAGAACAAAAGAGTTTTTTAGACATTTAACAACAAAATAACATCATGAGAAGATAAAAAAGAGTTAAAATAAGAATAGAGCTCAATCACCTTTATTTGTCAATTTTGAAGTAAAAAAAAAATCCGACTACAGATTACCCGACCCACTTCATCAACAAATAAATACCAAAATCTCTCCTTTTTAGCAAATCTCTTTCCCCAAAACCTACATTAGCATTAGTATCAGCCAAAAAAACGCGAAGCTCATAAAACCCTAGACTGATCGGAGAAAGATCATGGGAACGCCGGAAACTTCAAGAGAACCTTGCCCAGATCGAATCCTCGACGACATCGGCGGCGCTTTCGGCATGGGAGCTGTTGGAGGTTCAGCTTTTCACTTTCTCAAAGGTATTTATAGTTCCCCTAAAGGATCACGCCTCATCGGCGGCTCTCAAGCCGTTCGAATGAACGCGCCTCGTGTCGGTGGTAGTTTCGCCGTTTGGGGTGGTTTGTTCTCTGCTTTTGATTGTACTATGGTCTATGTTCGTCAAAAAGAGGATCCTTGGAATTCTATTATCGCCGGCGCCGCCACCGGTGGCTTTCTCCAGATGCGTCAGGGTCCCGCGGCGTCGGCTCGATCGGCTTTATTCGGTGGAGTTTTGTTGGCTTTGATTGAAGGAGCTGGGATTATGCTTAATAAGGTTCTTAGTCAACAGCAAAATATGCCTGTTATGATTGAAGAGCCTGCTGGTTTGGGTGGTGTTCCGGGGTTTCCGACCGGTCGAGGTTCGCCACAAGCAGATATGGCGGCCTCGGCTTCGGCTTCTTCGGATTCTGGTAAGGAGTCTTGGTATGGAAGTTGGTTTGGTGGAGGGAAGAAGAAGGAATCTGAGAGCAGTGGAAGTGAGACTAAGATTTTGGAGAGCTTTGATGCACCACCTGTGCCGAGTTTTGAATATAAGTGATTTTTTTTTCGGGTTGTTTTGGTGTTTTAGGTTTGTGATGAGAAGGAATTTTGAGATATAAAGATCGTTAATTTGGTCGTAGAATGTATTGTTTGTCATAGGTGACTTAAATTTAATGATTATTATGCTATCTGCTTACATTATTTCAAAGCAATCAAATTTTCATTCAGAATTATGATGAATTTGTATAATAATAATATTAATTGTCTTCATTATTTGTTCTTTAGTTGATTCTGTTAACTGAGTAAGCTTTGAAATATCAAGCTTTTTATACCACATAAATCGAGCTATATGTTTACGCTGCCCTCGAGTCTGATTAAAGCAAAGATAGCAAGTATTATGCTACACTATTTGATTTCCCCATTTCCTTAGATATCGTTGTTTAGTTAACAGGAGGATATATCTTTTTTTAGTATATCTATTTCAGCTGAAATGTGTGTCTGATTATTATGTTTAATTAACCCCTTTTCTTTTAGTTGAGCATTTCTTCATGATTATTCCTTTCACTTGGATGAAATGATACCTTTACTTGGACAAGAGGGGTGGAGTTGTGTTCTGACAATCTACCTGATTAGTGAAAATTTTGTTCCTTACATAAAAAAGATCTTCGATCTGTTCAGTGTGCTGGAATGAGCGATACAAGTTCCGATATTTTTTACGTATTGTATCTGCTATCTCTTAATTTGTGTTATTTTGATAGATAGTAAAATAATTTTCACTTTATGTTATCACATGCCATGATTTGTATTGTTCCTACTTAATAGACCATGCTTTGCAAAATTCATATTATAGGTTGGCTCCCTCTTCAACGGTTGCTGTATGAGGATGCATAGGTTTGAAAGTTAAGCACTGAACTGTTCTTAGTTTCTGATTGTATGGGTTATGTTAACTAATATGTAATACTATCCAACGACATCGGTTTCATCCTCTGCATATGAGAGGATTTCGTTGAGCCTGATTTTGTGGGATTATAATTAACATTTTTTGAGTCTCTGCATTTGTAGTTTGCATATTGCTGGTGCAGAATCCGTATTGAAGTGTATACATTTTATGGTTCTATTCTTTGCTTTGAGATTCTCATGGCTGATGTTTATGCTAGACAAATAAACCTGTTGAATCTATTGCATATTCAGGTCTTCATCATGGTTTTCTGAGAAACCAAATACAAATAGATTTTGATTGATGCCATGGATTTAGAAGTTCTAGAGATTTCAGGTTAATCATCCTCCTTTTTGATGGAAAACAAAATAGTCAACAGTTCCTTGTTTCTCCTCAAGAGTTTGTTTATCCAAGCTGAATTCTTACTGTACTGTATCTACTCCTCTTTCACTAATTTCATCATTGTCAGTACAATTTAGGGTGTGTTTGGGAGTACTATTGGTCGTAAAAGTGTGGTTTTAAATTATCAAAAGCACTTCCTAGATACACCCACCCCCAAGTATATGCTTCAACAGGAATTAAGGAAGAGTAGATTGATTCAATAGAAACCTCTGGTAAAATGTCCACCCATATTTATGTTTGGCAACATACTGTAAATACTTTTTGTAAAAGCCAAAAGCACTTCAAAGTGATTTATAAAGAAGTATCAAGTGTTTTTTTGAAGTGCTTTTGATTTTTTAAACCTTATTTCTTTAACTTTTCTCTACACATTTTATCTTTCTAACTTCTCTCTACAAACTTTCTCTCTCTACAACATTTCTCTCTCTACAACATTTCTCTCTCTAACTTCTATCTACACACTTTCTCTCTAATTTCTTTTTCCACACCCTCTCTAACTTCTTCTCATAGACTCTCTCTCTATGTTATTTCTACATATTTTCTTTCTCTACACATTTTTTTCTAAAAATAACTCTATATAAAATTAAAAACACTTTTCAAATATTAGAACCAAACACTAAACATTTTTTATCATAGTACTTGTAATAAAAGTACTTCAACTAAAAACACTTATTTCTCAAACACTCCCAAAATTTGTACACTTGAGAATTTTCATGTTTTGTTGTCGCAATTTTCGGTCCACTCAAGATTTTAGTCGAAAAATATTTTTGAGCCCTCTTAAAAATTATTCCAAACGGCCCTCATATTTTGGTGAAAGCGTTTCTCATCTCTGCTCTATATAATGATCAAGTGACACTCTGATTTTTTTTCTTTCAAATTGAAGAGGAAAGAAGTTTATATTTTTCCAAGGGGTCTGTTTGAAAACAACCGCACTGCAGCACTGGAAATAAAAAGATGAAAACTCCTATTGAAGTAGAATATGGTGATCTTTCGGTAAAAAATCACTAGTTAAGTTCCATTCATGTTTTGTTTTTTTTTAGATAATACATCAAAGTGAAGAAAGAGAGACTTGAACCTTCAATCTTATAAGAAGAGAGTAAGTGTCTAAGCATTTGAGCTATAATCGTGTTGACAGGTCGATTCAATGTTAAGTAAGATAGTCCAGTGTAAAAACTCGTAAATCATCGATAAAACGGTCTGGTGACAAATATTTCTCTTTATTTTATACGACCTCCTAAAGGTTGTGCATAAAGTCAATTGCTTAGTTTACTAAAATTTGTCCCAAAAATTAAAAAAAAAAAAAAAAAAAGTGAAAAATTCCAAAAAAGAAAAATGACATTTCAACTCTTCTTCTCCTCCCTCTATACTCACTCCCACAAAGCCAGCCTCATCCCCATCTCCACCCTATCCTCTATCTTCCTCCGCTCCATTTCCATGGCTTCTTCCAATCCAACTGAAATCATCATCAACCCATCAAAAACCCACATCGGCTGGATCGGCACCGGCGTTATGGGCTGTTCCATGGCCTCTCATCTCATCAAAGCCGGCTATAAACTTACCCTCTTCAATCGTACTCCTTCAAAATCCCAACCCCTCCTTGATTTAGGCGCCAATTTAGCTTCCTCCCCTTTCGACGTCGCTTCCCGATCCGATATCGTCTTCTCCATCGTCGGCTTCCCTTCCGACGTCCGTTCCGTTTTACTCGACCCAATTTCCGGCGCCCTCGCCGGCCTCCGTCCCGGCGGAATTCTCGTTGACATGACCACATCTGATCCCTCCCTCGCTGCCGAAATCGCCTCCGCAGCCTCCGCCAAAGGTTGTGGAGCAATCGACGCCCCGGTCTCCGGTGGCGATGTCGGTGCGAAAAACGCGAAATTATCGATCTTTGCTGGAGGTGACGAAACCCTAGTTCGACAAGTGAGTCCATTGTTTGCCCTAATGGGGAAGGTTAATTATATGGGGGATAGTGGTAAAGGGCAATTTGCAAAGCTTGCTAATCAGATTACTATAGCTTCAACAATGGTGGGATTGGTGGAAGGGATGGTTTATGCTAAAAAAGCCGGTCTTGATGTTAATTTATACCTGAATGCGATATCGACCGGAGCAGCGGGATCGAAATCGCTGGAATTGTATGGGAATAGGATAATGAAGAGGGATTTCAAGGCTGGATTTTATGTAAATCATTTTGTTAAGGATTTGGGAATTTGTTTGAAGGAATGTGAGAAAATGGGGTTAGCTCTTCCTGGATTGGCATTGGCTCAGCAGCTTTATTTGTCTTTAAAAGCTCATGGAGAAGGGAATTTGGGAACTCAAGCTCTTATTTTGTCTCTGGAAAGGCTTAATAATGTTTCCCTTGAAGATCTTCCTCTTCCTGCTTCTGCTGATTCTGTTTAGGTATTAACATTTTGATCATTGTATATGAATTTTTTTTTTCTTTGTTAAAATATTGTAATGTTAGTTTTTGATGACTTGTTAAGAAAATAAGGTAGTTTTTCCAAAAATGTGCTTCTTTTGAAATTCATTAGAAAACAATTGTGGTTTGTTTTTGTTACGTATTCTATGTCGGAAAGATGAAAGTACCTAACAATGTTTGTCGAGTAAGATTCGTTAAATCAGAATTTTACACAAAAAAAAAATCCTATGTTTATGGGTGATTAACCTATTGACTATTGAGATGAGGCTATTGATCCTCGATTTAAATTGATATTGATAAGGAAGTAAAGAATTACAAAAGGCTACATTCAAGAAGTTTAGCACTCTCCTCGATAGTCTAGATAGATTGTACTCAATATCTAGATATCTCGAAGCTCTCCAGCTCACTCTAGTTTTATAACTACTCCTCTAACCATCTCTCCCAATTATTTACTAATATGTCGTTACTACATTCCGATCATGAATTATGATCATGAACATGGTTATGCCGATTGATCACGTGATCCATTGTGTTATCATTTGTGCTGTGTGTTTGGCTATTTTGTTGTTCTTAGAAACTTGATTAAGGGATGTGAATGTGGGGAAGATGATTTGTAAACTATCCAAATAGAACAGGTTGAGAGAAAAACTCTCTGCTGAAAAGTTTTATATTCAATTTTTTTCATATTAATACTTTATAGAATAAATTTTGGAACCAAAGTGTTTTTAAGTGATACATTTTTCTTATAGGTATTTTTTTCTGGGATGTCTTTTTAATCCTGGATTATGGGATCCAGTGTCTAAAGTATTTGGACATAATCTTCAATTAGATGGATCCTGGTTTGATCTTTGGTATGAATCGATGCAAATTTCTTTTAGCATATAAATTAGGGTTGATTGTAAATCTAGTAAGTTTTTAAGTAATATTTGTAAAAATATCAACTCTTAAAAATACCTGTAAATATGGCAAATTTTGAGCAGGTTAATCAATGATCATTGTTGAATTACATATTAATCAATTTTAATAAACGTAATAAAAATTGTTATATTTATAAATAATTTTAAGCAATAATATTTCTATAATTATTGCATCAAAATTTACCAACCAATAAAATTTACCTACAAATTAACATTCTAAGACGAATTTTAATTATTTCTATCTTTCATGTAGTTTGACATCTTTAAAATTTCAATTTTATTAAAAGGAAAACACACATTATAAAAAATTGAAAAATGGTATTAACTAATTAAAAATATTTAGAGAGTTTGAAAACCGGTTTCAAGCACTAATATTTTCTCTACATATACATACTATAATTAATAACAATGGATTAAATAACAAGGATTTTTTTTTTTATCCATGTGTGTCTTGTTTAACTTACGAACATCTCAACTAATCTCACAAAACACCAACGCAACTTAAACCGACTCATGAAAGAATTTTGGTAACAGTAAAATGTTATTGCTAGCATCTCTGGCTCTGCTTTACAATGGTTATAATATGATGTAATCTAATGCTCAAAACATGGGTTCCCAAATTACGTAAAAGTACTTAAAAACCACATTGTATTTATTTGCAAATGAACCATGAAAAATAATCCTTGGAATAACAGTTTACAGCCCCCCTTTCCATCTCGCTCCCCTCTTTATTGGGCCATTTTTAATGGCTATGCCGACCAAAATCTTCTCTGGATTTATATATGCTCTCAATTACCATAAATTAAGGATTGGAGGGACAACTCTTGAGCTTGGGTCTAAGACCTCCAAGTAATATGACAAGGAAAGCAGAAAATTCAACAAAAAATTTAAAAACTTCTGCCACCCCTTTCATAACTTACTACCCTGAATTTGATGTTTCTGCGTCAGGACTCGTCTACCCCGAGATATTGCGAGTGAGAGGCTGCCAGCAACGCAGCTCCAATGCCAGAGCCATCGTTTGAATGCTCGACGATGATGTTTCCAGCAACACCATCTCCTAGTAGCTCCTTAAGTGTAGTTTCCATTCTGGTTCTGAACTTGGTGTAGTGCTCATACAACCCTCCATCCAATGCTACCACCGTCCTTTGCTTCTCCCCATCTCGGATTGTATCTCTTCCCATTTTCTTCAGAATTCCTAAAATCCCAGCGGCTGATAAGCGTGCACCACGTGTTGCAACTATGTCACAAACATCGACTACTATTTTTCTTGTTTTCAGGGAGGTATTAGGTATCTGACAGTAGAGCACAAAAGGCAAAGAGTGAGTAATCTATATGAATCTGGCTTACTTGATGCTATAGCAATCTATGAAGAGAGAAAAAAGAGAACCACGCCACAATGCAGTCCCCGTTTGTTACATTGTGGAAGATCTCAAATTCAATAATATCTTGTTCTCTACGAAGCTAAATAACATGAGAAAAATCTCATTAAAAGCATAGAGATCTGTTACACCTCTAAAATATCTTTCAGTTTGCTTCCAACGACTTTCAGGTCAGAAGACGTGTCATGATGCATAGCAGACATGTGGGGAGTCCTGCATATTAAAGCAACTAGTTACATTCGTGCAAGAGAATTTTGAAATTGAACTAAACGGGCATCACAGGCAAATCTTTTAGGCAGTCCATGCAAATGGTGACGTTAACAGGTAGAAAAGGAACACATTTTTCAATTAAAAATAAAATAACCATAATGCAAGTAGAAGGTGTAGTTCCTAGAATTCTAGCTGGTATATATTATGCTTCAAAAGCCTATTGTGAAGGCTTGTACTACAATGTAAAGTTTAACTTTTAACCTTTTACGAGTACAAAATTTGAGCTTTAGATTTGAAGAATTAGGTTTACGTTCACCGTCAATTAGAAACAGATGGGATGGAGGTCAAAATGCATATCAGGCTATCAGCCAAGTATTTGATATGCATGCGATAGCTATCAAATCAAAGCCGTTCAATTTTTTTTTTAAATACCGTGAGCGTCTGGGCAAGCTTACGCGCACCACGACTAATCTCACGGGACAACCACATGACCCTACAACACTTGGCATCGATAAACTCATAGGACAATATCCTAGGTAGGTGGCCAACATAATTTGAACCTATGACCTCAAGGTTGGAAAGAAACCCCTTGACCACTAAGCCAAGGTATGTTGGTTAAAACCGTTCAAAATTTGGAATATCATTAAGCATGCCAACTAAACAAAGTGCACAGCTTTTGCGAAAAAAACCCATTGTTGAGAGCAAAATGTATCTTTTCATAAACAACACATGTCGATAGTATACCTCAATATAAATGGAGTTCTCAGTTTGGGTGGAACAGTATCACCAAAGAGAGCTGCTTCTTCAGCCATTCTGCATAGAACTCTACGTACAATATCTCCCAAATACATACCAGAAATAATCTTTTCAAAAATCTGCAAATAGAAAAAAAGAGGCTAAACAATTCATATGCATCAAACTAAGTGTCCATGGATGTGATAAAGAACATGTAAAAAAGAAATGATTATACCTGTTCTCCAGGGTTTAAACTCTCAGCATCCAATGCTTGATCATATTCTGTGAGTGGCAGATGCGAGGATCGGAAGTTGCCCCATTCCATGTTAATTACCTGCATCGATAAACAAACGTCCAGGCATTATTACATTATATCATAAAATTTATACGACCAAGGGAAAAAGAAAAGGGAGAGTGAAGGAAAAAATTTCAAGAACATTTGCTTGTTGGAGAAAAAATTATAGATCTCATAATCCACTAACCATTTCTCCTGATTTAGGAAGGAGGCCATGCCACTTTGGAATAGCATGTGCCCTCTCTACATAAGCTGCATTTGTACCCGTGCCCAAAATTACAGCACCAATTACATCGTTATCATAATATCTCCCTCCTGCCAATGTACCAATTGTGTCATTTACCTGCATCATCTTGGAAAGTCAGGACAGCACGAAACAAATACCCCACCACCCCAAAAAAAGCAGAGAAAAAGGGAAAAACTGAACAACTGAACAATTTTTTTCAAGGATTAGCATATGAAAAATGAAAACACCACTTGATGAAGGATAATTGGAATTACCAAAGCTGCCACACGCATGTCAAGTTTAATTCTTTCCATGGCTTTGGTTAATTCGCCCACCACATCTTCCCCAACCTGAAATAGACAATGAAGAGAACTAAACATCGTGTTGAAGAATAGATTCAATACGTGAATAAGGAAAATTCCAAGGTGCATGTCAAAGTCTTTGTGCAAATATGCCATACATGTGGCTTCATATCTTTCCTACAAGGATCGTTTACTCATATCCATTAAATCTTCTATCAGTGAGTGATGAAGATCAAATGTGATTAATCTAAATGTCATTCAAATTTTCTGCATGGTATAGAGATTCCAAATCCCTGCACCAAATCACGATCCCTTGAAAAACTAGCTCATATAAAGTGACCGTGTTAGACAATGGTTATACATACTTCTCCTACTTGAAACAATAACTGCACCTTTAATGTGCAAGCAAGCATAACTATTATTAGAATGCAAAGAAACTTATGAACGGTTTGATTGTCTTAGCTTCAATATAAGAAATCCTATTTTAATTTGAACTGAAATACAGACATAAAAAGTTGAGCTTTGCATTTCCAATGCAGAAGTCAGGTATCTTTGTACTAGACCTGCCGCAAGAACATAATGCCTTCACTTCTTCTAATCTCATGGTAGTGGGAAGAAAATAATTCCATAAGACAGGACAAAAGAAACATGGTGCCTGCCTTATTATAAAACAAAAATTCAACAGAAACACCCTAGATTTTTTTTTCCGGGGTAATAAACTGGAGAAACACCCTAGAAGCCAACTTTATCTGGGGAATGAAACAACAAAATAACATTGATTCTAAATTCCAAAAAATAGTCATGTCACATCTCAACATTAAACAATGATATACTGATAATAGAACTCAAGGAATTAGAATTAACCGTGTCTTCAATGTTGAAGCCTTTTGTCCATTTAATAAGTGTACCAGATGCTATTGATGTTTGTCTCACTGGGAAGGAGAAAGTAAAGCCCAGTTCCCTTTGCCTACCTGGTGCTGGGTGAAAGCCTTCACCTTCTTCAGCAACAAATTTTGCAAGTGCTTGAGCAATAAAATCAAATAATGCCTAAGAGAAACAGTACTTGACACTTCAGCATATGATCCAACCACAAGAAAATCCAGACTTTTGAAATTTGAGAGAGAAATACTAACATCTGAAGACCCGATCATCAAATGTGGAGGTATTGAAACCTCCTCAAATTCTTGCTTGACAACTCGTTTGTCTCTACCACCCAACTGCACACGTAACACTCGGAAATTTGTGCCACCAAGATCCAATGCGTAGTACAGCCCTTCCTCATCTCTAAATGTATGAGGACAAGTGAGTGATTTAAAGCTAGGAAGAAATTTTTTAAGTTTAAAAGACTTAGACCATGAACGACATCTTAAACAGGGATACTTCTAGACATTTGACCCTTAATCAAAAACTATTTCCTGCATAAGGCCAAAATGACATCTTAAACAGGGATATCTGTTTAACCTCTATATGCTTAACAACACAATTGTCAACATAGTTGAATAATTGATTTCCATCTCATTATAATAATTGACTAAATAATTAATTATTTTCTGAAAAGAATTTGAAGATCAGAGAAAGAGAAACAGGTTTCCTACTGCAAAGAATATAGGAGATCACTAGCCTTTTTCATAAAATATGAGAACCAAAGTGAGAATCCTAGACTCAAATACAAACTCTGTTGCCAAAGAAACGGTCATATGATATCCATCGAAAAATGAAAGAAACCATGGTAGATTAATTAAAAAAGAACGATACCAAGTTACCAACTAAAAACTGAAACAACTATGAAGGAAGAAACAAATGGTCAAAGAATAGTAAAGAAAACAAAAAACCGTAAAACCCGAATCAAATGTTTAAACTAAACAGAACATCAACACTGGTCATAATAATCAAATAGTTGAATCAATTCAATATTAACTCACTAGACAAACAACAGAAACAAAAAATCACGAAGAACATCACATTAAAACTCAAAAACAGACCTCTAAGTAAAGAACCACAAGATAGAACTTAGAAAAACCAGAAACTTTATACTCTCCAAATCATACAATGAACCAAAATTACAAAGAAACTAAAATAAAAATATCTGATCACAAAAAGAGCAGTCACTCCAGGTAATATAATTTTTGCATGAATCAAAAAACAACAAAAAATCACAAAAAAATGATAAACTATTGGGAGATTATTAATAAAGTAAAAAACTTAAAACAACAAATCAGATCCCATAAACTCAAGAAGGAAATCAAAAGGAAACTAAGAGTAATTTTTTTTTTTTTTAGCATACCCAGTTGGGAGATTATCAACATAGCTAATGAGCATCTTGAGCTTACTACCACCCTCAGATGCAAGGCCAGCGTGCATCTCAACGGTCAAAGCATCAGCCACTTGTCTTAGTTTCTCAATAGGGGTTCCACACTTTTCCTCAAATTCTTTCAAAATTGCCATAGCTTTAGCCCATTTTCCAGAATTCTTCATTCGGTGGCGCACCACCAACGCCGCCGTCGCGCAAACCACCGCCGCCCCCACCACCACTGCGGCCGCCACTGCCTTGCCCATCTTCAAGTAATCAATCAAAACTCAGAAAGTTCTAAACTTTAAGTCTATTTCAGATGGGCAAAGGCTTGTTGATCAAAAGATTCCTGTCAGTTTAAAGTTTTGTAAGTTTCAATGATTTATCAATTATCAGATATCAAATCTGCCTTAAAAAAGTGAGTAAAAATGGAAAAAGGAAAAGGAGAAAGAGTATTTCAACAGTGAAATTAGGGATTTTTAAGGAAACCCAAAGAATTTGAGCGAGTTTCATGGGGAAATCAGCTGTTTTTTCGGTGATTTAACAACACCAAACAAAAACCCAGTTGAGAGATTTGTGAAAATCATTAATACCCTTTATTTTCTGGGAAAATTATTTTGTATACAGACATGAAAATTCTCGCCCTGGAGATGGAGAAAAGTCAATATCAGTAATGTTTTGATCACAAATTCATGAAATTTTTTGTAACATTACTTTACTTTATACCTTTAATTTTCTTACTTTTTCATCTGTTTTAAACTTTGATGTAAGTTCAGATTTGATTGTTTTATATATATTTTTTTCTCTTTTTATTTGAGATAAGGTTAAGATTCTACTCACAAAATTCCATGTCCTGATAAAAAGAAGGAGGTGGAAATTAATTAATAATAAATAAAATATTTGTGTGTCAATAGGAGAATTTTCCTCTTTTTTGGGTGTCAATAAAGGATTTTTTTTTTAGAATATTATATTATTTTAAATTAATGACATAAATATTGTAAAAGTAAAAGTAATTCCAAAAATATTGCTGTTTTTAATGACTGAGACTTGAGTGGATGAAGTGGCGGCCAGGTGGAGCACTAAATCGTCTGTTGTACAGACGAGTTCTTTAAAAAGAACCAAAATCGTTTGTACAACATACGCTTTTGTTTAAAAAGTTAAAAAGCGTCTGTTGTACAGACGATTTTGGTTCTTTTTAAAGAACTCGTCTGTACAACAGACGAGTTACATCCGAACTTAACTCGCCCAAAACAGCTTCTTCCCTTCTTCTTCCTCATTTCGAATCCCTGATTCTCTCTCGCCTCCATCGCCCTCCCTCAAAATCTCTCTTGTCTCCGCCGCGCCCTCTCATCTCGCCGCTCTCCTCGCCTGCCCAAGTAGCTCGATTGACGAAAAAGCTTCATTTTCCGGTGGGTTTCAACGACATTCGGGGGTTTCAACGCAAAAGCTTCGAAATTTAAGGTAACACTTGAATTTATAAAAAGAGCCATTTTTTATGGTTTTTTGGGGGGGGTTTGGTTGTAATCCGGAATTTGAAGTGAGACATTATCATTTCTAATACAATTATAAAAAATATAATTTGTAGTTTGTTCAAATCAAGAAAAATCTGATTGTGTACATGATTAGCAGTTAGAAATGGAGAAAATTTAGAAATTGGTTTAACTGTTTTGAGAAATTTCTTGGCAAGAGTCATTGGTAGTAGCTTTGCAGCCATTAAAGGTTATCGTTGAATCGAAAAGAGTGTCCATTGTAGAATTCTTGAAAAAGGTCATTAATTTTGAAAATAAACAAAACAGATAGTTAATTATGCATCAAATTAAAAACAGGATTCCTCCTAAATTTCACCATCAATGTGATCTTTTTAATATTTGATAGTTAGGGAGAAAAAATATTTTATGATTCATTTGATATTTGATAGTTAGGGAGAAAAAATATTATGTTCGTAGGCTAATTTCCATGTCTCTTATTTGGTGGTTTCTTCCTCAACAAATTGATCTTTTTAATATCTGTGTAGGAATCCATTTTCCAATCTCCATTAAACTCATGCCTTTTTAGGATAATCTTAACCTTTTATATTACTAATAGTAATAATTTGAAAATGATTCTTCTATAGATAATGACGGAAAGAACTCTTGCAATTGTTGTATATGTCAATGGTCATGTGGTCAATGGTTTGGAAGGAATAGAATACGATCAACCCCCATGTGGAGGATTTTTAATGGACTATGGGATTAAGTTTAATGGTTTTGTTGAACTATTGAGTGAGACATTATCCATTGATTTTAGGACCATCCAAGCAGAGATTGTGTATAGATATCCCACCCAATTATCGGATGGATCAACTAAATTCTCTTCTTTCCCAATCCATAATGATGCAAATTTGAATTTCATCTTCGCTACTGCTTTACCTCCTCCTAATAAGATAGATATTTATGTGTCCATTAGGAGTAGAGATGAGAACCTAATAGGTCGTGACACTCAAGTTTCAATTCATGACAATCCAAGCGTTGTTTGTAGTGCCTCTGGAGGGACCTCAAATGAATTACGTGAGAATAACGAAGTTGAAAATACGTTACCTTTTGGTGAGTTTGAAGTTATACGTCTGGGAAACGAGTTTATTGATATGAGTACCCTGACAGATGATGAATTCGAGGGTATAGATTTAGACTCCTGAATATGAAGCCCCTCACCAACATTCTCGAAATTAAATACAATTGTTATGAACACTATCCCCGAACATGATCTGATTGCTTGTCCTGGAGTAATAGGGAGTGATGAAGAGTTGTATAAAGGATTTTTATGTCGAAGTAAAGAAGATTTAAAACATAAAGTGAAACGTTACTCCAGAAAAAAAAATCATGAATTTGAGGTAACGGAGTCAACACCTGCTATTTGGGCTGTTAGGTGTAAGAAATGGGCTGACAAGTGTCCGTGGAGACTTCGAGGTATTAAAAAGAAGACACACCAGTTGTTTGAGATTACTCAGTATGTCGGGCCACATACTTGTGTTTATGCACGTTTAACACAAGATCACCCTCAACTTGACTCGACATTGATTGTAATAGAAATTAGTGATATTGTGAAAAAAGATACAAGTGTAAAAATTGTAGTATTGCAAGCGTACTTGAAGAAAATTTTTGGATATAATGTACACTATCGACGAGTGTGGGGAGGGAAAAACAAAGCAATAGAGAGAGTGTTCGGGAATTGGGAAGAATCGTATCAGTTGTTGCCCAAATGGATGCACATTTTGAAACTAACAAACCCCGGGACTCAGGTTGAGTGGAGATTCGGGAACACTAATTTGAGAGACCATAAAATTTTTGAATGCGTGTTTTGGGCATATGGGCTGTCTATAGAAGGATTTAAGTTTTGTCGGCCTGTCATTCAAATAGATGGAACACACCTATATGCTAAGTATACGGGGAAATTATTGATTGCAACGTCTATTGACTCCGACGGCCACATATTTCCTCTAGCTTGGGCTATTGTTGGTGAGGAAAGTAGAGACACACAGGGGTGGTTTCGTATCACTTGAGAACTAGGGTTACACAAATAGAGGGCATATGTTTGATTTCAGATCGACATGCGGGTATCATAGCCGCTGTGAATGACCCGAATAATGGTTGGGCGGAACCCTTGGCACACCATAGATTTTGCTTGAGGCATGTTGTCAGTAATTTCAACAACAAGTTCAAAAGTAAGCAGTTGAAAAATCTAGTTTATCGTGCTGCGAGTCAGAGTCAGATTCATAAATTTGAGAAGTGGATGGGGGAAGTTAAAACTTTGAACAAGGATTGCTTGTCATGGTTTAACAATATCAAAATTCAAAAGTGGACAAAAGCACATGGCGGTGGGTATAGGTATGGACACATGACCACCAATGTTGTAGAATGTATTAATGGTGTTCTAAAAGGGGCTCGATCGCTACCTATCACCGCACTAGTCCAACTCACATACTATCGTTGCGTGTATTACTTTATCAAGCAACGAGATGTATTGAGAAGTGCACTTGACAACGGGCAAACTTATACAAGGTAAGCATTGTCATGTTGTCAGTAATTTTCTTTAATATGTCGATTGGTTGGAGATTTACATGTCTTGTATTGTAGGTATGCTCTCGATAAAGTAGAGCATAATGAAGCAAGGGCATCAAGTCATGATGTTGAAATGTTTGATCGAGCTAGCGGTTTGTTTGAAGTAAGAACAGGATATCATTACTTTAATTCAAAAGGAGGGAACAAACAAATCATTAGGTTGAATGATCGCACTTGCACGTGTGGAAAGTGGCAAGAGTATGACATTCCATGTTCACATGTCATTGCCGCATGTTCTAAGTGGCGTATTGACTATTGGGCACATGTTGAGCCTACGTACTTAGTATCCGAGTTTAGCAAGTGTTACGCTCCCCAATTTCAACCGATTCCACATGAAGCAAGATGGCCAAATCCTAACTTTCCCATTATTCATCCTGATAAGACGAAATTGCGTGAACCTGGTAGACCAGAAAGTACACGAATTCGAAATGAGATGGATTGGAGAGAACCAGGCACGAAGAATCAATGTGGCCTTTGCAAGCAAGAAGGTCATAATAGAAGAAAATGTCCTTCGAGACAAGTTGTTGCACCACCCTAGTTATGATGTAATTGTTAAAAAGATTTGATAGTAGAATATAATTTGATGGTCTTTGTAATTTAAATTTCATAGTATTTGTAATTTGATTGTATTTGTAATCTAAATTTGAGTTATTAATGTATTTTATTATATTAATCTTGATAGTTATACATGTCTTTTATTAAATTTGAAGGATATGGATCCCGGGCCACCAGGATGAGTCCGTTTTTACACTTACAGGCCACACATCGCTCACGATTGGTTTGGGATAATGAGGTCAGGCGAGCCTCCATTGTAGACGTAGGGAGGGTGTTATTGGACCTATAGATCCTCATATCGTGCCACATCTACGAGCGTCAGGTTTTTATGGTGTGGCCACTTTAGGTTTCATACGCTTGGATTGGAGTCTTATCACTGCATTAGTGGAGAGGTGGCGCCTCGAGACTCACACATTCCACTTACCAGTGGGAGAGTGCACCATCACACTACGAACGTTGCGATCCCGGTTTGGTCTCCCAGGTAGATGGAGAGCTTGTGGATCGCGAGCGCGTCTTAACCGGGTGGCGTTATGCGGCGTTTATTGGGGGTCATACCACCTCCTCGGCATTTACGTGGAGCCAGGCTTAGTTTGACATGGCTATCTCGCGACATTTAGGAGTTTGCCACGTCATGCAGACGATGTGACCATTGCTAGATATGCGGCGTGCTTACATCTTGGAGCCGATCGGTGGATTCCTGTTTTGTGACAAATCTAATACATTAGTGCATCTTATGTTTCTACAATTATTAGAGGATTTTGATGTCTGGAGGAGTCGAGTTGGGGGTCGACATGTTTGGCATGGCTATATAGACGGATGTCTGCGCCTCATTTTCAGATGCTTCGGACATTGCTGACCCACTCGTCTTACTTCAGGTTTGGGCATGGGATCGTTTTCCTACGATAGCCCCTCAACGTACTCACGCTCGCGATCATGAGTTAGTTGGTCGTCCTGCAGGCTCTCGGTATGTATAGTTGTTTTAGACGTTCTATTTGTTTTTATATATCTCAAACACTTAACTTGGTATTTTTCTGTAGATGGACAGATGATTTCGCGTCCACCGCTTCTTCCCACTCATGTTTTGATCCAAGATCGATACATGTTTGATCTTCTACGACGGAGCGGGTAAGTCACAAGTTTAAATCGATACATTAATGTTTATCAACACTTTTTATTCTAAGTGACGATCACATTTTGATTATGTAGGTCATTTGGGAGCCATATACCACTATCTTGGGCGGTCTTCCTGCATCTGTCGTAACGGTCCAGGATAGTTGGTCCGCAGAAGCTCCATTGATATGCTTGACAGATAGTGGAGTTCATTTTTCCCTCTAGGGTCATGCGACGATTTGGCCTCATACAGTCGTGCGAACCATGTAACACTAACCCAGGAGGTTTGCATGCTATGGATCTTCGGACTCGTGCAGTAGATTGGAGGAGTGAACATTTTCACTATGTTGAGGAGTGGTTATCTCGTCGAGATCATCTTCTTCGAGGTGATCCAGTTGATGGCGGCCCAGATGTTGATGCGGGATATATGACATGGTATAATACTATCACCCGACGATATTTGACGCGTCAGGGGACAGCTATTGGCTCCATGGTAATGATTTTATTATTTCTTTTACACTAGTGTAATTCAACATATCACTAATGTCTCGTATTTCTATCTTAGGCGTCTGGATTTACACGCATTCGAGCTGTGACGGACATTGGTGAGATCCCTGAATTATGTGATGAATATTTGGCCATGGTTGATGAGATGCAACAATTATATAGAGTGCCAAATGCACCGGTTGTGCCAAGGGTAAGACGACGTACTGAAGAAAACCCATATATGCCTGATGACATTGAGCGGGAGTATGAAATGATGCCAGGTGGTACTCCACCCCGTTCTCCATCACCGACTCCCGCTTCAAGACCCTCTTCACCCATTTTCATACCGACTCCGGGATCTCACATTATTAGGGGCGGTTATGATCATGAGGCAGGATCTTCCGCGGGACCTTCCACAGTTCGAGCTCCACGAGGACGCCAACAACAGAGGCGCCCACAGCAAAGACGAAACCCAACTCGAAATAGAAGACCTCCCTCCTGCGGCACTCATTAGCTTATTTAGATGATTTTTGTTTTTTTACATAACATTCATACATTATTGTGTTCAAATTACATTATTTAGTTTTATTATGATCACATTATTTAGTTTATAACATTATATATATGTTAGCTATTTTGTTCAAATTAAATTACATTGCTTAATATGTTAGTTATTTTGTTCTAATCTAATCATTACTTTGTATATATGTTAGCTATTTTGTTCAAATTAAATTACATTGCTTTAATATATATGTTAGTTATTTTGTTCTTAACTTTGTACAAAGGTACGCTTGAAAAAAATTGCCAAAAACGGAAATTGTCATGAAATTAGAGAAACTCTGCCTTTAAAAATGCCTCTGGTAAAAAACGTCTGTTGAACGGACGTTTTAAAAAAACGCTCTGGTCAAAAACGTCTGTTCAACAGACTTTTTATAAAAACCCTCTGGTCAAAAACGTCTGTTGAACAGACGTTTTTAGGCCAAGAAGGAAAAACGTCTGTTCAACAGACGTTTTACCACATGCTGGTATAAAGCGTCTGTTGAACAGACGATTTAAGACCAAAAAGGTAAAAACGTCTGTTCAGACGATTGAACAGACGCTTTATCTTAGTTTTGGAAATACTTTCACTCCCCCCATATTTCAGGAATTATTTTTTTAAATAACAATATTTCTGAAGAAACCCCGTCAATAAAGACTCTTCATTTAAATTATAAAATTATCCACAAGTACGTTTTTAGTTGGAATGTTTTCAATATTAACCAGAGACTAAGAATTGTTTAAAAATAATATATATTTATGTAAATTAATTTTGATTTATATTAAAAGATAACTTTAAAAAAATATTATATCAAATTAAGGGAGTAAAAATTCAGTACCGACATTTAACCAATTGAGTTATGTTTATATCAGTCTTAAAAAATATGCACAAACTATAGTATTTTCTCTACAATTTATTGTTTGGCAACCACGTTCCTTCAATAATAGATGTAAAAGTAATGATATATTTTCAAGGATTGGAGAAAAAACCAACTAAATGTACAAATTAAAATAAAATCTAAAAAATGAAATGGATAATTAAAAAAAAATATCCATTATCAGATTAACATATAAAAATAGATTGGTTGGAAATACTCATTCTAGATTTGAATTCCTTACTTATTTTTATATTAAAAAAATCACAAAATTTATTAATAACATTGTCTCCCAACATATTTTTCAAATTACATTTTTCAGCTAAAATTTAGCTATCATAGAACAAGAAAATGATTGCATATTTTGTCATGGGAGTGTGAAATTTGCAAATTGGAATAAAGGTAACTGTCCATTATTTATTAGGAGTTTTGGGAAGAGAGCTCGAACTTTTGACCTAAAAGAGAGCTAAGTGTTCATTATTTATTAGGAGTTAAAGTTTATCCAGATAAGATAATCATGCAAGAGTTGCCAAATTTGAATTAAGCATCCATAATTGGACTTTGAAAGTTTATTTATTTTTACCCCTTTATTTGATCATTTTTATCTGGATTGGGATTATTCAGCCCATTGAATTGACTTCAATTTCAAGTTGGTCTAAATGTCAGACAAAATCAATTCATTGCAAAATTCATATAATTTTTTTTAAATGCCCCTTTCCATCTATAATTTTGGGATTTATATAAATCGCTTTCAAACAATATATATTATAAATGAAATTCGTTAACATTTCGCATCGTTCTTTTTTATATCAAAATTAATTATAATCTCATTGTGACATCTGGTCGTTTTCTTTTCATCAAAACTAATTTTTATCTCAAAGTGATATCTAGCAATATCTCAAAGTGGATTCCTAAAATTTATCCTTTGATATTTCATGTTTAAAAAGTTTAGTCTATCGAATTTCAACAAGTTTCAAGTATATAATCCGACTGATTTTTTTTTTTTTTAAATGAAATTCACAAAATAATCCAACTGAATTTTTTTTAAGATGAATTCACAAAATAATCCGACTAAATTTTAAATTAAAATTTAATTAAAAAAAATAACATAACTAACTTTATTATAAACATTAATTTTGTGTTTTAATCAGCAACGATGTTAATCAAAAATAAAATATAGGGTTTTTTTTTTCAAATATGACAATTATAAATTAAAATTTTCAAAATAGTAAAAGTTTGAAATTTTTCAAAAATAACATTTTATTCCTCCTTAACTCGAAACAAGTATAGAGCCTAACCCACAAATATTTTCAAAACATTTAGTACTTTTAAAGTATTTATTCAAAAAGTATCATTTAATGAAATTTCTCCAAAATATATCAAGTTATTTTTCATTAAAGTTAAGTCAAGTTTTAATAACAAACACTAGTTGGATTTATTAAAACTTCTAAGAATTAAGGGATTGAATTGAAATGGGATATATCAAGTTATTTTTCATTAAAGTTAAGTCAAGTTTTAACAACAAACACTAGTTGGATTTATTAAAACTTTTAAGAATTAATGGATTGAATTGAAATGGGATAACATTAAATACCAAGACGGTAAAAATCATTCATGATACATACAAGTTTACATTGCATGCAAACAAGAAACATAAAGAACAAAACTACAAGGGTGGAATCTTGTTGAAATGAGGCAAGAAAGTAGAAACTAACAGGAAGATTTTTTTTTTAATTAAACGACACTTTTACTCGAAGGAAAAAAATAAATTAATTAAACGACATCTCCTTCACAAAAAAGAATTAAGAACATATATTATCAGTTACAGTTTTGAAATTAAAACACAATTTTGAAATACCTCTAATATCAATGTGGTGGGATAGTTGAGACAGATTCAGAACAACTCCTTGCCCCTACTCCGCGTGGGTTTTGGGGTCAGTGTCAAGAACAAGGTTACGACTGGACGAATTACCTTAGAGACCCGACCCAGGTACTCTAAAATTAAAAATTTAAGGGTCTAATTTTAACAATTTTTTTTTTAAAATTTAAGGTTTAATTAGTTTGAAAATGTATTTGACTTTTATACGTGGTTAATGTAATCATCTCTATTTTTTAATTAGTAGGAACAGAACAATCATGATAAACTGGAAATCTCTTCTTCTTTAAATAACAAAACGAGATACAAGAAATCTCATGTAGTTGACGATATTCCAAACCATGATCTCTTATATGATCAAGGGTACAAACCTTCCTCTCCCCTCTTCGTTTTAAAACTAAAATCATACCATTTTACTATACAATTTTTGAAAGCAAAAATTTATAGAATATTTAATATCATAATCAAGTGGCCAAAATGGAGATTGATATCATGAGGACTTGATTAGATGGAAGGGCCATAACTAACTCCCAAGTCCCACCATCGAAATTTGAACCCACCCTCCTAGTGTTAACTTGAAGCCCTTTTCAGCATCATACTAACAAAATTATTGGAGGAGGCGGGCACAATGTGGCTCCCCATTTATTAGCCATTAAATTTATATATATGACGTTTCTTTCATATAAATAATATTTTCTACTCTTAAATTCACAGATCCAAAAGCTACGAGAGGAGAGTCGCATTATTGCAGCCTCCTCGAATAATTTGTCCATTATACATAACCACTGAGGGTAAAATTTCTTTAAATCCTTAGGGGCCAGCTCATCAGGACCATCCATTAGGTTCTTGACATTCCTACAGTCTTGGATACATAAAAAATAAAAATAAAAACAAAAAAAACATCAGATTCCTGAAACTACTTATTCCTAAAAAAATTGGTACTTCTTTAGGGAAGAATAGGATTTTAAATCTGACACGGCCACGTTTGTTTGCTTTGGGCATCAAAACTTTGTCTAATCTTATCTATCTTCAATGGTTCTCAATTGCAAAATATGCATAATTTGTTCAACTTTTTTCCTACTTTTTTCCTGTCAATACTACACATGGAGAAGGAAATGAGTAGGAGGAATATGCCTAATTTTAGTGATCAGAAATCAGAATTATGCATATCTATCAATTGATTTAACGTATGGGGAATTAGAAAATGGTTTACAAAATCTCAGGAATTGGCTTTCAACAAATAAAAAGTATGCATTTGAAGTTAAAAAACCTAGAAAAGTTTTTGAAGGGAGATCCAAATCCAATTCTAGACGTTTTAGACTCGAATTTCCAACCATAACTGTACATCTATCTTACAGAAAAGAATAATACCAGCTATCACAATCTGGAAGCATTAGAATCGGATACGAAACTTACTCAGCCAATTCGGTACGAGAAGGAATAACAGGCAAAAGAAAATTTCCAAATGGGGAATCAAGAATCTTAAAGTTACCAGTGCAACCATCTTGTTGGGCCTGTACTACAGCAAAATTCTTAGCTTGTTGGATCTTGAATTCAATTCCATTAGCAACAGAAACCTACTCAAATTCATAAATGTCATAAACAATCAGATATTTGACAAAAAAAAAAAACCTGATTGACAGTTTATCATGAAAGCAAAGAAAAAACAATTCTCACAGTCGAGTTTTTCGTTGATGTCGAAACACAGGCTCTCTCTATTGCAGCTGAAGATAAAGTTCTGCAATTGAGATGTATCACAAATGAACTTCATTCAAAATCAAAACATACATATGATGGAAAAACTCATACACCAATTGAAACCATATATCATCGCAACAGGTTCTCCAAAATCTCCATATTGATATGATATTGTCTAATTTAAACCTAAGCCCGGGTTCATTTTTACTTCTAAGTTCTACTCAAAAGACCTCGTATCAATGAAAATGTTATCTTCTCTTAAACGCACGATCTTTCTCACTTATAATCGATACGGGATTTTAATCAAACCCTAACATATCAAAAACCCTTAATTGGGAATTCCATACAATCTCTCAAATTCAACACAAATTCTGATTCTCAATCAATCAATCAGTCTGAAAACTAAACAATCTACAATAGTTAGCAGCTATTTCGTAATTTCCTCTAAATTTCTTTGCCTCAAAACAGAGAGAAAAATTAAAAAAAATTGAATGAAAGAAGAGAATATCCATTTCTCAGATAGTGTAAAAGGAGAGTCGGAGAAGAAAGAATCACCTTGGCCGTGGCGACGGCGTATGATCGGTTTTCGGCCGTTTGGCTTGAGGCGGCGCCGCCATAATTTCCCGGGAGTTTCGAGACTTGGAAATTGTCCGTTCCATTTGCAACGAAGCCCATTGGATCAGAGCTGTAACGAACAAATGATGAAAGAACCTTAGTATGGGCTAAGGCCCATAGTTGAACCTGACTTAGTTTTGGCCCAAGTAAAACTTGAGGCCTTTTATTGGGCTCTCAATCCTTAGAAAACAAAAAATGCTTAAAATTAGTAGGGTAATTTTCGTTACTACTCTTTAAAAAAATTAAGTTATAAAAAAATACCCTCATATTATTAGAAGTTTCAAAAATACCCTAAAATAATAATTGGTTGTCGATAATAGGTGAGACTTTATTTAGTGCAAGTGTAGGAGGAAACTGTCAATTAAGGGTAAAAAAGAAATTAAAATTTTAATAAAGGTAAATTTAAAAACCATACTGAATTTGGGATTAAATATAATAATTTATCAAATTAATAACTAAATATTTTTTTTCCTCCAAAAAACTAGAATGCATCAATGTATTATGAATAATTGCTAAACAAAAATCTATATCTTTGATTGACACTTAAAAAAAATTCTTTGTTTGACACTAATAAAATTTTATTATATATATATATTTTTTTAAAATTTATCAGACGGGCTAAAATATGATTGAGAAAGACAGGGTCGACTTATAAATTCACATAAGCAACAAAACCATAGAATTATCGTGAAGTCCGAAGACTCATTATAATATGTGTAAAATTATGAAAATTCTTTCAACTAATAACTTGTAGATATGAATGAAGAGATAAATATAAAGATTATATTCGATCATAACTAATAATAAACAGTATTTGGTCAAATAGACAACAAGAAGAAGGAATAATGCAATACTAATTTTTATAGGTACGTTACACGTGTATTTATTTCAAATACTTCAATTTTTTTTTATTTCTACATTTTTTTAATCTAAAAAATATAAATTATTATTATTTGTTGATTTTGTCTCCCAAATTTAATAATAATAATTTCTATTTAAAATCTTTGGTTTAGCAATATAGTTGTTTTAATTTTATTGTAATACCCACAAAAGTGTATGAAATTATTATTTTCCTAATTCTCTACTTTTATATCATATCAATCAATGGCCATCTATTTTTAAGTCAAATATCTATCTTGGTTTTATGTCAACGACTCATTAACTATCATTGTCTTCAAATAATCTTAATAACTAATTTAACGTGTTCACTTATTTTGTTTATTTTTAACTTTAGTATATCATTTATATACATTATTATTTTATTTTGATAAATAATAATCGATTATAATTATTGCACACTCTTCTAACCTCAAATAAAAAAATAATTTGAATTACTTGTATTTTTCAGTAAATAACTTTTTAAAAATATAATTGTTTTTTTTTTTTATAAAAAATCATCATTCTGTACTATAATTTCTAAATAATCATTTAACATTTTCAATAAATAAGATTGAGAGAGTTCATCATCCATTTATTTAATAACCTTTTGAAATAATATAAATTTTTATTTATTAAGAACATCACTTTTCTAATAATTAAAAAATTACTCTGAAATAAACTTAACTATTTTTAATGATTAAGTGATCTAAATATGGGAATTTACTGTTTTTAATATTTACTGTTTTATGTTTTTGAAATTTTTTTAAAGAATTATCTTTCTTTTAGATTTACTTATTTGTGGCATGAAAAAGTTTTAAAATTTTGATAGGCTTAGGAATAAATCATAGTACATAATCTTGAAATAGTAAAGTGAAATTTTATGAATGTTTCACTATCAATTAAATACATCATAATTAATGGACACTTTTTTCTTTTTCTTTTAGAATCAAATTTTATGACTTTTAATTTGCTAGTGCATTTTGAAATCCATACATTTCTCTTTGTTTAATTTTTTTTTTTTTTGTATTTTCCTTTCTTCCATTTTTTTTATTAGTAATGAATATTTTTTTGTGAGAATTTGCCTATAATGACACTTTTATTAGTGTTAATGTCTTAAATAGCTTAAGTTTTAAAAAATCTCCCAAATGACATTTTTTTAATATAACAAAATTAATTATTTCGTTAAATTTACAAAAATGCCACTCATTTATTAATTCACTAAATTGGTTCTCTTATTCACTAATTAGTGAATTAAAGGGAATAAGTTAGTGAATTAAATTATAATGTAAATTTGGGATACCTAATATTGATTTTAATTGAATAATTTAGTGAATTAATGAGAATATTTTAGTGAATTAAAAGGGAATAATTTAGTGAATTAAATTTAAATGTACATTTGGGATACCTAATATTGATTTTAATTGAATAATTTAGTGAATTAAAGAGAATATCTTAGTGAATTAAAGGGAATAATTTAGTGAATTAAATTTAAATATACATTTGGGATACCTAATATTGATTTTAATTCAATAATTTAGTGAATTAAAAGGAATAATTTAGTGAATTAAATTATAATGTATATTTGGATACCTAATATTGATTTTAATTCAATAATTTGAATTAAATAGAATGATTTAGTGAATTAAAGGGAATAATTTAGTGAATAAAAAGGAATAATTTAGTGAATTAAATTATAATGTATAATTTAGTGAATTAAAGGGAGCCGATTACATACCGGTTCAGTTCGTAACCTTTCCCGTTCCGATTCTGATTCATTTTTTTATGAATTTTCTTACCGGTCGATTTCAGTAAAGTTTGTAAACTATGTCATTTTAGTTTTTAAAATAGTTTTTCATCATAAATCCCTTTTTTGTGTCAATTTAGTTTTTCGTTATACAATTCAATAACTTATACCATATTGTTCACTAAATTATTGAACTAAACTTATTTGTTTTATTCTACAACATAGTTTATTGAACTTTTTATTTTGCACGGTTGCTTTACATGTGCTAGGGTGTATGTGAATTGGAGAAGAAAACAAGGAAGAAA
Source organism: Gynostemma pentaphyllum (assembly GCA_028015215.1). Classification (NCBI taxonomy): domain Eukaryota; kingdom Viridiplantae; phylum Streptophyta; class Magnoliopsida; order Cucurbitales; family Cucurbitaceae; genus Gynostemma; species Gynostemma pentaphyllum. The sequence goes on along the minus strand of CM051348.1, from coordinate 39,318,452 downwards.
AAAATGTGAAGATAGGCCAAATGAGGACACAAGAAGATGCCATTTTTTAATTATTTTTTGTGTTTGTTATAAATTTTAATGAATTGTTGATGTATATAAGTTTAAATGGATCTTGATGTTGAGATTTATAATTCAATTATTTAATGCGTTGAGTTCAATAAATTATTGAATTAAAATCTTGATACTATCTTACCACTCTATGAAAATATTATTTTGTATTTCAAGTTTATAATCACTAATATTGGTTATTGATGTTGCATACTAACTAGTGTAAATGAATGTGATTTTTATTTGCGGAAAGCTTTGAGATTTTATGTGTTTTTTATAGGCAAAATCAAAACTGTTATTCAATAATTTATTAACTTCAACTACTTATTGAATTAAAATCAATATGAAGATCTCAATTATATGTTGTAATTTAGTTTAATAAATTATTGATGAAGAGAGAAATTTTATTGAATTAATAAAACTCAAATTTTAATTCACTAAATTATTTAGTAAGAGAGAAAATTTAGTGAATTAATAAAATTCATATTTTAATTCACTAAATAGTGAATAAGAGAACAAATATAGTGAATTAATAAATGAGTGGCATTTTTGTAAATTTAATGAAAACAATTAATTTTGTTATATTAAAAAAAATGTCATTTGGGGAATTTTGAAAAGAGGGTGCTATTTAGGGAATTAGTTTTATAAAATGTGTCATTTGAGTCCATGCCCCATATTTTTTTCCAAATACATTTATTTTTTAATAAATAAACTAGGGCCCCTAAAAAAATTAATAAATTAAGGATGGAAACGTTTGATTTTTTTTACAATCTAGACCATGAAATTTTTAAACTGAAAACATTTTAAATTTTGATGAAATGGACATAATAATACATTAAAAAAAAAAAAAGAAAGTGAGTAAATATCTTGATGTATGTGTGTTACATTATCGACCGTTGATTGGATTGACAGTTTCATCATGGAAATCAAGTAATTTTTTTTCCCCATTATTTTGAAACTCATCAATTCATTGATCACCCAGTATAACTTGAATTATCTGCCCTCGTTGAAATAGTTGGAGATCGTCATTGATTATGTCTTCTATCAATAGATATTTCGATTAAATTGAAATATAAATTATGTAAATTAATCCATAGAACATTATATAATAAAGTAAAACAATTTTAGAATAAAAATAATAAAAAGAGTATCAAATGTCAATAAGAAGAGAGTACTTATTAATACCTGAATATTTAATATGATCTAAGGTTTTTCCCAGAGAGAAATATCTGGGATGTAAAGGGAATAGTATTATATTTATATTTTAAGATTGCAATTTAATTTTAGAATTGAAATTTATTTACTAAATCTGAATCGATAATAATTTAGTCTTTGATTTTTAATTTTTGAAAATGACATTTATTTACTAATAATTAATTAATTATACATCACTATTTTCAGGTGAATCTCATGTGTTAGAAGGGAATAAATGTGTTGAGATTAGATTAATCACAAGATTAGATATGTCACAATTTTTTTTATGATCTCAGGGTATCGGGAAGGGAGTAATTTTGTTGGGATTAAATAGATTACAATTTTTTTTTTTTTTATATATTTTTCTGGATGAAATCAATTTTAAAATCAATTTACTGATGATATCAATCTTCCGTAATTTAAAAATGTAGATTAATTCATGAAGGGGGTGTGGTAATATGAATACCATTTAAATATGTTAATTGAATGATTAATTATTATTTTTAATATCAATATCAAAATCATCGTTTTGAAATTTCAAACCAATAATTTTTCGTGGTTTAAAAAATTAAATTTGCTAGATGTTATCAATTTTGTCGTGATATGAATTTTTAAGGGGATTCGTTAACATTTATAAATTTTTTTTTAATTTTAAAATTTTGTTTAAGATTTAAAATATATATTACAGTAGGCAAGATTTATATAGATATTCTATTTTATATATCTAAATGAGTGATTCAATTTTTTAGTATTTTATTTGAAAAATGTAAAATTTATTTACAGATTTCTTTCGAGTATTAATTTTTTACAGTTTAAAAATTGAATTTGGTGGACGATATCAACTTTGATCTGATCTGATTTTTTTTGGGATTTAGTAAACATTTATAAAATTTACAAAACAAATAGTTTTTAAAACTGGTATCTTTTTTCTTCTTTTATTTTTTTAACATAAGTGAGAGAGGTGCTAACTTGACTCTACATCTGGACAAATAAATCACAAGTTTCATAGAGATACTTATAAAATTATTCAACTAAAATTTAAAATCTCACTTACATTTTGTGAGCTTTCTAATGAATTTAGTTACCGTTTGTTATAGTTTTTAAAAATATTTTTTAATAGTTATTAAAAACAAACTTTTTTTTTATTAAAAACGCGTTTAAACACTTTAAAAAACTATTTTAAATGGGCATTTAGAAAGTTTTTTTACTCAATTATCACTTGATATGAAGTATTCATTTGTTATCTATAAATTTATGGCTTTGTTTATATAAGAATATTGAATAATTTATTTGCAATAAACTTTGTAACGGTTGGTATAAAATATTAAACTTGAAAAGAAAAAAAAAACTTATTTTCCCCCTAACTCCATAAGTTCAAAATCATGAGAATCCATCAGAAAATCCTAGAGATTTATGTTGCCAACCCCACTTGGGATTTGCCTCGATCGATACACAAACATTCTCAAAGCCATATACGATTATTGATTAAGATATATTAAATTAGTATCACCTTTTAGGATTTTAGCAATGATTATTGTTCAATAGGGAAATGAAATGAGTATTCAATTGTGAAAGAAAATTAATCACTACACCTTATTGTATAAACAAAATTAATTTATAAGTCAATACAAGTATAATTTAGGTGGCTAGTCATCTATTCCCTTTTTATAAGGTGGAAAATTCAAACTTCCCCTCCCAAATTAATTTATAAAATCAAGGATAAAATACCATTTTGGTCCCAGAACTTTCACTCGAGTTTCGTTTTCGTCCATGAACTTTCAAAAATGACATTTTTCGTCCCTAAACTTTCCAAATTGTTTCGTTTTCGTCCTTCTGTCTGTTTTTCGTCTGGGACATTAATAGAGCCTGACGTGGCACGTTGATATGACTTCTTTTATCAATATTTTAATATCAATTTTAATTTATTATATTTTGAATGCTTTTGTGTCAATCTTTTGAATCTCTCTCTTCCATTCTCCCACTCCCCTCTTTCTCTCTCCTCCATCATCATCTTCTCTACCCTTTCTCCACCATCCATTCTTTTACATGAATATTTTTCCAGATTTCTGAAGTTTTATCAGAGCCATCTCTTAAACCCATAATTCAAAAGTATCATTGAAATACATAAAAAAAAAAGTTCCATTACAAATGGCTAAGAGTTCTTAAAAAATCTTTTAAAAATCCTTATATTTTCTCCCTTAAATTTTCTAGATCTGGGATGGGATTATGATAGATTATTATTATTATTTTTTTAAATAACAATAAAAATCGTAAATGGATTTACAGCTGACCAAACATGACTGTAACGTCCCGTTATTTTGTGATAAGAAAAAAAATTATTTATTTTATTTTAATTTAAGTAATTAAAGTTTATTTTAGAATCAGTAATTTAGAAATTAGTAGTTTATTTCAGTTTAAATCTTTTTAAATTACCTTTTTAGTTTAATTTTGTTTTAATGGTATTAATAATTATTAACGGGCCAATTAATAATTATTAATCACCATTGGGATAGTTTAAGAGCTTCGAGTTTCGATTTATAATTCAAAAGTCATAAAAGGACGCAACCGTCATTTCCAAAATTCCTAAAATATCTATTTACTATTCACTTCATCTCCTTAAATTGCCTTTGACAAAAAAAAAACACAGAACTCTTTCATTTTCTCTCCAAACCCGAGTAACAAGGGGAAGAAAAGAGAAAAGGAAGAAAGTGTCGCCCCAACTTCGTTTCTTGGCCGTTTTGCATGATCTCGGATGCGTTGGAAAGCTCTCGCCGAGACCTTTCTACCCATTCCACTCTTGGAACGTTTCCAACTCTCTAAGGTAAGCCCTAGATTTCGAATTCTCATTGTATTTCCTTGGAAATTGATTCAAGCTTTTGAGTTCTTGGCCAAAATTCTCATCCCCTTCCAATTTTGTTGTTGATTGTTGATGGAAAACTTATTGGGTAACTATTACTTGACTTTCCCTTAACCCTGAACCCGAGTTTCAGTCGAAACCCTTCCCGTTTGAAATTTACCTTTCGGGGTTTGAATATGGGTTATTTATTATTGAAATAATGTTTATTATAATTCAATTCGGGAAATTACATAATGTTTAAAAACCCGGTTTATCGTTACCCATTGAAAACCGGAATTTCCAAAGTACTTGAAATCAATCCAAAACACCTCTAAATTGCCTAAAAGCCGGAAAACCAAACTCGAGGCCTATTTTTCCTAGCATGGCCGAGAGCATCCTTTGGGATATTCGGGGTTTTTCGTCGTTTTATGCTTTTAGTTGTCAATCAATTGATGTATGTTTATTTATTAATTGTTAGATGTAATTATTTGTAGGTGTTTATTGATTTCCTTGCTTGATCGCTCTTCCGGAGGTTTGGAGCGAAGTCACATCTTCTAAGGTGAGAATAAATAGGATTTAAAGTAACTTTAGAAACCAAATAAGTAGAACGGTTTGTAAAATTGGAGGTTAAGAATAGGATTCGAATCTAAGAGTAAAAGAAAGTGAGCTAGTGCCCTAAGGATTAGGAACTAGTTCTTTGAGTGAAAACTTTGAAGTTTCTCGAGGGAAACATTGAACTTTAGGAAGTTCTAAGTTAGAATAGTTTGGGAGATTAAAAATGGATCATTGGAAGTTAAAGGATCCAAACTTTTAGATAAAATGGTTAAAGGAACTCGAAAATAGAACTTTGGATTTTATTTGGAAGTTTAGAATCCTTGGAAGTGTAGATTACTTATTTAAGATAAGATCTACTTTATTTAAATTATCGGGAGTTCGGTTTACTTATTGTAAATCCGAAATTTCTGTTTATTTACTTTATGCATTTTACTTTATGTACTTTACTTTATGCATTTTACTTTATGTACTTTACTTTATGCAATGCACTTTATGAACGTTACTTTATGAACGTCACTTTATGGACTTTACTTTTATTTTACTTGAAATCACAAGATTTTCAAATTCATACTACATAGCCTGAGAGCTTTCACGTAGCTGCGGGAGCTACCACATAGCCTACGGGAGCTATTGCACGACTGAGAGCCGACACACTAGCTGCAGGAGCCATCACAAGCCGCGAGAGCTTACACATAGCCTGCGGGAGCTATTATTATTGTCATTCATCACAAAACTATTTTTATTTAAATATGTTTATATCAAGAGAAGATGATATAAGTTTTTATGGTCAAAGGATTATAACCATATACCTCGATGAAGGTTTTTAAGGAGAAATTTGAATATGACCACTTTCTTCTAAACTTTGGAAGTTATTATTCTCCAGTTTTTGGAAGTTTAGTGAAGAATTTGTAAGAGTTACTTGGACACAAATCCGAATACGGGTTTGGGGTCTAACTTTACTTTTTATTCTCTCTATTCTCACTGGGCTTAAGTTGTTAGCTCATGATATTACAACCAATTTCAGGTAATGCTCGTGCTAGAGGTCGTGGGAGAGGAGCTAGTGCTGTATGATTGCAGGATGATGACCTCGAGATGGACTAGGTTGATTTAAAGTCCATGGACTTCGTTTTTGTGAACTTTATATAAATTTTGGATTTGTATATTTGTAAATAGCTCTTAAGAGCTTTTGTCTTTACTTTTATGATTATAAACACCTTTTGAACTCCTGGTTAGGAACTTAAAGTTCCTTGTGTATTTAAATTGTGAATTTAAAATCCAACAGGTTTTTGGCTAGCCACTTTTCAAACATAACCACGCCAATTTTTCTTAAAATATAAAGACTTCCGCTGTATTTATTTTAATGATTTTAAAATAGCCGAGTCGTCACAATGACAGAGTGTTAAATTTTGAGTAATTGGATTTACAGTTGACAATTCCCTTTGAGTTGGAGTTTTAAATGAAATTTAATTCTCTGTTTCTTTGAATGTGATCGTATTTCACTACCTATAAATGGTTTCATGGCTTGATTTTATATTCTCTTTGGCCAATATTCACCGTTTCCCTGTCTAATTATTGCAGATAGTCTTCGAAGCAAGCTCTTGTCAACGCTGAACACAATCAGACCGATTATCAAAGAATGGTAGAGATGGCAAGATCGACTCGCGAACGATCTTGGACAGAAATGAACTAACAGATCTGTGATGACGCGGTGGTTAGCGAATGGCAAAGAAAACGACGGCGCTACTATGGTTGAGGTGGGGGGCGGCTATTCAGCTGTACAAGAGATGGAGATGATGAAAAAGATGAAGTTAGGGTTAGCTTAGAGAGTAGAAAGAGAGAGGGAAAGAGATGATAATTATAAAAATGAATAAAAAACGCCACATAATAAAAAAAATTGATTTAAAGAACTAAACATGCCACCTCATTTAAAAAAAACCACACCAGCTTGCCACATCATTAAAAACACCACGTCAACCTACCACACAAACCTCTGTTAATGTCCCAGACGGAGAAAAAGACGGAAGGACGAAAACGAAACGATTTAGAAATTTCAGGGACGAAAAACGTCATTTTTAAAAGTTCAGAGACGAAAATGAAACTCGAGTGAAAGTTCAGGGACCAAAATGGTATTTTACCCTAAAATCAAATATGATTTACATTTTACTTTTCAATATAAGCATAGTTCAAGTCTCAAGTAATTTGACATCAATATTTTCTTCTTATGAAGATCAAAGTTCAACTCTACTTGGACTCACTTTTGATGGAGTATGAATGTCATTTGAAAACCTTGGGATATGCTCGGACTCACTTTTGATGAAGAATATGCACGTTTCTTGAAAATTTTAGGATATGTTCGGACTCACTTTTGATGGAGCATATGCCCGTTACTCGAAAACCTTGGGATATGATCGGACTCACTTTTGATGGAGCATATGCCCGTTACTTGAAAACCTTGGGATGTACTCGGACTCACTCTTGATGGAGTACTTGCCCGTTGCTTGAAACTTAGAATATAATCGGACTCACTTTTGATGGAGTATATGGATATTGTTGGTAGTAGTTTTTTCGGGATGATCTTGTATTTGTACTTGCCATGAATGTTGTTGATAGATATTCTACTAAGATGTCGAGTTATGTTTGCTATTACTTATTTGATAATGATCGATGGCTTGTGGGATTGAGATTTCGGTTTGATCTTGTGTTTAGGGTGTTTTGGAGTATAGTATGGGCATTGGAAAGCATGTTAAGACTTTTGGACACAATTTCCGATGTGAAATTTGTCCATAGGATTACATGCTCCCATATTACTCTCACTAGCATTTTTATGCTAACGTTGCTACACTTTAATGTTTTTCAGGTACGCCTCATGGTAGAGGTCGTGGTAGAGGGTGTGGTGTCGCGTGATTGTGAGATGATGATGGAAGGACAAGGACTAGACTTTTGGGCATCTTTAGAATGCCAAAACTTTAAATTTCGTTTTGATTCATGTTTATTACATTTGGTACTTGTAATTAAGCTCATGAGAGCATTTACGTTTGCATTATGTGTTTTGGTCCATTTTGGGACCTAGAACTTAAGGAATGCGCATTCCATAAAATTTTACTGCTTTTTCTGCCTTGCGAACATTGTACACAGGTTTTGGCTAGTCCGAAATACAAACGGCACCATGTCGATTTTTTTGAAAATTCTAGACTTCACGCTTTTAATTCGATTTAAAATACATAAGATTTCGGTGTCTTTACAGTATTAAATAAATCAATAATATCATTAACAATTTGTGTTCACAAAAGAAATAAACAAATATATCATAAAAAAAATTTAGAATTAATTACAAATATAACCACTTTAATTCTCCCAATTTCAAAACTAAAGGTGATTTACAATCAATTTCAGAAATACCCAAAAAACACCATTTATGGTTGTTATCTGGTGGTTTCCGATTTACAAGTTTACGGTAATACCCTTCAGCTCGTCTCTTACCAATTTTGTTACCGTATTTATTTATTTTTTTTAAATTTAAATTCATTTATTTCTGTTAGCTTAATTATAGGGATATTAATCCATCAATTTAGATTTGATCTATAATCGATAAAATTCAAAACTTTTGGAAAGTTTTTTTAAAAAAAAGATTTTAAAATCTGCAAGCTTTCTTATGCTCATTTAAAAAAAAATCAACCAAAATTAAAACAAATCTTAAAGATTTGGTCAACTTATGGGTGCAACTGGGAAGCTTCCTCCGGTAAGATATGGTTGTGAAGGTTGTCACCACTCCATCAAAATGTGACGACGACGGACATTAACGTAATCATTTGTGTTGTTAGTCTTCTTCTTCCTTCTTATTTTTCTGTTTGGTGTCTTCTTCATTACCTAGACATTTCCCAAATTCGACTTTCACCGTTTTTCTATCTCTGTTCATTAGTGCTAATAAAACTGCACGCCATTGATTCAAATTTCGTTTCATTGATTGTGAATTCGGCCTGGCCGACCGCCGCCGTTTTGCGATTCTTCTTGAAACATGTCGTCATTTTTGTTGGAGAATTGGGTTTCAGGAATGTACAGATTTCGAGATTTTGGGATTCCAATATCAGGATGAACCTATTTCAAAACATTGAATATGTAGATCTTGTAAGTTTCTACAAGTTACTTTTAATCAAATGTTTATTTTTATTTAGGGTAAAATGTAAATGAGACCCCTGTGGTTATTTCGAAATGCATGAACACCCCCTGTGGTTTGAAAATGGCAAATCACACCCCCTGTGGTTCCAATTTTTTTCAATCAGACCCCTTCCCTTCAATGTTAATAATTTTCTTTTAGCCATAACTTCTTCGTTTGAACTCCTATTTGGATGATTCAATTTTGTGCCCTGTATCAATTTTAACTCACATCATGATTCATCTATTCCATTTACATTACTTTTTATGATACATTTGAAAATAAGTTTTTGAACCAGTTATTTTTATAAATATTAGGTTCGATCCTGCAATATGTAGAAAAGTTCGTATATTGAAAAAAAGATAAAAACATGACAAGACATCCATTAAAGGTAACAAAGTGAATCGTTACCTATATAATTTCACTATCATTAACATTGTTAGTGTGGTATACTAAAAGAAACATTGTGAGTGTGGTGTGTGGGACACAATTAAGCCTCAAGGTGGTCAATATATGGTGATTTTGATAATTTCCTCGTTGAAAATGAGGTAAACAAAGGTCCAAAAGTGTAACAAAGACCTCCAAATTCCCTTAAAATAATTTGACCTTTTTTTTTTCTACTTTCTCCAACCATGTCAAGAGATGCACACAAACTAGGGTTTCACTTTTGTCTTTTATTTCAAGAATTCCCGTTCTCCAAGCATTGTGGGTGTACGTAAGTTGACCCCTCAAAATCCATTTAAATCTATTTCTAATCATTCTAAATATTGACTTGTGGAAACTAATTGAAAAAACATACCATTTTGTCAACTTAAGATAAGGTATTATATTTTGTTGCGGTGATAATGGATGTTGCTTTAAAAAAAAAAATTCACTTTCTTTAATTAGAGATATTCAAGGGGTGGTCGATTAAATTGAGAAGAGTGAAGTTTTGGACGATATCCATAGGATTCATGCTATAAATTTATCTATGCAAATGACTACGGGTTAATCGGTTTGGTTTAACGTCGGTTTTAAGTCAAGTCCACACCAAAACAATTAAAATGAGTGGAAATTCATCGAAGTGAAACCGTTCGAATATATTTTAAGATCCAAAATTAAGAAAATATATAACAGCAACTTCTATAAATCGAATTTTCAAAAAAATAATAATCTATTTTTCTAAATATTATATCAAATTTGGGGAGGAGGGACTCCAATCTTCGACCTCAGGAGAATAGACTAACTATTTGAGCTATATTAGGTTGATAAAAAAATTATTCTAATTAACATCAAATAATTTTTTGATCGTCATCTATATAATTAATCTGGGATAAAAAAATTATTTACTTTAATATTTATAAAAAGTTACTCTTATCTTTATATACATTCTAGAAAAAGATTACTCATCACAAATCTCCTTAATTTAAAATCCAAAACTAATTCAATCCAAGTCATTAGGTTGAATTTTCCTACATCATCGAATTTTTAAAACTCCCCTCTCACCAATTTAACTTTTTTTAGTATTTGACATTTAAAAAAAAAAAAAAAAAAAACTTCCACTTGATTTTGAATCAAACATTAACATCATTAGCTGAAATAAAGATGGCCTTTTTAAATTGACTTTTAATTCGAATTAGCTTTAATGGGGCTATGTACAATAAACCAAAAATAATTCTGGTCAACAATGGCTTTTGCAGTAATATGATCCGCAATTAGAATGTGGAGGTAAATGTGCAATCTTCTTCTTCTATTGGAAAATCTATTTCCATTATATGTATCTCTCTCACTCTCTTTCATTGACATTAATTTGTGAAAAATTGAATTAGATATGTAAAATATGATCATTAACTTTCAATAAATACTTAATGCATATCACTCAATCAAATGTGAGTGTTTTATTATGTGATTCACTTTATAGAATTGTTGCTTGTCCTCAATTGAATAAGAGTTATCATGGGGGCGGCACACAAAAGTAATTTAATCATCATGGTTTTATTTATTTTTTGATCATGATCATATGTTTTTTTTTTACTATTAAATAAGAATAATTGTGAGAGGTATAAGTAATTGAGGGCACTTGATAACCATTTTATTTTTTTGAAAAGAAAAAAAATTGTTTAATATGATTAATTGTACATTTTAGTTTAAAAACAATTTTAAATTTTAGTCAAATCTAAAAAATTAAAGCGTTTTTTAGATATTATGTTATGTTTTAGGTTGAAATATATATTTGGTACCAAACATTTGTTCCATTTTTTAGCTTGGTTCTTAAGTTTGATTTTTTTTTAATTTACTATCTTATGTATATGAAAGTTCTAATGTCCTTCACATTTTGATTAACTTCAATTTTAATTTTTACCCTTATATTTTTTAATAAAAAAAATGGTGTGTGGGTTTTTTTTAACAACAAAATATAACAACTATTTTAATAAAATAAACTATAGAAATATACCTAAAAGGATGGATTATGAAAATTTTAGCTTTGAACTTGACCAAGAAAATGAAAAAAAAAAAAGAGTAGAAAAGTTGTTCGGCTGAGCTTTATGGGGATGGGGGAAAAGAAAAAAAAAATGGGGAAATGAGAACGGGGGTAGTTGGTGCGCCGACGATACTTAAATGGCCATGTGCCGGTAATGAGTCGGTCCATTGCCCGTGCATGTCAAGCCTAGTGTCGGCCCATCCAATATCGGAGTAAAATGATTTCCTACGTCGGTATTGGGCCACCATTGCCAGCGCAAGTAGTGTGCGCCGGCGATGGTGTTGTCTAAGTTATATTTCCGGCGTGGAACCGGTGTGCCGACAATGCTGACGTCAGTAGAACTCTCTATTTTTATAGTGTTTACTGAGTGACATGAATATTGAACATTGACATGCTAATTAGAATATGAAAAAAAAAAAAAAAAAAAAAAAAAAAAAAAAAGCTAGTTTTTATTAACAATTTGTTAACCTATATTTTATTAACAATTTTTTCTTCTGTAATCTACAATTTAAAAATATTTTTTTTTAAAATCCTAGTCAATTTTTGATAGTGGAAAAAATAAGGATTAACTCCATAAATAGCCACTTCTAAACTATCTCATTACAAAAACAGCAACAAACTTTTTTTTTATTCAAAATTAGCCAATCTACTAGATTTATTAAAATTCTTTACCCATTTTATCCCTACATTATCTTATTTCATTATATTATTTTATCCTTTTAATTCTGATTTTTTATATAATAAAATCTTTTAGTTTTATCAAATCTTATTTTTTATCCTTTATATATTTTAAATCTTCACGTTTTGTTCTTTTAATTTTGTATATTTTTTTTTATCTTTTTGATTTGGATTTTTAAAATTTAACCTATCCGTGTAACATTTTTTATGAAGTTTATTTGTTTGTTTTGGTTTCTTCTTCTTAATTTCATATATTTGTTCTTGTTCGTGATTATGTCATTGAATTCCAGATCATATAAGTTTTTTTAAAACGTTTTTTTTAAAATACTCATCTACCTAAAACCAACAAAATCTTCATCCTACGTTTTTTTTCCAATTTCTTTCGTCTTTCTTTTTGTCCTGAATCTTCTTCAAGCCATTCAACATTGTTCTTGTATTTTTTTTTTCCTTTCAAACCTCAATTATTTTTGTTATGCTTTTTTCTTTCAAAACTCACTTTTTTTTTTCTTGATTACTTTAAGTGTTTTTAATCTTGATTTTTTTTTCTCAAAACAAAATCCCCTTTTTTGGCATATGGAGAATTTTCTTCTTCTTCATCATAAATTCGATTTTTCCACCCATTGTATAATACATATTTAGATTATTCAAGTTTAAGATTTTGTATAAGTGTTTTTATACCATTAGTTTCTTGTTTTTTTCACATGAACTGTATAGTGTTTGTATAAGTTACATAATTTTCAAAATCTGTATAGTATATATTATTAATACCATTGGTGTTCTGTATTTTTGTGTTTTCCATATTTAAACACAATATTTTCACTTCCATGGATTGTATAATGTATATATAAATTATATTGATTTCTAAATTTATATAAGATATATGTTTTCATACCATTAGTTTTCTGCATGTTTGTGTTTTTTCTTCATTCCAGATTTGAGAAAATTTATGTTAAAATTAATGGTTTATACATATTATACCGTTTATACATTATGTACTCGTTTTATAGAGTTTATACGTTATCACTTATGTGAGAATTTTTTTTAATCTCACCGGTTTCTTTGGAGTACATAGCAGAGATTAGGCAAGAGAAAAATATTATTTTTTTTGGTTTTTTTGGTTTTTTTTTTTAATCTCATCGGTTTCTATTAGTCTTCTTGCTTGAGTTTCGGAAAACGGCAACAATGGTGATTTTCGTATGAAGGAGACTGGGTTTTTTCTTTAGGCGTTTTGTTTTTTTTTTTTTTTTTTTTTTTGAATAATGAGGCGATTTGGTTTTCTTTCTAGTAGGAAGATATAACTGATTTTTTTTTTAAATCAATTTTTTTGAGATTTTGAAAAGCTTGATTTATTTTCTCTCTTTTTTTTAATATATGTGTTAGGGTAGTTTAGACTTTTGCTTCCGATTTTAAAGTATGGCCCACACCAATTTGACTATCTTTGTTAGGACTTTTGTTAGGTGTCTATTTTTGTTTAATTTACTTATTTTCTTGCTAGTTTTGTAGTTAGCCCAAAAAATAATTAGTTTTTGGTTTTAAAATTTGATCAAGATTTTAAAATGGTGAAAAAACAAGATAAATACAATAGCTTAATTTTTTAAAATAGAAGACTAAAAATAAAATCATTATCAATTTAAGGCAAAAAAAATTTAAAAATTAAAACGATATATTATTAAAATTTAGCAAAGATTTCTCAGGCTAGCTTTCTTAAGAAATAGAGAGAGAAAAAAAAATTATGAAATTATTTATCTTGTTAACTTTATTTGAGAGGTAAATGTAACCCACAATGATTAGATTCATCATAAACACTTCTCAAAAAGATAAGTTCATCTAGTAGAAAAAAACCTCATTATTCATTTTTTTTTCTCTTTTTTATTATTATTTTTTTCCACATAATAAGAGAGTGAGATGAACACTTGCCTACTCGAGAGAAATTGTCTTACAAAAGAGAAAAAAAAAGGGTTAAGATTGTGATCTTTGGGGAGTTTTTTACTTAGCTTTTGCTTTATTTGTTTTTGCGTTTTTGTTATTCTTTATTACTGTTGAGAATCTCATATCAAAAAGATGATGAGCTACTTCTCTCATTGTCAATTGGTTGTAAGAAGAAACTTCATTATATCGAGATAGTATCAGAGTCCAATAAATCTAAACGAACATTCAGTCTAAAAATGAAATCTGACTCAAAAATGGTAAGCCCAAAAGAGACATCATCTTAAAAGACATATTGAGAATCCCACATCGAAAAAATGAAGCTGGGAACTTACGTCTGTTACGTAAGTTGAAACAAAAGGATTGATAAGCTTTTGGGCAGTTGAATTGGTGAGATATATGGTGGGTGGGATGAAGAAGAGAATGTCTCAAAAAAAGAGCATGTGCACAGAATTTGCGCCCCACGTGAGATATGGCTTCCAATGCCTCTGCTGCATTCTGCCCCTGCCTCTTTACTAGTGGCTGGCTGCAGTCCTGAATCTGATTCTGTTTTATTTTTCTTCTGCCATTTTTTTCCTCTTACTTTGACAGTTTTGGTAAGAAACACTCACAGACAAAATATTCCCCCACTATAAAGTACTAGGATTTTTTTTTAAAACTTTTATTTAGGAATGATGGTTTATCACACCTTTGTGATTTCTGTCGGGTTCGTAAATCGTATCTATATATGGTTTAAAAATGATTTTAAACATCTTTAAAATTTATAAAATTATAAGACACACCCTTCTACCAATTAATTTTATTGAATTTGGGACATATTATTCTACTTTGCTACGTGTTTCAATTATATTAAAATAATCGTCTTAACGAATGTATACATTAACTTTTAGATTTTATCATCGGTTGTTATTTTTTTTTAATAGAATTAGATTAAACATGTGTCCCAATTCTGTTAAAAATAAAACACAAGACTATGTAAATTTTGATTTTAAAACCATTGTTTTAAATTATTTATGTTTGTCCTATGATTAAGTTAAGGATCATATAACTCAAGCGCTTAGTCAAAGTATTTGAGAGGCTAAAATCAAGTATTCCATACACCATAAAGGTTTAATATGTCAATTTTTAAATTACATAAACAGATGAGAATTAGTCCAAAACTACAAAGACCATAGATTAAACACAACTAATATGAGCATAACTCAACTCCTCCCATGAGATCAAATGTTCGAGTTTTCTCTCTCTCAATTTGATTTAATATCTAAAAAAATATTTTACACAACATAAGAATATACAATTATTTATAATTCTCATTTATTAAAAGTCCATATGTTACGTTTCGTGATAATATTTGATTCCGCACAGGAAACCTGCACAAATCATGCATTTGAATAAGAGAAAAGGAAAAAGAAAAAAAAGATTCTCAAGAAGTGGAAATATATTAATATTAATGAAAGGATGTAAAAAGTTGAAGAAAACTAGAGGATTCTTTTTGTACCAGAGAAATAGATCAGAAATGGAAATAATTTTTCTTTCCACTTTTTGTTAGTTCCTTTCCTTGAGTTTTTGACTTATGGAATTTTGAAAAGATGAGCTGTGAAAATGAATTAAGAAAATAGCTGGCTTTTTGTAAGGATATATCATATCACGTGCATAGCTTATATGCTAGCTAATTTTTCAAAACACTGAAAGACAGCAATCTCTGATGCTGTCCTAGGATTTCTTTTTATATGCCATTCTGTGAGCAACAACGAGTTTGGTTTAGTTTGATTCGGTTTTATGTAATTTTATAATCAGATGAATTTTTTATTCAATTAATGTCTTTTTTTTGGACACGTGATTTTTTCCCCTTAATTTGAAATATTAGTCGAGTTTGATTTTGTAGAGATTTAGTGTGGGAATCTGAGATTGTACTATATTTAATAAGAAAATATATGTCCTATTCATCAATAAATATGAACTTCAGCTAACATTCACATAGTGTCATATTTTATTAAATTAAATATATAATTATGTAATAAATTTATGAATTTCACTAATAAATATAAACGTTCTATTAGTTGAGTTACGATTCACTCACGGGTGAGTAGGTAAGTATTTTTCTTTCTATAAACATTCCTTTCTCTAATCAATTGGCAAAAGGGAAAAGCCATCTTGGCTGTGTGTAAAGGCAAATCTGATGGAAAAGAAAAATCTGGATGGTTTATGATAAAGCTTCTCCAATTGGCCATCCCTTTCCCCCTATCTGGGGTACTGACACGTGTTTCCATATTTTTCCCAAATAAAATTATTGTAAAAAATGGAATCTAAATTTTTCTGTTTAATTAAATAGGAGAATTAGTCGGTTGGATCCTCAAATCCTCTTTTCTTTTTATGAAATCAAAAGTACATATTTTAAATGTATATCATATTCTAATTTGTTGTTTTCTCTCTTTCTAAATAAAAAACCATACAATAATTTTTTTTATATAGATGTAGCCACACTCAAGTTTAAGTATATAACTTCTCAATGATAACAATTAATTAGTTGAGCTTAATTTTTAAAGTTCAAACGTTTCATTTCTTTGTTTTTTCTCTCAAAATCGCACAACATGAAATCAATATATAGATTTATGTGAATTATTTTGTCAACAATTTTGTCCTAAAAAACTAACACATTTGATAATCCATATTTTATATTTAGTTTACTTTATTCAATAACAATTATATAATATATATATTTTAAATTATTTTTGAAATTATAATCAAATTTTAAATAGTAGTTTTTAATGATAAATGATAGATTAATTGTTAGCTAAGAAAATAAAAGACAAAAAAGTATAAAAATATATTTATTTCATAGCTCATATATTATATTTGTCACATCACTACCTAACTAAAAAAATGAGATCGAGAATTATATTTAAAAAAAAAAGAATGAGAATTAAAATAACTACAACTAGATGAAAGTGAGATTAACCATTTAAATTCAAATTATTTTCAATATACTTTTGTGGAGGGAATACTTTTTTAATAGATTATTGAATACATTAAAATAAATAGGCATGTTTTGATCTAAAGACTATATATGGTAATAAAGTAAAACAAGTTGATATTAAGCTTTAATTAGATTAATAGTTAGTATAAAGCAATATTAAAAGAATCATATATTAAAAAAAATTACATTTTGATTATTCAATTTTGATTTTGTTTACGATTTGATCCCTGTGTTTTCAAAACCGACATTTTTACCACCGAAATTTTTATTTTCCCCTAAGTTTACAGAACGCTGACGTGTGATTAATTTATTAATTTGTTTTATATATTATATATATGCTGACGTGTCGTTAATTTTAAAACAAAAATATAGAAACCAAGGCCCTAAATGAGTCATGAACAGCAAAGTTGGGGCAGATGATCATGTGCCTCCATGATCATATCAAAAGGTCATCAATCACCATTTTAAAAAAAAAAAAAACCCTAATATGCCCCACTTCATTGGGACCCACCCCCCCCATCTACCCAATTAAAATCAAGATATTCCCAATGTACTGTCTTCTTTCTTACACACCAAGTGCTTTTTTCCTTTTCTTTTTCTTATTTTTGGTAATTAAAATGCCTTTTTTTGTAGTTAAAAAACTTTAATTTGTTCTACTAATAGCTCATAAGTAGCTTTTTGGATAGTGTCTTTTAGTGCAAATATAGCAAAGGGGGAATTCCACTTGTCTTAACTTAATTAGTATGTTATTCTTTAAAGGTGGTTCTTTATAATTATTTAAAAATAATTTGAAGCTATATAGAAATATGAACCAACTTTAAAATCGTGTAAGATACGATACCAACCAAAATATAGTTAGGCATCTTCTCCGTTCCGTTCTTATGAGATCAAAACTTCGAAAGTGAGTCTCTCCTCTCTTACTATTTATTTACTTTTCAAAATTCTACTATCAATATCAACATAGTTGTCATTCTTATAATTAATCATTTAAATCTAATACACTAGTCATTTTTTACTCTATTGTAAGGTTGTTCAAATTATGTGCTAATATTGTTAGTCAAAATTTGAGTCCACAAATGAGAAATTTGACCGAATTACTTTTTTATTTCTGAAAAAACAACAACATTTATAATTTTTTTTATTAATTATAAATAGAATTTTTAATATGATATCAAATTTTGATTATCACAAACCCATTCTTTTTAATATAATATATTTTTAGTTGGAGATTTGTAAATGCCTATGCTATTTTAGGGGTATGAAAGTGGAAGATGATGGGAGAATATTACCCGATATACTTTGTACCAAAAGAATGGGGTCAAAAGGAAATCAGATGTCTCCATTTTTATTAAAATGAAAAAATTGCTTTATTTTCTAATTATTTATTTATATATTAATGGTCTGTTTAATGGAAGCTATCCCATTAATTTAGATCCTTAACAACTAATTATGCCTTCTCATGATTAATAATTATATATACATTATTGATCTCACATATTATCTTTGAAAATGAATATGGGATTTCATTGCTTTTCTCCCATATTTTAAATTATTAGCTTTTTTTTATTGAAATTTTATCATTATTTATAAAGGATTTTTTATGCTATACATTATGATTTATGATACCAAACTATTATTAATGATGTTGATGTGTTAAGAATTCATATGTCAAATCTCAAATTTTAATTTTCTATATTTTTAGTTTTTATGTGATCATTATCTTCTTTTTCTTTCTTTTCCCCCCAAAAAAATATCACTATCAATGCATAGGATTGGTATTAATGGAAAAATATGATTGGATATCAGGAAAAAAATATTTTGAAATAATATAAATATTAAAAAAAAAAACTCTTCAAAGATTAGTGAGGAATAGAGCTGGAGGAGACTGTTTAAAACATGTCACCAATATATGAGAAGAAAACTCATATTCCCTCTTCACACTCCATCAATATATTAACACGATGTCTGAAATAACACGTCTGATCCGACGAATTTTTAATTCTATGGGACCTTCATTACTAGCATTTTTTTCTAAACTACTATAACTCTCTATTTATCACCTTGTTGGTGAATTGATTGATTGTACAATAATTGTCACCATCACAATTTCAAAAAAAAAAAAAATCTATAAATAAAAACAATCACCATTATTTTTCTAAAAGATATATATACAAGAAACTGTTTATAATATTCAAGCAAACTTGGAAATTAAATAGAATAAACAGTATAAGAAATTGAAATTAATCAAATATGCAAATTTTCCAATATATGAAAGGAATATTTTGATTATAAAGGAAGGGTAGATGTCTAATTAAGAAAAAGTTGAATTTTTTTCCCCCGCTTGTGAGGGAAACGCAAAACGACCTGAAATCCCATGGTGGAAAAACGGGGAACAAACAAAGTGCTATTGTTTATACAAACATGGAAGTGACGTCCCAAAGTGCCCAATTACAATTTATTTTTTTATTTTTGAAAATTTGTTGGTCTCTTGTTATTTGGTCTCTACTCTCCTTTTGCTAAAACATCATCAGAAATTTCTATCCGTGACAGATTTTTTATGCAATATTTGTAAAATTATCAACTCAAAAAATTATTTATAAATATAGTAATTTTATCATGTTTATCAGTGATCAACAATGATTTATGTGTTTATCAGTGATAAACATAGTGTAAATATATGTAATTCAATGTTTATCACTGATAAACTCGATTAAAATTTGCTATATTTGCAAATATTTTTTTGAGTTTTAATTTTTACAAATATTACTAAATTTTTTTTGTTTGATTTGCAAATGCCCCATACATCATCCATGAAGAAAAAACTCCTACTTATTTAAATGTTATTTTCAAATTTATTTTTAAAAAATTCTTCTATAGGGATAATTACATATTACATTTTTAGAGTTTGTTTGATTTGTAAGGGTTCGTTTGAGATAGCTGGTTATCAAAACACTTTATTTATTTAAAAATAATTTTAAACACTTTTAAAAATTATCTTAAAATTACACTAAATTAGTTTTGAAATAATTTTCTTGGTTTGTAAATGGTAAAACTTAACGTGACTTGTTAGATTTAATAAAGTTGGGATATGTGCTTATTTTTCATGAGTTTCAATTCCACTAAAAATAATTGATTTTTTAATATAATTAAATGAGTGTGGATTGCAGATTTTATAAATTGTTAAGAAAGGGAAACACACAATGGATATAGAATAATCACACATCCCAATTTCAATTAAAACTAACTTGTAGAGGGGTGTATTTTATAATTTTACACATAAGGGTGTTGAAAATCATTTTTAAACCACAGTAGTTTAATTTACAGATCAAGTAAATTGTAACGATGTGATTTACAATTATTCATTTACTAAAATAAAAACTTAGTAAATATATATTTAGATAATTATTTTTAAGAAGGTAGTTTTTCTAAACTATTATTTATGAATTTTTTTTCCTCTTTCACCTAAAGTAAGTGTAAAACCTAAACCAGACAAGTCTTTAAGAAAATGACATTTAAAAAAATCAAAACATTTTCTATATTTAAAAATAACTATTCAAAAAGTGTGATCGAATAAAATTTCTCTTTATTTAAAAGAAAAAAACTATAATGATCGTCTATTAGAAAAAGAGGGTAGATATCTAACTATTGAAAAAAATTGTTCTTTAAAAAATCTCTTAAAACCAATCTTTTGTATAACTTGGTATCCGTTTATGATAGATTTTGAAAGTGTTTAAAAGTTGGTTTTTATAATCAATAAAAAAAACACTTTTAAATATTAATGAAACCCAATTTAATTGGGAGGCAGGGGAAGGTGAGAATGGAGCTTGTCTCACTCATTCCATCTGTTTGATGAAATGCCTAAGAGAGTGACGACTCTTCCAACTCTCCTTTTGAATTTAATTTTCTCCAACTTTCTGCGTCCATCACGCCATCTCTTTTTAAGTCATTTTGACCCTATTTTCTTTGTGATTGTGACTAAAATTAGAGTGTAGAACCCCTCCTCTCCAATTCCTAAAATTAAGATTACTCTTCAATTTTTTTGACTGTCAAATATGAATGGGAAAGAAGGGAATTTGATTTTATCAATTTGGGTCTACGAGAAAAAATAAAAGTTTTCTGACCATATGGACTACATCTTAGGAATTCTACTCCTCAAATCAGATCAAAAGAAAACTTGCTATTTGGCCCATAGCCCATCCCCCTAACAAGGAAGATAGATATATTTTAGGAAAATATCATTTGGGTTCAAACACGATTAAAGGTAGAGAATCAATTGCGTTCTCACTTTCAAGTAAGTGGTTTAATCTCTCACCGGTCTCTCTATTTTATAAGAAGGTAATAATGAAGTGTTGCGTTCAAATTTTTTTTAATACGTGACTAAATTCATGTAGTATATACATTAGATTTTTGCTGTTATAATTTTCCTTAAAGTAAAAATCTCGATTATTAGTTTTAGAAGGAAAAGACTTGACTGTTGTCATTAGATTGATAAATAGTTAACCTAGTTAAATTTCAATATGCACAATTGAAATGTTTGTGAAAATTACTATTTCATGTGGTATTCTTGTTTTCCTAAAAACTACTACCCAATGCCTTTTTGTCCGAAATTTGTTTCCCTATGTAATTGTTTACTTAACCATTTCCACCAATTAATTAATGATAAAAGATCTAATATTGAAACAAAAAAACTAATAAAATTTTGGGTAAAATACGTTTTTGGTCCCTGTAGTTTCACTTTGGTTTCATTTTCGTCCCTGTAGTTTCAAAACTGACTTTTTTCGTCCCTGTAGTTTCCAAAACCCACTTTTTTAGTCCTTCATTAACTTTTCATTGGTGGGATCGTTAGTCATTGGTGACATGGTATTTTTAATGACGTGGCAAGCTGACAGGGCAAATTTTAAATGATGTGGCAAGGTATTTACTTTCCTTTTCTTCTTCTTCGTCTTCCTGGTCTTCCTCTTCTTCTTCGTCTTCCTGGTCTTCCTCTTCTTCCTTTTCTTCTTCTTCGTCTTCCTCTTCTCATCTGCAATTTCTCTCTCTCCTTTTCTTTCAAAAATGGAAACAAGATCCATGGAAATCAAAATCTGAACCACGAGCTCGTGAACCAACAGATCGAAAGCTTCGAATGACATTAATGATAAATTTGAATCACGAGCTCGCGAATCAAACGACAAGGCGATTAGATCTGCGACGGTGGTTTGTGGTTTTGATTTTTGATGGATCTGGGTTTGTATCGAAGCTTCACACAAAAACGAAAAATGAAAATGAAAATGATTTTTGATGGATCTAATTTTTCTTGTGACTTCAATCAGCTTTTTTCAATTCCCCGTGGTCCTGTGACTTCATAAGTAGCAACTCTATTGGACAAGTTTTCGCCTTTTGAGCCGAGGATGGAAACTCAAAATCCATGTCAACACATTTCGTCTTCCTTTCTGGATTGCATCTATTGAGATAGATCCGAATGGAACAATATAGGAATCATCATCCAAATTATTTGCAGAACTTTTATTGGAGCTTTTGTTTTTATTATCAAATCCATTTATAGCTAATGGATCCAAGCGGCCGTTAGAGTGACTTAGATGACTTTTTTGTCCATAAACCATAACTCTGAAGCCTGCTCATTCAAATGACTATTCCCAGAATTTCTTCCATCACCAGATAGACTATCTGCTGAAACAGTTTTAGCAGGAGTACCAGATTGATCCCCAACTTTTAGATGCTTTCCTTTGCTCTTTGAAGATCTAATAGAATTCTTATGTTTAGTTTCTGGACCATTAGCCTCTGAATCTCCATCTTCCATACTTTCACTTTCAGATGCTGGTAAGACGAAGAAGAGGAAGACGAAGAAGAAGAAAAGGAAAGTAAATACCTTGCCACATCATTTAAAATTTGCCCTGTCAGCTTGCCACATAATTAAAAATACCATGTCACTAATGACTAACAGAAAAGTTAACAGAAGGACTAAAAAAGTGGGTTTTGGAAACTACAGGGACGAAAAAAGTCAGTTTTGAAACTACAGGGACGAAAATGAAACCAAAGTGAAACTACAGGGACCAAAAACGTATTTTACCCTAAAATTTTTAAGATTATGAGATACTATTCTATTTATTAATTGATTTTTAGATTAAATTTCATAAATATTAAGAATTAGTCATAATTTGAATATTATTATTTGTTTAAAATTAACATGTGATAAAAATCTTCAATTTTTAGTACAAGTCAAGAATCAAAGGTTGAATAACAAGTCCCATACATCAAGATCTATCATAAAATAAAATTATTGACTTGCAACAATTCATTATTAATCAATAAATACCAGGGCATTTTTTTTTTCACTAACACATTTTTTAGGATAAATAATTAAATAAACTCACATTATTTTAAAAAAAAAACAGGCAAGAAGGCTTTTTGTTCAACAAGAAAATAGTCAGAAAATCTCTATCTCCCTACATTTCTCTGCCTCTGCCACTGCCACATACCCAAAAAATAAGTCTGGTTTTTTTATTTATTGGGAATTGAACCATCTTTTATAACACATCTGACAAATCTAAAGGACTTTTTCTCCACCATAAACTACGTAGAAAAGAGAAGGGGAAAGAAAAAAAAAACTTAATATTTTTTACATGTTTTTTTTTGGTTGCTATAATTTAACAAATATTCAAGTGTGGTCTTTTTAATCCTTTATATTTATCATGCTGGTAAGTGAAGAGTAGGGATGATTACCCTTTGTTTGAGTTGAGAAGATAGCTAAGTTTTATTTATTTATTTTACCATTACAAACAGAAAAACTAAGGTTGGAATCAAATATATGCATCTCACCTAAAACTAAAAGAGATGTTTTTTTTTTTAAAATAATGAAAATAAAGGATAATGGTAAATTACATTTATATAGTTTATAAAATTATAAATCGCACATTTCTATCAATTAAGTCTTAACGAATTTCGAATAGATATAGTTTAATAAATAAATATAATTTATAAAAGATGTCATTATTTACAAAATATAAAATTTTAAACTCCAACACATTTATTTATTTTTAAAAAAATTTAACAAAATTGAAACACGTGAGAAACACATGAGAGACATAATTAATCATGTGTCCCAAATTTGTTAAAGTGTTTATATTCTAAAGATTTTAAATCACAAGGGTCTCAAGTGTTTATATGACTAATTTATAATCGAGAGATGTATGAATAATTATGATAAAACTCTAAATTAAAAGAGATGATTGTAAATCCAACATTTTTTTTTAATATTTATAAAAATATTTGTAAATATGGTAAGTTTTAAATTACATATTTTTACAATATAAGTAAATCACTTATTCACACATTAATCAAATCTAACTACACATTAAAAATTATTATATCTGTAAATAGTTTCAAACAATAAGGTCCTGTTTGGTATGCAATCTGAAAAGCATAATTTGAATTTAGTGGATTCTAATGAATTCAGAGTTGTATTATGTGAATTTGTTGGTTCTGAAACTGTGTTTGGAAACAGATTCAGAATTTATAATTGAGATTCAGAAATTTGAAATATATGTTTGGTTGGTTACTCAAAAAATTTAAAATCAGATTGTGAATCAGAACAGTGTGAAAATAATACTTACAACTTTAAATCATTCATTTTTAAGTTTGAAAAAACTAATAATTCATAACTTATAAATTATAAACATCTTTATCCGCATCAACTATAACTATTCTCATTCTTAGGATAAATTTTTCTTTTAAAAAAAATTATAATAAAGATAATAGAAGCATTGCAAGTCTATCAAATAAACTCTTTAGATTAAAACAACTCAGTTTTTTTCCAAAAGGAGAACTATACAAGACACAATGAGATCCATTCTAAAATTCAAAAGAACCTAATGCAACCAAAGAGAGAATTTCTCAATAAAAGAGAATTTGAAAAAATATTTTCATACTAAATGGAGAGACCATTTTCACTAAATAGTACTACATACATTAGTAAATAAGAAGCAGAGAAAAATGTGAGCAACAACCTCCAAAACACACACGCATATATATATAATTTTTTTTTATATTTAAATTAATCTTATATATAATTATAAAAACAAAGTATAAATAAAAAATATGATATAGTGAAAAAATAAATTAACTTTTTTTTCCATTACTTTAGAATTAAGTTTAAGTTTAAAAAGTTAAAAATCAGCTTAAAAACATGCAATTAAAAATTTAATTAAATAAATAAAAGCTAGAACGGACCGGTTCAACCTCGAAAAACGGGTCTGACCGACCCAAACCCGGAAAATGGGCCTGACTTGTATTTTTATCTCATGTGTTCAAACCCGTGGATTAAATTGTGTGGGTGAGGTCAATCTGTGTTTTTCAGTTTTTGAGTTGGATATTTTGGATTCTTGTTTTAGTTGAATTCATTTTTTAGCCTAAAAAAGAAATTGAATCCAAATTATTTTTTTCTGGATTGTAAACCAAACACAAAACAAAGCAATTCCTTTTATTCAAAAGATAAGGAAAAAGAAAAAAAAAAAAAAAAACACCATAGAGAGACCATTATATTTAAAATTTCCAATTCAAATGGAAAAGGAAATCCCCCTCTTCCCCTCCTCTCTCTCTCTCCCCTTCTATTAATACCTTATCCCATTACTCCCCCATTTCCATCAGAGAGAAAACCTCAGCAGCCATTTCTAGAGAGAGAAAACCAACAAAACAAAACAGTGCTCTCTCTCTCTCTTCTGAGAGAATATCTCTCTGCAAATTCACGTACACACAGAGAAAAGTACGACTCAGATTGAATTTGTTGAGACCCATTTCATTCTTCTTCATCATGTGTGTTTCTAACAATCCTTCCTCTGCAACTCAAAATCAAATCATTCAGTTTCTCGATCTCTTCCCTAAATTCCCCGACCCAGAAAATCCCAAACCTCGAAAACAAACGACCACGACCACGACAACAACAACAACTCTTTCCGATATTATAAACGAAGCTAAATCTCTCTTTTCCCTCGCTTTCCCAATTGCTCTTACGGCTCTCATTATCTACTCTCGTTCTATCATCTCCATGCTCTTTCTCGGCCATCTCGGCGATATAGAACTCGCCGCCGGTTCTCTCGCCATCGCCTTCGCCAATATCACTGGCTATTCCGTTCTCTCTGGTTTATCTTTAGGCATGGAGCCTCTCTGTTCTCAAGCTTTTGGTGCTCAACGCCCTAAGCTTCTTTCTTTAACTCTTCATCGTACTGTCATTTTCCTCCTCCTTTCTTCAATACCCATTTCTTTTCTCTGGTTAAAAATGTCAAAGATCCTTCTTTTTCTTCATCAAGATCCCGTCATCACTGAAATGGCTCAAATTTACCTCCTTTTCTCTCTCCCTGAGCTTATCACTAATTCCTTCATTAACCCAATTCGTATTTACCTTCGTTCCCAAGGAATCACCTTTCCTTTAACTCTGTCATCTCTCGCCGGAACCCTTTTTCACGTTCCGATTAATTTCCTCTTTTTAACCCGTTTCAAAGCCGGCGTCGCGGGTGTCGCCGCAGCCTCTGCTGTGACGAACATCCTCGTACTCGTGTTTCTTGTCGTCTACGTTGTCGTGTCCGGTGTTCATGTTCCGACGTGGACGAAACCGACGAGGGAATGTCTGTCGGGGTGGAAACCGCTGATTCAGCTGGCGGCGCCGAGCTGCGTTTCGGTTTGTTTGGAGTGGTGGTGGTACGAGATTATGATCGTGTTGTGTGGGTTATTGGTTAACCCGAAATCGAGCGTGGCTTCCATGGGGGTTTTGATTCAGACCACGTCTCTGATTTATATTTTCCCATCTTCCCTCGGTTTTGCCGTTTCGACCCGTGTCGGGAACGAACTCGGGGCGGGTTTTCCGGGGAAGGCGAAATTATCGGCTGTGGTGGCGGTTTTTATGGCGGCGATGATGGGGTTGGCTGCCACGTCATTCGCGACAGGGATGAGGAATAAGTGGGCCAGGATGTTTACTGATGACGTGGAGATTCTCCGTCTGACGGCGGCGGCGCTGCCGATATTGGGGTTGTGTGAGCTTGGAAACTGCCCGCAGACGGTGGGGTGTGGGGTATTGAGAGGGAGTGCGAGGCCGTGTACGGCGGCGAATGTGAACCTCGGAGCGTTTTATGTTGTCGGAATGCCGGTGGCGGTTGGGCTTGGGTTTAGGTTAGGGGTTGGGTTTTGTGGGCTTTGGTTGGGCCTATTGTCGGCCCAAGTTTGTTGTGCTGGGCTCATGTTGTATGTGATTGGTACTACTGATTGGGATTTTCAAGCTGGTAGGTCCAATGTGCTGACGTGTACTACGGGTGAAAATTTACCTTTGGTTTATTCGACGCAGAATTCGTCTTGTTGAATTAATGAAAAAAAAAATATATGTCCATATTTCTGAAATTTGTTAACCAATTTAATTTTGAAATTTAAACCTTTCATTTGGGTTTTTTTTTTTTTTTGAAATGGTTTTCCTTCTCTCTTTTCTTTTGTGAGTTTTCAGGGTATGACTCTGGTACTTTTTTTTGGTTCAGGTTAATTCTATAAATAGATTATTTTTATTTGTTGTTTGTTGGGTGATAATTTATACAATTAACTTTTAATCAACTCATAAAAATACCACTTTTAGATATCGCACAATAGTTTCATTCAAGTTTATAACATCACAATTGAACACCGATCTAATTGAAAAGTATTGATCGATTAGGGATGAAATTGAAACTTTTAAAATAATATAAATCTAATTACAAATTGGTTAATGCATTAAGAATCAAATGATATATTTGACCTAATTTTTTTCTATCCATAGTTCAAGAATATGTGGGTATATGTTTTTTTTAGTATCAAGATTATAAAAATATAAAGTGACAAGTATCATAGTAGTAAATATCTATGACATGTTATTTAGTTAAAGTTAGGTTAGATTGTATGTTTGGTACACAAATTTTATCACTTGGATCAGTTTAGTCTATAGTTTTTAAAATTTCATTTTGATCATCATTATAGTTTAAAATAATTCATTTGACCTCTATATTTATTTGAAAAAAAATTATTCAGGTAAAATCAATCAATTTACTAAGCCCCGTTTGGTTCGCTATAATCTAAAATACCTCTAGTAATCAAATACTTGGGAATCTGATGCCAGGGTATTTGATTATTGTTAATCTTAGATTACGGTGTTTGTTTAACTAATAATAATATGTGGATTTCTAGTAATTTGTAGATTACTATGTTTGTTTAAGGGGAATTGTACAAGGAAATATGATCTATTTCTGTCTTTTCTCCAAAATACCTTTATTTACGATTAATACATTTATTTAACAAAAGAATTAAAACGTATTAATATTAAATTCTATATTTTTCTAACCTGATAAATACTCACTCTTTAACATCTTATTTCCAATATGAGAAACAATGAAATATTTTGATTCCAAGTGATTTAAAAATGTGTAATACTTAAACCATAAAAATGAACAACATTACATATATAACTATGAAATTTGAGATTGGGAGAGTCGAAAATAGACAATTATTTTCCACAATTCATTACTTGTTTCTCACTACAACAATATGTGTAATATTTGACCCTAATTTTTTTAATCTTGACCATTTAATTAAAAAATGTCAAGATATTAACATTTTTAGATATGAAATGTAAAAAGAAAACAGTGAAAGGAGCGGAGCTTCATTAATTTTTTTTTGGAAATTTTGGTACTACTTTTTCTTGATTTTTTTTTTAAACATTTTTCTTGATTATTTTTATGTATGAAGACAAATTTTCCTAAAATTTACCTTTTTTAAGTCATAAATCAATATACTTTAAAAAAATCTTGTACACCCGGCCAAGGACATTTTTTTATAATATCAACGCCTTACCACACTTTGCTTGCATTTTCTTGAGGGTTTAAATCCGTTCATAAATATTATTTTCTTTTCTTTTTCCAAACTTTTCCTAATTAAATAGAGTTAAAATTGTAAAAAGGAAGATTACCTTCTCATGGGAATCATAGAAAGTACCCGATTTCAAAGGTAATCAAATACCCTCATATCTGGGAAAATATAGATTCCAGGAATTTGAGATTACCGAAATATATTTAAATAACCCCAAACAAACAATGGAATTAGATGTCTCTCATAAGCAACCAAACTGGGGCTAAGAGATATTATTAAGGGAAATTTTATTGATTAGCAGATTTTGATGCAATATTTATAAAAATAGCAACTCTTGAAAACTATTTGAGAATATAATAATTTTTACAATGTTAATCAGTGATTAATGTGTGTATGGTGATCAACTTAGTGTAAAAATATGTAATTTAATGTTTATCACGGATTCACCAGTTAAAATTTACTATACTTTACAAATATTTTTACAAGTTGCTATTTTTATAAATATTACTAAAAAATGGCTAGATTTACAACTACCCCTTATTAACACATATTAAAAGTATAAGGATAAAATTGACACAAGTAAAGTAATAAAAACTTAAATGAAACTTTAAAAAATATATATAAAGAATAAATTGACATGAATAAATTATAAGACTAATATATAGTTTAACCTCAAAGTTAACATTTATAGTTATGGATATTGATTCGGCAGCTTCTTTTAATCAATTACTATTCTTCAATCCAATACCCTGAATTTTTTATATGATCCATGAAGAGTAGAGGAGATTTTTTTATTTAATAGAAAGAATATAAGTATCAATTACCAGATTTTCTTTCTAACTATCTATAATATATAAAGAGAGGAGGATATTCTCCAATTTGATAGAGAAAATGCAAGTAATTTATCAGTAAGTTAAACCCGGGTTTGACTCTTCTCTCTAATTATTTTGATCAACATTTTGGATATGTTTTTTAGCTACCACTTTCAATTTATTTTGATTTATAATCAAATTTTTATTTAATAGAGAGAATACAAGTATCTTATTATCAAATCAAAACTCTAGTATGACTCTTCTATCCAGTTATCTACCATACATGAAGAGAAGATTATCTAATTCAATATAAGGGAATACAAGTATCTTATTACTCGGTTAAACTTCGATTTGACACGTCTCTCTCATTATTTAGATTTTGGACTTTTTTTTTTCAACTTCATCCTAGAAAATTTTCAAAAATTAAACTTATCAAACAAACACCACCTCAACAAGGAGGGGGTGAATTTTGATTGGTAGAAAAGGGCATTAAATGGGAAAGGGGGAGAATTGGAGTTGAGGGAAATGTCTCCCAAATTCAGACATGTTTGGTCTGTTTCTTTCAAACCTTTTCTATTGTTAGACAAAAGACTAGTTGGATGTTCTAATCCAAACACATGCATAGTAGCACCTATCACCATCACAGACCAATGCTAGGTCAGTACGTGTACAAAAAACATCACGGACCTGTCTTTTTAACACCACCCACACTGCTTTTCCCGTAATTTGGTCCAATTACAAAATTGCATAAAAAAATCATGGTGCACCTATTTTTTTCACCCCTTCTCTTTTCCTTTCCTTCAAATCATTGCCCCCATCTTTCTTAAATAAATGAAATTAAATGCAATACGTTTTTTTTTTATGTATTTCTATTTGTGATTTTTTTTAGCTACCAATTTCAATTCATTCAGATTCATAATCAGATATTTATTATATGTTAGGATGTTAACCTCCGGATTAAGTTTGAGATATGGTTCTCATATCATTTGTTAGAATAATAAACGGAAATTACTTAGGTGCTTAAAATTAAGCAGCCAAAAATGCTTATGACTAATAAAAAACTGCCACATGGATAAAAATTGAAAAGAAAAAGAAAAGATTTATAAATTTTATCAATGTGGTTGTTTTTTACTGGTTCTAAGCAGCTTTAGATGCTTAATTTTAAGCAGCCAATTATTGTTCATAATAAATCCTATATATATTTATATTAGAATGGTTTGTTCATTTTAATAAACCTAAATTCACATAGATTTAATTTTAAAAGTTCTATTAAAAACATCATATGTCAATCTGGATATTGTTCTTTACTCATAAATGTAGGATTTTGATCACAATTTTAGCATTATATTCAATCGATAAATATGATCAATCAAGATCGTTTTGAGTAGTTTAATATTTTCAAATTCAAATCTTCAAAAAATGATGGGTTCCATCTCAAAACCAATTGACTATGAGAGGAGTAGCTCGTATATCTTATAAAGATTGTGAGTTAAAATATTTTCAATGTTGGATTCTAAACACAGTATACTAAAAATATAAATTAGTTGGATAAAGTAAATTTAATCTTTTACTATTCTCAACAAACCCCCCTCATAGTGTGAGTTGGCACAAAGTCCAATCACATAAATATTAATAATCAGGTAGGAAATGAGAATGCAAAAATTTAAATATAGGACTTTATAAAATGTTAAATCCTCATTAGACTCCAAAAAAATCAAACTGTTGAACAAAAGATAAATTTATTTATTTTTAAATATCTTTAAGAAATTGATTATGGGGTGTTCTTTTGAGTGTTGCAAAAATTTAGAATTAAACTAGGAATATATATATATATATATATATATATATTTTGATATTGAATGGAGCTTCTCTTGCTTTCTCAATATTATGAATTCTAACCATATCATTTTGGATAGAATGGGAAATGATGAAGGAAGCTGCAAAAGAAAACAAGAGTTTTCAATGGGGAAAAAGAGAAGGTAACAAAGAAATGGAGAGAAAAAGACAGACAAATTACAAAAAGAGAGTAATTTGTCTGTTTAGAAGGTGCCATGATATGATATAGGGAGACCATTATATGGTTGGCATCAGTCTTTTACCATATTGTTTTGAGTGAAACTTTTGTTGTTTTCTTGTTCAATTATACAAACACACACATTCATACATTCTTTCCAATCAATTTATTACATCACCCACTCAAATCACAATCCTCTCTCCTTCCCTACATCCCTAATACTAATAATAATAATAATAATAATAATAATAATAATAATAATAATAATAATCATTTTTACCTTTTGAAAATTTTAAATCAATAAAAAGAAAATTATGACATAAAATTATCAGAGTTTGAGCTCGCTAACTGAAGGTACACTATGCTTACCTTATCAAAATTCTAATCAAATTGTAGATTCAAACTCTGTTAAATGAATATCAATCTGTATTCAATTATATTTTGTATTGTGAATTTACATGAACTTATAAGAGTAATACTAAGACAAATAAGGAAAGAGATGTCTAATTGACTCCCTAATTTATATATGATTGACAGTTAAAATATAGACGTTAAGATCCCCCTCAAACTCAAGATGGTTAGGGGTGCAAACAGGTCGGGGGCAGGGTCCCCAGTTTATCCCCCGCCTCGTTTAAGGGAAAATCCCCACCCCTGTCCCTGTTAACATTTCCCCCGCCCCTGTCCCTGCCCCGTTTATGGAACAGGGGCGGGGCGGGGCGGGCTAGAGGCAATATTTAAAAAAAAATGCATGCCTTTGTTTTAAATTTTGTTATAAATTTTAATATTTTCAAATATAAATCTTATATAATATACACATTTTTATTTCTTTCCATTCCATATACAATGTATTTAACAATAAACTAAAAGTCTCAAACATAATATATATTTTCATTATAAAGTCTTAAGTAACAATTCAAAGACAATTTTCGTAAACATACAATACATAATCAATTTTCATTTTATTCTAATATTATCAAATCAATCCAAATTCAAATTTGGTATTTCAAACTCACAATAAACATAATTAAGCCAAGTTCAAACATATTGTATGTAATTTAAAAAAAAAACTTAGTGCTAAACGGGGCGGGGCCCCGACATTCCATTACCCCGCCCCTGCCCCATTTATATGAAGCGGGTTTGACAGGATCGGGTGGGGGAGGGGGGGTTTCTTTCACCCCTAAAGATGGTAGCATAGAAACCAACTAAAAATGAATGGAAATGAGAGCTTTAGTGAACATATATGTTGGCTGATATGTTGTTCAAATCAATTATAAGAGAAGAGTGTTGCCTCGAAGATGTTGACGGACAAAGTGACAATCATTTTCAATTTGTTTGGTGCGTTCATGAAAAACGTCATTATGGGCAATTTGAATGGCACTCGCGATTATCACAATGAAAGATAGTTGCAGAGTGTTGAGGAACACCCATGTTAGCAAGTAGCCATCGAATCCATAATAACTTAGATGTAGCATCAGCAAGAGCACGATGCTCAGACTTAGTGCTAGAATGAGATGTGGTCTGTTTCTTACTTAGCCAGGATGAGAGAAGTACCCTAAGTAGAAGCAGTATCTTGTGGTGGAACGACGATCAGCGGGATCACCAGCCCAATCGGCATCAGAATATCCCGATAAGACCAAAGAGGACTGTGAAGAAAACTGAAGTCTGTGGAGAAGGGTATCTTTGACATAGTGTAGAATACGAAGCACGACAGTTGAAATGAATAGTCTGAGGGGCAGCCATGAACTGATTGACAATGTGAACAATGTAGGCAATATCTGGGCGAGTTACCTATCAAATACACAAGGTTGCCAACAAGTTGCCGATATAAAGTAGGATCCAAGAGAGGTGTGCCATCAAAAGGAGTCAGGCACCAAAAGAGTGGGTGCAGTAGGAGAATCAGTGAGACTAGAATGAGCCATAAGATCAGAGGCATATTTAACTTGAGATAAGTAGAAGCTATCAGAGCAGGAAGAAACCTCAAGGCCAAGAAAATAGCCGAGTGAGCCTAAATCTTTGATAATTTCTTGAGAATTATTGAAAAATCTTTTTTTGCTATTCCAATAAAAATTGAAATTTTGGTACGTAGTTTAATATAATTTTCTTTTATTATAATATAGCATATTACTGCATACTAATTATTAAAATATCAGATTTATAAAAAAATTACTTAAATAGAACGTTCAATAAATTATGGAACTTGAGTTATTTTGTTATCTTTCATTGTTACTTTCAATGATTTTTTTTTAATTTTTAATTTTTTGACCTTTTTTAGTTCAATAAATTATTATCAATAATGTATTGAAATATTTTGTTATTTTTCATTTTTTTTTTACCTTTTTTAGTGAAATAATAATTTATTGAACTGCTATTTGAGTAATTTTTAAAAAGTTCTGACATTTTAGTAATTAATATGTAATAATATGTTATTTTAGTAACTATCCCTTTAATAAGAAAAGCTTGAAAAAACCATATGTCAATCAAACATAACTAAGAGCTTTATCTGCAGATCCTCATTTTAGATAATCGGGGATTTTACTTGTTTGTTCAATATCTATGAATGGTATCCATGTATTTAAGTTTGAAGTATGACCCTATTATGACCCAATTTTTATGAAATCTTCATATTGATAGGATATTATCCAACTTCTATAGTCTAATTACACATGAATTAATTTCCTTTGGGGCTACTTACATGAATTATTATTAAATTCGTGATCTTCCACACGTCTAACTGGTGGGTATCTTTGGTTTGTATCCTCTATGATATATGTTACCCAAGACTCATGGATACAAATATAAGTTGAAGCATTGCACATTTAACATAACACTAATATAACTAGTTATTTATATTTTTCAACACTTGTATATCAAAATGATCTCTGTTGGGAGTGTTGCACTATTCAACACTAAAACTAAAGTTAACTCAACTAAAAGAGCATTTTATTGTTATATATATATATATTTGTTTGTTTATTTATTATGTATGTATAGAATTAGACAATTGATCTACCTAATGTAAGCTCCCTACAAGAGCATGCATGAGCTTTGTCAATAGTTTTTAGGGCATATTTGAAACCTTATATATAAAAATAACAAACATAAATAAATATATCACTTCTTATTTGAGTATTTGTAATCATGGGAAATGTTGGATAGCTAGCTAGCTGTATATTTATAAGAAAGAGTCATATAAGAAGTATGGGTTGTCATTGCCCTCTGATATGAAATAAAAAGAAAAAACCAAAAGAAAATATATGATTTAGTTTTATAATAATATTGTGTGTGTGTATATATATATATATATATATATATATATATATATAAATTAAAAGGAAAGGAAGACAATACCATTTTAGACCATTATGTATCTCACATGTTATCATGAGTGAACACTTTTCCTATTCCTTTTTCTCTCTATGTCCCCCTTGTCTAAAAACCCAATTAAACACCATTAGTATTTCTAAATGTCTTGATCACCATATGCACACCTCGACTAATCTTAGAGACAACCACACAACTCTAACAATACTCTGGTATTAGAAAA
Source organism: Gynostemma pentaphyllum (assembly GCA_028015215.1). Taxonomy (NCBI): domain Eukaryota; kingdom Viridiplantae; phylum Streptophyta; class Magnoliopsida; order Cucurbitales; family Cucurbitaceae; genus Gynostemma; species Gynostemma pentaphyllum. The sequence continues at coordinate 39,283,380 of CM051348.1, read as the reverse complement.
CTAGTGGAATAATGTTCTAAATAGTTGACTACACGTGATTAATCAAACAAACAGACACCATATCACATCATCTTCACTCTCTTTCTCCTTCCTTCAACAACCAATCCCATCATGTCATGATATCTAGAGAGAGAAAAAGAATAGGTTTTTTTCCCTCTCTAGAGGTAAACAAAGGTCCCTATGTCACCAAAACAGATGCACATAAGTTTGTTGTGAAAGATAGGGCATAGATGTGGGTTTTGTCCACCTAACAGGAAACATTTGCCAATTCAAGTGTTAGTTTTTTTGTTTTTTTTAAGTCCAATTCAAGTGTTAGTTTCTTGATTATTATTCCTCAAACTTTATAATTTTTCATAATTTTCATAAATTTCATAAAACTATTTTTTTTTGTTTTTTCTCTCTCATGATTATTAGATGCAAGTAGCAAATTATTATATAGTAATATATGTATTTTTTTTTTCTTCTCTCTCAAAAACAGGCATGGCATGTCTCCTTGAGTACAAACTGATGGCTCTAAAAACACATGGCCATTGTGTCTTCACCCATTTTTATGTGTAGTGTATTTTGCTCACCCCATTATTCTCTACCACCTCTCTTGTTGACATTTGGGACCTCTCCCTACCTATCTCTATTCTTATTTAAACTTCAACATTGATCCCGCTCTCCATGTTTCTTTATATTTATTATTATCATTTGAATATTGTTCTTTCGTAAAATAATAATTTAGTCTATCTGAATATAGTTTAGGTAGTCAGTTTTTTCTCCTAACTTGATTTTTGATTCGCTAATGATATCCTCGACTTTATTTGTCGAATTTTTTTTTTCTTCGAGATATTAATAAATGGCACTTGTAAATAATCATGCATGTTAATATTAGCTCAAGAGAAAAGACAATTGTTGAGAGAGAGATAACAAAATATTGGACATATTGGGCTTTGATTTAAGGATGCCAACAATAAGGCTTTATTTGGCTTTTTAGCTTTTATTGGGCTGAGTTATTGGTTTTCAAGATGCTAATCATTGGGCTAGCCAAGGGAGTTGGTCCAGAGCATTAAATGATGAATGAATTTGGGCCTTGTTGTTTTGGCCCAATATATTATTCTGAGAGTCCATGAGTCTTGCTCTGATTTGGCCCATTAAATACCAAATATTCTGACAAATTACGAATTAGGTATCACAAGCAACCACCCGTTTCCAATATTGGACTTCTCATTGGCCCCCTACCATACTTGGAAAAGTACATATATTATGCAAAGTTTTTCAATTAATTATTAATATTAATACAATATTTTTCAAAGTGATTTATATAATCAAGAGAAAATACTTATGATAATTAGCTTTATAATCTTTTGCAAAAAAAAATAATAAATAAAAAAAAATCTTTATAGTGCTAGATCTATCTATACAAGGAAATTATGTCATGGTGCACGAGATCTTAATATAATAAGGTATTACATTGAAAGAGAAAAGATTAAATACAAGAAAAAAAAATTAATCCATTAATTCATTCGTATTAGATAATATATATTTTTTAATTAAATATTAGGGTTAGGGATTGAACCACTCTCTTAAGAGTAAAAATTCATTCATTTGCCAATTAGTCTAAACCTAAATTGGCTAGACAACATAAAATTAGAATAAATTAAATTAGGAATATTTCATTGTGAACGATTTAACCAAAACAATTAATTTTGTTAAATGGTATTATTTCAATAAGATGAGTAATTTAATAGTTTGTTAATGAGCACATTAAATTGCTAAATGATTTAGAGAGTCCATGTAAAATTCATTCAAAGCTCAATTGATTACAAATTTGGAAGAGAAAAAGTGCAGAATTCTCACAAGAATCAAACCCTGAAAAAATATTTTGCCTTTGGGGAAAAACCAAAAACAAACAAATGCAATAAACTACAATAAAAATTGAATTAACACAATTTCAAGCTCTCCATATTATCATTACACAAGAAACTTTTCCCTGAAATGTTAGCCAACCATTTTTTCCTCAAAATCAAAATCAGAAAAAGAAAAAAATTTACAACCATCTAAAGATCATTAGAGAATATAATCAATTATTAGCCATCCAAAAACCTATCATTTATCTTAGAAAAAGGAGACAAAAAAGAACCCTTGGAAGGTTTTTTAGCTATTGAAGCCTTTGGAGAATGAGAAAATTTGTGAGCATCTAAATTTCCTCCATAGCTCTTACATGATTTCATCTTTTTCCTTTTATGAATATTATTATTCACTCTCTTTGCAAGATCTTCCAAGCTCTTTGCACTTGCTAGAGATGTAAAAGATTGTGATTTCCCTTGATAGAATTTGGATAATCCTCTCCTGAAATTCAATACCAAAAACTCAAATTGTTAATTAACTTTGAATTAATTATTTAAAATTAATTTTAACAAAAAAAAAAAACAATCAAATTCAATTCTTACTTGATAGGGAGATTAACCATGAGCTCTGATAGTTCATACAAAGGTCCATTAGACAATGTAGAAGAGAGTGAAGAAGAAGATGATGCATCTTCTGCCAATTCTGATGAAGAAGATTCAATCGAATTCATCGACGAGCTATCTCGTGACGATAATTCGACGGTCGACGTCGTCGATGATGCTTCACAATCTTCATTTTCACCACTTTCCATGATCACCCAATTATCATATTCAACAAAGTTGCCATTAATTTCCCTCAAATCCATAGCTTCAAAACCTTGCTTCTCTTTCCCATCCATATCCATATTCAGCAATCAGCACAAGACAAGAATAAAATGATGATGACAAAAATATCAAAAGAAAATCTTGTGAATAATGTGTTAAGCAAAATCTGATATTGAAGAATATGAATGAGGAATGAGTTTATAAATGAAGCAATGGATAAAGGGTATTGACCAAAATATTTTTTTTTTTTTTGTGGGATTATTATTATAATAAATGTGGTGACTAGGATCATAGACATAAATACATATTTTATTTTTGAGGAAATAAAAAAAAAGAGTTGTTTGTGAATATCTATTTATGGTCTAAATTGATTTGCTTTTCCCATATTACAAGGAAAAGGATAAGGTCTAAATTTGAAGACATCCAAATCTGAGTCATCATTTTCTTTATTAATCTTTAGGTTAAAAACTGATGTCAACATCTTGGTTGCTTTGCCTCTTAAAGCCTTGACAATTTTTTCAATTTTTCATATAAATCTGTGCAAGAATCCCAATATAGGGGCAGGGTTAAAAAAAAAAAAATTATATATTGATTAAATAAATTAAAAGATTAGTTCACTCTAATTTTTTTTCTTTAATTAAAAAAAGAAAAAGCTTGATTTATACATGTTTATCAATGTTCAAAATTGATAATCATTCAAGAGTGTATAAAATAGTGAAAAAACATAACTTACATTTTATATGTGAGTTTTTTTTTTAATTGACAAGGGAATTTTTTTTTATGATGATGAGATCCTCATAGTTATTAGAATAGTTTTCAAGAGTCTTTTATGTCTCTCTTTTTTTTCTCTTAAAAGATTATTTAATGGGTGAAATGAAATAGATTGAAAATTTTAAAAATATAAATATATATTGTGCCATTGTGGTAATTTAGCACACTTTTCTTAAAATGCAATTTTAGGATTTTAGAAGGGAGAAAAAAAATCAACTCTTGACGTTGAATGAATTTAGAAAATTTGATTATATTTGTATAATATTGAGGTTAAAAGACCTCACTAAAAATGAGAATTAAGAATAAATACATGAGACCTGATTTTACATTATAAAATAGTTAATTTTAAATTTTGTTTATTTCTCAATCTAAATTAAATTAAATTTGAGAAAGATTAAAAAATTAATTTTTTATCTTACGTATCCCTGAGGATAATCCATATATTTTATTTGGAATTCGCAGCTATAGTGGTTTCATATATATCATTTTTCCCTTATTTGGTTGGGTAATTATTGTCAATTTTTACCTAATTCGACTTGTTATGTATCTGTATCTCAAGGGGAAAAAAAAAACCTTGTTATGTATCTGTTCTTTTTTCCTCTGTTAATATATCTATTTTTTTTTCAGTTATCATTATAATTATATCAAAGGATTATTAATGAAAAACCCCAATTTTAATTGGTTATTGTAATAGATTTAAGAGCCATTAAATATAATTAATTGGGTCTTTGTTGGCATCTCGTCACATTTAATGTTTATAAAAAAATGCTAACCATTATCTAATAATTTAGATTTTGTCTTCTCAATTTCCTCTCAGCTCGAAAGTGTGATAGAGATGGACGAAATCCTTGCACTCTCTCAAAATATTGGTTAATTAAATGCAATGAGTAAATATGATCTTCTCAATTTTTTTTTTTTTTTTTTGAGATATTTATGATCTTCTCAATTGAAACATTATATATATATATATATATTAATATTAATATTTAAAAAGAAAAATATTACATCAAATTGAAGTGGACCTTGAATTTTTAATTTTATAGAGGAGAATAATTATGTCTAATCAATTAAATTATTGTATGCTCTTTAATTATTACATGTAGTTATGTTGATTGTATTAACATTTTAAAATTTTAGCCTCTTGTTAATTGTAACCGCATAATATAAGAAAAATAAATTAAAACCTTTCATCTTCAAAATTACATATGATGGGAGGATAAAGATTAGACTACAAATTATATAGATAGTAGTAATCTTATTCCTTAAAGTTTTTAAATGAAAAATAATAATCTTATTCCTAAAATATTTTTCATGGGAAAAACAATTATTTCCCACGGATGAAATTAAAAGACAACAGGAAATAATAATTTTTTCCGAACAAAATTTATAGTGCTAGAAAATTAGATTTCATTGACGACTGAAAATCTTATTATAATCCGATAGAAAGAATGTGGTATATAATTAGAATATATTTGGTGGCATCTTACAATAAGGTGTAGCCAAGTATACAAAAAAAAAAACCAAAATGCTGTTTTTTTCTTTTTCTTTTCTTTTTTCTTTTTACATTTCGTTGCACCTTATTGGTTTGGTGCAGTCAAATATTTTTTTACATAACTAGACGTTATTTAGATTTATATTATAGGGTTTTTTGATTATGTATTTCGTTTGATTACATTTTCTATATATAGATTGCTTTCATATAAGACTTATAATCCGGATAAGGTTTGAACCCTTAAATCACAATTATAAGTAGCTTTTTGTAATTCCATTTCATACATTTTGTGTTTTGATCTTTTATAAATGAAGATGGATGTATTTCATAACAAAATGAGAATCAATTGGAATATGAGAAATGTAATAAAAATCAATCGAAATAGCATATGATAAGTAGTTAATAGAATAATTTTAAAATTAAGGTCGTGTATGATAACAATTTTATTTTTAGCATTCTATGTTAATATTTTTTTTTTAACTTTTCTGAAATAATAATTAAATTTTTAAAGTTACTTTTTTGTTTTTAAAATTTGACTAGAATTTAAAAAACGCTTTTTATAAAATAAATATGAGGGGAAACAAATGTTATCAAAATAGCCACTAAATTAACCGCCTTCAATTGCTCAAATGAGGAAAGGGATAAGGAGGTTGACTTGTGGCAAATGTGATTGGCATTAAAATAGTCACCACACAATGCTAGGTTGACGATAGGCCTTACCCACCTTTTGCTTTGCTAATCTTATCCCCTTGGAATCAATATTAATGAGGGTTACATATTTATTTTGGTCTTATTTTATACACATACCCATTGAAATTTGACATTAAGCAAAGATACACGTGTTGTCTTATTTTGAAGAAAAAAAACTCCCTTAATTTTGGTGAGGAGCATCTTCAAATAAAGTTTTTTTTTTTGTTGTTAAATATTGATCAAATATAATAAGTTTTTCCCCTTAATTTATTATTTGAACTAAGTCAATGATTCAATTGTTAATTTAATTACTCTAATTGAATGATGATTTATATCTTATAGAGAATCTGATTCAGTTAGTTGTTTAAATTTGATAGAACTAAATCTTGAACATGCTCACAAATGGTCTAATAAACTTATTTTTTATGTTGATATTCATTTTCCTCATGTAATTTAAAGAGGGAAGAAAATCCTTCTAATCATTAGAGTGAAATAATTTTGTTGTTATTCATTTCCTCATATAATTTAAAGAGAAGAAATTCTTCAGTAAAATGCAAATGAGACCGGGTTGTTTTTGTCAAAGGTATGAACATCTCCTATGGTTTGAAAATGACTAATCACATCTTTATAGTTTCAAATTATTTCAATAAGATCCCCTCCAACGTCATTAATTTTATTTTAGCCACAATTTCTTCGTTTGAATTCTGAATTGGATGATTCAAAAAGTTTTGGAATCATCATTTCGAGATATATGTTACGGTCGCTTCGAAACTTCAAAATTGTCAATAAGCAAAAGAGTGTATTATCATCAAATGTACTAGGTATGATTGAAACGATTAACCCTTTTGATTACTGATAATTTAAAAGTTTTGAAGTGACCATAACGTAGAGCCCGAAAACATCTTGAATCATCTAAATCGGAGTTCAAACCAAGAACTTATGACTAAAATAATGTTTATGACATTGGTGGGGAGGGTTTCATTGAAATAATTCAGAACTACTAGGGTGTGATTTGTCATTTTTAAACCACATGGGGTGTTTATACATTTGGCAAAAACTATCGGAGTGTTATTTACCTCTTACCCTAAAATAAATTTACTTTTTTTCTCTGAAATGTAGTGATACTATTTTTTATGCGCAAAGTATATTATTAAAAAATTAACCAAGAATTTTTAATCAAGAGGTTAGGGCGATACCCTGCTTTTGCTATTCTACCTCCCTTCTAAAAGAAAAATACTATTCATGTTAGTTCATTTTTCTAACTTTTGGAAACTTTTCTTCCTCGAGAATTTTGTGGGTCAATTGAGCAATTTAGATAAATTATTTTAATAAAAAAGAATCACAAATCATAGATTTAAAGCTTTTAAAAACTAATGATATTTACAATGCTAATTTTTAAGTGATTCAAAATAATTTCTTTTTAGTTGATTAACGGAATGTTATTGATTTACATAAATAACTGAACAACACACCTAATTCATAGACGATTAATGTAAAAACGGGAATGGAAAAAGAATGAATGTGAAAAGAAATTGGAGATTCCAGGATGAAGAGAAAAGCATTTATGGCAGAAAGGTAAATCGGTGGCTTTTCCTTTTTTTTTTTTTTCAATAATAATAATAAAGTGGCCTTTTTTGAAGCCAGGAGTCGGGATTTCGTGGCCGAATTGGATAGGATAAACATATATGAGAGATATAATCTAATTAGTTATAATTTTAAATATGGATATTTATAGACATTTTTTGAAATTACTATATTTATACATAAAATTAAGCTATGCATTGAAATTTCCATGAGATTTGTCTGTTTTAATAACATTTTCCATATTCTTTACCTTTTAAAACTATAATCAATAAATAATAAATAATGAGGTCCCCATTTTCAATCATTTCCACATTGCTAATTATTATGATGAATATTTATAATAAAAGTAACAAAAAAAATCCAATGTTTAGACACATTTGATGGTGAGCTCGAATCTTTCTAATCTCAATTTTTCTATATTAAAATAAATTAACACTTTCCTTTTTCATTATTACTTTTTCACAACCAAGTGAAATGACCTACTTAAAAATTTTCCATTTTTTAAATGCAATATACAGAAGAAAAAAAAACATATGGGATACACTATGAAACTTGAACAATCAGAGAACCCACAATTTGGTGTGTTTAAAAATTCAATTCTTTCCACATTACTTTTTTTTAATAGGAAAACTTGATGAATAACAAATACGATCATTAAAGTTAATTTAAAGTGATAAACTTGAGTAATTAAAAACGATAAAGATGAACTAAACATAAATGTGTTTGATGCTAAAGTGAGCATTCAATCATGATGTTTTTAAATGTTTAAAAGATGTAACAAGGTTCATTTTATGCCCTCAACTTATTATATTTTAAATCCACTTTAAGTTGTTGGAATCCAGAAGCATATCTAGCTTTATATATATATATATATTCATAAACATATATTTGAAATATAAATCAAATAGGATTCTAAATTTTTATTTTATTTAAAAAAAAAAAAAACAAACATCTATTTTTGTAATTGAATTTTTTTATACCCACTCAAGTATCAACATCCATGAAGAGATATGAAGGAAGATAAGAATCTAAGATAAGGGTTTTTTTTGTTTTTTTTTTGGTGGAATAAGAAATAGAAAGTTGAGATGTGTAAAAATATGAAACCTAATTATTTTTGTAATTAAAAGTAATTAAATGGTGGATGAGCAAAAAAATAAACAGTATACTTTTTGGAAGTTTCTCTGTACAGTTTTGTAATAGTCTCTAGTTTCACACCTGCATATTTATAACAAATATTTCATGTGTTTTGTTTTGTGTTACATATTTAAACAGATGATCTTTTCAACATTTTGTTTGTATGTCGTAACAGAATTGAACACAATCACTACAAAGAAAAACATTCAATGTTTTACGAGGCAAAAAATCATGTTACACAAGGGAGAGGTTTGTAACTATTTAACATATTACAGTAAACGCAACATTTTAAGACACACTATTTATCTGGGAAAACTTACAGGGGGGTCCAAGCTGCCGACCAGACTCTCGAGATCGATGTCTTTGTCTTCAAATTTCTTGATGAAAGGATGATTCTAGAAACAGAAAGAAAATCCATGTCAGTTAAACATTCATAACTGGAAGGGATGAGGGAGGACATAGGCTACTAACCAGAAGGTCCAAAGACGATGATCTGTTACTCGGGTCCTTCTTGATACTGCAATTGAAATGAAAATTAAAATGAACCTGTTAGAGAAATTGTAATGCCAATATTCGAATGAAACCAGGGTTACATTTCAATGAACTTGGAGATATAAATCAAATGAGAAAGCAGAAAGAAAAGTAGTTACCAAGCAGAAACAAATGAACAGAACTCAGGGGAGAATTGATCGGGTGGAGCAGAAGGCGGAGGCTTTGTGACAATTGCCTCTAAAAGTTCATAAAAACTTGGCCAACTTTGCTGCTCTTCAGATTGCAAATAAGGAAACCTTCCAATAGCACACTCAAGTACTACCATGCCCAAACTCCATATATCACTGCTGTAGTCATATGTGCCCCCGCTTATTCTCTCAGGCTGAAATGAAAGTAAAAGCCAGTAGAGTCATGCTTCATATCTAATATATATTGTCCATAAGAAGATGTTTAAAAAAAATTATGCCGGCAAATAAACCAATCCGTTCGATGCTCTACAGTCATTGAGGGAATTTCACATACCGACATGTAATTGTATGTCCCAACAAATGTATCTCTTTGACCCATAGAACTCGCTAGCATTGCACTTACACCAAAATCAGTGATTTTGACCTCCCCTTTGTGGTTCACTAGTAGATTGGATGGCTTTATGTCCCTGTGGATAACATGTCTTTCATGATGCAAGTAAACAAGACCTTGTAAAACCTGTAACATAACAGAAGTGAGTTAGTATTGATAGAAACTAAGCTGTACATATTCTTAATTCATTATTTAATTTCTAATGAAAGAATCCAGCGACCTGTTTACAAACAACTGCAAGATATGGTTCAAGAATTGTTTTGACTTGTCTGATGACATCTGCTAAAGAACCACGATCCATGTATTCTAGCACCAAAGAAATGGCACCATTGTGATAGAAAGAGTCATAGCAAACCACAACATGTGGACATTGAGCTGCATGATTTATTTTCAGCTCCTGCACTATTTGTTTACGGATATCCTCTTGTATGTTCATCTGGATGACCTGTAGCATATGGAAGCAAATCATTTACAGTAGCTTTGATTGACTTGGACTCGAGATCATTTTAGTACATGTAACGGTCAATGTACCAAGTAATTATAGCTTTCAATGAAGATGTCATGACAAAAATCATTAAACATAGTAAGACCTAAACATATAGATCCTATGGAGTTTGGATAAATATACCTTATAGGTCTAAGATAACCAAAACCAAGAAGTTATTGTAGCTTTGGCATATATAAAACCTACAAACCGGGTAACAAATTGTTTGTGTTGTGCTTCTATTCTACTACAAACTCTCAACTACATCGAAATGGACTTGTAATCCATTTCTGATGCGATTGAAACGGAAATCTTAATTTATTCTCATGGTGAAAAGAATGTAATGAAAGATTATTAACTAAGTCAATATTTAAACCTTCTTTTCATGTCATTAAGTTATACAAAGCATACATTAAGTGAAGGAACATAAATGAGAATAGCTAAACGCAGAGATACAATTACAAAAACATTAATAAGAAATAGGAGAATTACTGTGGATATCTAACAACCTTTAAGGCAAAAAGTTTTCCAACCCATTTGTGTTGAACAAGTTGCACAACACCACCACTTCCCTTCCCAATGACTTTCATAATCTCTAAGTCCTCCAACGAGAAATCGACATCGAGCTCCTTGCATTCTAAATTCTGTTCAAACAGATAATTAAAAGAAAGTGATGCATTTACAGAATGCAATATACACCAGACAATTAGCTATCTATAATAGACAAGTTTCCACAAAATTCAGGTGAAAACTAAACCGAATTTACCCGTTCCTCTTTCTCTTCGGATATAAGCCGTAAACCTTTCTGATTCAATAGCAGATTGCCATCGTGAAATGTTCCACTTGCAGTCCTGACATTATACAAAAAAAGAAAAAGAATAATAACTTAATAATCGAAACTCCATTATAAAAACAGTAGAATTCATGTTTCCACAGGATCAAACAAGGAGTAGCTATAGTAGAAAAAGAAAACGAAATGAAGATCAATTAAAAACAGAGAACAGAAAAAGCATTGAAAAGTAAATCTGAAAATGAGAAGGGAAATGAAATTGAATTACAAGAAGGAATGAATTGTGGATTCTTGAGCTGGAACAGAGAGCTTGAGCTGCTTTAATGGCGTCTTGGTCTTCATCTTTTAGCTCAATGAATAATCAAAACTCTCTAGGGTTTGCAGATGAAGAGAAAGTGAGGAGGAAATTGAGCGATTGAGCTTTTGTTTTTTTGAAATGATGAAAGTGACGATCTGAAGCAGAAAATTTTCAAACTTAGGGACCGCGCTAACATTGTAGACGTTACGTTACTACAGATTTTGCTATTGATTTTGAGCCCTAACTCCATTCGGACTAGTTGGCCCATTTCTATTAATTTAATTAATAATCAAATTCATGCCTCTTTAAAATATATGAGTTCAAAATATCATTTGTGTCAAATTTATCTAAGATATTATCTTTCGAGTTTCTCGAAGACAACGATCATGTATTTGTTCCGTGATATTAGTTGAGATGCGTGTAAACTGGTGTAAACACTCATAGATATTGAAAAAAAAAACTGATGATTATGTTATTTACTGGATCATGGTTGCTACTTATTTTTGTTCTCACACCGTCATAAGGGTAAGTTCATTAAAAGAATGATCTTTATAAAACCTAAAGTTAAAAGACCTAACCACTAAATAATAAAAGGGCAAAATGCAAAAAACACTCATGTGGTTTTCGTCAAAGACAAACGCACCCCCTATAGTTTGAAAATGAATATTCATACACCTATAGTTTCAAAATTATTCAAATTGACCTATTCCCTCTACGTCGTTGATTTTCATTTAGGCATAACTTTTTCGTTTCGAGCTCTACGTTGTATTCATTTAAAAACTTAGAAATCAATAGTGTATAAAATAATAATCATCATCAAAATATTTGATCGAGTTGAAGTCGTAAACACTTTTATATACTGATGATTCAGAAATTTTTTGTGACTACAATGCAGAGTTCGAAACGAAGATTTCATAACATCTTGAATCATTCAAATCGAAGTTCATATGAAAAAGTTATGACTAAAAGAAAATCAACGACGTAGAGGGAATGAGTCAATTTGCACAATTTTGAAATTATAGGGTATAAATATTCATTTTCAAACTACAAAGGGTGTGTTTGTCTTTGACGAAAACCACAGGGGTACTTTTTGTATTTTGCCCATAATAAAAATAGCTTTAAAAAAAATCATCTGATTGGTATCAAAGAAATTGATTCTTGATTTACTATTAAAAACAAACATAAGCTTGCTTCTATTGTTTCTTATGATTTCTCATAAAGGGCAATTTATAAATATAGTAAAATTAAGAGAAAATATTAATTAATTAAAAAAAATAGTTAAAAAATTACAAAAGAAAAATTATTGTACATATCGACCAACGGATACTACAATTATTACCAACTAGCTTTTTGAAGGTTAATCCTAACGTTTTTTTTTTTTTTTTTTTTGAATAATAATCCTAACGTTTTTCACCTCTCTCTTACTAAACATAATCAATCTAATCAACACTATATTATTTCTAAAAAAAATAATAATAATGTTTTTCTTTTAAGGGGAGAGAGCGAAGAATTTGCAATTAACATTTTACCACTACCCCAAATAGTAGTCAACACATTGTTTGCTACATTAACTCATAGAATTCCGTTTTAGTCAGTCAAAGAACTGTGTACTCATTTACCATTTTATTGATTTGAAAAACTGTAGTCTTCTGCCAAATGGGAGGAAGCAGTCCATCTACTATAATTTTAATCTGGTTCCTCACTTCTAACTATTGTTTTGCGTTGATCATGCCCCTCATCATATATCTTAAAAAAGAACAAGGCATCTAGCTATCGGTAAACTCGGCAAGAGCAATACTTGCAAAGTTACAATCGTTCGAGTGAAAAACCGTAACTTACTAGCAACTACTTGACCATAACTTACTAGCGAATAAAAAGCAATAACCATGTATTCTATCCAGGGTCATGGTTGTCTCATTTTACCGAAGAAAAGTAAATAAATCTTAGACCGAGTAGAAAATCGGAACAGTCGAGATTGGCAATGGAGAACTGCAAAAATCACAGATATAAAAATAGAGAGTATATATGAATTTATGCTGATTGGTTCACCACATAGATTTGATGAAGTCACTGTAATTTCAACATGGACCTCTCATTTGAAAATCACCACAATTTTTCAAGGAACAAAAAAAAAAGTGAAGAAGAAAACACTAATACGAGAACATAAGAATCACTCCTCAAGCATCAAACCCATTTCCACTCTAGAGTCCACAGACTTTTATAAGCAATACCGTTTTTCACTGCAATCGACAATACAAGATATTGATCAGCGGGAAAGAATATTGCATGCAAAAATAAATAGATTAATAAACGGATCAAGATCAGAGATGGAAGGCCTACCAATAAATTAGATACCCTGGTCAACGAGATAATCCCCAAGCTTTTCAACAATCATATTGCACTGGCCAGGGGTCATCGGTTCATCATAAATGCCAATGACTAGAGACTGGCCAGTTTTCTTAATGGTAACACCACCAGCACCCTGAAGAGAATAGGAAAACATTGGAGAGAATAAGTTAATCAGTAAAAATACATCAAATACATTTCCCACGGGCAACGATAATATATCAACGGAACAGTGACTAAGAGTGCACTTTGCCCGTCTGACTAGACAAGGAGGGAGGTATGAATGAGTGACTTCCCGAGAGAAAAAAGATCATACAGCAGAATCCAGTACCCAGTGAATTATAAACATTTAGCAACTGGAACTTCAGACGTTGACCGGCAGAAGAGCTGGTTTAGGATTAATCCGAAATACATGAATGCAATTAATAAAGTCACTTGATATTTCATAAATTGAATTGTTTCAGAAAATTTTGTATACTGTTGTTTGCATGCTCATTGATCAGAGTCACAACTCGCAGTATAAAGTTAAACTGTACTATAAAAAGTTAGTCACCTTCTTCCCTCGAATAACTGCTCCAGGCTCCCCTTGAATTACCATATATTTAGCACCACCGAGGAACAACCCAGTTGGAGCAAGCGTTCCGGGTTCATTAAAGTCATTCATGATGCCAGTTATTTCTACAGGCTTTAACTGCAAAAACAAGAACAGGAACATGCATTAATCATAGGAGTACAATTACATCAAGAACAGTATCAAATTTAGCCTGAAAGAAAACTTGAAAACTAACATCATGCTATTATTTCTTTTTTTTTTTAAAAAATCACAATTTTTCTACTCAAATATGAGGTCTAGACTTTCCCGATCATTTCTTAACTAATTATTGAGAGATCAAAATTGAAATACTTCAAATTACAATTCCAGATCTTCACCGCTTCATAATCATTACATCAAATCAATCAAAACACAAGAAATTAAACCAGATTCCAATACTAATTACATCCGATGAAACAAAACTTAATCGAAATCATAACGAATCCCGATTTAATCAAACAAAACAAATAAAAATCAATCAATCAAATCAAATCAACACGATTAAACACAAGATCTCAAATGAAAAACCGATACAGATCTAGAAATCGAATCAAGACATCGATTTAAATTTACAAAGAAAAGAAGCAAAACCTGAGGGAAATTTTCGCTTTGAGCCCAAACACTACCGTCATGGCCGAGAATAGCAGCAGAAGTGAGGCAATTTCCCTCGATTTCGAACATCAGATGGTCATCAACATAAGTTTGCCACGACATCTTGACTCTGATTGATTCTTCTTCTTCTTCTTCTTCTTCTTGATTTTTCTTCTTCTTCTCGCTGATTGATTTTTCTTCTTCTTTTAGGGTTTGTTGGTTTCTCAATTTATCTTGAATGACGAAATGAGCTCCAATCGATCCCTTCTGCGCTTTCTTACAACGCTGTCTCTCGCGTCGCGCCCGAGATCGCGTTGATTTCACGCCGTTATTATTATTTTCCCAAAATAATAATTGTATTTCTCTCGTTTTGATTTTACTAAAATACCCCTCTTTCATCTTTTTTTTTTCTTTTTCTTTTTATTGCTCTGTGTGATGGGGAGGGAGACTCGAACCTTCGAGTTTAAGAGGAAGGGAGTATATGTCTAACCAGTTGAACTATGCTCATATTGGCTTCTTTCTTTTATTAGTTAGAGATAGAGATAGGATAGGAAATATATTTTTATTTTATTAAAAGTTTTCTTATATTACATCAAATAGGGGTAAGGGGAGGGTGGCTTGAACCTACGATCATTATATGAGAGAGCATCCAATTAAGCCAATATTCATGTTGGTATTTTTTCTAATATTGGGATATTACTATTAGAATTAGGAAGATTTGAATTCAGATCTTCCATGATGATAAAATATTGATGAATAAATAAATAAATTTAATGTTGAATAAAAAGTAGTTTATTATTAATATTAGAATATAATTGAAAAGAAAGAAATTTATAAAAGGGTGATTATGATATTACATTAAAAGTGTATGTATTCATTATTATATTATTAATAAATAGTCCTATTTGATATTAGAATATTAAATAATCAACTCCAATTTGATACAAAATTGATAATCACATGAATTGAACCTATGATAATTATCAACTAGTTTAGAATTTTAAAATAAAACAATAACGTAATAAACCAACTATTTTTTCCTTAAATATTATATCAAATTGAGAATGAGGGCTCGGACCTTCAATTTTGAAACCGAGCACCTTCATATATTTGAATATTAATTAAACACATTTAATATGGACCCATCACTTTCTATGGGAGAAATTTTTTGGCCAGGATATTCTTTTTTAATATAGTACATAATACTAATTTGCAAAATCTGTAGTTCAATCTTTTCAAAAGGGTACCACACTTTGTATAAGAAAAAAAAGAGAATAAAAGAGGAAGGAGAGAGAGAGTCATCCTCTTTAAGCAATAGACCATTCAAAAGAAGCCCTTTTCAAAAGCAAGGATTCTCTTATTGTGAAGTTTCTTTTGATAAAAGAAGAGAAATATGTGCACCAATTAAAAAAGAATGGCTTTGGCTTTTGATTTTGATTTTGATTTTTCTCTTTAAAATTTTAGAAGTACAATTTTAAAATTATCACCTTATTTGAATGAGTAAAGGTTAATTCAAACTTCCCTAAGTTGGGTCTAATTAGACTTTTCAACTTTTTTTTAAATAAAAAATAATGAACCATCCAAATAAGACTCACAATCTTCCATTAATTTTTTATACTTTTCCAAGAGGAAAAATAAGAAACCTATGTTCTTTCTCTGATTGGGGATTTAATCTTATCCTCACTACCACCACAATAACCAATGGAAAGATAATCAACACAATCTTATCTAGAAATAGTCTATTTTATGCAGTAACCTACACTTTATAAATCATAGACTACCACCTCTCATTACCAACTAGTTTTTATGATGAAAACTCGTAAATATTAAGATGATATCAGAACCCAAACGAGCATTTAATCTAAAACTAAGATCTAAAAACACACCACTTTCAAGAAACATGTTAAAAATCTTCAACAGAAATACGAAAGACCTAACAATGATAACATATACAAATAATCTAAAAGATCGATTCCATCAAATTAGGGATGGTGATCCTCACATAAAGATATGTAACAATAGATTATTGGCTTAAAAAAACAAAGAATAAATGACAGAAAAATCAATAGAAATACTCAAATATTTTATGAAAAATCAAAAACTCAAACACCAAACCACACCCAAACAATTGTTTATATCTTCAAAAAGGTTATTGTCTGCAATAAACTTCTCTAGATTGAAGCATATGCAAAACGTAGAACCAAAACATAAAAATTAGAACCCAAAAAAAAAAATTTGTAGGGGAAAAATTTATCAATAGTGGGAAAATTGTGACAAGACACAAAAGCCTACAGACCCTGATCAACGAGGTAATCTCCCAACCTTTCAACAACCATGTTGCATTGTCCTGGAGTAACTGGTTCTTCATAAATCCCAAACACTAAAGCTTGTCCTGTCTTCTTTATAGTAATCCCTCCAGATCCCTGCCCCAAGATTTAACATGGTATCAGAGCAGATTAGTTTTACCTGATTGAGTCTCGGGTTATTATCCGAGTCGATATATATTGACATGAAGATTTAAAGGATGTGTTTTGGTATCACCTTCTTTCCTCGGATGACCGCTCCGGGCTCTCCTTGGATTACCATATACTTTGTTCCTCCAAGGAATAACCCAGTAGGTGCAAGATGACCTGGTTCATCAAAATCCTTCATGATGCCAGTGATCTCCTCAGGATTGAACTGCAATCAGATTCAACGATAACAAAATGAATCGGAATCTTATCGGCATCGGTTTAAGATCGAGATTTTAGGATACTTATTTCTTGAGGATCATTGTTCCATCATATTAATGATTCATCGAAGACAAGTTTCTATAACCAATTAGCAAACTTATGAATGATCGCGATAAGAAGTACATATAAATATATATGATTAAATTTACTTTTACCCACGGGCTTTTGCTTTTGCGGAGGTCTTGACCGCAAATTTAATAATATATCTCAACAAAAAATATGCAAGTCGGAAATAAACTCTCATCGTACAATCAAAATCAATTTGTAGCATTCTTATTTCCCGATTCCTCTTTCTCGTTTCTCGATTTTGTAAAATAGGTGCATTATGTTGAAAAAAAATTGGTCAGATTCTTATTTCCCATTTTTGTTCTCAATTTTTCAATACGTTAGTAATTTTTCATTTATAAAATATATAATAAAAGATGAGAATCACGTACATTATATATAAATTAATTCAAGCAGACACACGTCTTGCTTAAGAAAACAAGAATGTTACCAAACAGGTATATTAAAATTATCGGTTTAAATGACGCGCATATCATAATTTATTACCTGAGGAAATGAAGAACTCTGAGCCCAAACACTGCCATCATGGCCAACAATGGCAGCGGCAGTGAGGTGTTGGCCTTGGCCATCAATGTCACACATCAAATGATCATCTACGTAAGTTTGCCAAGACATTTTCTTTCAATTTCTCTCTTTTATATCTCTCTTTTTTCCTCTCAAATCTTCAAAGTTTTTATCTATTTTTCTTCTTTCTTCTTCAATTAAGGAAAGAAAATCACAATTTGTTTTTTTCTTCTTCTTTTGCTTCTTGTTTTTTTAGGGGTAAATGGAAATAAATAGGGCAAAAGCTTTGATCTGAAAGTTGTTAATAATTTTTTTTTAATTATTTTGTTTTTATTGAATGGTTCAAACAATTCCATTAGACCAGGTTATTGCTCCTCAAACAAAGGAGAGTTGTTATAAGTATATGATTTTTTTTGAGTTATAGTTTAATAAGTTAATGATATAATTTGTTCCATTACCTAGGTAATAATGTACATTTAAGCTACCAAAAAAAAAAAAAAAAAAAAAAAGCTACCAGGATCGTTTTGGGCCTAAGCCCTTGTAGCAAGGATGGATGATCTGCCAACCCATTTGGTCATTCTCTCCCATGTATTCTCAACATTCATAAAGAAAAAATGGAAATTTTCATACTTATCAAACAAATTTAAAACAAATTTGTCATTTAGTAAATTGTGAATTGATTTGATATACAGTAATCATTTTACATAATTACTATTAATTTATTGAAATATATAATATATCATTGATTGACATCGTTTGCTCATTCAATAAAATCGAATATTTGTAAATATTTTATAAAAAATAGTTACATTTGTAATTTTTTTTAACTGCTAAATTTAAATATATTATAATTTTGTTTTGATAGTTTTACAATCACCTCAGAAAAAAAAAATATCACTTTTCATTGTCTTAAAAAATCATCATAATTTTTTTAAAATGATTTAATTTCTCAATCTCAATAAAAAAATTATTATATATATATATATATATATCTTGTATGGGATTGTTTTTTTTTCAAGTTTCAATACTCTACAAAAAGATATTATAATTCGAGTGGTTAGACATTTGCTCCATTCCTACTAAGTTCAACCGCAATTATTATTGCCATCTTTGTTTGTTGTTCCGATTCAAATAAAAATTAGTGTAATTTTCTATCTATGGTAAATGGTTGATTTACCTTGGAAAATTCTATACCAGGTTACTTATCCTTAGTTACCGGAAATTTCATTGGGTGGCGATTTTTATGCAATATTTGTAAAAATATCAACTCAAAAAATATTTTTTGAGAGCTTTCATTTTTACAAATATTGCTAAAAATTTGCTAGATTTGCAAATGCCCCCTTAGTTACATCATTAATATATTAAAATACTATGAGATTCAAAGAATAAATTATTAAATTAATTTGTCATGTACTTGAATATAAATGATAATGTTTAGTCTTCTTGTAGTTGATTCTTAAATTTTCCTCGTGGAGACTTGCCCTTCAATTAGATTGGTTTATCCTTGTTTAAAGTAGTCATAATCAAAATTAATTAACAATAAATTTTCCATCATATTTAAATAACAAACGGGTCACATTTTTTCTATTAATTAACATATTATTATAAATTCAAAATTTTCTGTTCTCAATTAGATTTGTAGAGAAAGTACATGGTAGTGACCATTCAAATTTGTAGGGGTGAAATCAAATATCAATAAAACTAATTGAGTAATAATTCGATTTTTTTCTCTCTCTCAAAGATAGACTTTCATAAAAGGAATCAAGGGGGAATAATCGAAAAATTCAAGCCTCTTTTAGCTAATACATGGACTTCGGAATTAAATTCCCGACGAATTAAAATGAAAGAAATAGTAGAAAAATGACGACAAACAACTCGTTTAGCTTCCAACACGAATGCAAAAGCAGTTGGACAAATTACAAGCTCATTAACTGTTCTGTGTTTGTGAAGACAAATCAAAATAAAAGAAGTTAATATAAAGAAGCCCAAGTTGTTTTTTGAGCCCAAAAAGATGAAGTCTTGTTCATTTGCAATTTGACTTTGTTAATTCATATCTATTACATGGGCATAAGGCAGAAAAAACAAGCATGTCAATACATGGTGTCTGTGAATTTATTTTAATTGGGTCAAAAAGGGATTTTGTCTCTGCTTGCACGAAAAGACATGAAGGAGATAAACTAGGGCAACAGCTTGTCAATTGAAATTGGCGGTGAGTTATCTATTTAACTATTTTGTGAGGCGGTGGAAAGTTGAGAGCCAAAATCGAGAGAAGGAAAAGAAGCGGCGATCATTTTCTTCTTGTTTTCATTCGTGTTGAGCGACAGAAGGTGAAAGAGTTGTGAGAAATATTGTATAAGAAAGAGTTTACTTTCTTGAGGGCTTTTGAGCATAATACACAGTTAAGTGTATTGAATATTTTTCACTATAACTCTTGATTCATCATAGTAAAATCCGCAACGGTAGCAACTGGACGTAGCCAATTTGGGTGAACCAGTACAAATTCTTGTGTCTATTTGATTGTGTTTGATTCTATAATTTCTTAATTATTTCTTTTTATTCCTAACGGTGAATGTGGGAAGGTGTTTTTCCCAAGAATTGATATCAAAGCTTTAGGTTATAATTGTCTGCTGATTAAAGCTAGGAGTGAGAAGCAAGTATGTTAATGTAACGTCCCGGTATTTTTCATCTAAATCATTTGTTTATTAAGAATTTAAAATTTAAAATATGATTTATTGTAATGGAGTAAGCAATTTGGTAAAGGGGTAATTAGATTGAAAATGTAAATTTATATGGGTTAATTTGGAAGGGAAGGTGATGGAAAAGTATGAATGGCATTATTGTAAATGCTCTCACTAATTTTTCTCTCCCAAACTTTATCATTTAGACAAACTTAAAGTTCATCTTCTTCATTTTCCTCTCCCACCTCCATTCTTGACCAAACCTTCAAAAAATAGTGTTTTAGCCATAACTCTTTCGTTAGAACTCCGTTTTGAGTGAGCGAGCTATCAAAATTCATCGTTTTTCCGAGAGCTTTCCATTAACGCTAGTTTTATGCCCATCCGAGCTATGTAGGGAGAGTTATCACGAAAATACCATTTCGACCCTATGGAATTTTTCTCTATATTTCTTGTTTCTTTGATCCCTTTTGCTTGGAGTTTGTGGATTTGTCTTGGGAAACTACTTTCAAGAAGTTTTGGAAGAAAAATCAACATTTAGGAAGTTTAAGAGGTAAGTTTTCAATCTAGATCTAGTTTAGGGTTTTCTAGATCTAGAAGAATAGAGTTTGTGACGACCCGTCACTTTTAAATAAATTTATTTTAGAAAACACAGCGGAAGTCTTTATTTTAAGAAAAATTGGCGTGGTTTTGTTTGAAAGTTGGCTAGCCAAAACCTGTTTACATCCTAATTTTTCAAATCTAATAAAATCACATGGAACTTTAAGTCCCAATCAGGAGTTCAAAGATTTAATACCATAAAACATAACCATAATCTCTTATGAGCTAAATACAACATACAAATCCTCAAAGTCTTAAAAATTCACAAAAATAATTACATAAACTTTACAACAAAAGAGTCCATCTCGAGGTCAACATCCCTTGATCTCGCAACACCACCTCCTCTCCCTCGACCTCTTGCCATGGCATTACCTGAAATTTTTGTAATATCATGAGCTAACAACTTAAGCCCAGTGAGAATAATAAGCATAAAAAGTAAAGATAGACCTCAAACTCGTATTCCGATTTGTGTCCAATTAATCTGACACAATCAATCCTAAAGTTCTCCAAACTTTAGGTAATTCCATTTTAAACTTTTCAAATGATGTTATTACTAACACTCGTAGTCAATATAATCCATCAACAATGTTATGACATAAGTAAGAAAAGTAAATATACTTTGCACATCATACAACTTCTCGATTCTCTCTTTCATCTATCGTAAACATGAATGCATGAGAGCATCCCGTAGGACTTCGCATTTGCCCTTTTGTGCGTGAATGAAGGGTAATAAGAACATCCTGTAGGATCCCATTCAGCCTTATGCATGAGGAAGTAATGCGTACATCCTGCAGGATACCATTCAACTCCCTATGTATGAAGAAGTAATGCGTCAATCCCATATGATACCATTCACTCCTTTTGAATCTAGAAGTAATGAGAACATCCCGTAGGATACTCATTCAACTCCTTTTCTTTCACATTCTTTCTTTTCTCTGAAGGTGATGTGAACTCCACGTAGGGTTCATCATTCTTCCTTCTTTTCTCTTTCACTTTCTTTTCTTTTTCTCTTTCATTTCTTTTTCACTTTCGTTTCTTTTTCACTAAAGGTGATGTGAACTCCACGTAGGGTTCATCATTCTTCCTTCTTTTCTCTTTCACTTTCTTTTCTTTTTCACTTTCATTTCTTTTTCACTTTCATTTCTTTTTCACTTTCGTTTCTTTTTCATGAATGGTGTGAGAATGGTATGATGCAGTATGATATGCATATGCTTGCATATCCTTGTAAAAGTAAATAAATAAAGTGCGGAATTAAAGTAGTTGATGCAAGCATAAGGTAAAGGGGTATAAAGTAAAAGATATAAAGTAAAAGACATAAAGTAAAATAGATAAGCATCTCGGCAGAACGATATATCAATCGAACTCCGCTAACAATAATAAAAGTAAAACCATAACTTAAACGATTAACCTAAACCTTCAAGGATTCTAAACTTCCAATAATAATCCGAGGTTCTATTAATCGTTCTATATAAAAGTTTGGATCTTTTAACTTCCAATGATCCAACCTAAGCTTCGAAACGAATCTAACTTAGAATCTTCTAAGATTCAATGCTTTCCTCGAGAACTCCTATGTTCTCACTTAAAGGATTAACTCCTATGTTCTCACTTAAAGGATTAACTCCTAATGCTAAGGCACTAACTCACCTTCCTCTAATCTTAGATTTGAATCTTAGTCTTAGCTTCTTATTCTACATGTTAGGAATGGTGTCCTAGAACTTGTAATTATTTAATAATAATAATTTATTAAGAATAAATTAAATAAATAAACATAAGTTCTTTATATTATCTAGATTGATTCAATTAATGATATTAGGAATATATGGAAATATATAAATATCAAACATTCAAATAGTAAACCCTAAGTTACTCTTATGAAATCACGACTTAGTATGTGAGTCATACGAGAGGATTAAAGTCGAGATGAGTAACTTAAACATGTCTACAGTAAACGGATAACGTTTGGGAACCTTATCCTGGTAACACTGTTGATAGCTTCGCATTTTGTTTATAGACAAATGATCGAATCCTGATCATTCATGTGGGAGACATGAAATGGAAGTATCATATACAATGTTGATTGTATAAGACAGGACCACGATGTTCGATCAAATTTCTCCTTAGTACCGTTTACGAGAAATGATCGAATATCAAACTAAGTTTATCAACCGTGATAGATCTCAATCCTGAGTGAAATGCGGACTCCTATTTATGGAGTTATGTTCTTTGATTCACATGGTTGAGAGCGATCTGTAAGAACGCTCAATACACTCCTGTTTTGGGAACATGACTAGATAAGTAGCCTGGAACTCATTTTCACGAGATGGAATTCATAACTTTCCTATAAATTAACGGTATCGGTGCAGATACCTAAACATTTTAGGAACTTTAGGAAACTCCTTGATGTCCTGATTCGAGACATGAACAAGTGGCGCCACGACTTCTATTGATCACAGAAGTACCTTATCTCTAGTTCGACTAAAGATAAAGTTCATTGGAGAATCAGCGGGAACACAAGGATAAAGCGGTAATTACAGGGGCAAAACGGTAAATTTATCCGCCTTGTAATTATGAGGGTTCCACGTGAAGGATTATATCACGAGATATAAATAAAGATAAACTAAATGGACATAACTCATCTATAGTGAGGGGAGTTCAGCTATGAATTTATAGTGGAATTATTCATAGTTAGATAATAAGTAATTAACTGATTATGAGTTAATCAATTAATTGACTAATTATTAAGCCCATGATCTATAGGTCCATCGGGTCCCTATGCTAGCCCAAATATCGTAGTCGCGAAATCAAGTAGAAGAAATGGAAATTTTAATTAAAGTGAATTACTTAAAATAGGCAATATTAATTGTTTAAATATTGAGTATATTTAAACGGTAATTAATATAAACATTATTAATTGTTTAAATAATGAGTTTATTTAAACATGAAATTAATAATGAAATATTATTAATTAGATATTATTAATTATTTAAATATTGAGTATATTTAAATGGTAATTAATAATTTGAAATTAATTGACAATTATTAATTGTTTAAATAATTAATTTTATTTGAACGGAAATTAATAATTAAAATTAATTAATTAATAATAAAATATTGTCAATAAAATTATTAATTAAATAATGAGTTTATTTAATGGAAATTAATAATTATAATATTTATTATTAATTATTTAAATAATGAAAATTATTTAAATGGAAATTAATAATTAAATATAAATTTGATAATATTTAGTCGGGAGAAAATATTAATTGTTTAAATAAAATATTTTATTTAAATGGTAATTAATAAATAAATTAATTAAGTTGGACTTATTAATTTAAGAGAGAGTTTCAAGCCCAATTGGATTAATGAACCCAATTGAAATTGGCCCAAAATAATTAATTATATAAATTTGATTTATTAATTATTTATTATTAATTTTGGCCTTCATAGATAATTTGTAGGAGATAATTATTTGAATTATATCCTATAATAATTATATAGATTTATTTACCCAAGATAAATAAAATAAAGAAAAGAAAATAATCTCCTATTTATCTATGGCATTTTCGAAATTGCAAGATAAAGGAAAGAGATAATCTTTATTCTTTTTGTATTTATCTCTATAGATTAATCCTAATGTGATTAGGATTCCTATTTTCCTATAAATAGGAGGGTTGGGTCATTCATAAATCACACAATTAAATTCCTTAGAAATTCGGAATTATCTCTTCCTCCTCTCCCCCCTTGAGTGCCGATTTTCCCTATTCAAAATTGGGAAGAAAATATTTTTCTTCTTCCCAATTTCTTCTAAAGTTCGATCCCACAATCGGGTTTCGCTTGATCGATCGGGATATAGCGTAGAAGATCCGGTGTTGCTGAGGATTTGATGCTGTAAAGAAACCTCCAACCGATTCTCCATTTATTACTCAATGTAAGTTTTGATTTTAATTTTCGAAATTTAAAGCATGAATCTACATGTTTTTTCACAAATTGCATGATATTAATAGATCCATAATTAAATGTTAATTAGTTTAGTAAATCAAATTCCGCTAGTTTAGTAAATCATCCCTTCAATTGGTATCAGAGCTAATTTTAATTATCATGCAAATTTGTGTTTTTCGAAAATTTGGTGGGTTGCATAAAAATCGTTTTATGTATGTTTATATAAGTTGTGCTATATAAATTGTGGAGGTTTGCTAATTGACTGTTTAGGTATTCTTGAGGCACTTAGGATTTAAAATTTTAGTAGAAAATTTGTAAACCCTAATTTTAGGGTATAGGAAAAATTTGTAATTTTCCCATACCAAAGGAGGCAAAAATCGGCACACCCAAGGAGAGAGAAAAGGATGAGATAAGGTAAGATATGGTAAGATATTTTAACATAATTATCTTGTTATCTCAATTTAAAAATTTAAATATTTAAGATAAGGATAAATTTTTTTTAAAGATTATATCCCTATCTTGAATTATGAATTTAGAAATTGATATAAGATTACATGGAAAATATTTTTTATTTTTTCCATATAATTAAAAGATAATTATTTTAAAACAAGTATTTATGGAAATATTATGGGAGATAATATTGCCTCCATAAATACCCTATTCACGCCTACACCATGGAGGAGAGAGAAAGTTGGAGCCTCAAGTTCTACAATGGAAGATTTAAATTAAGTTGTAATTTTAATTTTCCGTTTTAGAAATAGTGCCAAGAATATCGGTCAATTTAGCTATTTATTATTTAAATTGTTTTATATGTATGATATAATTTTTAAATAATGTTCATGCATAAAAGTATGTCATGTAGAAAATCCCACCATAGGTTGTATGATTTTATTAATTGTACATACATGCATCATGATATAATATGTGTTATTATATGCTAATGTATGTGAAGCATGCTATAATTTTATTTTATAAATGTTATTATCGAAAATTATATTCTAATTGTTTTAGAATTAAAAGCATGCTTATTTAGTTAAAATTCAAAAGTTAAATCTAGTTTAAAAGTTGAATAGAAACTAAATGAATTATTTGTAATATGGAATTATTGTTTAAACAATTGGGCCAAAATCCATATAAGATAAACAAATAGAAACTTTTAATTAAGGGTTAATTAAAAATTAATAATTGAGATTAATTAAATTGAACGGATCTCCTGGCGAAAGCTCGCCTGCGATGAGGTTTCATAAAGTTCCCCTAACACGGAGCGCCTCTAACCTGGGAGCGATCCTGGGAGAAAAGTTCAAATTAATAAATCAAAATTATTAAGACGCGCATAATGTGATTAGTTTAAATTAGGAAAACTTGAACAATCACATTTATAAAATTAATCTAACCAATTTAAGAGTTAAAGTTGATTAGGTTAATTAAAACTTGGATTAATGAGTTAGCCTAAATTAGTCTAAGTTATGAAACCCTGACTCAAAATATTAAGTGGGAGAAGGAAACATGTCAATGTATCCTATGGTCTCCACTAATGGGCTCGAAACGTGAGATTTATACATGGCCTCGTAACATCTGCTGCAGTGTTCATTCCCATAGGAAGGTTTATTGTATAAATCAATATCAAGTTGGGTCTCCGAAAGGGATAAAGAATTTTAAATGAGATTGATTGAAGACCGAATCTACACTTCGTAGACACTCTTCAATTTTATTTAAAAGACTAAATTAGTGGGTCACACTTAAAAAGAAATTTGATAAAGTTTGTTATCAAAATTCTTGACCAAATACACTAAAACAATGACATAGGAATATGAGTTATTCTGAGTTGTCAATTGTTCGAGTGGCATCTCGTTTTAATGATGGTAACCGACCTATCATTCGACGGACTTCACCTGGGATCATTAAAATATCGTGACATAGTAACATGTTTTAGGGCTTTTCTGCTTCATTAATATGTTCGCATTCATGCATCATATTTAATTATATGTCAAAACTTTGAGTATTTGAATGTTGAATGCATGTTAGATTATTAAGATAAAGTTTATTTAAATTTCGGTAATATAGCATCTGTTTTAGTCACTATACTTGGAAAGAACAAACCGAACGATGAGAACTATGTTTCCTAGAAAAAGGAAATGAATAATTTAAGTAAAGCGGTTTACTTAAATAAACGACAATATTAATTATTTAAATAATGAGTTTATTTAAATAGAAATTAATATCATTATTATTAATTATTTAAATAATGTGTTTATTTAAATGGTAATTAATAATAAAATATTATTGATAAATAATTATTAATTATTTAGGTAATGTGTTTACCTAAATGGAAATTAATAATTAAACATTTATTATTAATTTTAAATAATAGCGATTATTTAAAAGGATAATAGTAAATAACATATTTATTATTGATTTAAATAATGTCGATTATTTAAATAGAAAATAATAAATATTTATTAATGATAAAGTATAAGATCGGAATATGATATTTTATTTGAATAATTGATTTATTGAAATAAATATCAAGAGTTAATAAATAAGATTTATTAATAAGGAAGAATCTAGAATTGAATTAATGAATTCAATGGATTTTGGTTCAAATTATTAAATACCAAAATCGGTACATATATAATGTTTTAGGAAATAATTGTTGAATTATTTTGTCTAAAATAAATATATAAAAGAATGTTTAACCAAAGACAAATTAAACAAAGAAAAAATTGGTTTTTCTTATTGATTTTATTCACATAAAATCGGCACGTAAGATAAATAAGGAATAAAATTTGATTTTATTCTTGGCATTTATCTTGTATTTATTTTGATAGTATTTCCTAATTCGATTGGAAAACTGTTTTGCGTATAAATACAAACGTCTTGGTTGTTCATTCAAAAGCTTCTAATTTCAATTTTCGAAATTGAAAAATCTTTTTCTTCCTAATTTCGTCAGTAACCGATTTTACAATAGTCAAAAAGGGAAGAAAATATTCTTCTTCCCAAAACCATAGTTTTCTAATTTAGTTTAATGATCAATTTGTTTTTATTTTGAATTATGTAATAACTATTGGTTCTCATTTCGTATGAATCAAGTTTGGGAATATTTTAAATAAGAGTTATTTAGGTAGATATTCCTTTACAATTATATTACAAAGTTCCAAAGTGTGATTGGATGGTTATTCAAAATACTTAGTATAAAACAAATAAATTCCAAAACCAAATTCTAAACTCCGAAATATCTAAATAAGTTATAAGGTTTAAAAATGTTTAAATACTTAAGTCTAGAATTACTTAAATAAGTTAAAAGGATTAACCTCTTAAAGATGGTTCTCAAGAATTTGAGATGATAACCATATTAATCCATGAACTTATGGGATAAGTAAAATCGAATATCTTTGATTTATCAAAGATAAATAGACTTAAACATCACTAAAGTTAGACATTTAGATGTTAGAACTTAAGTGATAAGTAAACATTAAATCAATTTCTTATATTCCAAATATTCAGTTATTTAAAATGATGTTTTAAAGAAGTATTAACTGATATGGAATAAACAAAATAGAAATTGAAAGGTAATAATTAGTGGATAATTGAATTCACAAATTATTAAAGAAAAGCTCAGTAAATCAGTGATACTGAAGGCTTTAAACCTTACTTAAGATA
The DNA here is from genome assembly GCA_028015215.1 of Gynostemma pentaphyllum. NCBI lineage: Eukaryota > Viridiplantae > Streptophyta > Magnoliopsida > Cucurbitales > Cucurbitaceae > Gynostemma > Gynostemma pentaphyllum. The sequence goes on along the minus strand of CM051348.1, from coordinate 39,254,701 downwards.
TAAAAGAATTACAATGATTTTATTTCACAATAAAAACAAGTAGTTATTTAAAAATTTAAATGGTTAAACTACTTGTATAACTTTATTTGAGTGGGAGCGTCATAGTACGGACCAAATGGACTTTTGGAAGTCCAAGTGAAACTCATTGACTTCAAAATCAATGAATAAAGTTCGAAATAAGTGAAATAAAAATTACATGAATTTTCAATAGTTGAGTCGAAAAATGTCACTTATACTTATACATTATTTTTGGAAATAATAAGAAGTATAGAATTGTAATCATTAAACAAATGAACGTAATGGAAATTACTTTGTAGTGGGAGCTTAAGAATTTCGAGAATCCTAGAACCAATGTGACTAAAAGAAAATTTACAAATAGTATGTTAGTGCACATAGATAAAATGAGAGATTTTATGAGTTGCACGGGCTCAAATTCGAAATTTACTTCCATGTAAGAATTCGACGAAAGACCTTTGCGAATTAAACATCAAAAGAGTTAAGTATAAGTAAAATGAGTTTTTACTAACTAAACTCTAAATTCGCGTGATTGCTAAGTCGTTAGTAAATGAAAGGTGTATGAGCATGATAGTTTCAAATCAAAAGTTAATAGAGTTTATTTTATGTCGATAAAATATGGAATCTATTACACTTAATGAAACTAACATCAGACAAAAGAAATACATACTAAACAGATGAAAACGTTACTGATAAAGTATTAAAATGACTACCATGGCTAAGTAGTTGATAGTCATCCAGTTGGACTGGAATTACAAGTCAAATCTCCAAAAATCTAGGACAAGTGGGAGATTGTTAGGAATGGTGTCCTAGAACTTGTAATTATTTAATAATAATAATTTATTAAGAATAAATTAAATAAATAAACATAAGTTCTTTATATTATCTAGATTGATTCAATTAATGATATTAGGAATATATGGAAATATATAAATATCAAACATTCAAATAGTAAACCCTAAGTTACTCTTATGAAATCACGACTTAGTATGTGAGTCATACGAGAGGATTAAAGTCGAGATGAGTAACTTAAACATGTCTATAAAACGGATAACGTTTGGGAACCTTATCCTGGTAACACCGTTGATAGCTTCGCATTTTGTTTATAGACAAATGATCGAATCCTGATCATTCATGTGGGAGACATGAAATGGAAGTATCATATACAATGTTGATTGTATAAGACAGGACCACGATGTTCGATCAAATTTCTCCTTAGTACCGCTTTTTTAGAAATGATCGAATATCAAACTAAGTTTATCAACCGGTGATAGATCTCAATCCTGAGTGAAATGCGGACTCCTATTTATGGAGTTATGTTCTTTGATTCACATGGTTGAGAGCGATCTGTAAGAACGCTCAATACACTCCTGTTTTGGGAACATGACTAGATAAGTAGCTGGGAACTCATTTTCACGAGATGGAATTCATAACTTTCCTATAAATTAACGGTATCGGTCGCGATACCTAAACATTTTAGGAACTTTAGGAAACTCCCTTGATGTACTGATTCGAGACATGAACAAGTGGCGCCACGACTTCTATTGATCACAGAAGTACCTTATCTCTAGTTCGACTAAAGATAAAGTTCATTGGAGAATCAGCGGGAACACAAGGATAAAGCGGTAATTACAGGGGCAAAACGGTAAATTTATCCGCTGTAATTATGAGGGTTCCACGTGAAGGATTATATCACGATATAAATAAAGATAAACTAAATGGACATAACTCATCTATAGTGAGGGGAGTTCAACTATGAATTTATAGTGGAATTATTCATAGTTAGATAATAAGTAATTAACGATTATGAGTTAATCAATTAATTGACTAATTATTAAGCCCATGATCTATAGGTCCATTGGGTCCCTATGCTAGCCCAAATATCGTAGTCGCGAAATCAAGTAGAAGAAATGGAAATTTTAATTAAAGTGAATTACTTAAAATAGGCAATATTAATTGTTTAAATATTGAGTATATTTAAACGGTAATTAATATAAACATTATTAATTGTTTAAATAATGAGTTTATTTAAACATGAAATTAATAATGAAATATTATTAATTAGATATTATTAATTATTTAAATATTGAGTATATTTAAATGGTAATTAATAATTTGAAATTAATTGACAATTATTAATTGTTTAAATAATTAATTTTATTTGAACGGAAATTAATAATTAAAATTAATTAATTAATAATAAAATATTGTCAATAAAATTATTAATTAAATAATGAGTTTATTTAATGGAAATTAATAATTATAATATTTATTATTAATTATTTAAATAATGAAAATTATTTAAATGGAAATTAATAATTAAATATAAATTTGATAATATTTAGTCGGGAGAAAATATTAATTGTTTAAATAAAATATTTTATTTAAATGGTAATTAATAAATAAATTAATTAAGTTGGACTTATTAATTTAAGAGAGAGTTTCAAGCCCAATTGGATTAATGAACCCAATTGAAATTGGCCCAAAATAATTAATTATATAAATTTGATTTATTAATTATTTATTATTAATTTTGGCCTTCATAGATAATTTGTAGGAGATAATTATTTGAATTATATCCTATAATAATTATATAGATTTATTTACCCAAGATAAATAAAATAAAGAAAAGAAAATAATCTCCTATTTATCTATGGCATTTTCGAAATTGCAAGATAAAGGAAAGAGATAATCTTTATTCTTTTTGTATTTATCTCTATAGATTAATCCTAATGTGATTAGGATTCCTATTTTCCTATAAATAGGAGGGTTGGGTCATTCATAAATCACACAATTAAATTCCTTAGAAATTCGGAATTATCTCTTCCTCCTCTCCCCCCTTGAGTGCCGATTTTCCCTATTCAAAATTGGGAAGAAAATATTTTTCTTCTTCCCAATTTCTTCTAAAGTTCGATCCCACAATCGGGTTTCGCTTGATCGATCGGGATATAGCGTAGAAGATCCGGTGTTGCTGAGGATTTGATGCTGTAAAGAAACCTCCAACCGATTCTCCATTTATTACTCAATGTAAGTTTTGATTTTAATTTTCGAAATTTAAAGCATGAATCTACATGTTTTTTCACAAATTGCATGATATTAATAGATCCATAATTAAATGTTAATTAGTTTAGTAAATCAAATTCCGCTAGTTTAGTAAATCATCCCTTCACTACAAACCATCATACTTATTTGCTTTCTAAAATTACTTTAAATCCTAACTATTCTCACATTTGCAAAAGAAGATTTCGTTCCAAACCTTCAATAACGCGATCAATGAAAGGTTCAAAAACACCTACAATTAAAATTACACCTAACAATTAATAATTAACCAAATAACAGTCAAACAACATCTACGCGTACAATACGACGAAAAACCCAACAACCGCAACAATGAGGCTCTCGGCCCCCCTTCATAAAAGAGTTTTGGTTTTGATTTTCCGGCTTTTAGGCAATTTAGATGTGTTTCGAGTTAGTTTCAAACAAATTCGATATTCCCGATTTCAATGGGTATCGATAATTAGGGTTTTTGAACAATATATAATTTCCCGAATTGAATTTAAATAAACAATAATTCATCAATAAATAACCTATAATCAAACCCAAAAAGGTAAATTTCAAACGGGAAGGGTTTCGACTGAAACTCGGTTTTAGGGTTAAGGGAAAGTCAAGTAATAGTTACCCAATAAGTTTTCCATCAACATTCAACAACAAAATTGGAAGGGGATGAGAGTTTTGGCCAAGAACTCAAAAGCTTGAATCAATTTCCATGGAAATACTAAGAGAATTCGAAACCTAGGGCTTACCTTAGAGAGTTGGAAACATTCCAAGAGTGGAATGGGTAGAAAGTGTTAGGAATGGTGTCCTAGAACTTGTAATTATTTAAATATAATAATTTATTTCGAATAAATTAAATAAATAAACATAAGTTCTTTATATAATCTAGATTGATTCAATTGACGATATTAGGAATATATGGAAATATATAAATATCGAAACATTCAAATAGTAAACCCTAAGTTACTCTTATGAAATCACGACTTAGTATGTGAGTCATACAAGAGGATTAAAGTCGAGATGAGTAACTTAAAAGTGTCTACAGTAAATGGATAACGTTTGGGAACCTTATCCTGGTAACACTGTTGATAGCTTCACATTTTGTTTATAGACAAATGATCTAATCCTGATCATTCATGTGGGAGACATGAAATGGAAGTATCATATGCAATGTTGATTGTATAAGACAGGACCACGATGTTCGATCAAATTTCTCATTAGTACCTGGTTTACGAGAAATAATCGAATATCAAACTAAGTTTATCAACCGTGATAGATCTCAATCCTGAGTGAAATGCGGACTCCTATTTGTGGAGTTATGTTCTTTGATTCACATAGTTGAGAGCGATCTGTAAGAACGCTCAATACACTCGTTTTGGGAACATGACTAGATAAGTAGTTGGGAACTCATTTTCACGAGATGGAATTCATAACTTTCCTACAAATTAACGGTATCGGTCCGATACCTAAACATTTTAGGAACTTTAGGAAACTCCTTGATGTCCTGATTCGAGACATGAACAAGTGACGTCACGACTTCTATTGATCACGAAGTATCTTATCTCTAGTTCGACTAAAGATAAAGTTCATTGGAGAATCGGCGGGAACACAAGGATAAAGCGGTAATTACAGGGGCAAAACGGTAAATTTATCCTCTTGTAATTATGAGGGTTCCACGTGAAGGATAATATCACGAGATATAAATAAATGATAAACTAAATGGACATAACTCATCTATAGTGAGGGGAGTTCAACTATGAATCTATAGTGGAATTATTCATAGTTAGATAATAAGTAATTAACGATTATGCGTTAATCACTTAATTGACTAATTATTAAGCCCATGATCTATAGGTCCATTGGGTCCCTATGCTAGCCCAAATATCGTAGTCGCGAAATCAAGTAGAAGAAATGGAAATTTTAAGTAAAGTGAATTACTTAAAATAGGCAATATTAATTGTTTAAATATTGAGTATATTTAAGCGGTAATTAATATAAACATTATTAATTGTTTAAATAATGAGTTTATTTAAACATGAAATTAATAATGAAATATTATTAATTAGATATTATTAATTATTTAAATATTGAGTATATTTAAATGGTAATTAATAATTTGAAATTAATTGACAATTATTAATTGTTTAAATAATTAATTTTATTTGAACGAAATTAATAATTAAAATTAATTAATTAATAATAAAATATTGTCAATAAAATTATTAATTAAATAATGAGTTTATTTAATGGAAATTAATAATTATAATATTTATTATTAATTATTTAAATAATGAAAATTATTTAAATGGAAATTAATAATTAAATATAATTTGATAATATTTAAACGGGAGAAAATATTAATTATTTAAATAAAATATTTATTTAAATGGTAATTAATAAATAAATTAATTGAGTTGGACTTATTAATTTAAGAGAGAGTTTCTAGCCCAATTGGATTAATGAACCCAATTGGGATTGGCTCAAATAATTAATTAAATAAATTAGAATTTTTTTTAATTAATATATGCAATTTTCGGCCATATGATGTATTTTGGGAAGAGATAATTGTTTGAATTATATCCTAAAATAACTACATAGATTTATTTACCCAAGATAAATAAAAATAAAGAAAATAAAATAATCTCCTATTTATCCATGGCATTTTCGAAATTGCTAGATAAAGGAAAGAGATTATCTTTTTCTTTTTGTGTTTATCTCTATAGATTGATCCTAATGTGATTAGGATTCCTATTTTCCTATAAATAGGAGGGTTGGGTCATTCATAAATCACACAATAATATTCCATAGAAAGTTGGAACTCTCTCTTCCTCCTCTCCCTCCCTCATTGCCGATTTTCTCATACTATTGGGAAGAAAAATATTTTTTTTCTTCTTCCCAATTTCTTCTAAAGTTCGATCCCACAATCGAATTTCGTTTGATCGATTGGGATATAGCGTAGAAGATCTGGTGTTGCTGAGGAATCGAAGCTGTAAAGAAACCTCCAACCGATTCTCCATTATTCAGTCAATGTAAGTTCCGGTTTTTAATTTTCGAATATATAAGCATGAATCTACATGTTTTATCACAAGTTGCATGATGTTAATAGATCCGTTATTAAATGTTAATAAGTTTACTAAACAAAATTCCGCTAATTTAGTAAATCATCCCTTCAGAAAGGTCTCGGCAAGAGCTTTCCAATGCATCCGAAATCACGCAAAACGGCCAAGAAACGAAGCCGGGACGACACTTTCTTCCTCTTGTTGCTCGGGTTTGGAGAGAAAAATGAAAGAGTTTTGGTCAATTTTGGTCAAATGACAATTTAAAGAGATGAAGTGAATAGTAAATAGATATTTAGGAATTTTGGAAATGACGAATACGTCCTTTTATGACTTTTGACTTATAAAACGAAACCCGATGATCTTAAACTATCCCAATGGTGATTAATAATTATTAATTGGCCCGTTAATAATTATTAATACCATTAAAACGAAATTAAATTAAAAAGGTAATTAACAGGACTTAAACCGAAATAAACTACTAAATTCTAATTTACCGATAAATAAATAAACTTTAATTACTTAAATTAAAATAAAATAAATAAATTTTTTTTTATCACAAAATAACGGGACGTTATAGAGTTAGAATTTGTTTATGTTCCTTTGGAAGAGTTTGATCCTCATTGAATTCCCCACATTTCCATTTAATTTTTGAGACCTCACTTTTTCCAGCGACATTTCCGGCTAGGGGTGAACAAACACCTCGTCACCCCGCGAACCCGCCCCGCCCCGTTTAAGTGTTTAGTCGGGGTCGGGGCGGGTCGGGGTCGGGGTGTGATAAATGGCCCCGTTTATTAAATGGAGCGGGGTCGGGGCAATGGGATTGGACCCCATTGGGGCCCCGACCCCTATTAACTTTTTTTTTTTTTTAATTTTTCCTTCCCCCAGCCCAGTAATCAACCAACCCTCCCTCCCTTTCTGTTTTCATTTTTCTTTTTTCTTTTTCTTTTCTTTTTTTCTTTTTCTTTTCTTTTTCTCACTGTTTCTCTTCTCTCTTAAGCCACTGTTTGCCGTCTGCACCCACAAACCCCAACCTTTGGCTTTTTTCTCACAAAACTTCACGAGCACAACACCACACTACCACATCTTTGCCCCTTGCCTTCGAACGCCTCTGCCTCTAACCGCCCTTGCCGTCGAACGCCATCGCCGCCCCAACCGGTTTGTTTTTTTTTAAACGAGGTGTAATCGGGTACCCCGACACTGATTATTAAATGGGGTGTGGCCGGGGTCGGGGTCGGGGTAAAGTTTAAATGGGGCGGGGTCGGGGTGCCATTTATTGGCTTAAACGGGGTACCCCGACCCCGCCCCACCCCGCCCCATGTTCACCCCTATTTCCGGCTACCGGAATCCAGCCACCACCCAAGAAGAAATCTATTCCATTTTACTTAGAATTAATCCCTTAGTATTGTACTATTGCCGAAAATCGAAACAAATGCCTCCCTAGAAATTTGGCCCAAAACATAACACCCACCTTTTTCACATTTGAAGATCTTGGCCTTAAAGACATTCTAGGAGGCCCGGATTTCGCTTCACTTCTTTTGTGTGTCTTGTGTAATCTAATTAGTATATTTAAATATATTTGGTTGGTAATTGTAGGTGGTGATTGCAATTGAACTATGTGGCTCGAATTTGGGAGTTGGTGGATTTTTGTGACTTTTGTGCATTAGAGGTGGGTAATGAACTAGAGTTGAAATGATTCTTTGGAGAAACCCAAAGGATCATTTGAATGGTTATAAATATAAAATATACTTGAGAATACCTACTCAATAATTGTGTTTCATGAAAGCATAATTTATGGTTGTGAATTGATTATGTTATGTGAATTGAATTGAGATGTGATCGATCATTTTTATTGTACATTCTTAATGCGTTGTATCATGGAAGTATGTAGCTTAGGGTTTCCATTGTGGGGAGAGCATATAGTTGATATTAGGAGATTATGTGAATTGAATGACTTAACTTATCATCAATGCCCTTGTTTGAATTGAGTGAATTGTTTGATGAGGTGTGATTGCAAAAGTACCATGTGAGACATATGAAATCGATGGGTCATTCCCAGAGATACTTGTGTGTGATCCAAGGAGAGCGTGCCTTGTGATATTATATGGGAGAGCGTGCCCATGGACAATTACAGGGAGAGCGTATCCCGGATTGATCCTTGAGAGAAGGTTGAGCATCACACCTTGATACGTGTTAGTTGTTTGATAGGGTGTTATGATATGAGTTATGTGATTATGAGAAATGATATGATATGTAAATATGGGAAATGACATGATATGTGAGATGTGAATGTTATGAGTTTATAGACTTGAGATGTAAAGTATGTGAATAGCCTCTTGATGTTCTCTACTAAGATGTTTGAAAGTTTAAAAGTTGTTATTTGAAAATAAGAAGGGTTGGGGATTCAAATGGTTTTTTGGGAAGTATTTAAAGAATCATTTTGATTCTAGTTTATTGCTTACTAGCCATGTGTTGCTAATGGTGCTACACCAAACATTTCAGGTGATTTCGTAGGTACTCGAGGACTTTAATCGATATGGCATCATGACTAAGGATCTAATTACTATGCATGGAGTCTAGACTTGATTTTGAGAACTTTGACTTGATATTTCATTTGAAATGTAAACTTTTATTTGCTTTGCCTTTTATAACTATTTGAACTTATTCTAGCATTGAGAGTTCCGGAACTCACCTCTTTCAAATATTTTACGGATTGATGATTTTATTATGCTTTTAAATTATCTTCCGCTGTATTACATGATTTTATATATATATAAAAAGGGTCGGGTCGTCACAGTTAAATTTTATGAGTCTAGTGAAGTTTGATGTGGAGAAATTTGATGGAATGATCAATTTTGGCTTGTGGCAAGTACAAGTCAAGGATGTACTGATACAATCAAGGCTACACAAGGCTTTGAAAGGAAGACTGAGCGGTGGTGCTCTCAAACAGTTAAGCGGTGATGATGACTCAGAGAATTCGAGATGGCGGTGGTTCTAGTGGAGATGCTAAAAAGTCCAGTCGAATGATGAAGATTGGGAGGAGATGGATTTGAGGCGACGAGCGCTATAAGACCGTGTTTGGCTAAAAACGTTCTTGCAAATGCGCATGAAATTTTGACAGCTAAAGAACTTTGGGAGAAGCTTGGAGCCTTGTATCAAGATAAAAGTATCTCAAATCGATTGTACCTGAAGGAGCGGTTTCACACATTGCGAATGGAGGAAGGTATAAAAATCTCAGATCACTTGAGTGTTCTCAATGGTATAATTTCAGAGCTGGAAGCAATCGAAGTAAATGTAGATGAGGAGGATAAGGCACTTAGGCTCATCTTGTCTCTTCCAACTTCTTATGAGCACATGAAGACGGTTCTAATGTATGGAAAAGATTCTTTGGATTTTGCTGAAACTATAAGTAAACTTTTATTGGAGGAGAGGAGGTTGAAGAATGAAGGTCATGATTCATATAACAACTCTGTGTTTGTAGTTAGCAATGGGAAGAAGAAGAATTTCATATAGAAGAAAGGCTGCTAGGAATGTGGATTATCTGGTCAGCTGAAAAGAGATTGTCCAAACAGAGCAGGTTCGACAAAGGGCTCTAGGTCGGAAGCTAACATTGTCTCTCTTGTCAAGGGAGATGACGACTTTGTTTGAAGAGAGAATAAATTCATTCTCATGGTACGACCGCTTTACCATGATAGATGATGTGTTGTTAGCGGATGCACACGAGCATTGACTTGGCAGTTATGCAAGGCGTGTAGTGGAATGATGTCGATGGCGGAAGAACTTTCGGGGAAGCCAAGTAGGTAGAAGTTGCACCATAATTTCAACAAGGTTTATCGACATATGCCGGAAAAAGGAAAATCTTGAAAGGTGATATTTCAAGTGGTCTACTTATATGGTGGAGTAGCTCTCTAATTTGAGAACTATGATTGTCGGTGAAGACAATGATTGTAGCAGAAGCTATGGATTATTCTATCTTGCCAAGGTGGAATTAGAGGAGTCGCTACCGCTGCAGTGAAGTCATGGTGTTTTGATATTGTCTTCAAGTGGAATTTGCTGTGTATTGGTGAAGACAAATCAAAATAAAAGAAAATAATATAAAGAAGCCCAAGTTGTTTTTTGAGCCCAAAAAGATTAAGCCTTGTTCATTTGCAATTTGACTTTGTTAATTAATATCCATTACGTGGGCATAAGTTAAAAAAAAAGTATGTCAATACATGGTGGCTGTGATTTGTTTTAATTGGGCCAAAAAGGGATTTTGCCTCTTCTTGCACCAAAAGGCGTGAAGGGGATAAACTAGGGCAACAGTTTGTCAATTGAAATTGGCGGTGAGTTATCTATTTAACTCTTTTGTGAGGCGGTGGAAAGTTGAGAGCCAAAACAGAGAGAAGAAAAAGAATTGGCGATCTTTTTCTTCTTATTTTCGTTCGTGTTGAGCAATAGAGGGTTTGTGAGAGAGTTGTGAAAAATATTGTATAAGAAAGGGTTTACTTTCTTGAGGACTTTTGAACGTAATACACTGTTAAATGTATTGAATATTTTTCACTGTAACTCTTGATTCATCTTAGTAAAATCTGCAGCGGTAGCAACTGGACGTAGCTAATTTAGGTGAATCAGTATAAATTTGTTAGCTTTTTGGGCTCCAATCATACCTAATGTTTTGATGATAACAAACCAAATATATACTGATGGTTTCAAAGTATTTAAGTGTCTATGTTGTAGAGCTCGAAACAAGGATTCCAACGCATTTTGAATCACTTAAATCGGAGTCCAAACGAAGAAGTTATGGACAAAACAAGTTTAGAGGCAAACACACAAATCTGGATGACATCATCACTGACGTGGACAAAAGAGCGAATCAGACAACGACACGTGGCAGATTTGATTACGTGGAAAAGTCAATGGTCAAATATTGATGACGTGGAAGATGACGTGGCACTTCAAACGGTCATATTTTGGATGACGTGGCAGTGCACGTGGACGATGACGTGGCAATGGAGAACGAACCACATGATGACACGTGGAGAAACGAGATGACATGGCGTTGACTAGCCTTATGAGAACTGACGCTGACGCACGCACAACGGACAAATAAGAAGGCGACATGTGGCGAAGACATTTGAATTTTAAAATTTAAAATTCGGACGAACAGGGAAACGACACGTGGCGAGCTGCTTTAAAATTAAAAAAAAAAAGGATAAAGCAGCTGTAGGGATTCGGTTCACGCGCCTCTGGATCGCGTGCAGTACACATGCGCACATGGGCGCTTCCTGATTGGCTGAAACGCGAGTACGCGCCTCTTCCTACTCTCGCGCGTGGGCATGAATAAAGCTAAAGCAAATTTTTCGAATTTTGTTTTTTTTCCAGCCGATTTTCTTCAAATTTTCTCAGCCATTGATGTGTTTTCAAGCCCATCAACGGTCTAGATCTGTTCTGAAGCTAAAACACGAATTTGGCTATGTTTTAACCCTATTTTCAGATCAAAACAGTACCTAATGCTCTCTAATTTGCTCTATCTTGCTGCCCAATAATTCCCAAGTGCTCCATCCTTCAATTCTCTCATTCCATCATATTTTGTTTATTATTTTTTGTGAGAGATTTATCAGTGTGAGGAATCTGTGAACTTTCGAACGTTACAAAATTTATGTATCTCCCTTTTTAAGAGGATTTGTGAGGTCTTTTTATTTTAATTTTCATTGGGATTTGTATTAAGGTGTGGGAATACCTTGAGGTGTGAAAAAGAAATTGGTTAGATCCTGAACCAGTGAAAAGGATCGGGATTTTCTCTTTTTCCTGTTAAATTAAAGAGGGAGATTGTACCGGTTTGGTTCTCACCCGCAAGAGAATCGGTGATAGTGAAAAATCTCAAAGAGGAGCCTTGGGGAGTGGACGTAGGCTTGCCGAACCACTATAAAAATCTTCGGTGTCTTCTTTCCCTAAACTTTTTAATTTCCGCACGTTTTGTTTTAAATAATTTGTGTTCATTGTTCATGCTAATTCATTGCTTGCATTAATTCTTCAATTGCAACTTGATCGCGTTAATTGAAAATTTATTTGATTGATTCAAAAAACTTTATTGTTTTAAAAATTCGATTTATAAATTTATAATTTTTTTTAAAGCAACCCTATTCACCCCTCTCTAGTGTTGCCATTCGGTCCTACAAAATTCTTGTGTCTCTTTGATTGTGTTTGATCCTATAATTTCTCGATTATTTCTTTTTATTCTTAATAGTGAATGTAGGAAGATGTTTTTCCCAACGTTAACAATATCAATAAGACGCTTTGCATCATAGAACACGTCCACCTCCTTAATCTCACGACCTACAACATCCTCCAAACCTCGCAACTAAACAACAACCTTCGTCATGAAGAGGATCAAGACACACCTCCCTCGATGCTCGCACTCCCCAAAATACGCTTCTGAGTATCTTTGAACAACCACCCAAAATCACCTAAGATTAGTTAATTTGAATTTTATATAATTTAAAAGTTAAAAATGTCAATCAAATCAATTTGATAAAGATCTGTCCGATTCAGTTTTTCAAATAATTATTTTTTAGCCTTTTTTTTTAATTTTTCTTAAAATTTATAGGTGAATTTAATATCAAATTTAATAATAAATAACTCGAATCAACCCTAAATATGACTTTAATAATCAAAGGGGAAACACATGAAGAACACACTCCAAAGTTTCCTTCTCCAAGACTGGCATTGGCGCCAGCAGCGATTGGAGATTGGACAAAATTACAACTAATTGAGGTCTGTCTTGTCTGGATAACGTTAAAAAAAACATTGATTTTACTTCGTAGATTTAGATTCTTCTGTAACGACTCGATATTATTTTGATTGATACAAAATATATGAAAAATAACTCGTTTTTTCGATAAGGGTATTTTGATAATTTCACAAACTTTAAAATTAAAACTAAAGTTTAATGCAATATTTTTGGATGATGTTGATTATCTTGTAATTATGATTTCAACGCAACTGACTGATCATCGTTCTAAGTCACGGTGAATGAGTTATGACCATTTTAGTAGAGTGACATTTTTGTAATTAATGATAACCAATTTTGAGCCCTAAAATTATCTTTTACTTCTTCATTCAGCTGAAAATCATATCATTCTAATCAAAATTTCTCCAATTTTCACTCAAATAAAATTTCATGGAATGTTGTTACTATAACATCTTCATCCAAACTCTGATTTACGCAAGTAAAATGTCCATTTTCATTGTTTGTCCATTATCTTTCTATTGGCATTAATTTTATATCAATCCGATTTCTATACAAAAAAGTTATGAGCCAAAAACTTGTTATGGTTTCTTCGAATTTATTTCTCATATCTATAAATTTGACCCACAAAAATATCTGATTCACACCTCATATATCAATTTGACAATTTTAGATAAGATTATGATATGGATAGCTATAAATAATTAATAAACCTAAAATGCAAAGTAAAAGAATTGAATTTTTGGCTAGGTTTTGAGGATGATTGAAGAGGATGAATTGGACCACCTGGCATCTAATGATGCCTAATTGAGTTGGACCACTAGGTCAAGATAGAAGACACGAATTAATGAGATGAAGTTTTAAGATATGCTTCAAATTCATGAGTACCTACAAAGAGAGGAACATTTGGTATCAATGTTTGTGTTTTTTGAATCTTATCTTAAAAAGTTGGATTTGAAATGTGAGTTTGATAAAATCTTTTTGAGAGATGAAGATATTGCTATACTATATGTATGAATTTTCTTGGAAGTTAGCTTTATTTTAGTAGAACACAAATATTCAATTATATTTAAAATGTGCATTTTCATGATTTTAGAGTCATTAAATATACTGATTATCAATACAATTTTATTTTTTTGTCATTCTGACATTTTGAAAAATTATATTAATAATTTCCATAAATTTTATTGTCTTCATAATTTGTGTGTTCATATCGACATTAGTAGGCATTGATTAATGTTATAATTAAATTAATGTTTGAAAATAAAAATATGAATAGACAAATATTTATCAGTAATTTATACCAGATAAGATTTTAAGAAATAGGATCGTTGATAGATCTAAATTTTTTTAAGAGGCATAAAATTGGTCTTATCATCAAAGTAAATCATGTAGACATTTGAGTTCCATATTTTCTCCATCAAATAAGTTTAGATTTAGTGTGAATTTAATTTAACAAGAGAAATTTGATCCTATAAAGTATAATATGTCAGACCACTTGAACTATGCTCAAGTTAATTTGTCACTATCAATCTCTTGCTAACTTAAGTTATTATATGTCAATATAGATATCTTTTAAGTGACCACTTGCATTTTCACTACATGTTTTAGACAGTGAAATTTTCATCACAACTTATCTTATACATACATACATACATTCAAGTAAGAAAAAAAATGTCAATTTGAATAATCACTATTTTGATATAAATTCATTTTAAAGAATTTATCTCAAATAGCATAAATCTGTATACTAATTACTAAAATGTCTGAACTTTTTAAAAATTACTCAAATAGCATAATTATAGTTCAATAAATTATTGAACAATAATTCAATTAATTATTGAACTATTTTTCATAGGTATTTTTAACGAATTTGTTTGTTTTTTGGTTTTTTAAATTCAAGGTCAATAATTTATTGAAGTATTTGATCATTTTTATTATTATTTTCAATGAATTTATTAAAAATTTTATTTTTTCTAGTTCAATAATTTATTGAACTAAAATTATGTTATTCGAGTAATTTTTGAAAAGTTCTGACATTTCAGTAATTAGTATGTAAAAATATGTTATTTCAGTAATTGTCCCTTCATTTTTTGACAATAAATAAAAATTCCAATCAGGGAACATGCCCAAGTTCCAGCTATGATTTTGAAGGGGTAGGCTCAATCAAAATTCAAAAGAGAGGTCCCCAAAAAAAAAAAAAACAGAGTGTAAATGAAGTTGTAAAGGGATGGGAGAAAAGAAAAGAAAAAGGGGTTAAAAAAAAAGGAAAAGCAAAGGCAAAGAATTTTTTTTTTTTTTTTTGGAGATACCAAAAGGCAAAGAGTTGGTAACGTGGGGATGCAACAAACATTATTGTTTTGAATGAATTAATGAGAAATAATATAAACAGATAAGAGGAAGGTAAAACTACACTCTTGCTCCCCACGCCCTATATCCTTGCCTATTTGCTCAATAGTTAGGTCCCCCCTTGAAAAAAACCAAAAAATTTATGAAATTTATTGTAGGGGTCTAAATAATTTTTATAAGACTTAAACTTATAAAAATGACAGGCTCAACCACTAAATTTGAAAAATATTATTCAGCATGTTTGGTTTTGAAGTTTAATGGAACCATAATTCACTATCATATCATTTATGTTAAAGGCAGAAATTGTGCTTATGAAAAAGATGAAAAAGTTGCTAATTCATATATAAAACTTGAAAGACGACCAATTGAACCATGTCAATACTATTATTATATTTTTTAGGAAATTTTGTTAAAATATGAATGAAGTGTTTCTAAGAAAAAAAAACACAAATGTTTTGATCATCTCTAAAATTTTCTACAATAATTTCAGCCCATTTCCTTTTTTTTTCGTCTAAAAAATTAAATGAAATAATAAAATATAATCATTTTTTTTACACATTACAAATTATATGTATTTTCAATATTTTGATTTTAAAATTAAAAAAAAAAAACATCAAAATAGCACTATTAATTCAATCTTGCTCGTAGATAATTTTTTTTAAAACATATATGTATTTGTAAGTTTAAATTTTATATTTGTCACACTTTCAAGCATTATATTTTAGTGTTTGAATTTTGTACATTACATTATTATAATTGCTTATGTTAATTTTTTTATAAATCATTTTAGGGTAAAGTATCATTTTCCTCTATGAATTTTAAGACTTGTGTCTATTTAGTACTTAAGTTTTTAATCTATATCTATTTTGTCCCTGACTTTTGAAAATATATATTTGGTCTATGCTATTAATTTTTTTTATTAGGGAAAAGAAATTCGTTTATTGATGTTTAGAAAACTGATTTCAATTATAAAATAGGCTTTATTTCTCAAAACTCGGGATGAAATAAATACAAAATAAAAAAGGAAATTGTCTAGAATAGCATATTATTGGACCATATTTACTTTAATGTACTTACTTTTTGAATATTGCTAAAATAATTTTTTTCCCCTTATTTTCTTGCATGAACATTTTTCTCAAATCCCCTAAATGCCCCAATTTTTTTTCCTTAAATTACTTTCTCAAAGAAATAAGCCAAGAACAAAATATGAGTAATTTCACTTATGTTATGATTTTAGGTTTGAGCCTATTATGCTAATATAGGTAATATATGAAAAGTGTTGATTTTTAAATAATATTATATATTTAATATGTTATTTGAGAAATTGACCTAATTAAAAATTCAATGAAAAAATAAACTAATTTCACAAAATTTGAGAACGAAATACTAAATAGACATAAATATAAAATTCAGGGACTAAATATAAACTAGCCTCAAAATCGAGGGACAAAAAAGTACTTTGCTCATCATTTTATATAAACTCGAGGTGAATTTTTTTTTTCCCATTTACTTAAGTAGATGTATCATCGTCGACAATATTGTTTGAAGATGTGTAGGATTAAATTGCATTGATTTTCAAACAAATTCATATTTCTATTAAATAATTTTATTGAAAATGAATGATAAATATTATTTTAATAAAAAAAAGTTTAAGAACCACACGCATAATTTTTTTATTTTTTTTAAATTGATAGATAATTCAAAACAAAAAAAATATAACATTTGTGGGACAACTGTATTTGAAGATGCTGGTTTTCTTAACTTTTTTTTATTAGGTCGGTGAAAATGGTTGGAATTATCTAGAAATTCTTAGTCTTTTTTTATTTTTTCCCTTTTATTTTATTTTATTTTCTTGTCAATTACACAATAAGATATTACAATAAATTTAAATCTTATCTTCCGATCTCTTAATTTAAATTTATTTATTTATGAAACTATTTTCCAATATATATTATAATATTTAAAAATTAAAATGTCAAAATCAAATAAACATAGAAATATAGAAATCAAATAAGATTTAAATCCATTTCTTTATAGAAAAAACATTTTTTTTTTTTTTGGTTAATTTCAGTAATGGACACATTAATTTTGTTTATTTCAAAAAAACACAAGCTTTTATATATAAATCAAAACTACCCAAAACCACCACCAGAAAAATTAAATTTCATTGTGAAAAGACGAAACATACCCCTGATCTATTAAATGATATGTAATTAATGAGACATAGTTATTAGGAGAAATAAAAGGGTAATAAGGTAACACTCAAATCGGAATCTACCAGAATCGCCACCATAAATGGTGTTTTATGGGTAAATATGATATTAATATGAAACAACCATTAAAACTGAAATTAGGTGAATTAAATTGGTTATTATTGTAATTAATTCTTTTTTTTATAATCAATTAGAATATTAAAAAAGGAGAAATTTCAACATATAACACTTTTTTATTGGTAATTTAAAAAATAGCAAATAGTTTGAAATATTTTTAAAATAATATGAGATTAGACCAATCTCATATTAAGATTGGTGGATCTCGATCAGAAAAAAATTATTTTTTATGAAATTATAAAACTTTTATTTTATTTTTAAAATATCCATTTTTGAAAAATAATAATAATATAAAATTTAAAGATTAAGAATTTAGAATAACCCAAAATCCACCTAATAAAAAAAAAACAGGAAAATAGCGCCGTCAATGACAGCCGTCCAAATAGACGATCACAATCTAGAAAGCTCCACCTAATGCCACGTCATTAATTTAAATCAAACATGATATTTTTTTTAAAATTAATTTTTTGGTTGATCCGAGATTGGAATAATTTGGTAAATTCTAACCCAATCAAATGCCACCTTGGCGTTATTTGACAACATGGTTTTACAGCTTTTATCCAGCTGTCTGTCCCCACTCGTGGGACCCTCCTTCTCGACTAATCCGAAATTCCTTTATTTGCTGATTTGGCTATGTTTTATTGGGACCATATTTGAGTTTTTGATTGTTCATTTTTACTCCTTTATTTTTCAGTTAAAGAAAATGATCTATATAGTTTTCTTTCTAAATATGTAAAAAACAATGATCTATTTATCAATGTCTTAATTGATTAGAATTTCATTGTCTTGTAAATCTAAAAATATAGTTACAAGGATGAAATAATGGATTGTTTTACTTAGCACTTCCTTACTATTTACTTATAAACTATTTTTTTT
The DNA here is from genome assembly GCA_028015215.1 of Gynostemma pentaphyllum. Taxonomy (NCBI): domain Eukaryota; kingdom Viridiplantae; phylum Streptophyta; class Magnoliopsida; order Cucurbitales; family Cucurbitaceae; genus Gynostemma; species Gynostemma pentaphyllum. The sequence goes on along the minus strand of CM051348.1, from coordinate 39,236,291 downwards.
CCCACAAGTGCAAGTAGATTGAATCAAATTAATTTTTTTTTGTCATGATCATATTAAACTAATCTATCGTTTTTAAGAAACTGATTTTTTATAGAGTAAAATGTAAATAACACTATAGTTTTGATCAAATGCAAACACACTAGTGTTTAAAATAAATATTTATACCTCTGTAGTTTTAAAACTTTGTAAATTATCCTCTCCCCGCTATGTTAATTTTTTTTAGTCATAATTTTGATGTTTGATCTCTGATTTGAATGATTTAAAATGTTATGAAATCTTCGTTTAAAGATCTATGTTATATAGTCACCAAAAATTCTAAATCATCAGCATATAAAAGTGTTTATGACTACAATGCGATCTAATATTTTGATGATGATAACTCTTTTATATACTGATGATTTATAAGTTTTTAATAACTATAATGCAGAGCTGAAAACAAGGATTCCAGAACAACTTAAATCATTCAAATCAGAGTTCAAATGAAAAAGTTATGATCAAAAGAAACTATAAGGGTATAAATATTTATTTTTAAACAACATGGGGTGTGTTTGTATTTTACCAAAACCATAATTTATATTGAAAATCTGATATTAAATTAAACTGATTTTTTTTTTTCAAAATTGTACAAAACTATATCGACCAATGTGAAACACTAAAATCAAATTGGCACAAAAAGAAGAAGAAAAAAAACATTCAAAGAAATATATTAATAATTTAGTTCAAATATAATGCATATAATTACCAATCAACTAATTTAGTTTAGAACAACTAACATTTCATTTAAAAAAAAAAAAAAAAAGTCAAGGGGAGGTCATCTTCTATCTGTCACCAAAAAGAGAGAAAAAAAATAATAAAAGCTTCAAAAAACAGAGCCGACAACGAAACCTTAATACTCAAAAAAACTCAAAGGTAGATGTTCACGAAGCTTTCCCTCTCTTCATTTCTCCGATGGATCCATGTCCCTTTGTCCGTCTCATAATCGAATCTCTTTCTCTCCATCTCCCTCAACCCACCCGACCAGCCGGATCCGGACCCGGAATCCACCCTTCCTCCACTCCCTGTTTCTGCAAAATCACCATCAAGAATTTCCCTTCCCAAACTGCCCTTCTCCCTCTCTCCCCCACCGTTTCCGGCGACTCTCCCCCGGAATCCACCGCCTCTTCCCCTGACTTCCACCTCGACCCCACTTCCCTCCGCCGTCTCACCTCCGGGAAAAGCATTGTCATCTCCCTGTCGGTTTTCACCGGGCGAATGGGTCACACGTGCGGGGTTAATTCGGGCAAATTACTGGGTCGGGTTCGGATACCTGTTTGTTTTGATGGGACAGAGAGTAAAAAAACGAGAGTGTTTCAGAATGGGTGGATGAAGCTCGGGAAGGAAGATGATAAAACGTCGGCACGGTTGCATTTGGCGGTTCGGGCTGAACCGGATCCTCGATTTGTTTTTCAGTTTGGTGGTGAACCGGAATGTAGCCCCGTGGTTTTTCAGATCCAGGAAAATATCCGACAGCCGGTTTTTAGCTGTAAATTTAGTGCGGACCGGAATTCGAGAACCCGGTTAGTTTTTCCGACTCATTTTTTTACCTTATGTTTTGGATAGGGATAAAGTTACCCGTGGGTGACCGTTTTATTAACTTTTCTCATATTTCGAACGTGGAAAAATTAGAAAATGAGAGACTCGAATTTTTAAATATTGACGATTTTTCTTTTATTTCATGAAATTAGGCTGTCAATTTTGGACCTTATGAAACATCATTTAATTTATTTTTGTATATTTTTCAATTACGTTCCCTAATTAAGAATTTCATTAAGGCTTTCTTACCACTAAAAAAATTGGCCGATTAAGATTTTTCCTTTTACGTAAAAAAATAACATTAAATTTTCCAATGATTGACAGAACTAAAAAAATAAAGAATATTTATTTTTGGGTATAAAAACTAAAAAAGACAAGATAGAGCTTGAATGATTAAGGAAATTATAATAACCAACTCTAATAATGATTGTTCTTAAGGGGGAAAAACTTTAATAATTTATCTAGCCTAAAATAATTTTAGGTTGGTCAAATATTTAAAAAAAAAAAAGGAGATATCAAATCTCCCCAACTGTTGAACTCAACCACCTTTGATTCCTCCCATGTGCATTAACCATCCTTTTATACCTCTCTATATTTATTAAGTGAAGTAATCATACTCTCTAAATTAGATTAGGAAATGTTACATGTCAGCATTTGACTGAAATTAAAAAAAAAAAAAAAGGGTAAAACTTTTAATTTTAGGCTCTAAAATTTATCTTAGTTTTTTGTTTTTTGTTTTTTCTTTCTGACTTTTAAAAGTTTTATTTTCATCCTCTAAATGATCCTAACATATTTGATCTATAGTTTTTATCGTTAAAACTTAAGTTAGAATTCTAATTTATATTGTCATGTTAAGAATATATATTTGATTTGAAATTTATCAAAATTTGAGGGATGAAAGTAAATCTCTGAAGAATAAAAAGACTAAATTTGACATCGGGACAAATTTTATGGTACTAAATTTTAATTTAATTTTCTTATTTATGTATTATAATTATTTTCAAATGATTTCTATAATTTTCACTACCTATTTTCTTATAATTGAGTTTTTTAAAAGGTAAAATTGAGTAATTGATATAACTAGATATTGATTAATTTTTAAAAAAAAGTGTAATTTTATATTTTTTTAGTACAAAAAATTATTCATATTTCAAAAAAAAAATATTACTCATGATAAACATAAATATGTTAATATTTGAATTGATTAAATTTTATTCACTTTCATTCATATTGTGCCCCCCTAAACGCTAGTTCTAGATCCATCCCTGTTACAAATAATTTTAAGCATTGACATCTTTATAAATATCAAATGAAATTCAGCTACCTATTGAAATTTCCTCATTTAGATTAAATGAATCATAAGTAAATTCATTATTTAACATAATCATTTATCAAAAAAATTATCGTGATATTTTTCTTTGATGGAAGCATTTCATTTTCAAAGTAGAACTCCATTAGAAATTAAACCAAATAACATTGAATTAAATCATTCATAACAAGAAATAATCAAATTATAGTAGACAAAAAAAAATATATGAAAACGAATTTGTAACATCTCTTTAACCTTTTCTTCTTATTAGGTCTCTACCCTCAGATTTCAGCTTCAACAGCACAAGAGGGAAATGGATGAGAACCTTTTCAGGGGAAAGAGAGAAACCTGGTAGAGAAAGAAAAGGCTGGATGATCATGGTTTACGACCTCTCCGGCTCCCCCGTCGCCACCGCCTCTATGATCACTCCTTTCGTGCCTTCTCCCGGAACAGACCGTGTCTCTCGCTCCAACCCCGGTGCCTGGCTCATCCTACGTCCCCATGGCTTCTCAGTCAGCAGCTGGAAGCCATGGGGCCGTCTCGAGGCTTGGCGCGAGCGCGGACCTATCGACGGCCTTGGATACAAGTTTGAGCTCGTCACCGACACCGGATTAGCCAGTGGCATTCCTATTGCTGAAGCTACAATGAGTGTCAAAAAGGGTGGCCAGTTTTGCATTGAACAGAAGACGGTTAGGGAATTCAATCCCATTTCGAGACCTGGCATTAAAGGTATAATTCAAATATTTCAATATTTTCACACATTATATATTTTTGTGTTTAAAATTTGATTTCAAATTTGGTATTTCTTTTTTCATATTTTTAATCCCTCGACTATTAAAAACTTTGTTTTAGTTTCAAAAAAATTTCGATATCTCTTATTATTTTTTTATCTATTTTTTATTAATGAGTAAATCCGTGATAACATGATTTTATATTTATTTTGTAAAAAAATACTTTCTACTTTAAGATACTCTGTCTTATTGTTTTGAGAAATTTCATTGGGTATAAGATTTGATGTAATATTTATAAATATATCATCACTTAAAACTATTGGTAAATATAATATTTTTTATTATGTTAATCGGTGATTATTAATGTGTGAATAAATGATAAACTTAGTATAAAAATATGTATTTCAATGTTTATCATGACTAGATCAAAATTTGCTATATTTACAAATCTTTTTAAAAGTTGATATATTTTTATAAATATTACTAAAGAATTTGCTAGATTTGCAACTACCCTTATTTTCTTATTTTCCTTTTTACCTGTTTTAACTTTCATTTTGAATACGAGTCACATTATGCTTACATTCAATTACAAAACTAAAAATTTCAAGGTCGAATAGTAAACTAAACCATAACATGGTAGATCGAAATTCGAAACAGAATGTTATAATTCGAAACTTAAAGATTAAAACGTTACAAACTCAAGGTCGGAAATAAGAAAAACAATCAAAGTTTGAGGACTAAAATAGATTTCAAACGTATATTTTCTTTTCTGAATAATAAGATGAAGTTTTTTTATTCATGAAGGGAATTTTGTGATGGCATCAAGTGTAGAAGGAGAAGGAAAAATGAGCAAGCCAATGGTACAAGTAGGAGTTGAGCACGTGACATGCATGGCTGATGCTGCTTTATTCATAGCAGTAGCAGCCGCCATTGATTTAAGCATGGATGCTTGCAGATATTTCACACACAAATTGAGGAAAGAGCTTTGCCATGATGATCAAGATTCCAGCTTTCTCTAAAAGAAAACCATCGAATTCAAAATTCTATTTTCTCGGGAAAATTTTATTCTCTTTTTTTTTTCTCTGCAGTGAGAAACTAATTTTTTGGCCTTGTTATTTGGTTATATGGTTGGATTTGAGCAGAGGAGCCGTATATTTTTGTAATTTTTCTTTAATTGATTCTTTTATTTTTATTATTATAGATTTTTCTTTTTTTCAAATTCATTTATTTGATTTGCTGGATTTCATTTTGATTGTCACTTTTGTAAGATGAATTTACTAATTGAAAGTGTACAGACAGGAAGTGGGAATTTTGTGATTGATCTTTTGTAATTTCTAATTTGTTTGAATTGCATTTGATGGATATTTGTTTTTTTTTTCTCCATCTCTCTCTCTATAGAATATTGTAGTTAATAAATTGGGTAAAGTACTTATTTGGTCCCTGAATTCACTACTATAAATTTGATGTTAGTTGACATCCCATACGCGTCAACAACATGAGAATACGCAACAATTTTTTGGCGTCATCTAATCGGGTGTCATCTTTCATAAACGCGTCAACTTTACATCTTTGTTGACATATATCATAAGTCAAAAATTATGATATTTTGACTAGAATTTGTATCAAGTTAACGAAAGGTTGACTTTGAATACGCGTCAATATACATTGGTAATATTGATATTTATATTCTATCAATATTTATCTGTGTAGTTGACGACGTTTTTACATCAATTGTATTGTACTTGACGGAAAATAATAGTCAAGTTATCAGTCCAATTATACTACCAGTTTTCATAAGTTGACACTTAAAAAGCATTATTATTGAAATGTATATTATTATAGCAAAATGGAAAGTTGTCTTCCACTAAAACCTATAAACATGTAAATATTTTTCAATCTAAAAACAGTTCTATAAACTTTCCACATCCAACCAAATTTCATTTATATATATATAAATTTGACTATCCATAGTCACAAATATTCATCCACAAAAATATTGCAATATATAACTTTGAACACTAGCCATAGTTACAAAACTAGTCCACTATAACCTACAAAATGAGTTCAAAGGACTACCAATCAACCATTCTTAAGAGACATGACTTTCTAAATATGTACTCACGAAACTAAAAAATCACTATATATCTAAAACAACTAATAGCATAGTCCAGAACTCTAAAAATATGCAATCGTCACACTATATGTATTCGCCCAAAATATCAGCTAACTCAATTCTAGAATCATCGATCTCCGATTGAGAAAAGTGTCCTTTCCTCGTTAACTACAAATAAATGAATAACAATATTACTATATAAATAAGAATAAACATTTGTATAAGATTAGAAAATTATGTATTTACCACATCGGTAATTATCACGCTCATTTAAATAACAATATCTCTTAAGAACTTCATTACGTAATATCCACACTCAGTATTGCCCGATTGATGAGGACACTGCCAAAAAAAAAAGACGACATAAAAGAACAAATGAAAAAAAAAAGAAAAAAAAGAAGTTGTTGCATAAGAAATGAAAAAAATGAGAACATTTTTTTGGGATAATTTATGTTATGACGAGTAAAGGTGCATAAAAGAACAAATATTATTGTGAAGTCACCAAACCATAATAAATTCTACGGCAAATGGGGAGAAACTTTGACAGTGAATAAAAACACATATAACTATGGGAAAAAACAAGCTTCACTAGTGGCAAACTAAAACAGTATCATATAATAGATTGAAGGATATTAGACACATTACCGAGATAATCTCCAATTATCCTCACAACTTTAAACTAGCAACCAATACATGAAGCATATTTTTAATATCTATATTCAATAAGAAACAACTACACAAGTGAACTTTACCCTAAGAATGCTACTATAATTTTGAAACAATCAAGAATACCTTGATGACACAACCAGATCATCCTATACAATAATCTTGAAAGGAGATGCATTAAAAAGTATGGATGACACAACTAGATCATCACTTTTAAACAAGTAATTAAAACTGGTAGTTACCTAAGAATACATACCAAAGGGAAATCGATCGAGATAGATCTAAGGTACAAATAATATGTAATTTTATATAGAAGTTATACATCGGTCATCTATTTTTACAACTCATCCCTCATTATCATAAATATATTTTCTCACTCCACTTATATGTAAATGTACTAATTTTATTCAAAACGAGATTAACAGATATCTAAGAATACATACAACTCAAAACAAGATCAACCAACATAGATCTAAAGGACAAACAAACATGTAATGTAACAAAGAAGCTATCTAATTAGTTGTATATTTTTAGGAAAATTAGATAGTTTTACATTGAAGTGCTTATAATGTTGTAGACTAATGGAGTATTTTATTAAACTCTCTAAAAGAGTTCAAGAACATAAAACTCAAATCAAATCTCACCCAACAAAGTACATAAACTCAATTTTTTAAAACTCATTATTTACATATCAAAACACGAGCTATTCAAACACCACAAAATTAATTACCTCTTCCTCGAGCATTTGATTTCTTCAAATGCATCAAGTTTGACGGAGACATCAATTTCCATGCCACTATCACTGAAAAAAAAAGGTCTTTAAATCGTCATGCTCTATTTTCCATGCCATTCATAACAAGTAGACATTTTGTCACATAATTCACAGCTAAACTCAACATAACCATATTCCAAGCCCCTGCTTCTATCATTTCACATCACGCTTTTATAAAGCACAAGTTAGATAATAGTTTTTTCAAGTTAGTTTGATCTATGGCCTGCAGAATCCTAAACTTTCGCAATAATTATGATAATAAAGTTCAGTAATCAAACACTAGATCATACAAAAGTAGATTAAAGTACCTTAAACATGGCATTTAAGAAATTACTAGTCTGATTCTAAAAAGAAAAGAAAAATGAAGAATTTCTAAAAATTGACTCTTTCAAAATGACTTTCATTTCTTAACAAATCACTTCAACTATCGCATGTACATGTACCCTGAAGAAATCGTATCATAAAAATACCTAATCCTTTTCAGCCAATTTGGACCAATCTTTTTTAGAGATAAGTTCCCTCATCTTCTCATAAGACAAATTGATACAGTAATTTAAATCACCCAACCATATTATCCACCTACAAAGAAACGAGACGTAATCGTCCAAAGGTTGGAGACACAATAAGAAGTTCTTGGACCTTAAAATATCATAAAAATATAAAAAGAAAAGAAAAAAGCCCCCTCGTGAGTAAGAAGTTGAACATAATGGCGAAAAAGGCATTGACCTGAGTGAATCACCTTGCCTTGCCTCAGCTCCATTGAAGGCAAACCAGGGTCGCCTCACCTCTTGCCATAGGTAAGCAATGAGCTCCTTGGTGCGTCTCAATAACATCGGGCCAACTTGAAAGTACGAATATCTAACATGCAGAAAAAAGATGGAATAGATCCAGCCAACAATAAAAGTTCGAAGAACATATTAAGTTAAAACTGACATTCCAGATGAGATTGCTATAAAATCAAACAAAGACAATGAAGAATAGAACCAATTTAGACTAGACACGTCTAAGTACCTTCTTTTCTAACCCAAAAAAAACAAAAGAAAAAATTGTATGAAGGCCAATATTATTTGAAGAGAAAAACAAAAAATCAAATTGAGTGAGATCAAGAGATTGATTGGCAAGTTGTATATACTCACTCGTGATCATAGATAGTTTTGGGTATTTTAAGCACATCAGCATTCCTTTTCAGTTCATCTCCATATTTTTCACCTGAAGTCAGGTGAGTGGATATAAAGCAAAATAGGGTCTGATATATAAACAAAAGTAAAGATAATTTTTAAAATTTTCAAAATACCCTTAATTGATTCATCTTTTCTTTCTTTCTTTTCTTTACCACAATGCCTTGAGTTAGTCAATTATTTACCTTAGAAAATAAAAATAAAATAATTTTTATAGACAATTATTTGGACTATTTATGTATAATGGACTATTTACATGTATTGAACGTTCAAACAAGGTTGCATTGTTTTGAGTTTGGCAGAGATTTGAGCAACACATCCATCTACAACTTTGTCATCATAGGGGTATTTACCTATTAGCTGCATGCAAGCACCAAACAATCTATTAAAAAACTAAAAAAGAAGAACGACGGTCGAAACAATGTAAATCAAGTGAAATGAAGAGTATAAAATGGAGTCTAGTATTTTTACTATTTAAAAATAAAATCTCAAAATTAGAAGGGCAAACTCAATGGAAGTAAAATTGTAATTACCTGCTACTACCATAATTAAAAGGAAAGAGTTGTTCATCAAGACAATCACCCATAATGAAGAAGAAATTCACTAAAGGAACAAAGTCTAAAAATAAGGTTTTCCAACTTAATATATTCTATACACCCAAGAATCTAATAGTAAAGATAATCCTCCACAATATATAATTAAAGCTCTTTGATCTCATTTTCAAAGAGGTCAAAGTATTCTTTGTTAAGTTTGTGTTTAGGGAGAAAATTCTATAACCCTACAATATGTATCACATAGAAGTTAGAGATAAATTAGGTACATGAAAAACAGTCCTAATACAGCCCTAAGAACACTCCAACAACAAGAGAAAGAAGCTAGGAAAAACAAATGGATAAATAAAAAAAAATCAGGAAATTTCCATTCATGACACAACAAAAAATAAAAATTCCCAACAATGTATAGTTTGTAAACAAACTGGATAAGAAATCAAACTCACCTAATGAGTTGGTTCACTACGACATCGACATAAACAATTGGCAATGCAAATAAGTGGTTCTTGGCGAATGAATTAATCTATGAAAAAAATCAAATCAAGGATGAAAAGTTTTTGAAAGACGCAAGAAAGAGGAAATGGAAGATAAAAGAATTGAAAGAAAACGGAAATCTCACCATATAACGAAGCTTGACACTAGAAATCTTGAAAATGAAACAATGGAGAAGATGAAAAACTGAAATTTGCGGCTGGAAGAAAAAGGAAAGAAAAGAAAAATAGTTTTTAGGGTTCAATCCCGTAATTCTACTAATTACAAAAATGCCACTGGTCTAATAATAGTTGACACGCAAAACGTATCAATATTCACAATTTTTCGCTATGTAAAAACGATGTTGTTTTGATGTTTTGATGCATGGAAGTTGACACGTAAAAGCCATCATTAATCACTTTTTTCGGGATTTGTTCAAAGTTGACGCTTTTGTTTTTTTCTCTTATTTGTTAGTTTTCTTTGTTGACTTTTAATTCTTATAAGTTAACACTTCATAGCAAAAATATCAACTTGTAGCCCCCTAATTTTGTCCGGTATCATTTAAAAATTAGAATTTTCCTTTTATTAAAAAAATAATAATAAAAATAGAATTAAAATTGCCAATTTATTTTAACACATCTTTTTTAATTATGCTAATCCAAAGTTTTTTCTAATAAAAGTGTGTGTTTTTAAAAGATTAGATCATAATGGAAAAGTGGAGAAGATGGGGAAAATGAGGTGGAAAGTTAAGGAAAATAATTTTTTTTTAAAAAGAGGATAGTTTTGAAAAATTAGATGAAAAGTGAGCAATGAAAGAATTGGAAAAGAGTGTAAAATTAGTCTTGCTAAAATAGGAAAAATTATGGATAAAATTTTGGTTAAGCTAAAAGAAATGGAAGAGTGTAAAATTAGTTTTGCTAAAATAGGGAAATTTATGGATAAAAGTTTGGTTAAGCTAAAAGAAGATTTAAAAATTAAAATGAAAATGGATATTAAATTTTAATTTTATTTTGGGCAAAAAAAGGGGGAGATGATATTTTGAATTCATAGACAAAAGAGGTAGGAAAAAAAGAGGGGGAAGAGGATAGGAAAATATTTTCAAAAAAATGGCTAAAAATGGAAAAATACAAAAAAATACAAAAATAATAAAAATTAAAATTAAAAGAAAACCTAAACCCTAACTTACCTCTATAAATTCATCTCATTCTCATATTTTCAAGAAGAGAGGAGAGAGACCCCCAATTTTATTTTTGAAACAAAAAACCATTCACCCAATCTCCCACTTTGAATTCCTCCATCTTTTTCCAACCACCATTCACTTCACCTCTCTTGTCTCCCTCTTTCCATACCTTTGGAAAAATAAAACCATCTCCCAACTCTCCTTCACTTACCATTCATAACTCAACCACATTTCACAAAAGAACCTTAAGTTTTCACAAGCTTCCATCTCCTTCACCATTCTCATATCACCCAATTTTATTCATAAATCCATAAAATCATTTCCCACACCACCATCTCCCACTTTCACACACAAAGGGGACTCAAGAGGTAGTGGAAATATTCGCGGTAATCCTCTTTTTTTTTATATAAGCATGCTAATTTCTTTAGTTACATAATTAGTGTTGAAGTTTTCTTTCTTCAAACAAAATAAGTTTGATTTTTCAAAAACTGTTTTTTTTAGGTGGAGTCTTTTATGTTCTAAGATAAATCTTGAGTTATATTTAATGTTTTTATTTATTTTATATTTTTTTCTTGAAACTAGACTTGAATATGAATCTATAGGAAAAAGAATCAACTAATTCCGATTTATGGTTTGAAAGTTATGATTTTTTAAAGTTTGTTGTTCAAATGAATTTATAGGCTACGGGATTTTCTGAGCATGTTCTATTTTGTGAATATTCTGTGCTTGTTTTTTTAGTTTAATATTTTATGACTATTTTTCCTTGAAAGTAGACTCATAAATAAAACTTTAGAAACAAGAATCACTCCGTTTCGTTAAGTATAAAAAAAGATATGATTTTTCAAAGTTAGTATAAAATTCTGCACAATTGTTTTTGTTGTAAAACGAGAATGAGATACTTTTTCATGAAAATTTGTTTTGTTTTTTTTAATTAAAGATATGAACATTTTGGGGGTGATAGTTTTATTCGATTGTCATATTTTGTATGCCATATTTATATTTATGATTTATTTCCTTATCTTACACTAATTAACATTTATTATTTGTTAAGTTTATTGTTTTGTTTTTACTTAATGTTAAAAACTATTTTTTTTAAATAATTTTTTTTCTTTTTTTTCTTCAAAAACTCATACCAAAAAATTTCTATTATTAAAATTTGGGAGTACAAGAATACTTTGATCCCAAAGTTTATGAATTAAGAAATTTTATGGTATGATTGTAAAACCAATTTGAAATAATTTTTTTTTCAAAACCTTTTTCATCCTAAAAAGTTTCCTATGAATTGAAATTTGGGAGTACAAGAATACTTTGATCCCAAATTTCATGAATTAAGAAATTTTATGGTATGATTTTAAAACCAATTTGAAATAATTTTTTTCAAAACCTTTTTCATCCTAAAAAGTTTCCAATGATTTGAAATTTGGGAGTACAAGAATACTTTGATCCTAAATTTCATGAATTAAGAAATTTCATGGTATGATTTAAAAATCAATTTGAAATAACTTCTTTCAAAACTTTTTTCATCCTACAAAAGTTTCCTATGAATTGAAATTTGGGAGTACAAGAATACTTTGATCCCAAATTTCATGAATTAAGAAATTTAATGGTATGATTTTAAAACTAAGTTCAAATAACCTTTCTAAAACTTTTCATTCCAAAAAAACTTCTTAGGAATTGAAATTAGGGAGTACAAGGATACTTTGATCCTAAATTTCATGAATTTAGAAGTTTTATGGCATGATTTTAAAACCAATTTAAATGATTTCTTCAAAGTTTTTCATCCCAAAAAACTTCCCACAATTTAAAATTTGGGAGTACAAGGATACTTTGATCCCAAATTCCATGAATCAAGAAGTTTTATGGCATGACATATAAATCAAATTAAAGGACTTTTCTTCAAAAATTTCATTCCAAAGAACTCTCTATAATTTGAAATTTGGGAGTACAAGAATACTTTGATCTCAAATTTCATAAAATGGAAAGTTTTATGGTTTGATAATTTTATCACTGATTTTCAAAAAAAAGTTTTCTAATGGCGTAATGCCACTCATAGTAATTTAATGATATCATTATAATGATTAATGATATGATCAAATTAACATGGGACATTTCAAAATAATCTAAAAAAAAAGAATTTGTTTTTCTAATGGCTTAATGCCACTCACAATTATTAACAATATCATTAAAATAATTAGTGATATTGACTAATAAATGTGGGACATTCCAAAATAATAATAAAAAAACATTTTGTTTTAGTAAAGGGCATTTAATGACATATTTAAGATAAACCAAAACAGTAATCGTTTTTAAAACGAATGTTTTAGGGTGCTAATACCTTCCCTAAACATGAATAAACTCCCGAACCCATTTTTTTTTAAAATCGCAGACCATTTTTATTTTCATCTTTCTCGGGAGACCAATCACACCCTTTTAAAACCAATGATTGGTGGCGACTCCTGTTTCTTTCTTGTTCTTTTCTTTTACCCTTTTGTCAGGTTAGAAAAGGACATGTGCGTTTTTTTAGAGAGGGTCGGCCGCTCCACGTCGTTCGAGGGGGTAGCGACACAACTTACATGAAAATGATGGTGTCAACTAAGGCCAAATTTGTAGTAGTGATTTTAGAGGTCGTGTCTATTGGTCCTTACGTTTTCAATTTGTGTCTAAGTAGTCCCCTGAGTTTTGGATATTGTGTCTATTTGGTCTTAAATATTGTGTTTATTTGGTCTCTGAGTTTTCAAGTTTTGTCTAAATGGTCTCTGAATTATTATAAACAAGTTTAATTCTTCCTTAATTTGTTAACTCATTAACATAATATCGACTTAACGGTGACATAAAATGTTTAATTGATCAAAATACTGACATGAGATTAATAATTATGTCAAATTTTATGCCTAGATTGATGAAAGATTTAATCATATCTTCGTATTTTGACCAATTAAATATGTTATGTCAACGTTAAGTCAATAATCTGGTAAGAAGTTAACGAATACGTTAAATTAAAGACTAATTAAACTTATTTCTAATAGTTCTTGAAAATCTAGGGACTAAATAGACACAATATCCAAAACTCAGGGACCACTTAGACACAAATTGAAAACGTAGAGACCAAATAGACACAACATCCAAAACTCAGGGACCACTTAAACACAAATTGAAAACACAAGGATCAAATAGACACGACCTCCAAAACTCAAGGACCAAAGTGGTACTTTACCCTAATAAATTTATGAATCTTGATGATACTTTTAAATGTTGAATCGAAGATATGATATTTTTAGAGTTTTAGATTGATAGAATGACACTTATAGTAATTAAATTGTAAAAATGATAAAATCATCATATTAAAAAAAAAAAAATGCACTAGTTACCAGATTTTGATGAAATATTTACAAATATATCATCACTTAAAACTGTTTGTAAATATAAATTTTTTTACTATGTTAATCAATGATTAATGTGTATTAGTCATAAATTTAGTGTAAAAATATGTAATTCAATGTTTATCATTGAATCTCATATCAAAATGTGTTTTATTTACAAATATTTTTTTAGAATTGCTATTTTAATAAATATTATTATTAAAAAAATTGATTTACAAATGCCTCATAAAAAAATCTGATTGACAAATGAATGAAAATATGTGAAAATTTTGAAATTATAAGATTAAGGATATTTGGGAAGAAAACATAAAAAGGTGGGTGAATGAGGAATCTAAAATTTCTCTCCTTGGTTTATACATACTTATATTACAATAAGATTTTGATAAAATAGGGGGCATTTGCAAATCTAGCAATTTTTTAGTAATATTTGTAAAAATAAAAACTCAAAAAAATATTTGTAAATATATCAAATTTTGATCGGGTTTATCAGTGATAAACATTGAATTACATATTTTTACACTAAGTTTATCACTAATAAACACATCAATCACTGTTAATCACTGATAAAATGATTAAAATTGCTATATTTATAAATATTTTTTTGAGTTGATATTTTTACAAATATTGCATAAAAATCTATCACCCAATGAAATTTTCCATAAAATAGCATCCATATATTAAGATAAGATAAGATAAAATGACTAATTAGAAAAATTTACCCAACAAATCCAATTTAAAAAAAAAAAAATCTAATTCTTTTTAAAAAAAAGTATATTTATCATGAAATTCATATATTGTTCGGTCCAATTAAAGCATTTTGTTGAAGATCCAAAGGACAAAATATATTGATTGTCCTATACTCTAGTTATTTTTATGGTTTGTTACTTGGTGGTTGTGTGTCGATATCTCAAAAGAAAAAAAAAACAGTGAAGTACCCAAACTAAAATGAAAAAATTAAAGGGGAAAAATTAAAATTTAACCCTTGAATTTTTGGGTATTATCATCTTAAATGTATTTAATGTTATCAATTATTACACCACTCATTAAAAAAAAAAAAAATAGCCAAACAACCATCTTTAGCCAAGAACACCAAACAGTCAAGGGGGAACATCATCAATCCAAGCCATCAAAATCACAAGACTCACGAGCTTTCTTTGTCAAGACATGAGCCACACCATTATCATCTCTCGAAGAGAAGAGAAAACCAGTGAAATGAGAGTCCTGAACCATCTCCGAAATATTAGAGATAATGAGAGATAACTCAGAATCAATCTCCGCAACACCATTGAACATATTTATAATTGAGAAGGAATCTGACTCAACCCACAGATGATCAACTCCCACATCTTTCGCAAAAATGAGGCCTTCTCGAATGACAAGAGTTTCAGCAATGTCAGACCCACAAACATTTTTAAGGACTTTGTTAAAAGCATCTGTATTCAATTTGAAACTGGAAGGGGAGGCCTTTTCCAACCTGAAGCCAATCTAGGAACAATGGAGTTCTTATCAATTATAACCTTAAATTAATAAATGTGGCTGTAAGTTTACTTTCTATTAACTATTCGTTAAAACAATTCATTGAAGAAAGAGGTATGATTGAACTTTGTGATGTGATTTATTTTTTCCATGTCCATAATAATTTTGATTGTCTTCAAAAAAAAAAAAAAAAAAAAAAGAGTGAGATTTGATTTTGTATCTCATTTAGTTCTTTTTATTCATTAGATAATTGTTTTTATTATTTATGTTCTAGTTTTTCTTAGATTTTATAAAACTAATGAAATTTAGTTTGAAAAATTATTAATAAAACAAATGTAATAAAGAAACATTAAATTTATAACTACTTATATAGTTGATTGAAGGTTAGAGTTGTTAAAAAGTTTTAAAGTTTAAATTGATAATACAAAAAATTTCAGAGTAAAAAATGATTTTTTTTTTCAATATTTGAATGTATAGAAACAAAATTGATATGATGATAAAATAGGAACCCATGTGATCTAATTTTCGTACCGACATTGACATGACAATGGACCCAAAGTAGGTGTGCTTTCAAAATCAAATAATTACATAATATTTGATTGTGATTCATATTTTGTTGAGCAGGGACGCATCCTTACAGTTCACTGGATTCCCATATACTTTTATGATGGTTTAGGGTTTAGGGTTTAGGGTTTAGGGTTTAAGGTTTAAATAAAATTGAAGAATGTCTACGAAGTGTAGATTCAGTCTTCAATCAATCTCATTTAAAATTCTTTATCCCTTTCAGGAACTAACTGATATTGATTTATACAATAAACCTTCCTATGGGAATGAACACCTGCAGCAGTGTTACAGAGGTCATGTATAAATCTCACGTTTCGAGCCCATTAGTGGAGACCATAGGATATATTGACATGTGTCCTTCTCCCACTTAATATTTTAAGTTAGGGTTTTATAACTTAGACTAATTCAGGCTAATTCATTAATCCAAGTTTTAATAAACCTAAGCAACTCTAACTCTTAAATTGGTTAGATTAATTTTATAAATGTGATTGTTCAAGTTTTCCTAATTAAAACTAATCACATTATGAGCCGTCTTAATAATTTCGATTTATTAATTTGAACTTTTCTCCCAGGATCGCTCCCGGTTAGAGGCGCTCAGTGTTAGGAACTTTATGAAACCTCATCGCTGGCGACTTTCTTGCGCAGATCCATTCAATTCAATTAATCTCAATTATTAATTTTTAATTAACCCTTAATTAAAAGTTTCTATTTGTTTATCTTATATGGATTTTGGCCCAATTGTTTAAACAATAATTCCATATTACAAATAATTCATTTAGTTTCTATTCAACTTTTAAACTAGATTTAACTTTTGAATTTTAACTAAATAAGCATGCTTTTAATTCTAAAACAATTAGAATATAATTTTCAATAATAACATTTATAAAATAAAATTATAGCATGCTTCACATACATTAGCATATAATAACACATATTATATATCATGATGCATGTATGTACAATTAATTAAAATCATACAACCTATGGTGGGATTTTCTACATGACATACTCTTATGCATAAATATTATTTAAAAACAATTATATCATACATATAAAAATTTAAATAATAAATAGCTAAATTGGCCTAGATTCTTGCACTATTTCTAAAACGAAAATTAAATTACAACTTAATTTAAATCTTTCATTGTAGAATTTTGAGGCTTCAACTTTCTCTCTCCTCCATGGTGTAAGCGGCTGGGATGGGTATTTATGGGGTAAATATTATCTCCTTAATATTTCCATAAATACTTGTTTTAAAATAAATATCTTTTAATTAAATGGAAAAAATAAAGAAAAATATTTTCCATGTAATCTTATATCAATTTCTAAATTCATAATTTAAGATAGGAATATAATCTTTAAAAAGATTTTATCCTTATCTTAAATATTTAAATTTTTAAATTGAGATAACAAGATAATTATGATAAAATATCTTACCATATCTTGAAAAAATCTCCTCCTAGGCGTGGACCACATGGATTGTTGGAGATGAATTTTCTTCTCTTCCTCCCTGGTGTAGCCGATTTTGCTCCTCTTTGGTATGGGAAAATTACAAATTTTTTCCTATACCCTTAAAATTAGGGTTTACAAATTTTCTACTAAAATTTAAAAACCTAAGTGCCTCAAGAATACCTAAACAGTCAATTAGCAAACCTCCACAATTTATATAGCACAATTTATATAAACATACATAAAACGATTTTTATGCAACCCACCAAAATTTTCGAAAACTCACAATTTTGCATGATAATTAAAATTAGCTCTGATACCAATTGAAGGGATGATTTACTAAAGTAGCGGAATTTGATTTAGTAAACTAATTAACATTTAATTATTGATCTATTAATATCATGCAATTTGTGAAAAAACATGTAGATTCATGCTTTAAATTTCGAAAATTAAAATCAAAACTTACATTGAGTAATAAATGGAGAATCGGTTGGAGGTTTCTTTACAGCATCAAATCCTCAGCAACACCGGATCTTCTACGCTATATCCCGATCGATCAAACGAAATCCGATTGTGGGATCGAACTTTAGAAGAAATTGGGAAGAAGAAAAATATTTTCTTCCCAATTTTGAATAGGGAAAATCGGCCAAGGGGGGAGAAGGGAAGAAGAGAGAATTCTGAATTTCTAAGGAATTGAATTGTGTGATTTATGAATGACCCAACCCACCTATTTATAGAAAAATAGGAATCCTAATCACATTAGGATTAATCTATAGAGATAAATACAAAAAGAATAAAGATTATCTCTTTTCTTTATCTTGCAATTTCGAAAATGTCATAGATAAATAGGAGATTATTTTATTTTCTTTATTTTTATTTATCTTGGGTAAATAAATCTATGTAATTATTTTAGGATATAATTCAAGCAATTATCTCTTCAAAATAGTCATGTATAGCCGATTTTAGCATTAATAATTAATAAATAATTCTAATTTATTTAATTAATTATTTTGGGCTAATTTCAATTGGGTTCATTAATCCAATTGGGCTAGAAATTCTCTCTTAAATTAATAAGTCCAACTTAATTAATTTATTTATTAATTACCATTTAAATAAAATATTTTATTTAAACAATTAATATTTTCTCCCGACTAAATATTATCAAATTTATATTTAATTATTAATTTCCATTTAAATAATTTTCATTATTTAAATAATTAATAATAAATATTATAATTATTAATTTCCATTAAATAAACTCATTATTTAATTAATAATTTTATTGACAATATTTTATTATTAATTAATTAATTTTAATTATTAATTTCCGTTCAAATAAAATTAATTATTTAAACAATTAATAATTGTTAATTAATTTCAAATTATTAATTACCATTTAAATATACTCAATATTTAAATAATTAATAGTATCTAATTAATAATATTTCATTATTAATTTCCTGTTTAAATAAACTCATTATTTAAACAATTAATAATGTTTATATTAATTACCGGTTTAAATATACTCAATATTTAAACAATTAATATTGCCTATTTTAAGTAATTCACTTTACTTAAAATTTCCATTTCTTCTACTTGATTTCACGACTACGATATTTGGGCTAGCATAGGGACCTGATGGACCTATAGATCATGGGCTTAATAATTAGTCAATTAAGTGATTAACCCATAATCAGCTAATTACTTATTATCTAACTATGAATAATTCCACTATAGATTCATAGCTGAACTCCCCTCACTATAGATGAGTTATGTCCATTTAGTTTATCTTTATTTATATCTCGTGATATAATCCTTCACGTGGAACCCTCATAATTACAGGCGGATAAATTTACCGTTTTGCCCCTGTAATTACTGATTTATCCTTGTGTTCCCGCTGATTCTCCAATGAACTTTATCTTTAGTCGAACTAGAGATAAGGTACTTCTGTGATCAATAGAAGTCGTGGCGCCACTCGTTCATGTCTCGAATCAGTACATCAAGGGAGTTTCCTAAAGTTTCTAAAATGTTTAGGTATCGCACTGATATCGTTAATTTATAGGAAAGTTATGAATTCCATCTCGTGAAAATGAGTTCCCAGCTACTTATCTAGTCATGTTCCCAAAACAGGAGTGTATTGAGCGTTCTTACAGATCGCTCTCAACTATGTGAATCAAAGAACATAACTTCACAAATAGGAGTCCGCATTTCACTTAGGATTGAGATCTATCACCTGGTTGATAAACTTAGTTTGATATTCGATCATTTCTCGTAAACGGTACTAATGAGAAATTTGATCGAACATCGTGGTCCTGTCTTATACAATCAACATTGCATATGATACTTCCATTTCATGTCTCCCACATGAATGATCAGGATTAGATCATTTGTCTATAAACAAAATGCGAAGCTATCAACAATGTTACCAGGATAAGGTTCCCAAACGTTATCCATTTATCTAGACACTTTTAAGTTACTCATCTCGACTTTAATCCTCTCGTATGACTCACATACTAAGTCGTGATTTCATAAGAGTAACTTAGGGTTTACTATTTGAATGTTTGATATTTATATATTTCTATATATTCCTAATATCATTAATTGAATCAATCTAGATAATATAAAGAACTTATGTTTATTTATTTAATTTATTCTTAATAAATTATTATTATTAAATAATTACAAGTTCTAGGACACCATTCCTAACACAAGGGTATAGGTATTTTCTTACTTTAGTAGATGATTGTACCTGATTTACCTGGATTTATTTGATGAAAGAAAAGTCTGCTGCTGTGTCTATTGTGCCACGATTTTTTCAGCTTATAGAAACTCAGTTTGGCAAATGTATTAAGACTTTTCGTTCTGACAATGCCCCTGAACTCAGTTTTATAGAATTTTTTAAGTCTAAGGGTGTATTACATCAATTCAGTTGTGTGGAGACCCCTCAACAAAATTTTGTAGCCGAGAGAAAACATCAGCATCTCCTAAATGTTGCTAGATCACCCTATTTTCAGTCCAAGGTCCCAATTTCCTTCTGGGGTGAATGCATTTTGACTGCAACCTTTCTCATTAATAGAACTCCTACCCCACTTTTATCAAATAAAACTCCTTTTGAATCACTCTATGCATATCCTGTTGATTATACATCCTTTAGGATTTTTGGTTGTCTTGCCTTTGCTTCAACTCTAGCTGCTAATCGAAAGAAGTTTGAACCACGAGCTCGAAAATCCATTTTCATTAGCTGCTCTCCTGGCATTAAGGGTTACAAATTATATGACCTTACTTCCAAACAATTCTTTTTCTCAAGAGATGTTCTTTTTTATGAGAATATTTTTCCCTTTCATCATTTTACTAAGGATGATAATCCAATTGATTTATTTTCTGACTTGGTCTTACCTATTCCATTGTCTAGTCATTTAGATATTGCCCATAATTCATCTATGGAGCCTGTTACCCCTCATGTTACCGATCCTTTGGAGCCTATTCCATCTCCTACTCCTCTTGTTTCACCTGATTCTCCCACTACAAATTCTCCACCCCCTTTGATACCTACTCCTATTAACAGAAAATCAACAAGGACCTTGAAACAACCTTCTTACCTTCAAGACTATCACTGCCATTTGCTTTCACAGGATAATTTTGTTGAGTCCATTTCCAAATATCCTCTCCAAAATTACCTATCATATGATAAGTTTTCTGCCACACATAAACATTACTTACTCAATGTTTCCTTGACTTTTGAACCAACTTATTACCATCAAGCAGTTAAATATAGTCATTGGTGTAAGGTTATGGAGGATGAATTAGCAGCAATGGAACGTACAAATATATGGTCTGTAGTTCCTCTCCCTCCTAAACATCATGCTATTGGCACAAAATGGGTGTACAAAGTCAAATATAAATCTGATGGTAGTGTTGATAAATACAAAGCCCGTTTGGTAGCTAAAGGCTATAATCAACAAGAGGGTTTGGACTTTTTCGAAACATTTTCCCCTGTGGCTAAATTGGTCACTGTTAAAGTACTTCTAGCTTTGGCTTCTAGCTTTGGCTTCACATTATAAATGGCCTCTTGCTCAATTAGACATTAACAATGCATTTTTGAATGGTGACTTATTTGAGGAGGTATATATGCAAATGCCATTAGGGTATAAACCTCTTGTTCAGATTAAGGGGGAGACTTTAGTTTGCAAACTTAACAAGTCTATATACGGTTTAAAACAGGCTTCTCGCCAATGGTTTACAAAATTCTCCCAGTCATTATCTCTTATGGATTTTCTCGCCTAAAGATGACAGTTCCTTGTTCATTATGTGTCATGGTGAGACTTTTATTGCATTACTTGTGTATGTTGATGATATTATCATCACTGGGCCTTCTTCAATCGCCATTCGCCTTGAAATCTTACTTACATTCTCAGTTTTTGTTGAAAGATTTGGGGCATTTAAAATTTTTTCTGGGATTAGAAATTTCAAGATCACAAAGTGGTTTATCCTTATCCCAACGCAAATATTGTCTTCAATCGTTAGAAGACACTTGATTTCTTGCATCCAAACCTAATCAACTTCCTATGGACCCCAAATTACGTTTATCTACTGATGATGGAGACCCTTTATCTACTGATGCTGCTACTACATATCGCAGGTTAATTGGGAGACTTTTATATCTGACCGTTACTCGTCCGGACATCACTTATGACGTTCACAAGCTTAGTCAATTTGTTGCTTAGCCATCTACAGTACACTTAGCTGCTGTTCACTATCTTCTTAGATACTTAAAACATGCTCAAGGTCAGGGTTTATTTTTTCCAAGTTCTTCCTCTTCTCCTTTGCAAATTCGAGCTTTTGTTGATGCTGATTGGGCTTCCTGTACCGACACTCGTCGCTCAATTACTGGATTTTATGTATTTCTTGGGGATGCCATGATTTCATGGAAGTCTAAAAAGCAATCTACCGTTTCGCGTTCTTCCGCTGAGGCTGAGTATAGAGCTCTTGCAATGGTTTCTAGTGAAGTCACTTGGCTACAACATTTATTCACTGATTTGCAGGTTTCTTTCCTCAGTCCATCTTTGGTATTTTGTGACAACTTGGTTGCGATTTATCTGGCTACTAATCCGGTCTTTCACGAGCGAACAAAGCACATTGAATTAGATTGTCATTTTGTTCGGGACAAGATTAATTCTGGGGCTCTTAAACTCTTGCCAATACGAACTCATCTCCAACTAGCAGACCTTTTCACAAAGGCTTTGCCCAGCAGCCTCTTATTTCCATTACTTGCCAAGATGGGTGTACAAAACTTGCACACTCCATCTTGAGGGGGAGTAATAGGATAGTTTAGTAAATTGTATATTTAATATTAGTTGGGTTGTTAGAAGTGGTTAGTCAGTTAAATAATTGACAGCTCATTCTTGTATAAAGCTAGACTTCCTCTTTGAATGATATTTTGCAACTCTGATTTCTTACAACTCAATAAGCACCATGTTAATTGGATTCTCTTCATTCTTCTGCCTTCGCTGTCATTCTTCACTATTGGCTTTGTTTATGGTGGGTCAAGTTCTCTGGCTATCTTACGACGGATCTGGAATCAATAAAGAATTCTTCGACAAAAGCAGAGATAATCACGACAATTTTGATGAACATGGACTGAGAGAAGAGAATGGAAATATAATTTAATGTAAAATGGATTCTCCATGAAATTTTTATTTTAAATATTAATATTATCATCATTTTAATATATATATATATATATATATATATATATATATATTCTATCAAACCTAATTAAAAAAATAATAAAAATAGAATTGTGATTCTTTGATTCGACAATTTAGAGAACATGTCATAGAATCTCGAAGAGAAGGATAGAAATCTCGAGAGGGAGGAGAAATGTGTTCCGACTTAAAATGTTTAAAGGTATGAATTTCATTTTTAAACTTATTCAATTTATATTTATAGACTATCAATTTAGTTTTTTTTTTCCATTCCCATACTTTCTATTATCTAATTTATGTATATATTAAAAAAATAAATTATTGATTTTTACCCCAATTTAAAAAAATTAGGGTATATAAAAATACATTTTTGTCCCAATTTCTTTCAGCATCCCCTTCTCCTCCTCCATGCTACTTTACACATTCTTAATAATACTCTAAAAGTAACAAATATGTCCCGATATCGAGGATAAGATAATTTGAGTTGGATCATCAATTTTAAAATCTAACCTAAGATCCAACCTAAAAAAATTCAGAGTTTAAAAAAAAAACCCTAATAGATCCGAAAACCCAATCCAACCTAATAATTTTCTATTTTGAGATATTACATCAAATTGGGAGAGAGGAGACTCGATCCTTCGAGCTGATGGGAAATGAGTGATGCCTAATGAGTAGAACTATGTTCTTGTTGGCTTAAACCAACCCAATCAAATGGGTTGAGTGATGCCTAATGAGTAGAACTATGTTCTTGTTGGCTTAAACCAACCCAATCAAATGGGTTGAGTTGGCCAAGTTGATTATGTTGATTGGCTTGTTTGAACACCTCAAATTTGAATCCATTCTCTCAAAATGGTGGTGTGGGGTCCTGCTCCTAACCTTTATTTTTCAGTGATAAAGTTAAGATAAAAATATGTAATTCAATATTTAACACTGATTCACTCGATCAAAATTTACTATATTTATAAATATTTTTTAGAACTGTTATTTTTATCAATATTACAAAAAATTTGTTAGATTTGTAAATACCCCTTTAAAATGAGCTTTTTAGTCTTTTCATAGGGTAGTGACATCATCAAATGGTATAGAATAGGATGTGGAGGTCGAAAGTGTTTAACCCCTTATTTTGAGGATTAATTTTGTAAATTGCCCATAAAAAAGAGAGGGTGAATGAGGAATCTAAAAACTCTCTCCCTGACGAGAAGATAAAATGACATGCATATATGTGGGTGGTTCAAATTGAACCAATTCTCTATTTTGCCTCATCTAAAGGGTGGAGTGGGGCCTAAGGTTTTAACCCTTATTTTTCACGTGTTTGGTTGTGTCAGAGGTGGTAATAATTGCTTGTTTGCTCATAAAAATCCACCCTTTCACAAGATGAAGCTCCTCCCACATGGCCATGGCTTCCCGGAATTCCTTCCTATTCGGTTTTTTCCTAGGTTTATTCATACGTGGATTGTCATGGAGATTTTTACTTTGGTTATTTTTTTGATCTATATTAAGTACTTTATTATTAAAAATAATCTATTTTTCAATTAAAAAAACATATTAGATCATGCATTTTTCACATTTTTCCCAACCCCCCCTCCATTTAATAAATGGGATGGGGTCCCCACCTCATTTACACCCTGCCCCGCCCCACCCCGTTTACACCCCTAATTATACATATTGTATTATACGTATAGTACATATATACAAATAAAAAAATGTATAAATGGACAAAACAAATATATATTATATAGTCTATATAATGTCACTAACATGATGAGTATGTTATCACTACAAAAGGAAGAGGCAAGCTCTTTCTTGCGTCAGTAAAGGGCTTCACAGACGTGAACATTGCGTCGATAAGTTCGTCGATGATGCCCACAAGTTTTTAATTCGCCGCTGGGGAATTCACACGAAAGGGTCAAATATAGGAGTGGTCACGGGGCGGGGCGGGGCGGGGACCGTCCCCACTCCCCGTTAAATTCTCCGTTCAAATAGGTCAGGGATGGTGATGGGGACTCCCCACCTGGAAATCATGGGGAACAAATATTTGGAGTGAATTGATTCATGCTTTGATTCTATATGGGCTTAGACTTGACTTTATCCCTTTTTTTCGTGGTCCAATATTTGTTGTTGAAAGTCTTTCATTTACATCAAGGCAGGAAAGTTTGACATTTTTTAAAGTCTTAGTTTACATCAAGACAGATTTTTATGTAATATTTGTAAAAATATCAACTCAAAAAAGTATTTGTAAATTTAGCAATCTTTATCATGTTTATCAGTGATTTATGTGTTTATCAGTGATAAATTAGTGTAAATATATGTAATTCAATGTTTATCACTGATAAACCCGATCAAAATTTGCTATATTTGCAAATAGTTTTTTGAGCTTTTATTTTTACAAATATTACTAAAAAATTTACTAGATTTACAAATGTCCAAGAATGTCAGATATTTTCATTCCCTAGTTTCTCAAGCAATTGAATGAGGTAATTTTCTCTTTCAAGAAATTGGGGCTTTAGTTGATTCATTTTCTAATTTTTTTTTTTTCAATTCATTAATATTTTGGCTGAGTTGATTAATGCTATTGAGAAAACTATTTGTTGATTCTGATCAAGATAGGAAAGTTTTGCTTTTTTCTTTCAGAAATTAATGAAGCTCTGCTCATTTCACTGTTTTCTTGACATTTCTATACATTTTTTTTATCATCAAATGGCAAAAAAGCGTATAGAATATATAGGACGTGGAGGTCTAAAGTCTTTAACCACTTAATCTAATTTTGTAAATTTCCCATTAAAAAAAAAAAGGTGAATGGGGAATCTAAAAATGCTCTCCTTGACGAAAAGATAATATGACTTGGGGCCTAGGGTTGGTTATATGTGTGGTTCAAATTGAACCAATTCTCTATTTTGCCTCATCTAAAGGGTGGAGTGGGGCCCTAGGGTTTTAAACCCTTGTTTTTCACGTGTTTGGTAATAATTGTTGGTTTTATAAGAAGAGCTCTTACGAAAATAGTAAAAATAGGTCTAATATTTATAAAAATAACAGTAAAAAAACATATTTGCAAAAATAGCAGAAAAATTAAATTCGCTCCTAAAATATTACAAAATTGCCACTAGTAATCAGTGATATCTTCACAATAATCACTGATTTACTGATATTTTATGCAGGAATCACTGATTACCTGATCACATGAATGAGGATTTTTAAAAATCTGTTATATTTACAAATAATTTTTAAAAATGATATATTTATAAATATTGGTATAAATTCTGCCACTCAATAAAATTTCCATTTATAAAAATCCCGTCTTTCACAGCATGAAGATCCTCACATTCCCAAGGCCATGGCTTCCCATAATTCTTCCCTCTTCGTTCTTTTCCTCCTTTCCCTCGTTTCCCTCACTGTCTCTGAAACAACAATCAAAATGTTTCCTAGGAAACATCTCGTCCGACCAGACAGTCATCCAGAGTGTGAGAGCTGGAAATTCGCCGTCGAAGTTAACGCCGCCGGATCTTGGTATAACGTCCCCCATTCTTGCGTTGGGTTCGTTGAAGACTATTTTAACAGCGGTCGTTATCTTGAGGATTCAATTGCCGTCTCTAAATACGCCTTGGGTTTCAGTGACACGGTTAAATTGACTGGGAATGGGAAAGATGCATGGGTTTTTGATATTGATGAGACTTTGCTTTCTAATTTGCCTTACTATAAACTTCATGGATTCGGGTGAGTTTCGAAAATGGTATTTTAAGAATTGGTATTTTTTAGACGGCCGAGATAGGCATAAAGCTTAGTATGAGAAATGTTATTTTAAAAATGTTTTCACGACTTTTGTTATTTTTTGAATTACTTATAAAAAATGTTATTATTTGAAATTTTCCATTCAACAAGTCAAAAGAACAAAGAGGGGTTTTTTTTTTTTTTT
Source organism: Gynostemma pentaphyllum (assembly GCA_028015215.1). Taxonomy (NCBI): domain Eukaryota; kingdom Viridiplantae; phylum Streptophyta; class Magnoliopsida; order Cucurbitales; family Cucurbitaceae; genus Gynostemma; species Gynostemma pentaphyllum. Next base: position 39,209,264 of record CM051348.1, on the reverse strand, counting down.
TTTTTTTTTGCTCTCTTATCTTTTGAAACCTTTTGAAGTACAAGTTGTATTGAAATTAAGATTTATTTTGTTTTTTTTTAATATATATATTTTATTTATTTGAAGCACATATTATTGCGGGTTTTTCTTTGTTTAATATGTTTACATAATGATAAGCAGGGCCGTAGTTGGCACTCTTCATCCGTTGCAACGGAACAGGGACCCAAATCAAGGATAATACTATTAAATATAAAACAAATGAAAATCTATAACATAAATGATAATTTGCGTGTTGGCCGAGTAAGATCATTAGTATCTGCACGCCCTCTTTTGCCTGACTTCGAATCCCAGCCAGAACATAACGTTCATTTCGAATATTTGTAACCTTAATTTATATTATACAACAAGTTTATTATTAAGAGTTATATGATAGAGGTCTCAAAACTAAATATGGCATTGGGCCCTTCGTTTCTTAGAACCGGCACTGATGATAAGACAGACCCATAAACACTATATGTTAACTTTCTGGTAATGATAAAGATGTTATATGAATTTTTTCCCAAACAATAAAAAATAAATTAAAGATTTTGAAATCATACAGACTAAATTTGTAATAAACAAAAAAAAAATTGTATATTATCTATCTTTTAACTTTTTTGAGATTTTTTTTTATTTAAATAAAATTAGAAATCACCCTCTAGGTTGTACAAATTATACCCATCTTTTTTAATCTTTTATATTCTCATAATTTCGAGAAATTGTCACTTCGAATATATGTTATATATTGTTGTGTCATTAGAACAATTCTTGTTGAGATATTATATTATTGAGCTATATTTATGTTGGCGTATCATCAAAATTATTTATAAAAAACGCTTATGTGACAATTGTTTTTACAAAATCCTAAGTAGAGCAGGTAAAATAACTAAACAAAACGGGCTAACCTTTTAAGACAAATTACATAAACCACCCTATTTATATCTTTATACAAAAAATTTGTTTCAATTTTTTCCTTTTTTGAAGAATACATTATATATTAAGGACATAAATAAAAATTAAATTTTATTAAATTAAAATATACTTGTTTACAGGTCGGAGTCTTTCAATGAAACAGCTTTCAATGCATGGGTGGATCTTGGTCAAGCTCCAGCATTACCTGCAAGTTTGAGTTTATACATTGAGCTGAAAAATCTAGGGTTCTCCATTTTTCTCTTGACTGGCCGTCCTGAATCTCAAAGGATTGTCACAACTAAAAATCTCTATGAAGCAGGCTATTATGGTTGGGAGAAGCTTATCTTGAGGTATGTTTATCAATATTCTTCTTTTCTTTTCTATCAAATTTTAACTTAGGATATGTTCGACAACGAGAGCATAGCTCACGAGGTTGAAAGCTTGAGTCTCTATTTCCCAATTTGATATGATATTTATTTTAAAAAAATAATAATTGTGTTTGGGTTTGGGAAAGTAAAGTCCTGTTTGGTAACCTTCCCAATTTCTGTTTCTTGTTTCTTTTTCTCATTTTTAAGAAATGAAGTTGTTTGGTAACTCTTATTTGTTTCCAAAAATTATAGTGATATACTATATTTAAATACATCATTTAAAATTGTAATATTTTCAAAATATTTTTACTTTTTTTCAATGAGAAACAGAAACAAGAAATAGCTGTCAAACACATTTCTGTTTCTTTTTTCTTCCTGAAACAAAAAATAAGAAACAGTTACCAAACATGTTTCTGTTTCTCTTTTTAAAAAAACAAGAACACGAAACAATAAATAGAAATAAGAAACAAGAAATGGAAACGAGAAAAGTTACCAAACGGACCCTAAGTTTTGAGTGGTTTTGAAAATGATAAGATTATTGATCACTTAAAGCCATTGTTTGCTAATTTATGATTTTTAAAAGAACAAACAATATTTTAACATATTTTCGTTAATTTATTACTATTGAAAATCCGTTTTTTATCGACCCTAAACATTTAATCGGTCGAGTCTTTTTTTATAGGTTATTCGAGTTAATTCAAAAGATTTTGATTTTAAATTCCCATTATAGTAACAAAAATTATATAAATTAATTGGAAAATGATGGAAAAAAAAAATAGGGGTCCATCTGATGAAGGAGTAAAAGCAACGGCGTACAAATCAGGGAAGAGATCAGAGTTGGTGAAACAAGGTTATATAATTCATGGAAGCTCTGGAGATCAATGGAGTGATTTGTTTGGGTCTCCAATTGCCAAAAGATCCTTCAAACTCCCTAATCCAATGTATTACATTGGTTGAAATTTTGTAACCCCTTTTAACTTGCTTCTTATGCTTCAATGTTTGAACTCCTAAACTTAATCTATGATCAATAATTCTCAAAACTTACATTTTGAGATTAATCTTCTAGTAATATATGGTCTTGATGAATGCAAATTTCTTACAAATTATAAATAATCCACCATTTATTCTCGATTTTTCACTCGTAACGATCTTCATTAAAACAATGGTAAGATGAAGATGAATATGATGAACTGATTTTTTTTATTTTTAGTTAAGATTTTTATTGGGATGGTTACAACAAATCAAGTAAATTTTTAGGTAATATTTGTAAAAATATCACTTGTTAAAAATATTTGTAAATATATCAATTTTGAGCGAGTTAATCAGTGATCAACATTGCATTACATATTTTTACAATAAGTTAATCACTGATGCACATATTAATCAATGTTAATGACTCATAAACGTAGTATATTTGTAAATAGTTTTAAGCAATGATATATTTAAAAATATTATAGTAAAATCTACTACCTAATGATATTTCTCATTTTAGGATTTTTATTTGGTTTAAATGCTATTTTTATCCCTTGACTGGTTTTTATAGTTTAAAAGTTTAGTAATTTAAAAATTTAGTTATAAATTACTATATTATATTTAGTTATAAACTAGCGTAACATTATATAGACTTGTAATTTATCGACATTGACCAAAGCGAATCTTCATGAAAATTTGGAAACTAATATACCATAATATTTGAAAGTAGAAGAACTAAAATAGAGTAAATGTAAAAAATTCCACAAAACAAAATTAAGATTTAATCATTTTTAACAATTACCAATTTTATATATTGCCTTCAAGGATTGATTTTCCATGCATGTATAAGTTAAGGATGGTGATTTCTTCTCTTTGCAAACCATTAAGTATTTAAATTATGAGTTCAATTAAAAAAGTTTTTTTTTTCTTTTCTTTTTCATGAACATCAATATTCTACGTACCCAGATTCCCTGACAAGTTTTTTGAGAAAAAAATAAAATATCGTCTAAAAATAGGTATAAATTTTCGGGAAATTTTTAAAATTTTAATCCCCAAAACACACTAAAAAAAACATATCAATTCCACTACACTTTTTGAAAAGTTATTTTGAAAAATAGCAAATAATTTTAAAAATAACATTTTTTTATAGGTTTGGTGGTGTATGTGTTGAGTTTCATATACTTGCTTTAGGTGAGGGAGAAAAGAGAGAGAGAAAATGTTATTTTTAAAACAATTGCTATATTAATAATATCAAGTCATCAGATATTATTTTTTAAACCCCCCAATAAAAACAATAGACATGTTCCTCTCACTTAAAGTTAATGGTATCAAAATTAGGATAATAAAGGGTATAAAACCAATTTTTGTTCCCAATTTTTAGTATATTTTTCATTGATCCCAAAAAAAAATTAAAAAATGTTTTAGCCCCTCAAATCTTACCTCGAACATAAAATGTAACGAATTAGTTTATAATAGAATATTTGGCAACATTTATAGACTGAAGTAGAATTTTAAAAATTTGAATATCAAAATTAAAAAAATATTTATAAAGATTTGGAGACGAAAATAAATTTTGAAAATTAAATTAAATTTAGCAGTACAACTTTTACCTGCACTGCAGAAAATGGTCCTTAATATCGTACACTACACTGTAGAACACCATGCGTATAAAGCTACTTACCTAAATAATATTTTTTTGTTTTTGTTTTGTTTTGGGTTTTTTTGTGGTTGTGTAAGAAAACAACATTTTTTTTTCGGTGGAATAACATCACATGGCCACATCTTTAAAAATAGGGTAGTTATAAAAATAGCCACTTAAGTAAAAGGTTTAACACTTTCTAGCCATATCTCAAAAAGTAAAACTAAATAGCCACATGTAGTAGAGAGAAGAAGACAATTTTCCTAAAAACCCCTCCCATTACACCATACATCTTTTTCTGAGAGTCTCCATTTCTCTCTCTCTCTCTCTCTCTCTCTTTTCTCTCCCACAATATGTAGTATATACGTATAGAATGTATATATAATTTAAAAAACGTATAAATGGACAAAACAAATATGTATTATACGTAATGTATAATGTCAGTAACACGTGACACGTGAGTAGGTTATATTGCGTAAATATAAATAAAAAAATGTATAAATGTACAAAACGTACCCAAAAAAGGAAACCGGAAAAGGAAAATGAGAGGGATTTTTTTTTTAAAAAAAGGAGCCTCAATATCTAAAATGTAAAATAAGATCTTCATGAATTTAATACACAATGAACAAAACAAATGTATTCAAAAAGTAAAAAGCAGCCATATAACTAATGTACATGTCAGGCAGTGTAGCTTTAATACATGATGTAAGCCCCACATATGCTTTTAGAGGTATTTTTGGTATAAAAAATGCTTTAAAATCTAAAATATGACTAGCAATTGAAAAAAAATGGAGGTGGCTATTTAATGATTTGGACTCTCCAAAGTAGTTATTTTTTAAATTATCTTTTAAAACTAAGACTCAATAGCCACCAAGAGACAATAATGTTACCAAAACACCCTCTCACACTTTCCCTTATTCAAAAAAGTGACAGATTGAAAATGTGACAGTTTTCAAACTGTCACATGTTCCCAAAATTCATGAAAATAAATTTAAATCCGGTGAGGTTTCTTTGATTTGAAATCCAATGACTTGTTGGGCTTTTGTTGCTTGAGTAGAGAAAGGAAGAAAGAGATGTGGAAGTGGAACAGTTTCAGAGGAAGGAGGAGAGGGAGAGAAAAAATGGAGGAGAGAGAACAAAATATTAATATAAAAATAGTAAACTTGCCACATCATTCTCACATCATTTAAAATATGTCATATCAAAAACAAAATTAATTTTTTAATTCCACGTCAGCATTCCGTTAAGTATTTGATAGATTTTTAACGCCAAGGACTAAATGGTAAACAAAATGAAAACTCAGGGGTAAAAATGTCGGCTTTGAAAACTCAGGGACCAAATTGTCAATAAACTCAAAACTCAATGACCAAAAGTGTCTTTTTCCCTTTAAGAATACGTGGGTTTCATTGTTTGGAAGTGAGATCAGCAATTCGAGAGATCAAGCGGCATCTTCGCTTCGGATGTTTGAGCGGCAGTGAGGGGTTTAAGAGTGTGAGAAATATTGTAAAAGAAAGAGTTTACTTTCTTTAGGGTTTTTGCGCGTAATACACGGTTAAGTGTATTGAATATTTTTCATTGTAACTCTTGATTCATCATAGTGAAATCCGCAGTGGTAGCAACTGGACATAGCCAATTTGGGTGAACCATTATAAATTCTTGTGTCTCTTTGATTGTGTTTATTTCTATAATTTCTCGTTTGTTTCTCTTTATTCCTAACGGTGAATGTGGGAAGATGTTTTTTTTCCCATCAGTAACTACTTTACATGTCAGGCTGTATTGCTACAGTGTTGCTTTAATACATGATGTACGCCCCACATAGGCTTTTAAGGGTATTTTTTAGTATAAAAAATGCTTTGAAATCTGAAATATGACTAACAATTGAAAAAAAAAAGATGTGACTATTTGATGATTTGGACTCTCTAAAAGTGGTTATTCTTTAAATTATCTCTTAAAACTAAGGCTCAATAGCCACCAAGAGACAATAATGTTACCAAAACACCCTCTCACACTTTCTCTTATTAAAAAAGGTGATAGATTTCAAACTGTCACTTGTTCCCAAAATTCTTGTACTTTTTTCCTTGTTTCTTTCTTTATTATGAAATTTGCTTAAGCCCAATAATTTAAACTTTTTAGCCTATTGGTTATTTAACCTCTCTCCTTTCCCGTTTCTATTAGATCCATATAAATGTTATTTTTTCTATTAAAACTATTCATCCTATGATTGCAATTTAGAGAGTCATATTGTGAAAGCCACCCTAAATAATCTCTCCCCTCCTCGACTCTCTCTACTCTCTTCTTCTTAGAACTTTATTTCTTTCTTTCATTTGGTTTTTGAATATGAAAAATAGAGGTGCTACTTTTCCCTTCGGGGATCCGTCCCAACGAGGGGTGGAGAATCCTCAATTTACGTGGGGATGGGGAAAAAATTCCCCATTATACTAATGGGAATAGGATGGGGAATGTTATCCCCACTCCCCGAATATATTAATTATATATATAAATACTATATATAATATTTTTTATATCATATTATTTTTGGATGATGTAATAAATTTGGATGGTTTGGTTCTTTTGGTTATCTTAAATTATGTTTTTTGGACTTTGACAAATTATATTGTTTTTGAATTTAGAATTTCTTTTTATAAATTATTCAGTTGTGTTGGATTTAGATTTGAATTTCATATTTCAAATTTTCTATTACTTTAATGATTGTATTTGAATTTTCTATTTATCTAATTGTGTCGTACTATAAGATGAGGTATTCTTTAAAAAAAATTATATTCTTATCGGAGATTTCCAAAGGGAATTTAACCCAAATAAATAAATAATTTAAAAATTAAGGGAAAAAAAAATCATTAGTAGTGGACGATTTGATAAAGTAAGATTGAGAGTTGATATCACGTGGGTCTTCTTATCTCATCTAATCATGCACGTGCTATAGAATTCAAATATAACCGTTGGGATCAGATTAGAGAAAGCTATTTCCAATATCTCGGGTTATGGCTTCCATCAAATCCTTTCTCTCTGTCATTCTCTCTCTCGTCATCGCTTCCGATGCCGTTTCTCAATCAACGATCAAAATGTTTCCGACAATTATCAGTGTTTCACCGACACCCGATTACCGGATCTGCGAAAGCTGGAAGCTCTCTTTCGAAGCTGGTAATACCGGAAACGGAAGCGTACCTGAGCGATGCGTGGAATTCGTGAAGCAATATTTTGATCGGAAAAGGTATTTGGATGACTGTTATTTGGTCGGAGAATACTCCAATGATTATGCTAAGACGGTGAAGATTCCGGCCGCCGGCGACGAGAAGGATGCTTGGATTTTCGACATTGATGAAACTCTACTTTCAAATTTGCCATATTACGAGGAGCGTGGATACGGGTGAGTCAAGTTTTAATTTTTCTTTTTTTTTTTAATAAAAAAATATATTCAAATTTACATTATTACTTTTTTAAACTGCAATTTATTTATTTATAACTTCAAGAGATAAGATTGAGATTTATTTATTCTAATTTGACATTTGATTCGTTTAGATTTATTCAAAAAACACATAATCTATGAGTTTGATTTCGATTTTACCAAATTATGAGGATAAAATTGAAAATTTTAAAATATTAGGAGCAAAATTGAAATCACATTTTATAAATGTTCTAATATTTTAATTTCCGTAAAACATAACAAAACTTATTAAGAAAGGGTGTTTTTTTAACAAATTAAAAGATTTAGGGTAAAATTGTAATTTAAAAAATATTAGATGTAAAATTGAAATCAACGATATTGACTATTGAGTGTATTTTATATAATTTAACCTTAAATTTTTATTCTGTCTTTTTTATTTTTTAAATGTTATTGTTTCTTTTCTAAAATAATCGTTTCTCGTTTCTTCTCCAAAATTTTATGTTTATTTTTTTGTCGCTTATTTTTTTAAATATTATGTTATGATCTCTGATTTTATTAAAAAAAATTCCAAAATTTTAACATTTTTTAATTAAATATCCATTACATTTTTTAGATATTACTCACTGAAAATGAGCAAGTGTTCTAACCAGTTGAGCTATAATCATATCGGTAAATTCATTATTACTAAAATTTATATATAATTAGTTTAAAATTTATTATCATTAAATAAAATTAAATAAATAAGGAAAGCGTCCTCGTGGTGAGGAAAGAGAGATAAGAAATGTAAATTAAGAGAGAGAGAGCCAAAATAATCAAGAGAAAAATTGATATAGATCACATGGAATAAAAAAAGACGATGAGATTGATTAGCTTTTAGTAGGAAATGCGACCCTCATATTTTTGTGGGAGTAATTTCCGATTTTGATGTGGGTTAGATCCCACCAGTTGATTCTCATCCCATTATTTTAATAAACAACATTAAAATGAATGAAAAAATGGATTCTCTTTCTTCTATTCTCATTCCCGATAAATAACCGAGACTGTAATTTGTAATTCAATAGTATCTAATTAAATATTTGTATGGTAATAAAGGTCAGAGACTTTTGATGAAAATGCTTTCAACGAATGGGTGGAAAAGGCTGAGGCTCGTGCTTTGCCATCCAGTTGGAGGCTTTACAAACGGCTTCAAAAGCTGGGCTTCAAGATTATATTATTGACTGGAAGAGATGAAATTTCAAGAAATTCCACAGAACAAAACCTTCTTAATGCTGGCTATTCCAATTGGGAGAAGCTTATTTTGAGGTACCTACAATGTCTTTTAATTTTAATTAAATGAGCAAATAGGTTAAAAACGGGTTAAATATTTTAGGGAAAAATACACTTTTTATCCGTGAGTTGCCACTTTACGTTCTGTTTGGTCCCTATGTTTTAAGACTCGACATTTTCAATCTTGAGTTTTCATTTAGTAGTTTAAAAGTTTTTTTTTTTTTTTTGAAAAAAGTTTAAAAGGTTTAAGTTATAGATACAGTACTAATTTAACATGATTATTGTGTAATTTTGATTTATTTTTAAAAAACATTTTTTTTGGTGTGAATATCAGGGGATCTTCTGATCAAGGTAAGAAAGCAATTGATTTTAAATCAGAGAAGAGGGCTGAATTAATCGAACAACGTTATAAATTACATGGGAACTCTGGAGATCAATGGAGTGATTTGATTGGCCATGCATTAGCCACACGTTCTTTCAAACTTCCTAATCCCCTGTATTACATTCTTTGAGGTTTTATTTTTATTTTTAATATTTTACTTTTTGTGGTATGGCCAATATTTGGCCCTAGACTATTGCATAATTTCATTTTTTTTTCTAAATTTGAGGCTATTGAATTTTTTTTTATCAAGTCAATTAATTACGAAAAATGCAACGGGGATAAGGATTAATTGATGCAAAAACCTATTAAGATTTCAAATTTAGATTGTTTTCTATAATCAGATTTGTCGTCATCTCATGATTTTATTTAAGAGAAATTATAAAGAAATAATTGCTCCCATGACCACAATAATTCACCTAAATCCACTTTTGATGGATGTTTCCATTTTATTTCACTTTTACCCAATAACCACCCGTTTTGTAGGATTTTCCGATTGATTCCTCATATTTCGTTACCTTTTTGCCCCTGCCGTCTTTATTAGCTCATCAAATCTTTATTGATTTTTTCCTTTTGTATTTTGTAATGAATGACTCCTTTAATTAAGGATTATGTAACAGTAATTGAATTTTATAGATTTTTCAGTTATTTCTCCATTTGTTTATCATCTTCCCCGTTTCTTGTTGGTTTTTGTTTATCAATTATTCTGTGTTATTAGATCTCAATTGCACTTCTTCATCTCTTCCATTTTTTCTCCTTTTTTCTATTCTCACAAAATGCGCTCTACATCTATTGATATCCTTTATGAGGGTTGTTGGACCGTTCATGTTTACGAATATTACGAACTCAAATCTATGATGTATTTCCAACACATCACGTTTATAGATCTTATAAAAAAAGGTTCGTCGTAAAGTCCCTTTCAATCCTGACTCTCATTGCTTGTTGATGGAAGTTATTAAGAAATCCAAAGTTAAGGTTTATTTAGATCTCAAATCTGACAACGATGTTGCATTTCTTGAAACTTTTCTTTTTGAGAATTATTCCACTTGTGTTGCTCTTGTGGTTGATAAGAAGAAAGCAGTTGTTAATCCAGTACCTATTAACCCTGACAGCAACCCTTCTTGTTCTTTGATCCAATCACAACCTGCTTTTGATTTAGGTGTTTATAGTAACCCTGAAGATTTTTATGTTGATGATGTATTTCCAACACACCACGTTTATAGATCTTATAGCAAAGGTTCGTCCTAAAGTTCCTTTCAATCCTGACCCTTCTAATTCTCAGATCCACTCTCAGCCTGTATTTGATTTCGGTGTTTATATTCAAACATGGGATTTTTGTTATCTATTTGAATATATCTTTATTAAAAATAAAGAGTTTCTAATTGATTACAAAAAAATTTGAACAATGGTGTCTCGTTTTTATTTAATATACGTTTATCATTATGAAATTGTTTTTTTTAATAAACATGAATTCTGTATACATTACTGAAGTATAAAATTTTTCTAAAATTTAACTCATCCATGCAGTAATTACATCGCTCGTTATGTTTTTATCTTATACACAATTTGTTTTCATTACAAAAAACAAACATATTCCATTATACAAGCACCAAAGTTGTGCATTAGACATTAGTTCCCATTACAAAAAAAGACAAGATCATATCAGTAGTTATGTCCTTTCCCAGTTTTTTTGATGTATCCATCTGCTCATCTGGTTGTTTTGAATTGGCATCCCCTTAATGTCTGCTGGTTGTCCTCCCTGTTTATGTTAGCGAGGATAAACATTTTTATTTTATAAATGTTGACTTTTAAGTATACAAAAAAAAAAATCATTAATTGTTACCCTATATACGACTATTGCCTCATTATCTTCTTCCAGCTCGTTTTCTTCATCATTTGGTTCATCATACTCCACCTCTGTATCCTTTCCTACCAATGGCGTTTCCTGTACACATTTTAATAAGCTTTACAACCATCCATAATAAATAAAAAAAACCATTTTTCTTATTATAATCAAAACCAACTTACTATTTCTTCTTCTATTTCATGTTCCTCCTGCACAATTTTTGTCAATGTTCATCATGCATGTCAATATCATCCTTTTCCCGTTAAAAATATAAAAAAATGTAATTTTTTTTAAAAATATACCTCATCTACGGATCTTTCTTCCACTATTGGTTCCAATATTTCTGTTGATTCTTCAGATTTCTTCCTCTCTTATCCTCGCATCTGTAAAAAAAAGTAATTTTTAAATTTCGTGAAAAAGAAACTCATCACTATAATGCTTTGTAGTTAAGAAAACCATTAATCTAACTTACCCCTCTCCCTCCTCTGTTACTTGCTCCTTCATTCAGATTTCCTCGTGTCCTCGCCATGGATTAGTTTCGATTTCGGAACGCTTTCCTTTGTCTTTCACCGGATAGTATTTCGTTCTAGGTTGTCAAAAAAAATGTCCCCTTCTTTTCAAATAGGAATCACACGTTTTTATTTTCTTTAAAATAAATCTTTTATTTCGAAATCTTTGAAATCCTTTTTGAAAAATCTCACGATTTCCTTTTTTCAGATACTGACGGTTATAATAATTTAATGCCGTATTTTAAGGGATTTCAGAATTATCTTGTCAGGGGCAGCAACTGTCATTTACTTTTGCATGTAACCGGCGAGTGGAACGAAATTGGGTATTTCTGTTTTTTATATAAAAACATGCATTTATATGTATTAAACCCTTTTTTTTTGGGTACCTATGAAATTACACACTTATAAATAACACTCTTATGATTTCTCTTATTTACAAATCACACTATTATGATTTTAGATTTCTATGTCGTTAATAATATTGAAAATCCGATCCCTCAATTGATTAATTTGAACGAAGTTTAGATACGTGTATATTATATGGTAAATTTTACACTTTATAAATGATTATTTACACTACAATGATAATAAAATCCTCTTGTTTCATCGCCCGGCACGCTTCCAATAATTTCATTCCCAACTCTTTCCGTCTCTACCTTCTCAAACCCAGTGACTAGGCCACATGTAAGGCTCCACCCGAAATTATTATAAATGTAGTTTAATATTTGTAATTTTATTTTAAGTTTCGAGTTTGCCCTAAACGAAATTAATGAAAACTTCGAAAATAGCAACATTTTCTCCTACCACTTCAATATTTAGTGAGTCATCAAATTTATACCTAAAACTAGCCATTTTACTTAAATTTCTGAGTTTTTATGCCTCAATTATTCCTCAATCATTTTCTTTCTCTTACTTAGTACCCAGTTGAGATAGTTTTTGGAAGTGTTAAAAATGTTTTTTTAATAAACAAAGGGTTTTTTATAACTATTAAAAAATACTTTTAAAAACTATACCAAATGGACCCTTAACATATCAGGATATCTTATCTATTTGTGGAAAACCCCCCTTAGATTTAGCAATTTTATCATCATTTATCATTAGTTATTTTTTTAGAAATGCGCAAAATCATCCTCAAAGAAATATCATTAATGGAGAAAGCACTTAAAAGTCACTACATTAGTGACAATTCCTAGTATCTTTGCCAACCACCCAGTTGATTGTAGGCATTATCATGACATCTTTCTTTGTCCATCCTTGTGTCTATGGTTTAGACGATTCAGACGTCGCTGTAAAATGAATTATTATACTATGGATAAAGAAAAAACGAAATGAAATTTGAAAAGCTAAGTTATGAAATTTTTACCACTGTTATTAGAAGTAGATGAGGGCATCAATGTATCTGCTTTATGTGATGTCGATGTCGATATATTCCCCGAGAATGGAATCGATGAGGGAGGACTCATATGGGAATCCAATAATGGCTCCCTAATCACTACTCCGGAACTACACGCGAAAGTCTTCCTTTTGCCAGGTGTGATGGGTCGTGTCATGTACGTTGGTGTCTTCCCTTTATCATTCGACCCCTTTCCATTCCTGTTGAAAACACAAGACACAAATATTATAAAAAAAAATATTAAGAAAGCAAATAAAATATTAAATATTAAATAAAAAGAAAAAAGAAAACCACAAGAACTTGACTTAAAAACTATAGTATCCTGACTCATCACTTTCGTCACTTTTATTTTTTTGATTTATCACTCTCGTCATTTATCAACTCTTCATCATTCAACTCCTCATCTTCTTTCAGTAAACTGGAAGTATTTTGTACTTGTTTGATAACCGCTGCATCAACAACATTTTAGGAATGTCATATCTATCGAGCCTCTAAATATCTAGGTTATCACTCACATGCGTATCAAGGGGTGAAATGACGTGTAAAATCTTGTCATTTTTGTCAAGTTCCTCCACCTCAGGGATATCCCACACATTTTTTTGTCTTAATATTTGCACCACCCTCCAGTCTCTCCCATATTTAAGACACTACAAGAAAAGGTGCATTTGGAGTCCCGAGTGTAGTGACAAAATGCGCATCTAATTGAAAATAGTGACGAAAAAGTTGATCGCCTAAAAGGGCGTTGATTGAGCAAAATAGCGATATATTTCGTTGTTAATAGCGACATAAAAACAATGGGACGCTAGTAAAATGTTGACTACTTAGCGACGAACTCAGTCGCTGAAAACAGAGACCAAATGACTTATTACGCCTCTATGTTAGAGACTCATTATGTCGCTAAATTTAGCGACGAAATGTGTCTCTATAATTAGAGGCGAATTGCATCCCTAAAATAGAGACACATTAGTTCTCTAATAAAGTCAACTGATTGACTTTAGCGACGAATTGCATCTCTAAAATAAGTATTAAAAAAAATTAATAAAATATATAGCGACACATTTCGTCGCTATTTATTCATATTTTTTAAAAAAACAAATTTAATAATTAATTTTAAATAAAATCAATAAATAACATAAAAATTAATTATTTTAATTAACTAACACTCAATTTAAAAAATTAACATACTAATGAATTAAAAATGAATAAATAATATACAAATTACTTAATTAATTAACATTGAACTAACCAACACAATCTTTTAACAATTAACATAATAATAAATTAAAAATTAATAAATAATTAAAAATTACTTAATTAATTAAACATTAATTTAATTAAATCTAAATTTGAAAAATAATTAACATACTAATTCATTTAACTTACTAATGAAATTAAAAAATTAACATGTTATTTAATTATAATTTTACCAATTAACATTAAACTAACTAAACTAATTTTACCCATTAAATTAAACTAACTAACAATAACAATAACATTAACTAATTAAATTTTACCAATTAATATTAAACTAATTAATAATAAATTTCAACAATTAACATACTAGTTAATAAAAACAAATACATAACATAAAATTTTACATACTTTAACCCTAAATTTTAAAAATTAACAATTAACATATATACAATTTAACTAACATTAACAATTAACATACAATTTAACTAAAATTAACAATTGACATAAAATTAACATACAATTTAACTACAATTAACAATTAACAATTAACATAAAATTAACATACAATTTAACTAAAATTAACAATTAACATACTAAAATTAACAATTAACATACAATTTCATTCTAATTAACATGCTAATTAATTGAATTTATACTAATTTGTTGAAGAGAACTAACCGTATTTCGAAGCTTTGACGGGGGACAATGGCGAGGGATTGGCGGCGGAGTGAATGGGAGGGAGGGAGGACGGTTTGGGGGAGGGAGGCAGTGGGGAAGGAGAGCGTTTGGGGGAGGGAGGCAATAAGGGGAGAACGGCGGAGATGGCGGCGTGGATGGTAGTGTGGTGGCGGCGGCGTGGTGGAGCGTGTTTAGGGAGGGAGGGAGGGAGGGATACAGGGGACATAGGAGAAAAGAAAAATGGAGAAGGAGAAGGGTTTGTTGACCCTTTATTAATTAAATTTAGCGACGAAATACATCGCCGAGGGAAATGAAAAGTTGCCAACTGGGACACGGATTTTCAAAGCATGCGCCATTAATTTTCCATTAGAGTCGAAATAAGTCGCTAAAAAAGTTGAATATTTTCACCAACGGCCATAATTTCAGCCATAGCGATTAGGCGCGTATTTTAAAATTTTCACAAATTTTAGCGACGAAATTTGTCTCTATATTTTGAATATTCTAGAATTTTAAAATCCCATTAGCGATGAAATGTGTCTCTATATGATGAACCTTTTGGAATTTTTATTTCCCATTAGTGACGAAATGTGTCTCTAAAATTAAAATAATTATAAATATTTATTATATTTATAAATATAATATAAATATAAGAAATATTTATAAATATTCCCACTAAATTTAGCGACGAAATGTGTCTCTATTGAAAGAATAATTATAAATATTTCTTATATTTATAAGAGATTAATATCACTAGTATCCTGAATAATTCACCCAATTTTAATATTACCAGTTGTTAAGATTATATTTCACTTTTACCCAAATAACACCTATTCAGAAGGCGCAACCGTTGACATTAATGATACCGTTTACATTTTTGCCCTTCGTTATTCTGTTATTCATTTTATTTTATTTTTTACTTTTTTAAAAATCCTGTAATCATTTATGTCTTTCCATAATTATTGGGATTTTATTTATTTACATTATTTGTTGCCTTTTTATCCATTTAATTTGTATTTGATTTGGCAGTAACCAAATCTTAATTATACAGTTTCTTTTTTTGAATCTTTTTTTTCATACGTCTCATTCTTCTCAATTTCATTTATGTTTTTTTCGATTTCATTTCTTGCTGCCTCAATTTCATTTCTTGTTGTTTTTGTGTGTTTATTTTCTATTACCTTCTTTTTCGTTATGAGTTCCAGATCTATTGATCTGTTATACGCCGATTCTATTACACGTATCATTATCGTCACCGGTTTTCTTTACAGGGTTGCTTTTCCGGTCATGATTCAAATTCATTGCGAGATCGCGGAGTTTAAGAACAATTCAGATCCTCGTTTTTCCTTCTTCGATTTTCTCATTTTTGAAACGAAATTGGCCTTCTCTGTATCTGAGAAATTGACGAAGGTGGTTTTTGTTGTGGCTCGTGTTGCTGTTCAATAGAGAAAGAAAACAGCAACAAAGGTACTTTTAAGTAAATGTTTATTTTTGTTCAACATTTATTTTTATTTTCTATTTACATATATATATCTATAGAAACTTTGATCTCTTTTTCATCTTCAATTTTGTGTCTTCGCTCTATCTCTGAATGAATTGTTTTTGTCTTTCGTTTTTACTTTTTATCTCTGTATTTTGTAAGAGGACGAATAGGAAGGACATTCGAATTTTTCTAAATAAATGTTTACTAAAAGTAAACTGTTTATAAAAAAATTTACCTTTCTATTCTCGGTGAACTCGCTTTCTATGTATTTTGTAGATAAGTTACTTTTAGTAAAATGTTTATTTTTATTCAATGTTTATTTTAAAAGCCTATTTACATATGCTTTCAAAACTGTTTCATCAATTTTTGTATCTGGTATCAAATTTAAGTGCACATTAATAAACTGTTTACTTTTTATCTCTGTATTTTTTGGATGACGAACAAGAAAGACATTCAATTTTTCTTTCAAGAAGAAGTCAGAAGGTTAAAGAACAAGTTAGAAGTTAACGATTTTTTATTTTATTTTTGTTATAGTTTTTATTTTTGTTTAGATTTGATTTTTCCATTAATTTTGTAAAATTTAAGGGATTTTATAAATTTCCTTAAATTCTACACAAATTAAGGAGAAATTAAATCAAGAGTATGTTTGTCATTTCACAATGTAATTTAATTTGACCGGTGGCGGTTTTGGGTACTATTGATATTTAATAAAAACATTCAGTATATTTGATATATCCATAATTTTTTTGAATATTAGTGAAATTAACCCTATTTATAAATATAATATAACGATGGAATTTCCTTAAGACGCTAATTAGCGACGAAATGTGTCTCTAACATCATGTAAAAATAGAGTCACATTTCGTCGCTAATACAGGGACAAAATGAGTCGTTATTCTGGCAGGAAGTTTCGCGCCATATCTTGAGACAAAACATTAACGATGGAATTTCTTTAAGACACTAATTAGCGACGAAATGTGTCTCTAAAATTATAATAAAAAATCATGTAAAAATACAGACACATTGCGTCGCTAATATAGGGACAAAATGAGTCGCTATTCTGGCGAGAAGTTTCGCGCCATATCTTGAGACAAAACATTAACGATGGACCTTTCTTAAGACGCTAATTAGCGACGAAATGTGTCTCTAAAATTAAAAATCATATAAAAATAGAAGCACATTGTGTCGCTAATAGAGGGACAAAATGAGTCGCTATTATGGCAGGAAGCTTTGTGCCATATCTTGAGACAAAACATTGACGATGGACTTTCCTTAAGACGTTAAATAGAGATGGAGTTCGTCGCTAAAAGTCAAACTTGCCATTAGCGATACATTTCGTTGCTAAATTGCATCCCATGCATTGTGTCGCTAAAATTAGGTCGCTATTTCCAGTTTTTCTTGTAGTGAGATCATTCAGATATAAAACTTGTTGGGCTTGACTTTCTAAGATGAAGGGTTCTTCCTCAAACCAATAACGAGAGATATTAATCGATGTAATACCCGACTCAACCTTCACTTAAGATATAGATGTATCAAACTATTGTCGACGTTGGCAATTGGCCTATCTTTTCTCATTGGCGATAGAGGCCCGTGATCCTGCCCACCTCACATCACTGACGTTGTGTCAGTGATGGAGAAACCATTATCGATGCCCGTGTTTAGCGTCGACAATGGTGAGCATTAACCACGCAATTATGCGAAGTCTCGTCTTGAAATAAAACTCTCAGATGTTTCATTCATAGTGAATAAAGCAAGTGCATCAAGGATTCATTCGTTGGTGCTACTTATTTTTATTTGGGGATAATAGAAACTTGTATGCTTCAAGTTCCCTCTTAATAATATTTTTGCTTGATTTTAGAAAAATCCATATCCGGAATTTGAGTTTGTTGGGATTGATTTTAGGTGAATTGTAGATATGTAAATAATAGAGGAAGAAGAAATTTATAATATGTTTAATAAGTTTTGTGTATGATAAATTTTATGAAATTTCTAGTATTTATATCAAAATTCTGGATTTTGAGATGATTTATGGTGATGGATTTGCCGGAAATGGAGCTTCGTGGCAACATTAATGAAGCTTTGGGATTTGTGGGTTTTAACCGAATGAATTGACTTTTAATCCATTGTTGAGGCTCATACAAGGTGGAAGACTAAAGGAGAGAGAAGATAAATGAAACAATAATGTATTTATTGAACTTTCCATGTATAAAAAGATATCAATATAAAACTCATTAATCATGCACCTCAATTTAAATATGTCATATCATAATAAAATAAATATAAAAAGAATATATTAATGCCAGGTTATTTTTTTTAACAGAACTTTAACAATAAGGACAAAATGGTAAATAAAATGAAAATCGGGATTTTAAATATCAATTTTTAAAACAAAATGACCAAATGGTAAATGAAATGAAAAGTCAGAACCAAAAGTGTTTTTTTCTTTAAAAAAAAGATGAGGGAGAGAGTGAGAATATAAAAAGGTGACGTAAAACATTTGCACGTGAAAAGAGAGAATGGGAGGAGATATTTTTTTTTAAATCTGATTTGATGTGGGAGATTTGTCATTAAAGACGTTTTAGTATTTTACTTTTTTCATGTGGCTATCTAACCCTACCTTTTCTTTTTTGTATGGCCATTTGTTAAAAAAAAGAGAGGTATAAGTGGCTATACATATATTAGCTTAGTAGTTGGAGAATCTGAGATTACTAACTGAGTAGTTACTTTACTAAAGGTGAGATGATCTTTCAAGTGTTTTGCATTCACTAAGGGTCCGTTTGATACAACTTCCCCTAAAAGTGTTTTGAGTAAAATTTTTTAAAATAAATATTAGTTAAGTGCTCCATCTAAAAACACTTGAGTATACTAAAAGATGTTTTTGAAGAAAATACTTGATTTGTGATTCTTCCAAAAATGTTTATAAACAAGTATTTCACATAAAATACTTCACTCTAAACATTTTTAGGAGAATTTATACCATACGGACCATAATTACACTTAATAATTAATTTTCACAGATGTTTTGCTACATGATAAAAATGTTTTTGAAATTTCTAAAAACAACACTTCAAGTGTTTTTAGAGAAACATTTATTTAGTGTTTTTTTAAAAAGGTGTTAGTAAAAAAAATGTTTTGCTAAAAACATTTTCCTCAAAATGTGTCAAAAACACATCAGAAATATGTTATTTCAACAAAAATTTTTTTTACCAGTACTTAAGCCTCATCATATGGATATAGCTCGTGGGCTGGCCCAAGCCCAACCCAAGCCTGGCCCGGCCTGGCCCAGCCCGTAAGTCAACGATTGACGGGCCAGGCTTGGTCCGGCCTATAAATCTTTAGGCTGGATATGGATCATGCATTTGAGCCCAATCCCAGCCCACAGGCTTTATCCATAGGGCCCCCATCAGGCCGGACCCAAAGCCCGGTTCGAAGCCCGTTAAAAAATTATTTAAAATATATATATATAAATTTAATATCTATAATTATAAGATATAATGTTAATATTTTATTTATTTTTTATATTTAAATATAATCTTATATGTAATTATTTTTTCATTACTTTACTTCATTATTATTTTTATCCATTTTAGTTTGTATTTTTTTAAGTTAATTCTTTTCAAAATTTAATATAGTCAAATTAAGCTAAAAAAATGATATATAAAGTTAATTTAAAAATTTAATAAAGCATATATAACACAAAGTATAAATAAAAAAATATATAGGATAGCAAAATAATAAATTAACTTCATCACTTAGATTTAACTTTAAGTTTAATAAACATATAAGAATGAAGTATAAATAAATAATGAATAAGATTATAAAAATTTGAATTATTTTTTTTCATCACTTTAGAGTTAAGTTTTAGTTTAAAAAGTTACAAATAATTTTTTTAAAATATAATTAAAAATTTAATGGAAAATTTAATTAAATAAATAAAAGTTTGAACGGACTGGGCCAAACCCTCAAAAACGGGCCAAGCCCGGCCCGACCTGTATTTTATCTCATGTGTCCAAGCCCGTCGACTGGGCTTGGGCTTATCATTTTAAGTCAGGCCCGGCCAGGCCCGACCCGTATTGATGAGACTTACCAATACTGTTAAGAAAAATATTAATATTTTGAAAATTAAAAATAAGACAGCTGTAGATGGGTCAAGGATTGCATTATTGATTCTTTTTTCTGACAGAGTGAATTATTGATGTTCGAAGGGAATATTTTAAACGTGTGAATTCTAAATATGGGAAAGAAATTAAAAAAATCCCCCCACTACAACCACTTTTTGTAAAAAATTAGGAAAATGAATTAACATATTTCAAAACTTTGAAGTCATGAAATTGTTATTTTCTTAATTAAAAAAGATTGTGCAATTTTCACGTGATTACATACTTGCATATAAATAACTAAATTTTACTTTCCATTTTTTTTTATACTATTGCATCAAAAATCAAACTTCCACATCCATTCTAATACATTGTCTAATGGTCAATTCTAAAATTAGACTACTCTATAACTTTACGAATAAATTATCTCAATTTCTTAAAATTTGGTATTCTTGCTTTTTTTAATCAATTTATTTAAAGTTGAAAAAAAAACTACTTGAATTAAGTTCTTAAATAAAACACAATTGATAAAATGAAATTTTAATAAATGGTATATTTTAACTAGGGGTGAACAAACACCCCGTTACCCCGCAAACCCGCCCCGCCCCGTTTAAGTGTTTAGTCGGGGTCGGGGTGGGATAAATGGTCTCGTTTATTAAACGGGGCGGGGTCGGGGCAATGGGATTGGACCCCATCGGGGCCTCGACCACGATTAACTTTTTTTTTTTAATTTTCCCTTCCCCCGGTAATCAACCAACCCTCCCTCCCTCCCTTTCTTTTTTCATTTTTCTTTTTCATTTCTTTTTCTCACTATTTCAGCTCTATTGTACTGTTTCTCTTCTCTCTTAAGCCCCTGCTTACCATCTCCACCCACAAACCCCAACCTTTGGCTTTTTCTCACAAAACTTCACGAGCACAACACCACACCTACCACATCTTTGCCCCTTGCCTTCGAACACCTCTGCCTCTAACCGCCCTTGTCGCCGATCGCCATCGTCGCCCCAACCGGTTTGTTTTTTCGGGATACCCCAACCCTGATTATTAAATGAGGTGGGGTTGGGGTCGGGGTAAATTTTAAATGGGCGGGGTCGGGGTGCCATTTATTGGCTTAAACGGGGTCGGGTATAAAACGGGTACCCCGCCCCACCTCCCCCATGTTCACCCCTAATTTTAACAAGTAATTTAAAAAATAGTAAATGTTTTGAAATATTTTAAAAATAACATATTCCACTAATTTAAGTCTGAGATTAGAGCAATTTCGGTTTGAGATTGGTGAATCTCAGTCTTAAAAATGTCATTTTTCAAAAACCCCATTGATAAAAGACGTAAAAAAAAACAGAGACATGATTCAAGTTCTCTGATTATGTATTTACCTTTTTTTTCTTATACAAAATTACAAAGTTAAACTCAGTAATTTTATTTAAATTGTCGGTGCAAATGGGTACAAATAAGGGAAATAAAAAAAGAATTTTGGAACCAAACGAGAATCTAAAAAAGTAATAAAAATCCAACTATAAATAGGATATGAATAACCCTTTCTCTCATATCAAAAACTTTCTATTTCCAACCATGGCTTCCTTGAAATTCTTTCTCTCTGCCGTTCTCTTTCTCGCCATCGCTTCCAACGTTGGCTCGCAATCAACGATTAGAATGTTTCCGACAAAATACGGAGTTCCACCAGCGCCTGATAATCGGATCTGCGAGAGCTGGAAATTCTCTTTCGAAGCTGGTAATGGCGGAAGTGGAACTGTCCCCGAGCGTTGTGTAGAATTTGTAAAGCAATATTTTGATCGGAAAAGGTATCTAGATGACTGTTATGTGGTGGGAGAATACTCATATGACTTTGCTAAGACGGTGAAGCTTACGACCTCCGGTGACGGTAAGGATGCTTGGATTTTCGGCGTCGATGAAGCTCTACTTTCCAATTTGCCCTACTACGAAGAGCATGGCTATGGGTGAGTGAGTTTAAATTTAGAAAGAACTTATCGAAAAATATTTGATGGCATTGTGCAGCCAAATGTTTTATATTTAAAAAAAAAATATATTTTTGGTCCCGAGTTTTTAATCTTGCTTTCTATTTGATCCATAAATTTTAATATTTTACCTTCTAACTCGTTGAGTTTTTATTTAATAGTCAGTCTGTTATATAGTTAACAGAAATCTCACGAGGCGTAAAAATATTTATTTTATAGCTTATGCGTCACAACTTAATTGATATAGTATGATTAATAATTTTAAATTAATATATTTATTTATGTGGCATTTATCTCTCTCCCATTCCCTCATTCTCTCTTATCAGTCTCTCTTCTCTTTTCTTCTCCTTCCACATCTTTTTTTTTTTTTTCAGTTGACTGCACCTAATGGGCTTTGCAGCCACTGCACAAAATGTGCAGCCTAACTATCATATCAATTTAGATCTTAAATATTATTAATTTTAGTCTTAAACTACCTTATTTTAGTATATTCATAATTATTTATATTAAACTTCATTAAATTTTAATAAACTTTTAACCTTAAACTAACCTTTAACTTATAACTATTTAGATAGTTTAAGGTTAAAATCGATAACATATAAGGTTTAAGATTTGAGTTTATAATACCTTCAAAATTAAAAAGGTAAAAAGTATTTTTTTCCCCTAATTTTTAAAATAGTCTATTCTTAAATAAATGTAAGACAAATATTGTCAGGTCTCAGTTTTTATTAAACAAAGGTGGAGTCACCCTTTTTATATATATATATATATAAAAGTTTATAATTTTTTTTGTTAATTTGTTCCCAAGAATTTTTTTAACGGAGGCTGAAAATATATAAAACTATTTTCAAGAATTACGGGAACAAAATAGATAAAATATATTAAAAGCAAACTTTTTTTACTTCAAATATATATTAACAAAAATAATTTAAGTGGTGTGTGTTTTTTCTCACAAAAAGTTGAAAATGATATATTGTATAAAGTTAAGAGACTAAAACAGAATGTTCGAAAGTTTTACGAAATTAATATGAAAGTTTAGAAATTAAGTAGAAATAATAAATGTGTATTGAATATTGATTTTCTCTAAAATGTAATGATTTGTAATTAAATAACATCTAATTAAATATTCTATGGTAATGTAATATATATAGGTCAGAGCCATTCTATGAAAATTCTTTCAACGAATGGGTGGAGAAGGCTACGGCTCGTGCTTTGCCATCCAGTTTGAGGCTTTACAAACGGCTTCTAAAGTTGGGCTTCAAGATTATATTATTGAGTGGAAGAGACGAAATTTCAAGGAATTCCACAGAACAAAACCTTCTTAATGCTGGCTATTCCAATTGGGAGAAGCTTATCTTGAGGTACCTATAATGTCTTTTCATTTGAGTTAAATGAGCAAATAGGTTAAAAACAGATTAAGTATATTAGGGAAAAACACACTTTTGGTCCATGAGTTGTCGCTTTACGTTTTATTTGGTCCTATGTTTTAAGACTCGATATTTTCATTCTCCGAGTTTTCATTTAGTAGTCATTGTAGTACTTGCCGTCTGATGTGGCATTAAAATATTAATTTTATATTGGTTAGGTTGCTTATATGGTATTTTTTAAAGGCTGTGGCACATTATTAAAAAAATTATACTGATATTCTTTTTATTATATGTCATTTTCATTATTTTTTAACAGAAGTTCAATGAAAAGTTATGGGTTAAAATATCGAGTTTTAAAACATAGGACCAAATAGACAGTTAAGTCAAAATTCATGGACTAAAAGTGTACTTTTCCTTCTATTTTACTATAGTGTTAGGTGTAGTGATGATTTAATACGATATCAAAATATGACTTCTTAAGTTAAAGTTAACTATTATTCACGTATTGAGGCTTGTGAATTAAATTGATATCTAAACATATATGTTAGGAGAGTGTTAAAAAACAAATTAAACTTATTACAATTATCTAATTATAATTTAAGTAAAATTCATATGTTGGGATTCATAAGTCTAATTTATATCAAAACTCATTAGTTATGGAGAGTGTTAAAAATAGATTAAAAAGTAAATTTAATCTAGTTTAATAGCTTATGAATATTGTGCTATTTTTTATTTTATTTCAAATGAAAAACAGAGGATCTTCTGATCAAGGTAAGAAAGCAAGTATCTATAAATCAGAGAAGAGAATTGAATTGATAGAACAAGGCTATAAATTGCATGGAAATTCTGGAGATCAATGGAGTGATTTTAAAGGCGATGCATTGGCCACACGTTCTTTCAAACTTCCTAATCCTTTGTATTACATTGCCTAAGTTTAATGGTTAATTTTATGTTGTATGATCAATATGTGGCCTTAATTAAGCTGTGTTGTGTAACTCTATCAATAAATTATCTCAAAACTTTAAAATTTGAGATTATTAAACAGCCTTTTATTTTTTTATTATTTAATTTACGGTAAAAGTTTATTTTCTAGTGACAATTCAATTGGTAAAAGATTCATTAATGTAAAAACTTATTTTCAATGATACCCTCAAACTCTCGATGTGATTATTATTAAAAGAATCAAGAGTACGTTTAAAATTATGTTATTTCAATAATTGCCAGTCATGACACGACTCATTTTTTCTAATTAAAAAATATTTGAATAAATAAGCGGAAGCTTTAGAATCGATAAGTAGTTTGTATAAACAGAGATTTAATATAATACGGGGTAGCACAACCCTTCTTTACAAAAATCCAAAACTTAAAAGAAAACATTATCCAACCTTGATAAAATAACCATGTAAATCCTTAAGAATAAAAGACAAAAGTTCCAAAAATCAAAAGATATAGACAATTTGATAAATTTCGGAAATAAACCATCTCATCTTAAATACGTAGTCCATATAACCAAGCTCTAAGAATCATCACATGCCAGCTTCTCTACCATCGGTACTTGAAAAAATATTGGTGTAGTACTATGAGTATAAAACTCAATGAAAAATAAATCTAAGGGCTCATTATATCCATAAATTGGTACATGATCTTTCGTATCACAACATCAAACAATCACATCACAATCGACAGAAAATAAAGACACACGTCCCAACTAAGTAAACCTCATCTATTTCATTAGAGTTCCCAAGAATGCGTAAAAACCAACAAGTAAAAGATGTTAAGACTATATTATTTGTAAGCCTTGATAAGGAGTGGGCTCTAAGTAATAGAGTAGAGTGGGCTCCAAGTATCTTAGATGAGTGGGCTCCAAATAGTGTAATGGGCTGGGCTATATATATTGTAGGCTTTTGTATTTCAAATCTAATATAAGAATTCATTTCATAAAAGACAGTTCATGTATATTATAGGAAAATTATGCGTGGTAGCCAACTTTTGAGTTTTGTTTTCATATATGCCACACTTTTATGTTTATATCAGATTTACCCATTTCTAGATATTCTATTAATTTAATGATATATCAGTAATGTAAATTTACAACAATAATCTATCAGTAATGTAAATTTACACTAATAATATTAAATTTACATCAACGATGTGTAAATTACAGTATTAAATCTATATCAGTAATGTAAATTTATAACAATAATATATCCATTATAATCAAATTTTCATTAAAAAATTGTGGGCAAATTATGAAAGGAGGATATTATGGTAATAACTCATGTCTCCATATGCGCACATCCTCATGTGCTGGGTAATTTTGATATTTTTCAATTTTTGTGGTTTTTTTGAAAACTGAGTCTCAATATTGGTTATATGTGATAGCCCAATATTATAATACCTAACTATAACTACTAATATCATACTTTACATCAAAAACCTCAAATGAAGTAAATTTTAAATTAGCTTACTTTAAATCCAATAATTTAACAAATCAAAGTATCTATAATCATTTTAGTCAACCTATAGTCACAAATTTACAATAAACCAAAATTCTTCATAAATCTTGCTAAGTCCGAAATCCACCAATCACTTGCAAATTCTAAATCCACCCTCACTTCCTAGAAATAAAATTCACCCAAAAGCATAGTTTACTACAAGAATAGGGAGTTCTACAAACGTCGGCATTGCTGGCGCACGTACCCCACGCCAACAATGCCACTTAACAGACCACCATCACCGGCACAAGACTCTTTTTGCGCCGGTATTGGATGGGTAGAAGCCGAACGTCGGCAATGGGCTTGCCCAATGCCGGTGCATGTCTATTAAAGTATCGTTGGTGCATTGTCCCCCCGCCTAACCCCTTTCTTCCCCAAATCAATTTTTTTTCTCCCCTATTCCCCTCAGCAGCTCCAGCCGACAGAGAATTCCCTTTGCCCATTTTTTTTCATTTATTGGTCAATTCTTGACCGTTTTCCTTCGTTCAAGCCAAAATTTTCATAAACCATCATTTTAGGTACGTTTCTATACTATATTTTCTAAAATAGTTGATTTTTTTTTTAAATTTCATAGTTTTAAGTTTTAGATTTTTATTTTTAAAAAAATTGGGTTTTTTTTTAATTGTTAATAATTGGTAATTATGAAGTAGATTATTGAAGATTTGAGATGAATTTTATCTTTTTGTATACATATGGATTTTTATCCAATTGACTATTTTGGGTGTTGTAGTTTTTTTTCCCAGAAAAAAATGTGTTTTTTTTTAGTTTTAGTGTTTAATTGTTAATAATTAGTTGTTATGAAATAGATTAGGTACACAATATATGATTTATTGGAGATTTGATATTAATTTGATCTTTTTGTCAATATGGATTTTTTTTTTTTCAAATTGACTATTTTGTGTGTTGTAGGTTTTGTTAATATGTTTTTATTCCATATTTTTTTTCAATTATTCAAACAGTGAATTGAAAATATGAATGAACAATTTATTTAATTTTAAATTTATTGTTTTTTGTATTTAATTATGTGATTAATTTTAAACTTTGCATATTAAAATATCCAATTTTTGCAATTGTAAATCAAAACAGATTATATTTTCTGATATTTCATGAGCGCAACAATGACAGGATCCAGGTTAATTTCCTTAACCTATTGTTTTAATGTTTTTATTGTGGAAGATAGTTATCTTGCAGCAAAGTTAGTCGTTTCAAAGCACGTTTTTATTGTTTTTGCATGAATTTGTTATATTTCTTAATGTTATGGAGAGATGACTATCCTGCTAGTAAAGTTAGTTGTCTCAAAGCATGTTTTATCATTTTTTTATTAAATGGCATCGTTTTTTTATAGTTTGCATGCTTTAGGGGTTTTTGCATTGATGGGTAGAACTTGATTACCTAATTTACTTAGGATGTTTTGTTTTAAATAGATCGAATGCCGATAGGAATGGATGGATCTAAATGATAGGTTTTGTAAAGAATATATTGATGGGGTGAGGTCATTTTTAGGAGAAATTATTCCAGGCGGCCTCCTGAATGATCAACACGTGGCAATCAATTTCTTTGCACATCTAACTAGAAGCCAACGGTAACGGGAGCTTGTTTTTTTTTCCTTATTCTTTTCTTTTCCTTTGAACCGGTAATAAAGTAAATAATAAATATAATCATAGCAAGTGTATTTAGTTTTCCAATCGTAGCCCGTGTTTTATTTTTTATTGAAAATTTTAGAAGTCTTAATTATTTATAAATTAAATAGTATATATATAAAACTAATCAATGATTCAATAAATTGATATAACCTATTAAAAATTGAGCAATTGCATCTAATAGTTATTTTCCACCTTAATTTCAAATATTAAAAAAATAATTTATTTTTAAAAATAACAGTTTTCACTTTCATTAAATCAATAAATTAATTTTCAATAACTAATAAAAAAATTATAAATTCATTATTAGTTGAAATTCAATAATTTTTCCTTCTTTCATTTTTATTAAAAATTGAAAAATTATTGAAAAGTATAGTATCGAATAACTTACTACTAAAAAACGTTTAGTTTTCTAAAATATATTTAAAAAATTTAACACGTTGATCATTTCATTTATATTATAAATAATTTTACTTCACATAATAATAAAAAAATATAATATGGTAAATAAATAAAAATTTCATTGGATAGCAAATTTTGATGTAATATTTATATAAATAGCAATTTAAAAAAAGTATTTTTAAATATAGCAATTTAAAAAAAAAAATATAATAATTTTTATCATGTTAATCAATGATTAAGTTTGATTAATGTATGTAACAGTAAAAAACTTAGTGAATAAATATGTAATTTAATGTTTATTACTGATTCATCCGAGCAAAATTCGCTACATCTACGAATATTTTTTGAGCTTCTATTTTCATAAATATTATTAAAAAAATTGCTAGATTTGCAAATGTTTCTATGATAAAGTCTAACTATTTATTTTTCATTATTTTTAAATTTTGTATTTAAAAAATCTTTTATTTTTCTCTATACTAAAATTTTTGTAGCAGGTAACAAATGTATCAATTACATGAATTAAAAAAAAAATTACGCTTCAAGTCTCAAGTTTTCAACTACTATGCTGGTCTAGGAGAATAAAATACCTTAAAAAAATAAAAGACTACCTCCGTTAGTTTCCTACGTTTCTGTCTGCTTCTATGTCAAACAAATTGATGTGCAAGGAAATTGATTGCCACGTGTTGATCATTCAGGAGGCCGCCTTTCCTGGAATAATTTCTCCATTTTTAGAGGTTGCAGGGATGGTTTTGAATGATAGTGGAAAGACTCGATGCCCTTGTATAAAGTGTGCGAACGTTAGATTTGTCACACTTCAAGAAATTAGTGAGCATTTGCACATTTATGGAATAACACGAGGATATACCCGTTGGATATACCATGGTGAGAATTTTAAAATGGGTTCCACGAATAGTCTTGTTCTCCTGTTAATGACTCATTAATGGAAGTGTAGTCGATAAAAGGAGTATGGAACGAGTTCTACACGAATCAAACTCTAAAAAAAGAAGGTAATGAGTTGAGTGATGATGACATAGAGGAATTCATAAACAATAATGAAGCAGAGTTGGAAAATGAGAGTGATGTTTAAGAAAATGATGAGTCGGAATAGTATGTCAGGTTTACGTAGTTTTCTCAATTTCTGTAAATAATATTTTGGAATAGCATACTTTATCAACCTTAAATCATTTTTTTTTGCATGTTGTCAACAGGAAAGATAAGAGGAAGACTCTGATAGATGAGTCATGACCCATCGCACCAGGCAACCGGAAGACTCCTCATCCTCGTCCACATGAAATAAAGATTAGAGAGCCATCATATGATACATCGATGCCTATGCACTCACCGTCGCCTTCACTGGGTCATGTATAGATCCTTTGACAGATGCATCGTCCATTCCGTCTACTTTCGATAATGGTAAGAATCCATATTTTAGTTGTAAATGTCATTTATTTTTTTTTTTTGTACTAACTAAATAATTTATCTATAGTCCCATCTCAAACTTCGGTTCCTAGATGTGGAATTGCAAAGAACCTGAAATTGCACAAAGGGAAAGGTAAGAAAGATGTGACTATTCCATACAATTTACAACGGGTGATTGGAGATAGAATTTATCACTGAGACGGGTATATTGGTGCAGGCCCTCATACCACCAAGTCACAAAAGATATGATTTGGTGCCACCAGGAGATTCTTAATGACATTAGACAACGACTTGTAATGAGTACATGTATTTAGATGCGTGATTTTGAATTACTATATACATTTATGATAATATGCACTAACATGGATTTCTAATGTGTTAAGGAAAAATTTCACCTTCAATTGCTCAATGGCATAGTTTGGAAAACCATTGATGCATAAATGATGTCGTCGCACAATGAGTATCGATACTAGCTTGGAAAATATTCTTGTTAAAACGTAGCGAGTTTGGTGAAGAGCAAGCGGATTGCATGAGGCATCCAAGAGTGCATTGTGACAATGAATGGGCGAAATTACTCTTTAAGTTGAAATCATCAGAATTTAAGGTAAAAACATATAATGTAATGCTTAGTATTTAGTTCTGAATGGAAAGAAAATTATGATGTTCTTTTTATGAAGAAACTATTGATGCAAAATAGTTAGTCTCGAGCGGCGATACCATATTTGCATAAGGGTGGCTCCAAATCCAATGCTAATTTGCATTATGAGATGACAATATTATTTCACACACTTACTAATTATTAATCATTTTCATTTCTTTGAACATGTATAAACATTTTATATGAAAATTTCAGAGAAAAGAGAAGCCTAAAACTACATGGGTCGATGTATGGGAGAAACAACACTCTTATGATCTAGAAACTTGGGTTAACTAACAGGCCAAACAACACCATGTAAGTTTTTTTTTTTTATATAAAGTGTTATGTTTTTTATAATACAATATTGTTTTCATCACATCATTTTTTTATTGGTATAGAAAGAAATGAAGGATTACATGAAACCTCCACAAGTCACTAATGAGGTTGGGTCAAACATAATTGATTCAATAAGCTCACCTCATATTGACATTAATCCCATGGAGAAAACGTTGGGTCATAATTCAGGTTATAGGAGGGGTATGGGTAGTCGCCCTAAACTCCCCCAAAGTCAGGTAATTCATCGAGATCGAGTGTATCTTCACAAGTGGATATTTTCCAAACTCAACTAGCAGAGGCCCTCAATACTATCGAAGAACTTCGAGCTCATGATTTGGCATGTGATGCAGAAGCTAATAAACTTTGAGCGGACTGAGAGGAGTTCTTGAGAAAGTTTCAAGGTGGAGTTGGGAGTGGGGGTAACAATGCTTAGGATGTTTGTATTTTGCTTTATGTATTAACACTTTGAATATTTCTTGGTTTGTGTTAAACTCTAGTTATTGTAGAAATTTGGTTTTCTTTGTTATATCTTCTTCAAATATTTGGTAATTTATCAATTTTTTTTTTGTTTTTCTGGATATTGGTGATTTAGAATTATGAATTGAAATCTAATAGTTAAACATGTGGCATTTGGGGCGCTTAAAACAAACAAAACTTAAAAAACAAAAAAACAGTAGTATTTCCGACGCCATGGCGTCGACAAAAGGGCTTTACCAAAACGTTTTCTAGGCCCTTTACAGACGCAATGACATCAACCTTCACTTTAGATATATATATGTATCAAACCATTGTCGACGTTTGGCAATTGGCCTCTCTTTTCACGTTGGTGATACAGGCCCGTGTTCCTGCCAACCTCACATCACTGACACAATCACTGACGTTGTGTCAGTGATGGAGAAACCATTGTCGACGTCCGTGTTTAGCGTCGACAATGGTGAGTATTAACCACGCAATTATGCAAAGTCTCGTCTTGAAATAAAAATCTCAGATGTTTCATTTCATGGTGAATAAAGCAAGTGCATCAAGGATTCATTCGGTTGTGCTACTTATTTTTATTTGCGGATAATAGAAACTTGTATGCTTCAAGTTCCCCCTTAATAAGAGTTTTGCTTGATTTTAGAAAAATCCATGCTAGAATTTGAGTTTGTTCGGATTGATTTTGGGTGAAATGTAGATATGTAAATAATAGAGGAAGAAGAAATTTATAATATGTTTAATAAGTTTTGTGTATGATAAGTTTTATGAAATTTCTAGTATTTATATCAAAATTCTGGATTTTGAGATGATTTATGGTGATGGATTTGCCGGAAATGGAGCTTTGTGGCAACATTAATGAAGCTTTGGGATTTGTGGGTTTTAATCAAATGAATTGGCTTTTAAACCATTGTTGGGGCTCGTAGAGGGTGGAAGACTAAAGAAGAGAGAAGATAAATGAAACAATAATATATTTATTTAACTTTCCATGTATAAAAAGATATCAATATAAAACTCATTAATCATGCACCTCAATTTAAATATGCCATATCATAATAAAATAAATATGAAAAGAATATATTAATGCCAGGTTACTTTTTTTTAATAGAACTTTAACAATAAGGACAAAATGGTAAATAAAATGAATATCCGGATTTTAAATATCAATTTTTAAAACAAAATGACCAAATGGTAAATGAAATGAAAACTCAGAACCAAAAGTGTTTTCTTCTTTAAAAAAAAAGATGAGGGAGAGAGTGAGAATATAAAAAAGGTGAGGGAAAACATTTGCACGTGAAAAGAGAGAATGGGAGAAGAGATATTTTTTTTTAAATCTGATTTGATGTGGGAGATTTGTCATTAAAAACATTTTAGTATTTTACTTTTTCCATGTGGCTATGTAACCCTACCTTTTCTTTTTTGTATGGCTATTTGTTAAAAAAAGAGAGGTATAAGTGGCTATACATATATTAGCCTAGTAGTTGGAGAATTTGAGATTACTAACTGAGTAGTTTCTTTACTAAAGGTGGGTTTTGAGATGATCTTTCAAGTGCTTTTCATTCACTAAGGGTCCGTTTGGTACAATTTCCCCTAAAAGTGTTTTGAGTAAAACTTTTTAAAATAAATATTAGTTAAGTGTTCCATCTAAAAACATTTGAGTTTACTAAAAGATGTTTTTGAAGAAAATACTTGATTTGTGATTCTTCCAAAAATGTTTATAAACAAGTATTTCACTTAAAATACTTCACTCAAGTGTTTTTAGATGAAACATTTGATTAATATTTCTTTAAAAATGTTTAACTCAAAACATTTTTAGGAGAATTTATACCAAACGGATCATAATTACACTTAATAATTAATTTTTGCAGATGTTTCAGTACATGATAAAAATGTTTTTGAAATTTCTAAAAACAACACTTCAAGTGTTTCTAGAGAAAACATTTATTTAGTGTTTTTTAAAAAGGTGTTTATTAAAAAAATGTTTCGCTAAAAACATTTTCCTCAAAATGTGTCAAACACTTACCGGAAATATGTTATTTCAACAATTTTTTTTTACCAATATTGTTAAGAAAAATATTAATATTTTGAAAATTAAAAATAAGACAGTTGTAGATGGGCCAAGGATTGCATTATTGATTTTTTTTTTTTGGGTGAAAAATCAAAATAGCCACTTTTTGAGGTAAAAGTTAGCAAATAGCCACCTTTTGAGATATGTAATGGGGTAGCCATTTTTTATTATTCAATTTTTTAAAATACCAAAACTGCCCTTTTCGTATAGCAGGTATAGTCTGACACCTCCTGACATTTTGACACGTCTGTATAGTACCAATCTGATATTTCTGACATTTTTTCTTTTTCAATGCGATTTTCTTTCCCGATGCATTCTTTCTTCTCCTAGTTTATGGTATATTTAGTATATTGTTCATAGTTCTTTGGTGGATTTAGTATATTTTGTAATTTTTTTTTATGTTTTGATTTTATACTACATACTTCAATTTTAATTCAATTTTTTAGATTCATTTTATTATATTGTTCATAGTTTCCCTTCTCATGTAAAATATTTTGTCCATTTGGTATATTGGGTATATAGTCGTATATTATCTATATCGTCCTCCGGTTCGTAAGTGCATTTGAGAAAAAGTGAAGGATGTACGTAATATACATGTCATTTAATTTGCAAATGGAAAACGAAAAGAGTGTTAATTACACAATGCTTAATATACAAATAGACGAAAAAAACTGTATTTTATGTATAGTACGTATATTACATAATGTATGACTAACAAAAAAAAGAACATAAAAGAGGGGGGAATGTATATCACGAATAGTACGTATATTACCAAATGTACGACTAAGAAAAAACAGAACATAAAGGAAGGGCTGTGTACACCAACCCTCGCCATTTTGCGTATATTGTGTATATTTAAGAATGTACATTTTAATAACCAACATAGTGGACTGAAAAAAACAGATAGTTATGTATATTACGTATATGACAGAACTATACATTAAAAAGACATTAGAGAGATGATGAATATAAAATAGACAGTTATGTATAGCACGTATATTACAAGATATATATTTAAACAAACCACAGAAAAAGTATATTACGTATATTACAAACTATATAGTAAGCAACATAGAAGTAGAATGTAAATTACGTATATTATAGACTGAATATTAAATATACCACGAAAAAATGTATATTGCGCATATTACACACTGTATATTAAGCATAGAAGTAGAACGTATATTACGTATGTTTTAGATTGAATATTAAACACACCACGAAAAATTGTATAATACGTATATTACAGACCACGAAAAATGTATATTACGTATGAGAAAAAACACATAGTTTATGTATATCACGCATATTACAAATACTATATTTAAACAAACAAACAAAAAGTGTATATTACGTGTGTTACAGATTGTATATTAAGAAAAACATAAATAGAACGAGAACCAACAACAGTTATGTATATTACGTATATCACAAAAAAGATACATTTTAAAAAAACATCACCTTAAAAAGATAAATAAAAAACGTATATTGCATATATTACACGCATCACAGAAACACTATTACGAAATTATGTATATTACATGAAACAACAAATGACATACATGAGAAAAAGATATAAAAAAACTAAAAAAATAATAATACATTTCGTCAATTTTTTGTTATTTTGGTTTACATATACGAGATTCGGAAGAAAAACGGTGAAAAATATTTATGAAAAAACGAGAATGAGAAGAAATTAAGGAGAGAGATACTAAATTAAAAAGTGTAGCAAATTTGTGAGATAAACATTTGTAAAAGATTAAAATGGTGGATTTTTGAAAAAAAAATGAAAGAAGGAAGGAGAGGGAAGGAATTGATATGAAATGGAAAAAGAAAATTAGGAGAGAAGGAATAAGAAATGAAATGAAAGTTTGAAAGAAAATGATATGAAATGGATAAAAATGGGGGAGGGAAGGAGGAAGAAATGAGAGAAAAAATGAAGAAAATGAGGGTGGAAGGGAGAGAATGGAATATATAGAAAAACATGGGAGGGAAAAATAGGAGGAAATTTTTTAAAAAAAAATTAGAGAGAGATGAATATTAAAAAAAAAAAAGACAAAAGAAAGTGACGGTGGATAAGGGAAGGGCGGAGAAGGAGAAAAGGAATGATGACGGAAAAGATGAGAGATAAAATGAGAGAGGTGAGAGAAATGATTTGATAAGGGGTTTTTTTGTATTTTTATAAATACATGTAGCTATTTTAATGAAAAAATAAAATTGTGGCTATTTAAGTAATTAGGTGTTAAAGAGATGCTATTTTTATATTTGTTCCTTTTTTTTCTTAAAGAGTGAATTATTGATGTTCAAAGGAAAATATTTTAAACGTGTGAATTCTAAATATGGGAAAGAAATATAAAAATCCCCCCACTACAACCACTTTTTGTAAAAAATTAGGAAAATGAATTAACATATTTCAAAACTTTGAAGTCATGAAATTGTTTTTTTCTTAATTAAAAAAGATTGTGCAATTTTCACGTGATTTCATATACTTGCATATAAATAACCAAATTTTACTTTCCATTTTTTTATAGTATTGCATCAACAATCAAACTTCCAGATCCATTCTAATACATTCTCTAATGATCAATTCTTAAATTAGACTACTCTATAATTTACGAATAAAATGATCTCAAATCCTTAAAATTTGATATTTTGTGGTAGCTTGCTTTTTTTTTTTTTTTTATCAATTTATTTAAAGTTGAAAAAAAAAACTACTTGAATTAAGTTCTTAAATAAAACACAATTGATAAAATGAAATTTTAATAAATGGCACTTTTTTAAGAAGTAATTTAAAAAAATAGCAAATGTTTTGAAATATTTCAAAAATAGCATATTCTACTAATTTGAGTATGAGATTAGAGCAAATTCGGTTTGAGATTGGTGAATCACATTCTTAAAAATGTCATTTTTCAAAAACCCCATTAATAAAAGACGTAAAAAAAATCAGACATTTAGGGGTGTAAATGGTGCGGGGCGGGGTGTAAACGGGGTTGCCCCGTATAAAGTTTTTTTCCCACCCCACACCACCCCAATTAACTTTATCCCCCGCCTCGTTTATTAAACCCAGGGGGGCTAAACTAGATAGAGAAAATTGTTAAAATAAACCTAGTAAATTTAAATTACAAAAATTAAATAAAATTAAAGTAGTTAAACGGGGCGGGTGGGGTGTAAATGGGGGGGGGGGGGGAATTCCCACGCCCCTGCCCCGTACCCCGCCTTGTTTATTAGATGGGTTTGGCAGGGGCGGGGAGGGCAAACGGGGTCGGGGTTTTAGCTTTCACCCCTAGACATGATTCAAGTTTCTCATTATGTATTTACCTTTTTTTTTCCTATACAAAATTACAAAGTTTACTCAGTAATTTTATTTCAATAGTCGGTGAAAATGGGTACACATTTCCATTCTTATGAAATTTAGTTATGTAAATAGCTTAATATAACAAAAAAAAAAAAAACCGAAAATCTAAACGATATCTAAAAAAGTAATAAAAAAATCCACGAGTGGTTGAAGGAACCTGATAGAGTAGGAGTGTGCTTTCACAAGGGTGTTTCCAACTATAAATATAGAATATGAATAACCCTTTCTCTCATATCAAAAACTTTCTATTTCCAACCATGGCTTCCTTAAAATTCTTTCTCTCTGCCGTTCTCTCTCTCGCCATCGCTTCCAACGTTGGCTCGCAATCAACGATCAGAATGTTTCCGACAAAATACGGAGTTCCACCAACGCCTGATAATCGGATATGCGAGAGCTGGAAATTCTCTTTCGAAGCTGGTAATGGCGGAAGTGGAACTATCCCCGAGCGTTGTGTAGAATTTGTAAAGCAATATTTTGATAGGAAAAGGTATCTAGATGACTGTTATGTGGTGGGAGAATACTCATATGACTTTGCTAAGACGGTGAAGATTACGACTTCCGACGACGGGAAGGATGCTTGGATTTTCGACGTCGATGAAGCTCTACTTTCCAATTTGCCCTACTACGAAGAGCATGGCTATGGGTGAGTGACTTTAAATTTAGAGGCAAAAAAACTTCAAGGGGTTCTTAAATTTTAAAATTTTAATTTTAATCTTCAACTACCTTATGTTAATATATCTAAAATTATTTATATTAAACTTCATTAAATTTTATTAAACATTTATCTTTAATTTACAATTATTTATATAGTTTAAGGTTAAAATCGATGATATATTTAAGATTTGAGTTTATAATACATTCAAAATTAAAAAGGTAAATTTTTTTTTTCCTTAATTTTTAAAAGAGTCTATTCTTAAATAAATGTAGGACAAATATTGTCAGGTCTCAGTTTTTATTTAAATAAGGTATGGTCACCTTTTTATATATAGATATTTAATTTACCTGTTCATAATTGTTTTTTCTTAATTTAATCCCAAGAATTGTTTTTAAGTCTATTTTCAAGAACTACGGGTACAAAATAGATAAAACATATTAAGAGTCTAACTTTTTTTTATTTCAAATATATGTAAACATAAATAATTAAAGTGATGTGTTTTTTAAGGGGGAAAGTAAAAACCGAAAAAATTAAATTAAACTGGACAGTAAAAAACTGAATTGTTCCTGATTTTTATTTTTTAAAACTGAACCGAATTGATTAAAACCGATAGGGCCGGCCCTAGCCATGCGCAGTTAGGGCCCCCAAAATTTTGGGGACCAAATTCTTAAAAAAAATATTATTGGTTTTTTTCTTTTTTTAATTTTCTTTAATATTTTAATTTATTTCAAAATCTTTATTTTATTTCTTTGTATCCTCTTAATTATTAAATATTGTTAATATATTTAGTTCCTACTTTATTTTTTTAATTTCTTTAGAACTTAATTTTATCATTATAAAATTAAACTTTTCGTGTTGTAATGATCTGTAATAAATTTAAATCTATAACAACTATTTTTTTACACATGTATATAAAAAAGAGTTTTTTTTTTTTTTTTTTTTTTTTTTTTTTTTTTCAATTTAAGAATTCATATTATTAAAAATAATATATAAAAAGGAGTATTAAACGTGAAGTTGTTGAAATCTTTATTTACGGTCTAACATGTCACAAAAGAGACTCAATAGAACGGCTTGATATCAATTGAGAGTAAAAATTTAGATGACATTGATATAAAAAATTTAATAGATAATTTTGCATCTTAATATTAAGAAGAATGTCACTTTTCTAAGTGAAATTTTGAGTTATATTATATCTTTTAGGTTAGATTATACAAAATGTCTATAACCTATGAGTTTTGTTTCAATTTTACCCCAAACATCTTAAAAGTTTCAATTTTACTCTCAATCTTTCAATTTGTTTAAAAAAAATACCCTTTGTTAGCCATTTTCTTTAAATTTTACGAAAATCTTAAAAGTTAAAGGCGAAATATATTAAATGTAAGTAGATTTCAATTTTGCACTTGAATATTTTAAAAGTTTCAATTTTTCCCGTAACATTTAAATTTCTGTATAAACTTAATGAAAGTTGCTAGCAAATGGTATTTTTGAAATCAGTTAAAAGATTGAGTGTAAAATTGAAACTGTTAAACGGTAGGGGTAAAATTGAAACACACTCCATATATTCGGGACATTTTGTATAATTTAACCCATTTTTTATATTCGTTATTCGATTGAAGTTAATAATTTTATATTTTTTATATATTTAAAATTATACAATAGGTGTCCAAATTTTTTTTTTTGCACGTGACCTCTATTATCTTAGGACCGGCCCTGAAAACCGGAAGCGAACCGACTTTTAAAAAACAAGTAAAATTCTCATATCTCTTCTTTATTTCTCCGTAGTTTTGTTTTGTTTTGTTTTTTTTAAAAGATGAAATGGATATATTATATAAAGGTAAGAGACTAAAACAGAATGTTTGAAAGTTTTACAGAGTAGAAAGTAATTAATATGAAAGTTTAGAAATTAGTAGAAATGATAAATGCTTATTCGATAATGATTTTCTCTTAATGTAATGATTTATTTGTAGTTAAATAACATCTAATTAAATATTGTATGATCATGTAATATATAGGTCAGAGCCATTCGATGAAAATTCTTTCAACGAATGGGTGGAAAAGGCTACGGCTCGTGCTTTGCCATCCAGTTTGAGGCTCTACAAACGGCTTCTAAAGCTTGGGTTCAAGATTATATTATTGACTGGAAGAGACGAAATTTCAAGAAATTCTACAGAAAAAAACCTTCTTAATGTTGGCTATTCCAATTGGGAGAAACTTATCTTGAGGTACCTATACAAAGTATTAATTCGAATTAAATGAACAAATAGGTTGAAAACGGGTTAAATATTTCAAGAAAAAATACACTTTTGATCCATGAGTTATCACTTTGCGTTTTAGACTCGACAATTTCAATCATTGAGTTTTCATTTAATAGTCATTGTAGTCATTGCCGTCAGATTTCTGTTAAATACTTAATAGAAATCTGATGTGGTATTAAAATATTAGTTTTATATTAATTAGGTTGTTTATATGGTAACTTTTAAATGATGTGGCATTGTTAAAAAATTATATTGATATTCTTTTTACAATATCATATTTTCATTATTTTTTTGATAGAAGTTTGACGGTAAGAACTCAATAGACAGTTTAATGAAAACTCATGGGTTAAACTATCGAGTTTTAAAATTTAAGGACCAAATAGACAGTTAAGTCAAAACTCATGAACTAAAAAGTGTATTTTTCCCAATATTTTACTATAGTGTTAGATGTAGTGATGATTTAATACGACATCAAAATATGACATCTGAAGTCCGGGTCTTAAATAAAAACTGCAGTATTGTTTATTTCCCTCTTGATATATTAATAATTCATATGTTGGGATTCATGTCTAATTTATATCAAAACTCATTAGTTATGGAGAGTGTTAAAAATAGAATAAAAAGTAAATTTAATCTTTACGAATATTGTGTTTTTATTAATTTTTTTTTTTTAAATGAAAAACAGAGGATCTTCTGATCAAGGAAAGAAAGCAAGTATCTATAAATCAGAGAAGAGAATTGAATTGATAGAACAAGGCTATAAATTGCATGGAAACTCTGGAGATCAATGGAGTGATTTGATAGGGGATGCATTGGCCACACGTTCTTTCAAACTTCCTAATCCATTGTATTACATTTCTTAAGTTTAATGGTTAATTTTATGTTTGTATGGTCAATATGTGGCCCTAATTAAGCTGTGTTTGTGTAACTCTATCAATAAATTATCTCAAAACTTTAAAATTTGAGATTATTGAAATATGTTTTTATCATTTCATTTAATTTACGTAACGTTTACTTTTTTTTAAATTTTTTTTTGAGATTACATCAAATTGGGGAAGGGGACTCGAACCTTCGACCTCAAAGGAAGGGAGTAGGTGACTAACCAGTTGAGCTATAATCATGTTGTCACAACGTCTATTTTCTAGTGACAATTCAATTGGAAAAAGATTCATTAACTTTTTTTCAATAGAGACTAAGATCCTCATCAAACTCTTTATGTGGTTATTATTAAAAGAATTGAGAGTATGCTAAATAAACAACAAAAATAAAAGGTTAAAACCAAACAAAAGTATTGCTGCTACGTAATAAGGGGAAAGGAAGGAGTTAAAAATCACTACCAAAACATTGGTTTTTAAATGAGAATGATTGGTTACTCAAAAATATATTAACTAAAAATAATTTTAGTACTCGAATGGTTGTAGGCTTCACTACTGGACTGAAAGTCTCACTATAATCTATATCAGCTTTGTTATGCAAACTTCTTTAGAATACTTTAAAAATAATTATAATTCTTTTGAAAAATGGCATAGAAGACTAGGCCATACTCATTTAGTTAGACTTATATGCTATCTTTACATGGTCTTTCATCTTATCCCAGTTATAAGAAACAATATCCATAAATACTAAAATAGATATTATTTGAGTATTTTCACTATCTTTATATTTTTATTAAATTCTTTCTCTCGGCCGTTCTCTTTATCGCCATGGCTTCCAACGTTGGCTCGCAATCAACAATCAAAATGTTTCCGACAAAATACGGAGTTCCACCGGTGCCTGATATTTGGATCTGCGAGAGCTGGAAATTCTCTTTTGAAGCTGGTAATGACGGAAATGGAATTGTCCCCGAGCGTTGTGTAGAATTTGTAAAGCAATATTTTGATATGAAAAGGTGTCTAAATGATTGTTATGTGGTGGGGGAATACTCTTATGACTTTGCTAAGACGGTGAAGATTACGACCTCCGGCGACGGTAAAGATGCTTGGATTTTCGACGTTGATGAGGCTCTACATTCCAATTTGCCCTACTACGAAGAGCATGGCTTATGGGTGAGTGACTTTAAATTTAGAAGGAAAAAACTTTAGGATTCTTATATTTTAAATATTATTAATTTTAATCTTTAACTACCTTATATTAATATATCTGAAATTATTTATATGAAACTAGTTAATCTAAAGCAGAGAACTGGAGGCGTGCCTTTTCAAGGAGCCTGAAGTTGAGTTTATA
Source organism: Gynostemma pentaphyllum (assembly GCA_028015215.1). Lineage (NCBI taxonomy): Eukaryota > Viridiplantae > Streptophyta > Magnoliopsida > Cucurbitales > Cucurbitaceae > Gynostemma > Gynostemma pentaphyllum. The sequence continues at coordinate 39,167,814 of CM051348.1, read as the reverse complement.
AAGATGTTTAGAGCTGAAAGCTTACAAGGAAAATACAAGAAACAAGTAATCACAGCTCAGCCATAGACAACTAATTACTAATTACATGGAGTGATATAAGGGTAATTGAATAATACAGCTTTGCAATGAATATATACAACCTTTATTTCCATATCTATCATCCCCCCTCAAGTTGTTCATGTTTGGAAATAACGGTCAACTTGCGCCTGAAGTGAGAGAAACTTAAGCGTGGAAGAGGTTTTGTCAGAATATCTGCTATTTGATTCTTATAAGGTATAAGGCGCACTTCAAGTTCTTTGTTAGCTACCCGTTCTCTAATAAAGTGAACATCTATCTCAATATGTTTGCTCTTTGAATGAAAAACTAGGTTTGTAGCCAAGGAACAAGCGCTGAGATTATCACACCAGGCAATCGGTGTATGATTGGCTAGTTGATGAATCTCACGAAGGAGAGACTGACGCCAAGCTAATTCGGCACCAATTGTAGTCAAGGCCCGATATTCGGCCTCTGTACTAGAGCGAGAGATGGCCTTTTGCTTTCTTGATGACCATAAAATTTAATTTCCATAGAGAAAAACAAAATACCCAGTAGTGGATTTCCTATCAATTTTATCCGAAGCTCAATCCGCATCCACATGACACTCGATGCCAGACTTGGGATATTGATTGGAAAAGAAAGTGCCATAGTCAATTGTACCTTTTATATATCGAAGGAGCTTTTTGCAAGCAGACCAATGATCAACAGTAGGCTTAGCCATAAATTGGCTTAATTTATTTACAGCAAACGAGATTTCTGGCCGTGTAATTGTTAGATATTTAAGACCACCAAGAAGACTACGATAAAGAGTTATATCAGAGAAAGGTTTTGCAGTCGAATCATGAAGGATCGTACCCGGGGTCATAGGAGTGATGCACGGGTTGCAGTCCAACAAATTAACTCGAGATAAAAGGTCATGAGCGTATTTTGTCTGTGATAAATGTAATCCAGTAGGTGTGAGAATAACTTCAATGCCGAGAAAGTATTTCACATGCCCAAGATCTTTGAGAGCAAACATATTTTAGAGTTTCTTGATGATGGATGAAATTTGTGAAGAAGAAGAACCTGTGAAAAGGATATCATCTACATAAACCAAAATATATATAATGGTTGCACCATCATGTCTAAAAAAGAGAGATGAATCTGACACCGAATTTTGAAATCCAAACCAACAAGAGCTTAACGTAGCTTGTGAAACCAAGATCGAGGGGCTTGCTTTAACCCGTATAGTGATAAATATGATTCGGGAAGGTTGAATCATCGAAACCAGATTGCTGCCTCATAAAAACAGTTTCACAAAGATCTCCATGTAAGAACACGTTATTCACATCAACATGACGAAAGAACCAACCACTTGTGACAGCTAAAGAGAAAATTACCCAAACGGTAGAAGACTTAATCACGGGGCTGTAGGTGTTGAAGAAATCGACCCCAGGTAATTGAGTATACCCTTGAGCAACAAGGCGAGCTTTCAAATGTTCAATGGTTCCATCCGGATTTTCTTTCACCTTAAATATCAATTTACACCCAATTACACGTTGGTCAGATATAAGAGGAACAAGGTTCCATGTGTGATTTTTTTGTAGAGCATTGAATTCTTCTTGCATTGCTGCTCTCCACAAAGGATCTTTGATGGCTTCAGTGGCGTTTTGAGGAATGGAGATGATGGGTTGAATTGAGAGGGACAAGGCTTTTGGCTTAAAAACACCAACCTTGGCACGGGTCACCATTGGATGGCAAGGTAGTGGATTAAAAGGTGTTGGTGGTGCATGAGGTGGAGAATTTAGTAATGGGATGGATTGGTGTGGATTAAGAATTGGTTGGGCTGATATAATGGGTGAAGTTGGTAGAGGTGATAAAGGAGGTGGCAAGGGGTCAACTTGAGGACTATCAGGATGCGGTAATGGAGCCAAAAAACCTTGAGAAGAATCTGTACCTCTAAAGGATGTCTGTCGTGTGGTTCCTTCTGAAGTTGCATGAACTGTGGAGGGCATGGTAGCTGATAAATGAGGAGCACCCAAGGAAAGTGTAGAGAAATGGTGACAGTCAGTGGAAGAAGATGGGAGTAGGGAAGGGGGTCGCCAAAGAGGATCAATAAAAGGAAAATCGTCCTCATAGAATTTGACATGCCTAGCAATAAAAATTTTTCCGGAAGGAGCTAAGCACTTATAACCTTTATAAGAAGGACTGTAACCGATGAAAGCACATTTGAGAGAATGAAAATTAAATTTCCTAGAGTTGTAAGGTCTAGTGAAAGGGTAACAGGAAGAACCAAACACCTTAAGAAAAGAGTAATCGGGTTGGGTGGTGAAAAGTTTTTCATGAGGAGAAATGTTGTTAAGAATCGGGGTTGGTAATTTATTTATCAAAAATACATAGTGTGAAAAGCTTCCCACCAAAAGGACAAGGGTATGTGAGCTTGGGCAAGAAGGGTTAGGCCAGTTTCAATGATGTGACGATGCTTCCTTTCGACAACACTATTTTGATGGTGAGTATGAGGACATGGGTGGTGAAATAAAATGCCATTTTTCTCTAAAAAGGGAGCAAAAGAGCGGAATTCACCCCCCAATCAGATTGTAGCCTTTTAATTGAGAAACCAAGAAATTTTTCAATATGATTCTTGAAAGAGATGAAGATTGACAGAGCTTGTGATTTTTGAGTCAAAGGAAATATCCAAGAGAGCCTAGAATAATCATCCACAAAGTTGATATAATACTTATGTCCAGCGGAAGAAGGTAGAGGTGCGGGACCCCAAAGGTCTGTGTGTATTAATTCAAGAGGTTTTGTGGATCGAGTTATGGAAGGGCGAAAGTGTAAATGATTAGTTTTGCCCAATTGACAAGCTGAACAAAATTGTGGAACGGAAAAACGATTTTCATTAAAATTAAGTAAACCGGTACAAGATTTTGAAATGGCACGAAAAGCCTTTACATGAGGATGTCCTAATCTTCTATGTAAAAGATTTGATGTCTTGATATCTCTAAGCGGCAACCTTCAAGCGATTGAGTGAAGGTTGGCATTATTGAAAGCAAATAAAAGACAGAAGAGGAGAAAGGTCTAAGTTGCGGTCGAGAAGCTCCTCCTGGTTCATGCAACTTGTAGAGGCCACGTTCAGTTTGTCCTTGTCGAAGTAGAGGCTTATCCGGTGTCTTGCCCTTAAAAAAACAATAAAGATTGTTAAACTCAATAGTGACAAGGTTATCTTGGGTTAGCTTGGCTACACTAATCAGGTTCTTTTTTATGTCAGGAACATGAAGAGCATCTTATCCCTAGGCATCTCAATTCTATGCAAACCCAGAAACAAACGCCCCCTAAGGGCAAACTAGGGGAACCAATTCTAGCTTTCTAAAGGCTTACCGAACGTAATTCATTAGATGCCAATTTTTTAGCCTTAGCTTTTATATATATATATATATTTAGTCATATATAAATAACACTTTCCTATTCTTTTGTCTCATTTTCCACCCAAATTGAGAGGTTGCCATGAGTTATAAAAATATATGTCTCATTGAAAAAGTCGATAAAAGTGATAAATTTGTGTTATGAGGTTATTGAAAAAAAAAATTGTGGAAAAAGAAAAGTGCAAAAAGAAAAAGTTTGTTATTGAAAAACCGAAAAAGAAAAAGTAGAAAGTTGAGAAATAAAACATGAGAAGAAGTTGCACGTTTAATTGTGAGAGGTTGTGCTTCAAATGTAAATTTTGAGTTGAGTTTGAATTTATTGAATATACTCATAATAATCTTTCAATTCTCTTAGCCTAAATGTCTTCCATCTAGCTTTTCCTAAGCCCCATTACAAACTTCAAAGACCCTTGGATCCATGTTTTTGAAATTCTTACATTTACCGGTTTTAATTTGATATTTTATCAAGCCTACAATAAATTTCTTCTATGTTTTGACTTGAGTGATATTCTTTGACTCTCTTTAAACACTTTGAGCGATGTGAGTGAATATCTCGTGAGGGTTTCTATTCCTGTATGCTTTGATTTCGAGAAGTTTGTTTAGGTTTCTATTCTTGATATGACTTATGGAATTGAGTTAGCATTTGTGCTTCATGATTTTATAAAAAATTTGTAATTTGAGCAAGATTGATCATAGACACTTAGGGTTTTGTATGAAAATTTGATTGCTTAAGTACTAACTGTTTACAAGCTTGATGGTTGCATAACTTTAAAGATTTTCATGATTGATTCTTAATTGTGCTTAGTGCTAGAATTGTTAAGGGACTAGCAATTGTCTAAGTTTGGGGGTATTTGATAACTCATAATTAACGCATATTTATAAGTGGTTTTATCTCCAATATAATTAAAATATGATTGTTAATTGATTTAAATGTCCATAGTATTGTTAAAAATTGAATTTCATGAACATACGCGAAAATGGCGCTCAAATCAGACTCATAACGAAGAAGTTATGTCCATTTTAGTGTTAAAACCTGTCGCTACGACGACAGGATCCTGTGGACGCGTCCTGCGAAAATTGAATTCCGGGCCAAAAACTTGAGAGTGGTCGCAGCGACGAGAAAAATAGAAAAAATAATGATTAAACCTGCGCTGACGTCATCCAAAGAAGGAGGAAAGTGGACGCTGACGTCATCGCGTCACATGACTGGCAGATAACATAGAGCGTTGTGTCGCTCAATAATAAGTGACACGTTGCTTTTTCATGACCAAGGAAAGCGCTGATGCGATAAGCTCGCTTAATCCGAACGGCTTCCGGGATAGAGAGGACGCGCATGGCTGGTTTGGCGGCGGCTGCACGGCTGGAGCAGATTAGGATAGCAGATTTTCTTTATATTTTATCCGATTATATCTCTTTTTGGCCTATCCCATTTACTCTAAATTCAGAATCTCTTCTTCCCATATTTTTCTTAGGATATTTAGATAGTTTTTTTTTATATGTTTTCTAGCTAAATTATTTATTCCAACTAGAGGATTATCGAGGTTTGGTTCATAAATTTATGAAGCATGTCCTTAATTTTATTATTATTTTCTCTTTGCATATTTTATTGTTGATTAATTGTTGTGCATAGTTTCCATATGTTCAATTGTTAATTGATCATATTGCTAGTTAGAACGTTAAATCTGTAATTTTTTAATTGTTCTAATACAAGTAACATAATAACGTAAATTGATTGGGGATATTTCTTTAATCATGTTATAGGAATTTATGATCTAACTTAAATGAATCGATCGTATTGTGTTTGTTAGTTAGTATTGGGTTCTTCTCTTCTTAATGCTGTTAATGGGTTAAATTTTATTATCGTATTCGAAGGTTATCTGTTAATTAGGGAAATAATCAATGATCATATCTTGGCTATCGAAAAGTTAAGGAATAACACTTATAAGTTGTTGATTGGTTTTGATGATTTCCAACCAATTTTGAGAAGAATTTAGGAATGCATGTTTAGTAATTGATGATAAAATTAATGAACCGTAACCGAGATTAAACCATTAGATGGAAGCATTTCTCTATTGATTTCTTATTCTTTTAAATTTTGTTTTCTTTATATATTTTCAAAACTCTAAACCCCCATTTTTGTTAACTTTAATTTAATTTCATTTTCCTTGTGGAGATCGACCTTACTCATCACTACTACAGATTTATAAATTCCAAGAATAAGTTTATTATTTTTGGTGGTTTCGACACCCATTACATGCAATATATTCCTCTTGGAAACATATGTCGGATCCTCAATGAACTCATAACGTCTTGCAATCCGTATGGTTCATTAAGTTCCTTTCCCTCTCATTATCCACTCTTAAACATAAGCAAAAAATTCTATAACAATAAATGTATATAAACCCGAAAAATTTCCATAATGACAATTAAGTCATGAATGATGACATTTATTTGGATGAAATACTCATCCCACTAATTGGGAGCTCTCTACCTAGACGGCATTCATGAACAATATGTAAGATGACAATATGCTAGAAGATCTATAATGCAAATCCATGCTTAAAATATAAAATAAAACTTGCAATTAATTGACATTTTCTAAATAAATTATGATGAAACTCCATGATTAAAGCATATTATATAGTTAAGCAATCAATTGACCTTGAAGGCCAATTTCCAAATATCCAACTATTTTCCATCTCTTAACTCACCTCTTTAAATTCAATCTCACATTACTAAAACAAAAATGAATTGTTTTCCGAATTAATGATCAACACCACCTACATAAACGTCAAACCAAACACATTTATACTATACTCGAAACATTGATCAAAACTCCTTAAATATAATAGTCAAAAGGAATTTGGTGGGGACAACTATTTAGCCGAGAGCAAGAAAGTTATGAATTAAATGGCCAAGCCTTGGGGTGGAGAAAAAAAAAGAATAGCATTAATAGAGGCAGTGGACAACTTGACAGGGGATGGTTACCAAAACCAAATTGAAGACTTAAGTTTAACTATAAACAATTAATTTTAATATCACCATTTATTCATTAACTCAAATACACACAATTTAACTCAAATATAGGAAAAATGTGGAATGTCATTTTAGATCTAGAGAATTAAAGCCACAAGGGATGGAACTTGAGATCTTTAAACAAGAGGCAAGATCTAGCCATCAGCCATGAAGTTTGAGAGATTTACTCAAGAAAACAAAGAAAAAAAATCAAATATCTCGCTAATAAATTAAGCAAACTCGCTCTGATACCACTTGTTAGGACCAAAACTCTTTTATTTTAATAAGTTTAATTCAATCATATTTAAGTCTAAGTAATTCAGAAGTTTAAGATAAAGATTTCTATGTTACAACATCGAATGCTTGACAGAGACGAAGATGACATAATGTAAATTATGCAGATTCTCAATTATACATAATTTAAGCCACTGATTCACTGTTGCAATGATGATTGCATTAGCAAGCAAAGCAGATTTGAAAATTAGCAAATATGCAAAAATGTAAATGTAAAGTAAAGTAAAGAGGAAACAAGGAAGTGATTAACGTGAGAAACCTCCAACCAGTAAAAACTCACGGGGCCTCACCCAAAAATAATCCACTAAATCCGTTAGAAGTTCAATATAAGCATTTAAACAAAAAGCACAAAAAAGAAAAACTCGCTTTTTCTTTCTTTGTGTTCGATTGCTCCTTGCAACAACGTCGTATTCGGTGGATTCGATCACAAGTTGCCCTTGTAAAAAGAACGTTCAAAACAAGCTCCCCTTGTAAATAACTTTTACTAGAAACTCCCTTCCTCGATTTGTAGTTGTTAGACTTCTTTTCTTAAGAATCTTTCAACTAGAAGCTTTGTTAATGTAGATGGGTTGAGCACCAAATAGACTGTAACAACCCGATTTTTAGCTTAAGGGCATTTTAACCTTTTCACCAATTTCTATCCGATCAATGTGATTAATAGGTCTTTTGAACCGTCGCGTCGTTATGAGTACAATGCAATCGACCGTTCGTTTATCCGAGCCTCGAGTAAAAATTTATGGTCTAAATACTGGATATACCCTTATTCCTTATATTTGTTACTAAGGGTATTTAAGTCTTTTTCCTCCTAATCATTTATATTTAAAAGCTCAAAACCCTAGGTAAAACTTTTATCTCTCAGCTCGCCGTTGTGGAGGAATACTCGCGGGAAAACAGTCCATTCTTTCACCATATTCATTGATTTTCGCAAGGTAGTTCATCCATTCATATTTCCCTATGAATTTCTTTTAATTTCAAGCTAATTGGTTGTGTTTTTCACTGGTTATCATCGGGTTTAGACCTTTGTCGGAGTAAGGGTTTGTCTCGCCGGAAAAGCCAAGAAAACATCATTCAAACCATTGATTCTTTAGGTATTTTTCGTGGGTTTCGTTTTATTTTTAGTTTCATTATTGTTCTGAGTTATTTTAAACGAAATGGACGTTAAAATCTCTTACTTTTCGTGCGTTTTATTTAGTTTTACTCTGATTTAATTATATTTCTCAAATGAGCCATGCATTACTTGTTTATCCGGTCATTTTGGATTGGGTCGTTACATAGACACTCATAAACACAATTCTTACCACAAAATATAACTAAAAACAGAGGTAAATATCATATCTCAAAAGCTTCGTTTAAGACAAGAATTAGACAGCTCAGATTTACATCCATTTTTGAACACCTCTTATGGAGGAGCTGTTAGAAGGGCCAACTAAGAAAGAGCTTAATAAGCTCAATCAATCCCTATAATATAGCAATCAAATAGTTTGTACTAATTCCTAAATAAGAGCAATCAATAGCTAGTAATTGACACAATTCTTACGTGGGTTTAATTGAGAGAGAGCCATCAACTTAGCAAATAAAAAGAAAGTTTAAGAGTTAGGGAGGAGAAGAAGGATTTTTGAAATCTGCCATTTAATTAAGAAGAAAAAGAATTAAAATATTTTTCTTTTTATTTATGATAAAATAAAATTCCAAAACTAAAAATTAAAAAAAAAATACTTTCAAGATAATTTTTCAACATAGTCTAATAAAAATAAAATATATATGAAAATAAGTACGAGTGAGTAACTAAAAAAAATTGTCCACTACTTGGGAGTCCACTAAGCTCAACACATTGCGGAAAGAACCTCTTTAATATATTCCTCAAGAAACAAAAGTTTGACAAAAAATATTCGTCATTTTTTGTTTGATCAGTATTTGGCTAAGTATTTTCTACGTGTAAGAATACTGTTGGTCTGGTCTTACATCTTCATCTTATCCAGTTTGAAGAAACAATATCCATAAATACTAAAATGGATAAAATCTTCCTCCTCAAAAGTTTGGAGGCTGGTCTTAAATCTTCATCTTATAAAACTTTAACCACTATCTCTATTCTATGGTTGTAATTTACTTACTTTGTGATTATTTTTTCAATTTTTCAATTTTTAATTTAAAAAAAAATATATTTATGTTTGTGAGTGAAGAAGTATGAATACCTACTTTATAAGGAGTAACTATCTTTTCCCATGAAAATACGTGGAGGAAGAAAAATCTTAACCCAAGTGAAAATGACTAAGGTAAATATAAATTGAGTATGGTTAATGGGGTAAATATGTCTTTTTTATACCTTTAATTTAAAAAATATTAAAAAATTAAGGTATGTTAGATTTGGATCACGGTGAAAAAAGCTAAAGAGTTATCTATGGAAATAGGCATGTAAGGATAACTTATCACACTTTTTAACTACTCCATTCTAAATTAGTGTAAATGGCCACAGGAGGCAACAAAAATACTAAAATACCTCCACGCAAATTCCTATACTATCTCACCATCTATTTTCCTCTGTTCTCTCTCTCATTTTTTCTAACCCCCCCCCACTCTCGCTCCCCATTTTTTCATCTTTCTAAAATTAAAACATTTCTCTCTCTAAAAAAACCTATCTTTCTCTTCTTTCAAACCCATTTTCTATGGAGAGTTTCTCTTTTCTCTCTATTTATTGTTTAAATTTTTTTCTATCTTTTCACCACCACCAAAAGCACATCCTCTCTCTTTCTCATTTTCAGAAAAATGGGTCTTCCAAAACCATTATTTTATCTTTTTTTTAGAAGATTTAAAGAAAAAAATTTCTTAAATTGGTGAAAGAATGTATAGTGTGTATAGTATATATATTCCGAATCTTAGAAAAAGATAAAATGGGAGGAAAAATTAAAAAAACCGTATAACATACTAATTATATCATACGTTTAGTCACACACCCCAAAAAAATTGTCTTAAATTGTAATAATAACAGCATAAATATATTATAATAATTTAATTAGGAAGATTTTTATGGAAAAATTCATTTATTAACGATAAAACATTTTAAAATTTTCAAAATATGTGTATGCCATTTTTTATACAACCTATTTATTGATATTTAATAAAATTTATTAAAACAAATTATACTATTAAATCAAATAGAAAAGTTCACATGTGCGTTGCACGTGGTTAGAAACTAATTTATTGAAGTGGAGGTTGAAATAGCACGTTTTACACCATCCACCATGTATAATTTCACGAAAAATAATTGGATAAGTACGAGCTCACATTTACTTTCATATGTATCTTATTTTATATGAGAAATTTTTCTGGGTAACAAACTATGATACAATATTTATAAATATATGACTACTTAAAACTATTTGAAAACATAGTAATTTTTATTGCATTTATCAATGATTAACATTGATTAATACGATCACTGAAAAAAAATTGTAATTCAATGTTGATCATTGATTAACCCGCTCAAAATTTACTATATTTACAAATATTTTTAAGAGTCGATATTTTTACAAATAGTACCTAGATGTTTGTTAGACTAGATTTATAATCCTCCCAATTGATATTGGATCAAATATAGAAGTATATAATAAATATAAGGATCCCTACTAATATATTTAATTTGAAAATAAGTATGAGCTCATACTCAGTAGTCCCCGCTCAAAAAAACTTCTTGTCTTTGTACTCGGTATTCACTAAGCTCAACTCAACACATTTGCGGCATGTGAAAATCAGCGGAAATAAATTTATAACATATTCCTCAAGAAACAAAAGTTGGCGAAAAATATCGTCGAATAGTAAGCATTGAGCTAAGTGTAGTCTGATCTTATCTTATCTTATCCTATCTTATCAAATTTGAAGATACCATAGCCATAAACACAAATTATAAAATACTCTCCAATCTCCCCCCTCCTATTCCTCAATTTCTCATATTTCCATTTCCAACTATGGCTCCCCTTAAATCCATGATCTCCATCGTCGTCGTCTTTCTCTTCTCCGCTTCTCTTACCGTCTCCGAATCAAACATAAGAATGTTTCCAACAAGAAACAGTATTGCTACACATACATCTAATGAGCAGTATTGTGAGAGCTGGAAATTCTCTTTTGAAGCTGGAAATGCTGGACATGGCTTTTATCCATCAAAGTGTGAAGAATTCGTTTGGGAATACTTGTGGAAACGATATTTGGAGGACTCTAAGGTGGTTGGAAAATACTCTTATGAATTTGCTAAGACGGTGAATATTAGTAATATCTCAGCTCATGAGGGAAAGGATGCATGGATTTTTGACATTGATGAGACTTTACTTTCCAATTTTCTTCCTATCAATGTGAATGGATATGGGTGAGTGAGTTTCTAAATATTTATGACTTTTTCAATTATCATCTTCTTTTTAAAAAAAATATAAATGTTTTTATTAATAACTATAATATCAATTCTTTCTTAATTATTTTTATTTTAAAACAACTTTGTTGAAATCATGGTTAAATTTCAAATTTCCAAATATAAATTTATAAATATTTTCTTTTTCTTTCTAATTTTCAATTTTCAACTTTTAAATATTTTGTTTTGTTATTTGAACTTTTATTATTATTATATTTTCGTTCTTTTAACTTTTAAATGTTGAGTTTAAATCATTTAACTTTGATGAACTCGACACTAATGACTAACCCGTTTGTATATGACTTCAAACACTTGACATGTAGAAGTGTACTACATATTAAGTATAAATAGACAATAAGTTAGGTTCCTGTTAAATAATTTATAGAAAATTAATGAAAAATACTCAAATTATTTATTGTGTGAAGTAATTTGTATGTTTGAAAGAAAGTTCATAAAAAATTTAGGGATAACCGCAAATGTAGTAAATATTTCTGTAACGTTTATAAAAATATCATAGTTTAAAAATATTTGTAATTAATAGTAAATTTTTAGTTGGACAATCATTGATTAACATTGAATTACATATTTTTACAATAAATAAATCACTGATTCATACATTAATCAAGGTTAATCACTGATTATTGTGGTAAAAATTTCTACATTTACAAATAGTTTTAAAGGATGATATATTCATAAATATTCCATCAAAATTTCATACTCCAATGAAATTTCCCAAAAATTTAACCTAATCTATTTTTTTCTTCCATAAATGATTTTGATATTAAATTTCTTTAAATAATATTTGAAATTCAATGATAAATCTAAGTCTTAGCTAAATTTTAAAAACTAAAAACAATAATAGTGTTAAAAAATCTAATTTCTAATACATTAAAAAAAAAACTATTTTTAAAAATTGGAAACAAATAAAAGACAACATTGTGAACAGAAAAAACATTTTTTTTGGAACAAAATGGTTATCAAATATTATTTTCTAAAAAAAAGAAAATAACATTAAGTAGGTTGTGACCAAAAGTTAGATAATCATATAAGAAAAAAAATGACATGAAATTTTATATGAAATAATGTATAGGTCAGAGAATTTCAAGGATTGGATGCAAATAAAGTGTCCACCAAGAGATTTGCCAGCATTGGAAGCAAGTTTAAAGCTTTACAAACAGCTTCTAAAATTAGGGTTCAATATTATTTTATTGACTGGAAGAGAGGAATCTTGTAGGAATTCCACAGAACAAAACCTTCTCAAAGTAGGCTATTCCGACTGGGTGCAGCTTATCATGAGGTATTACAATTTCTTTTTATTTTTTATTGTTAAAAATAGATTAAAAATTTGTTAGATTTACCCCAATTTAAGGGGAAAAAATATATTTAGTGCTTTGTTATAGTTTTTGAGTTTTCAATTTCTATCTATTACATCCTCGAGTTTTGAGAAGATTTATTTGATATATGAGTTTTTAATTTGTGTTTATTTAATTCATGAGTTTTAATAAATAAATCAATTTTGGTTCTTGTTGTAAGTTTTTTATCTGTTAGTATGTTTACTCTAATTGATGTAAAATTTACGACAATAACTAAATTGACCTAATATCTCAAAATTGAGAATCAATATAGACACAAATTGAAAATTTAAGGATAAATAGATACAAATCTTAAAGCTAGAATTTTTTTTATAAAAAAATCCTGATTTAATAACTTAATATTTTAGGTCTAATATTTATTTATTTATTTTTAATAAATAATAGTAAACACGTGCTAGGTTTTTAGACTTAAGTTGGGGGATTTAAACTTGATATTTAAAGTAGGAGAGGTTATCAAGTTTAAATTAAAAGTTTGCAAATTATTTCTTTCGTTTTCCCCTCCATATTAATAATCCATGTGTTTGAGATTTGTAAACAAAAATGATATGAAAATTCACAATATGTGTCATGGAGAGTGTTAAAAATAGATTAAAAGATTAAAGTTTTTCTTGTTTAATTGTTTAAACTTTTAATGCAACCCTAAATATATGAATATTATATCATTTTGATTTTTCTTTATTTTTTTTTTCATATAATATGCGAAAAACAGAGGACCTTCTGAAATCTATAAGAAAGCAATGGATTACAAATCAAATTATTTATTTCTTTCTCCACTCTCTATGTTCATAATACATGTGTTTGAGATTTGTAAACCAAAATGAAATGAAAACTCACAAATATGTCATGGATAGTGTTAAAAATAGATTCAAAGATTAAAGTTTTTCTTGTTTAATAGTTTAAACTTTTGGATGGAACTTTAAATATATGAATATTATGTCATTTTGATTTATTTTTTTCATATATATAATATGCGAAAAACAGAGGACCTTTTGATAAAGATAAGACAGCCATTGATTACAAATCAAATAAGAGAGCTCAATTGGTGTATGAAGGCTATATATTACATGGAAACTCTGGAGATCAATGGAGTGATTTGCTTGGCTATGCATTGGCCACACGTTCTTTCAAACTTCCTAATCCAGTCTATAATATTCCTTGACTTGAATGGTTAAATTCTATGATGTGGACTTGTTGAGTAATAATGGATAAATTATCTCAAATCTCTAAGATTTGAGAATAATTACTGATGTGTCTAAGTTGAATGGTTAAATTCTATGATGTAGACTTGTTGAATAATAATGAATAAATTATCTCAAATCTTTAAGATTTGAGAATAATTATTGACGTGTCTTTTTTATCATGTCTATTTAATGATCAATGTAAAGTTTATTTATTTCTTTTTCTCACAAAAGGGATAATATATTGCAATAAAAATAGACTCACTGTCGGAGACCAGGAAGCCAAAGACATCCTCTTAACAAAGCTAGAAAAGAACACCAGACAAGACAACAAGCAATAAACAAAAGAAAAACTAAAAAAAATAGGGCAACAAGCCCCAAACTAGACCAAAAGACAACAAACCACAAATCAAGCGAAGAAAACTAAAACAACCAAAAGAACCTATACTGAGCCACCAAGAATAGCAACCCAAGCACAAGACCTCAAATTAAGAAGTTTCAGATTCTACAACGCTTGAGCCAAGCGAACGGAGCAGAAAGAAAAACCTTGAATTGATTTAATATACCGTTAATGTAAAAGAAAAAAAATTACTTATTCACAATTCAAATTTAGTATATAACTCTAACGTAAGTATTTCTATAAAAGGATTTCGCAAAGTTACCCTAAGATTTTTGTCTAAGTATATTAGGATATTTATTATGATTATTTGCAGTTTCGTTATTTACATTTTTATTATTTTCTTTTTTAGTCTTTTTTTTTATTTGTCTAGGTTAGTTTTTTTATAAATAAATCAGTATAATTGTCGTCCCGTTATTTTACACGGAAATTTTTTATTTTATTTTATTTATTTATTTATTTTATTTTATTATTATTATTTGATGTAAAGCACTTAATTTAGTTTTAGAATTTATTAATTTAAATTTTAGATTTAATTTATAATTTATAACTTAGAATTTACGAGTCTATTTCGTTCGTAAATTCTATTAATCGTTTTGTTAGCTTAAATTAGTTTTGGTCGTATTAATAATTATTAACGGGCCAATTAATAATTATTAATCACCATTTGGCTAGTTTAAGAACTTCGGGTTTCGTTTTATAAGTTAAATATCATTAAAGGGACGTAACCGTAATTTCTGATTTCTTAAAAATATCAATTCACTATTCATCTCCTATTTAAATTGGCAAAGTTGACCAAGGTTTGACCCAAATGCATTTTTCTCTTCTCCTTCCATTCTTCCTTGCCGTGAGCATCCATGGATGAGAAGAAAAATTCTTGGCTTTTCTTCGTTTCTCGACCATTCTCAATGATGTCAGTTGCGTTGGATTGCTAAGGACAAGGGCTATCTGTCCCACCTAACCTTGTGTCGTTTCTCGTTCCCTAAGGAAAGCCCTAAAAAAACCGTTTTCTTTAAAGTTTCATTAGATTCCCAAATTAACCACTCACTTACCAACAATATTGCATAAACTCATAAATACAAACAAAGGCTAAAATTGATCAAATCATTCTAACCTAACTATAATTTTCTCCAAGACATTAATTAATATCTCAAATTCCATATGATCCACTTAACTCATTATAATCACTAAAATCTTACACCAACACTACCCAAAACATTCTCCAAACACAAAAATCCATATAAAGATTCACCTCTTTGAGCTTCTAAGATGAGGATTTTCTCCTCCAAACTTTTGGAAAACGTTATATTTTATCAAATATAGAAGTATAGAATAAATATGGGAATTTTTCTTATACTACCGCTGCACCAAGTGCTCCATACCTCTTCAAATTAGCGATTCCCCTTATATGCATATGTTGACAATTCCAATATAAAAACTAAAACAAAAAACAGGGTTTTAAAAAACTAAACAAATAATTAAAATAATGAAATTAATATTTTAAAAATTTTAAATATATGTCTCCCTTTCTCTTTAAAAACATAGTAGAAATACAATTAGTAATTTTTTATTCTGTTTTTTTTAATATTTAATTAAAAAATAAGTATTTATATTCAATATTTTTATTATATCATTGATATTTTATATTTATTTTATAAATGAAAAAATGAAAAAAATAAATAAATCTTGCAGCCCAAAGTCTCATCATTTAAATGCTTCATGCAATAGAACTGTAATTTTAAAAAATTAATCAACAAATTTTCGCATGTAATGAATAAATAAGAGAGAGAAATATTTGTAAAAAAAATAAAATAAAATAAGAGAGAGAAATAAATGGTGAGTAAAAGCGTTATTACTAACGTGAGCCCTATTGTCTCCACATGGCAATCGCTAATTTGAAGAGGCATGGAGCACTCGGTGCAGCGGTAGTATAGGAAAAATTCCCAATAAATATAATGGTCCTACCATAATATATTTGATCTCGTAAAAATAATACATGTATAAATGTAAGTATGAGCTGGTATTGGTCCAAAATTTATTGTCCCGTACTCGAAGTCCACTAAACTCAACACATTGTGAAACGTAAAAATCAACGTAAAGAACACATATTCTTCAAGAAACAAAAGTTGGTAAAAATATCGATGATCATCATTTTCCCACGGTAAGCATTGAGCTAAGTTTTTCCTACATGGAAAAATACCAGTGGTCTGAGGATACCATAGCCATAAACACAAATTATAAAATACTCTCCAATGTCCCCCTCACATTCCCCAATTTCTCATATTTCCATTTCCAACCATGACTCCCTTTAAATCCATTATCTCCATCGTCGTCCTTCTCATCTCCGCTTCGCTTACCATCTTCTATTCGAACATAAGAATGTTTCCAACAAGAAATAGTATTGCTCCACATACATCTAATGAACAGTTTTGTGAGAGCTGAAAATTCTCCTTTGAAGCTGGAAATGTTGGTGTTAGCGGAAATACTACATTGTATTGAATCGATGTAAATATTGAGAGTATTACAATGGTTTATATAGAAATGACAGACCTAAACAAATAAGGTAAGCGAGCTAATTAAGCAAATCAGAGACAATCACGAATGTAAATAAGGAAATTACAAATCATCATAATTGCTAGCCTAATATATTCTAACACCCCCTCTCAAACTCAAGTTGGTCAACTTGAGTTTGCTAAATCGACGAAGAATCTGAATAGAGGCATCGAACAGAACTTGAAGTTGCAAACAGAGATATTGGATGGAACCATTATCGGAACAGAGATGTCGGACGAAACCGGCTAAAACAGAACAGAGTACATTTAAATGGCAACTACGAATGAGCACAGACAATTTTGAACAGATTAGCGGAATTGACGGATGAGGCCAGAATAAATGACGATCGACAGACAGATCTTGAGCTTCTCATGGTGGTTTTTGATATGTTGGAAACCAGGTCTAGTGGTCGGAATCGTGAAAAATCACGGCCTCGCTTGGCTGGGATTCGAACGGGGGTGAAACTGACGCAGTGGTGTGATTTGGGAACGGGATCAGAGACCATGGCTGAGAAGAACAATTTCGGCGAGGTTGGTTTCGGGTTTCATGGGTTGGAGTTTGGGTCAGCCATGGTAGACAAATGGTGGCGGTGGATTTGATGACGAACTGAGAACAGGGTTTGGGTGTGGATCTGGTTTGCATGAAGGCTGAGATGAATGAAGCTAAGTAATGGTGATGGAAGAAGAAACGTGGCTTGGGCAATGACTGAGACGAATGAAGCTGAGTAATGATGATGTAAGAAGGATGGTGGCCTAGGTTTGGGTCAGAACAATTTCTGGGAAAATGAGAAGCCAATGAGGCGATTATATGGGTAAACAAGGAGCAGATAAGGTCGAATCTGGGCGGTGAAAACGTAGAGGTGGCTACTGGTTCTTGGTCAAGTATTGGCGGAGAATGGAAAAGAGAAGCGGATTTGCGATGGTGGTGGCGGTTTTGGAAGGTCAGAGGTGAGATCGAAGGGCGGCAGGGTTAGGGTTTAGGCGAGAGCCAAGAGGCATATAAGAAAGCAGACGAAAAAAGAAAATTACCAGACTTTGATACGATGTTAGCGGAAAAGACTACATTGTATTGAATAGATGTAAATTTTGAGAGTATTACATTGGTTTATATAGAAACGACAGACCTAAACAAATAAGGTAAACGAGCTAATTAAGCAAATCAGAGACAATCACGAAGGTAAATAAGGAAATTACAAATCATCATAATTGCTAGCCTAATATATTCTAACAGCTGGAAATGGAACTATTCCATCAAAGTGTTATGAATTCGTTGTGAAATATTTGTATAGGAAACGATATTTAGAGGACTCTTATGTGGTTGGAAATTACTCTTATGAATTTGCTAAGACAGTGAATATTAGCATTATCTCAGCTCATGAGGGAAAGGATGCTTGGATTTTTTACATTGATGAGACTTTACTTTCCAATTTGCCTTTTTACAAGGAGCATGGATATGGGTGAGTCAGTTTCAAAAGATTTATGACTTTTCAAACTATCATCTCTTTTTTTTTCAATTTTTTTTTTAAAATTATGTTTTTATTAAGGGAAATTTTAATCAGATTTTTTTATGCAAATATTTATAAAAATATCAACTCTAAAAAGTATTTATAAATGTAACAATTTTTATTATGTTAATCAGTGATTAACAAAAAAAAAAGTGTATATTAGTGATAAATTTAATGTAAAAATATGTAATTGAATGTTTATCACTGATTCACACTATCAAAATTTGGTATATTTACAAATATTTTTTAGAACGGCTATTTTTACAAATATTACTAAGAAAATTGTTAGATTTGCAAATGCCACTTTTATTAATAACTAATATCAATTCTTTCTTAATTATTTTTATTTTAAAATAGCTTTGTTGAAATCATGGTTAAATTTCAAATTTCCAAATATAAATTTATTGATAAATTTTTTTTCTTTCTAATTTTCAATTTTCAACTTTTAAATATTTTGTTTTGTTTTTTGAACTTTTATGTTTATTATATTTTCGTTCTTTAATTTTTAAATGTTGAGTTTAAGCCGTTTAACTTTGATGAACTCGACACTAACCTGTTTGTATATGACTTCAAACACTTGTCATGTAGACGTCTAATACATATTAAGTATTATTTATAGACAATGTTGTTACGTAAAAATGGAGAGCTTCCACCTAGGCAACGAACTTAATTTATGGGACGGGTCGGAGGTACTAGTGCGCTGCTTCGACGGCGCGCTATGTAGGTACCTACACAGGAAAGGAAAAGAGCATCGATGTGGTGTCGGCCTAACACCCTCCGATGCTAAAGTCAGAGCAAGCAGAGCTAGTGTGCCAGAGAGAATAGTAGTAGAAATTAGTTACCTAATGAATGAATTTCTTCTCCTATTTATATGAGAGGAGGTTGATGACATCATCATGCCATGTGTCGCGTTGGGATTGGGCAACGGTGTTGCTTCCCAACGACGTGTCGCTTGTTGGTCATGTCACGTGTCATCTTTTGATTGGATATCAGTATAATATAGTTTCCTTGGTCTTAGATATGTAGCCTTATTAGATGATGTAGACGTAGCCTCCTAGGCGACGTAACTTTATCTTTCCAGGTGACGTAGACATGTCGGTTGTCCATTCTTTGAACCAGTTGAGAAATTCCACGTGTTATCAAATTTCACCCTACAACAGACAATAAGTTAGGTTTCTGTTAAATAATTTATTGAAAATTAATGAAAAAGACTAAAATTATTTATTGTGAAAAGTAATTTGTATGTTTGGATGAAAGTTCAGGGAAAAAAAAATTAGGGCTGATTGCAAATCTAGCAAATTTTTTATTAGTATTTATAAAAATATTATGGTTTAAAAATATTTGTAAATATAATAAATTTTTAGTTGGACAATAAATGATTAGCATTAAATTACATATTTTTACAACAGTGAATCATTAATTCACACATTAATTAATGTTAGTCACTGATTATTGTGGTAAAAATTGTTACATTTACAAATAGTTTTAAACAATGATATATCATCTCAATAAATTTCCCAAAAATTTAATCTGATTTTTTTTTCTTCCATAAATGATTTTGATATTAAATTTCTTTAAATAACATTTGAAGTTCAATGATAAATGTAAGTCTTAGTTTAATTTTAAAAACTAAAAACAATAAAAGTGTAAAAAAAACTATTTTTAAAAATTGGAAACAAATAAAAGACAACATTGTGAATAGAAAAACATTTTTTTAAACAAAATGGTAATCAAATATCATTTTCTATTTCTAAAAAAGAAAATAACATAAAGTAGGTTGTGATGACCAAAAGTTAGATAATCTTATAAGAAAAAAAATGACATGAAATTTTATATGAAATAATATATAGGTCACGTCAGAGAATTTCAAGGCATGGATGGAAAAGGGTGAAGCAAGTGCTTTACCAGCAAGTTTAAAGCTTTACAACCAGCGTCTAAAATTAGGGTTCAATATTAAGGAATTCCACACAACAAAACCTTCTCAGTGTAGGCTATTCCGACTGGGTAAAGCTTATCATGAGGTATTACAATTTCTTTTTACTTTCGATTGTTAAAAATAGATTAAAAAAGGTTAGATAGATTTACCCCAATTTAAGGAAAAAAAAAAAAAAAAAATATATATATATATATATATATATATATATATATATATATATATTTAGTGTTTTATTATAGTTTTTGAGTTTTCAATTTGTATCTATTACGTCCTCGAGTTTTGAGAAATAGATTTATTTTGGTCCTTGTTGTAAGTTTTTCACCTGTTCGTAAATGAATTCGTTTACTCTTATCTCAAAACTAGGGGATGAATATTAGACACAAATTGAAAATTTAAGGATTAAATAGACACAAATCCTAAAAACTCAAAGAATTTTTAAAAAAAATCTTGATTTAATAACTTAATCTTTTAGACTTAATATTTATTCGTTCCTTTTTTTTATACATAAATAACACTAAACACATAATAAGTTTTTAGATTTTGTGGGGATTTAAACTTGATATTAAAGTAGGAGAGGTTATTAAGTTTAAATTAAAAGCTTGTAATATTATTTCTTTCTTTTCCCTTCATATTAATAATCCATGTGTTTGAGATTTGTAAACCAAAATGATATGAAAACTCACAATATGTCATAGAGAGTGTTAAAAATAGATTAAAAGATTTTTTTTTTTTGTTTAATAGTTTAAAAACTTTTGAATGTTGTCCTAAATATATATGAATATTATGTCATTTTGAATTTTGAAGTTTGAATTTTTTTTATATATATAATATGTAAAAAATAGAGGACCTTCTGATAAAGATAAGAAAGCAATTGATTACAAATCAAATAAGAGAGCTCAATTGGTATATGAAGGCTATAAATTACATGGAAACTCTGGAGATCAATGGAGTGATTTTCAAAGTTCCTAATCCAATATATTATGTTCCTTGAGTTTAATGCTTAAATTCTATGATGTAGATTTGTTGAATAATCATTAATAAAATTATCTCAAATCTTTAAGATTTGAGAATAATTATTGATCCTGTCTATTTAATCGATGTAAAGTTTATTTATTTTGTGACAATTGAATTGATATAATATCCAGTTAATGTTAAAAAAAAAAAAAAAAAACCTTTTTCACAATTCAAATTTAGTATATATCTCTGACTTAATTAAGTATTTCTATAAAAAGATTTTGCAAAGTTAGTAGAAAGATTTTTGTTGAAGTATATTAGGATATTCATTATGATGATTTATAGTATTTAATCATTATCAACACCCACAGGGGAGATAATGCGGGGGGGGGGGGGGGGGGGGGGGGGGGGGGGGGGGGGGGGGGGGGGGGGGGGGGGGGGGGGGGGGGGGGAGGACAAGTTATTTTTATATTCTAGTTTCATTATTTACATTTAGAATTATTGCTTGTTTTATTTTTTAATTTGTTTTTCTTATTTATCTAGGTTAGCTTTTTTAAATAAATCAGTGTAATCTAATAGTTATATATAATTACACACAAATTGAATACGATGGAACCTCTTTGTTAATAATTTTATTTAAATGATTAGTGAAATTTACGGTAATCATTGTAAATTCAGTTATGTAAATATAAAGCTTCATATATTTTTAGAAGCTGTACAGTCCAATTATTGTTTTGAATATTAAAATATAGTATACAATCTAAAAATGGATTTTTTTTAATATGAATTAAAACACGGAATTAAAATAAAGAAAATAAGACATAGGATAGCTACTAAAGTAATTAAGTATCGTCTATTTCTTTTTTTCTTTTTCTTTTTTCACATAAGTATCTAATTTCATTATTATAAATATATATTTGCTTATCGTGTCATGTTTTTTTTAATAAATGTTTAAAAAATTGAACCAGATTCTTAAAGTATTATTTAAATCGAACCTGTGACATCGTAGTTCGTAGAGTACTTAATAGGTTAGACAATTTTCACGTGGGCTCTGTCGGATAACACTTACATTGGCCTTCTTTATAGTATAAAATAACTATTTACATAATTTATTGCACATATATACAAAACGGATCCGGAAATTTATCCAAGAGGAGACAAAAATCATATTGAATTGTTTTTTTTAATACATATAGGAAAGTTAAATAGTAAAAATTAGAGAAATCATATTAAAAATATAAAAATTTTGACATATAAAAATTTTATTTTTCGAGAAATTTAGAGGGAAGGATTCTCTCCCCTATTTAGATCCGCCTCAATACATATATATTAGCATCCTATTGATTTGTAGCTTCGACATCACATTTTCCAAATTTTCTAATCTCATGGTTATTATTTACATTGATAACCTATAACCCACTAAAAATAAATATTGAATATTAAATTTAGTTTCCTTTAAATTTATTATGAAGTAACTTTTTACATAAAATATTATTGTAAAATTTAATTTATTTATAAACCATTATTATTTTTTAAATATAATAAATCAATTAAATAAAAAATTAAAATATTTTTTATATTTTCATTCCTGTCTACCAAACACCTTAAATTAATAACCTATATTATACATTGGAACTCACTGGTTATTGCAATTTATTAATTCTAAAAAACATGCATAAAATAGTAACAACTCATAATTTTAAAATTAAAAAAACTTTATAAGCATTATATATCTCTTTAAAGTTGAATTCAAATGATATGTAACCAATTTTCAAATCAAAATTTCGTGTCATGGAAAAAGTAACTAAGTAAAATGAACCCAACCCTAGGTTGGAACCTGGATGAATCGTGTTCATCGGATTTTTTAGAATTTAATCTTTTGTTTTTGTTAGTTTAGATTATTATCATGAAATTTTTTAAATGTTAATTATCTAATAAATTTTGTTAAAACCAAAATATTCTAACATAACGTGAAAGTTTATTATAATACTATAATCAAGCACGATGTAATATAAAAGTAAAAAATAATAATTTTCTATTAGTATATTCAACATTATAAAATACCCTCATCGTCTAAGCTTATTTCTCATATTTCCATTTTACAACCATGGCTTCCTTCAAATCCTTTCTCTCCATCTTAATCTTTCTCGCCGTCGTTTCAAACGTCGTCTCCGAACCGACAATCAGAATGTTTCCAACGAGGAACGGGGTTCCACCGGCGCCTGATAATCGGATTTGCGAGAGCTGGAAATTCTCATTCGAAGCTGGTAACATGGGAAGTGGAACTGTCCCCGAGCGTTGTGTGGAATATGTGAAGCAGTATTTTGATCGGAAAAGGTATTTGGATGACTGTTATGTCGTCGGAGAATACTCTTATGATTTTGCTAAGACGGTGAAGATTACGGCCTCCGGAGATGGCAAGGATGCTTGGATTTTTGACATTGATGAGACTCTTCTTTCCAATTTGCCTTATTTTGAAGAGCATGGATATGGGTGAGAGTCTTTTTTTTTTTTTTTTAATATAGTTCTTGTTTATTGTTAGTTGGATCAAATATGAAAATACTTAATTATTCGGGGGGGGGGGGGGTTTTTTTTTTTTTTTTTTTTTTGGGGAGGGGGAAAGGGGGGGGGGGTTTTTTTTTTTTTTGTGGGGGGGTGGTGGGTGTTGTTTTTTTTTTGGTTGGGGGGGGGGGGGGGGGGGTGTTTTTTTTTTTTTTTTTTTTTTTTTTTTTTTTTTTTTTTTTTTTTTTTTTTGGGGGGGGGGGTTTTTTTTTTTTTTTTTTTTTTTTTTTTTTTTTTTTTTTTTTTTTTTTTTTTTTTTTTTTTTTTTTTTTTTTTTTTTTTATTGGGGGGGGGGTTTGTGGGGGGGTTTTTTTTTTTTTTTTTTTTTTTTTTTAAAAAAAAATAATTTTTTTTGGTTGTTTTAAATTGAATATAAAAGGGGTAAAAGTTTTTGGTTTTTTTTTTTTTGGAAAATATTTTCCCACTTGTTTTACTTGATTTTATGTATAGGCTAATTCCCAATGATATTTTTAATGTTAAAGAATTTATCATATTTTTAAATACAATATATAAGATTAAAAATATGTTTTAATCAAAAATTATAAATGGGGTACTAAATTATTTAACAATTCCAAAATCAGAGAAAACAAGAATATATTATCTTTATATAGAAAAAAAAGGTCAGAAATTTTAATAGGTACTGTGACACTTTCTTTAAAAAATCTAATATATTATCAGTGATTAACAATAATTAAAAGTAATTCAATTTATGTGTATTATATTAATTATAATAAATCATTGATTTGATTGGCATATTTTCTATCTTATCAATGTTTTTTAATTAATACTATTCTAACTAGATGATAAAAATAATAATATAAAGAAATATGTTTTGTACGTATTAAAATGAGAAATATAACATTTTTTAATAATTATTTTTTAAAAAATAATAATTTTCAAAAACGACATTTTCTTAAAGCTTTACGTGGGTTTGGTTTCCCAATTGTTTTTAAAAATTTTACTATTTTTAATAAGGGCTAATAACACTAATATTCAATCAATACATGTTTATTACTAAAATAATGGGATTTGAAAATTAATTACAAAGATAGACGCCTGCCACCTGCCGAATGAACCTGATGACCGAAATGCCCCTGCACGTGTGAAAGAAAAATCGAAAAGGAAATTGAAAACTGGCCCACAAAATCAGCTCGTAAATTAAGGGATTTTAAAAAAGAAAGGCAGGATATTGTGTGCATTTTCAAGATCGTGGGGATTTCAAAATCCAAATAACAAAATCAGTTTGGGATATGAACAAAACCCTAGAAAAAACGGCAGCTAAAAGGAAAACAATGAAGACGAAGAAGGAGATAATGGAGGCTAGGAAACAACTGATTGAAGCTTCAAAAATGGTAGAAAGTGGTAGTGTTGAGAAAAGTAAGAAGATAAGGAAAACGAAGAAAAGAAACTTCCAAATGAAGAGAAGAGTACTGATCGATATGCAAAGGTATGTAATACATCCAAAAGATTTTTAAAACTGAAACATTCAAATTTTTCCTAAAACAGTTGTATAAAATTAAACAAGAACCAGATCCGATTGAAAATCAGGAAGAAGAAAAAGGTTATACAGAAGAAGATTTTGATAGTGAACATGAAGATGAAATCGAGGATAGTAGCTTTGAAGAAGATGTAGATATGAAAAAAGACGAAGATACATAATAGGTGCAAAAAGAAAATGTTGAATTTGCGAAAAAACAGGGAAAAACAGAGGGGGCAAAGTTGGGAAAGAAGAAACTATGATGATGAAGAAGGTGAACATTGCAACCCCAAAAATAAACAATAAGGTAATATTGATTTAAATTAAATATTATTACTTGAAAAAATATTGAACAAACTGCAATATTTTGTTCTGATTGCATCCTGGATTTGTTCTGAATAATGGATATGAACACAGAAGTATTTAAGAATATGCAAAGCGTATGCTTTGATTTAATTATGTTAAATGTTCTAGAAAATTGTTCTGAAATTGAAAAGTGTTTTAATAAATTACATATTTATGTTTATATTGCATTATGTTAAATCTTAGATAAAATTGAAAAAAACAAGAGGGCCTCCTTTCATCGTGACTCGGAAAACTAACAAAAGGATAAAAAGACAAATCCCTACACAAAAAAGACCAAAATATTGGATTTAATGAAACGTCTAAAGGGGAAAGCCACAAAAAGAATGAGAGAGGGATGCTTTAAGGATATAATTGAGTTGGGTATTAAATTGATGCAGCATCTGATAGGAAAGATTGTATGTAATTCAAACCCGGATGTTCTTAGTTTCAATTTTGACAGAAAGATTGAAACCTTCAGTATAAAGAAATTTTGTATAATGTTAAATGTTATGATCTGTTTAATTTTATACAATACTAACCAATTTTGACAAACACAGGCCAACACACAGAGCAAAATCACTAAGGCCCAAAATTAAATCAAGATCAACCAAAGATCCTTACAAGGAGGAATTTGGTTCGAAGGAAAAGCCGATTACATTGACTCAAGAACTGAAAAGATCAACACCAACATTCAACTTATTCACTCAGGAAGGAAATGATGATTCTATATGACTTTTTTTTCATGATGTTTTGCTAATTATAAATTCATAATTTGACATGGATTATGTATTTTGATGTCATTTTCTTTTAAAACTTTATTTTTTGTGGGAATTTATATTTTGTCTTTGATATAATTGATTATTTCGAAATTATGCTAATTATATGAATAGTATACATTGATTAAACTAAGTGTTATCGAAGTAAAAACAATTTAAAAAATATCAAAATATTAAAACAGTTGAATAATAAACAACCTGTTTAAATACAAAATCGAGAGGAAAAATAATTTGATAAAATACAATTATCTACTTCAATCTAAAAGTATAATAATATGAGTTACAAAGTGAAAACTGTTAATAATTTTAAATAATATCAAATGTTTAATAAATAACAAGTGTTATAAACATAAATAATATCAAAGTGATTCGAATTAAACATAAACATATTTGACAATATTAAATATTTAATAAAAAAAAATATTTATAAATTCATAATCCGAATTCAAATAACAACAATTGCAAAATTGGTCCAAATAACATAAAAACAACAAATAGTTTAGATAAATTATCAAGAGTTAAATTCAATCCTACGAACAAGGGCATTCCTACGGTTATGACCACTACCGCCACATCTGGAACATTTCTTGGAGTTTTAATTGAATTTCATCAATAACAGAAACAATGGGCAATTCTATAGCACAAAGAAGGACCGAATTGTAGCTCTCATATATGTTGGTAGTCATAACATTATGTAAAACCCTGGCTATAATATACCTACCGATATTAGAGAAAGAAAATGTGAAAGAAATGAAAATGAATGAACACGTAAACTTGAAAACCAAACGTAAAATAATAAACTCTAAAGCGAGAATTCAAGCACGAAAAAGGGGAGCGAAATTGATACAATATCAACAGATTTGGAAAGAATATGTGGAATAAATGAAAATTTGAAAATGAAATACCAAATCGAAAACCGTTAGGGAACAAAATCTCAATTCATTAATATGTGAATTAAATTAAAATATCTGGATATTGTAAAATTTTATTAAAAATCGTTTTACAATAGTGAAAATAAAGAAAGAGAAAATAAGGGGTAAACATGGAATGAAAAAAAGAAAAACCACCAAAAATGGCCTACAATGGATACTGACGTAATTAAAATTGAAACACCAATATTTTTGTAAATACATGCTCCGATTTGATTTAATGAGTAAATATTCCTTTTAATAATATCAAATCATAAAATGCTATTTTTGAAAACTCGAAATAATATAGGTCGGAGCCTATCAATAAAGCTGAGATTGAGAAATGGGTGCTAAAGGCTGAGGCTCGAGCTTTGCCTTCTAGTTTGAGGCTTTACAAACGGCTTCAAAAGCTTGGGTTCAAGATTATTCTATTGACTGGAAGAATCGAAATTCTAAGGAATATCACAGAACAAAACCTTCTAAATGCAGGCTATTCCAATTGGGAGAAGCTTATCTTGAGGTAAATACATTTTCCTCTAATTTGATTTTGATAAAATGAGAAAGAGATTTGTTGACAAATTAGATTAATAAGGATTGATTTTAGTATTGTTTGATAACTCAGAGTTTTTAGGTTTAGTAGTAATTTAATACAATTGTATCTAAACATGACGTCTTAAGTTAGAAACGGTTATTTCTTCATTTGTTTATATAGAATTTGTCTCGAATACCATAAATCTGCATACTAATTGTTAAAAAGATACATATATTTTTTTTAAATTACTTATATAGCATAATTGTAGTATTGAACTAATACTATATTATTTTTCATGGATATTTTCAATGAATTTGTTTGTTTTTTGCTTTTTTAAGTTTAAGTTCAATAATTTATCAAACTATTTAATTATTTTTAATGAATGTATTGATTTTTACTTTTTTTTAGTTCATTAAATTATTGAACTATATTTCAATAAATAATTGAACTATAATTATGCTATTTGAGTAATTTTTAAAAAGTTCTGACATTTCAGTAATTAATATGCAAAAATATGTTATTCTAGTAATTATCTCTTGTTTATATTAATAATGTTAGAGAGGGTTTTAAAAACAAATTAAATTTATTATAGTTTAACGATTCAAGTATTTACGAGTTATGTGCTTTTTGAAGTTTTATATGTTATGTTATTTCTTCATATGTAACCGTAGGGGTGAACATGCACCCTACTACCCCCACCAACCCACCCTACCCACCACATTTAAAGATATAAACGGGGTCGGGTTCAAGGTGGGAACTCATATCACGTTTAATAAACGGGGCGGGGTTGGGGTGATGGGGATTGACCCAATCGGGGCTCTGACCCCGATTACCACTTTTTTTTTTAAGTTTTTTCCTTTTATTTCCTTCCTTTCTTTTCTATCCACTTATTTCTGTTGGGAAAAATCACCTTCCCACGTTCACCGTTAGGAATAAAAATAAACAATCGAGAAATTAAACAATAAAACACAATCAGAGAGACACGAGAATTTATACTGGTTAACCCAAATTGGCTACGTCCAGTTGTTACCGCTGCGGAATTCACTATGATGATTCAGAGTTACAATAGAGAAATATTCAATACACAAAACCGTGTATTAACCGCTCAAAAGCCCTCAAGAAAGAAAACACTTTTTTATACAATATTTCTCACAAAACTCACAAGCCCCCACTGCCGTCGAGAACCACAAAATCCCCAAAAGAAATCGCCCCTTTTTTTTCTTTCGTCTCGGCTGCACAGTAGGTCACCAAAGCCAAAAGCCACTGTCAAACAAATATATATATATATGCTTGCTAATTGATTCCCACGGCTGGAGCAATAATAGGGCAACATTTTAACTTCAACAAATGGGCTTTGAACAATAAATGGGCCATGGGCCTTTCTAGACTTCCTTTTACATTGATTTGTCTTCAATAATATAACGATTTCCTCCTTTCTTTCTTTTCTTTTTATGCTTTTTTTTTATAAATTGTTACACCCCAACTTGCTCACCCTATCTCGTCCTAACCCCGAACCCGCTAACGAAATGGGGTGGGGTCGAGGTGGGTGTCTTTTTTTTTTTTTTCTTAAAAGGGGTCAGGATGTAAACGGGGTACCCGACCCCACCCCATATTCACCCCTATATGTAAGATTTTTGTGAACCAAATTAATATTTAACTTACATGTTAGGGAGAGTGTTAAAAAAACAAACTTGTTCTGATTTTACAACTTAAACTATTGGTTATAATATTTAATTTAACAGTAATAGACTGTATTTTTTTTTAATATATTTTCTTGACTATATATGAAAAACAGGGGATCTTCATATGATGGCAAGAAACTAATTGAATATAAATCAGATAAGAGAGCTGAATTGGTAAAACAAGGCTATAAATTACATGGAAATTCTGGAGATCAATGGAGTGATTTGTTTGGCTATGCATTGGCCACACGTTCTTTCAAACTTCCTAATCCATTGTATTTTGCTCCATAAGTTGAATGGTTCTTGATGCTAATCTAAAATATTATGAATAAATTATCTCAAATCTTTCAAATTTGAGATTATCAATCTGCCTTTTCTTATCATGCCTCTTAATTCATTTAAAGTTTACTTATTCAGTAGTAATTAAATTGATGAACGATGATCAATTTGACGTGAAAAAACTAACCGAGAATTGAAGTTTAGTTATTTCTATAAAGATTTAGCAAAGATAAATAAGTAATTTTTTCCCCTTTAAATTATTGGTTTTTGATTTATTTAAAGTGTGAAATTAAAGTCTCATAAATAAGTGAGGACAATATCTCATGTGGTATGAGATATTATGAATAGAATAAATGGTTAAATGTACCAAT
The DNA here is from genome assembly GCA_028015215.1 of Gynostemma pentaphyllum. Lineage (NCBI taxonomy): Eukaryota > Viridiplantae > Streptophyta > Magnoliopsida > Cucurbitales > Cucurbitaceae > Gynostemma > Gynostemma pentaphyllum. The sequence continues at coordinate 39,137,845 of CM051348.1, read as the reverse complement.
GACTCCTGCACTTTCAAGCTTTTTTAATTTACATCACTGGATTATCAATTTAGTTTTTTTCATCCCTACACTTTCTATAGTCCAATTTCTGTTTAACAAATCATCCAAAATTAACGGATCTTACTTTTTAATATTATTTATACTCAATGGGATGGGAAAAGACATTTTATAAGAGAAGGTGTTTAGTTTTATAGCAATGATGGTTTCGAAAGGGGGAATTTCATAAAGGAAGATGTAATGGAACAGTTATTTTCTAAGTGGGAGATATGATAGGAAGGTGATTTCTAAAGGGGGAATTTCACAGTGGTACGTTTCTCATCTCTCTGTTTCTATCTCGGATTAAGGCCGTGAGTTTCATTTAGATTCTGAATTGGTGGTTAATCATAACAATGGTAAGCATAAGAGTTTCAAACATATATTATTAATGCAAGATTAACTAAATAAAATCCTCACACTTTTATTCTTTTGCTCAATCTCAAATCAAGTTTATGAACCAGAACAAACCCTACATCTAAGAAAACGTTAATCAACCTAATCAGTATCACATCGTTCAAAACTTTCATTAATTGCTCAAGTACACCGAAGGGAAGAAGATGAAGAGGAGAGATAAACTATGTTGGTTAAATAATTGACTATGGTCAATAGGGTCAAAAATGTCTTTTTTTATATCCTTGAATATAAATAATATTAAAAAGTAAGATCTGTTAATTTTGGATTATTTTTTAAACAGAAGTTGGCCTATAAAAAGTAGGGGTGAAAAAAAACTAAATAGATAGTCTAGAGGTGTAAATTAAAAAAGGTTGAAAGTGTAGGGGTCATTGGTGCATTTAACCCTAGAATAAAAAAGCATAGGGAAAAAATATTTTTAGTCTTTTAAGTTTTAAATTGTGTCTATTTAGTGTTTAAGTTTTTTATTCGGTTTTTATATTTAATATAAAAACTTAAAAAAATTTATATAAAAATTTGAATTTTAATATATTTTAACTATTTTTCACCCTTTAATTCTTATAAACATTTTTATTAAAAAATTAAAACCCCTAAAGAAAATCCTAGCTCCACTCCTGTAAATTGTTCTCGAATTTGAAGAAATATGTCAATTTAATTCATGCTGTTAATTTTTCCCTCCTTTAAAAAGTTTACTGCATGGATGAAAAACTAACGAAAAGGATCAAATAGATTTTATTTCTCAAAACTCGAGATGAAATAGACACAAATTAAAAATATTTAGTTAGATAGACCTGTTTTTCAAGACTCGATGATGACAATAGACACAATTTGATAACTCATAAACTAAATAGACACAAAACTCAAACCCAAAACTCATGGAAAAATACATTTTCCCCTAATTAGTTTTTTTTAGTAGTTGTTAGTTTGATCATTGATGAGAAATTTTTTGATTTGTTTATCAATGGTTTTAAAAACTCTTCAAATCTTAACACACAAAACCTTGTAATTTCTTTAAGTACATTGACATTAAAGCTTGAAAGTGATTTTTATTATTTTTAAAACATTTTGTTAAATTGAAGAAAGTGAAACTTGAAGATCTTATATAAATGGAACAACTAACGTCTAACCGCTTGAACTATATAATTAGGTTTACGCCAGGAAGGTGATTTATTTTATTGATTTATTTCAATGATTATATTACTCAATCTTGACGTTAGTATATATTATATTTGAATAAAGAAGCTAATATTGTAACTTTTTATCATTTACCATATTTGTCATTTTTATTCTTGCTATATAGAGGGGGAAACCATGCCCCAAATTTGGAAATTAAAATTAAAGGAACGTGGGAGAATACGGCCGGTTATGACACGATTTTTTTAGTGTTGCTTCTATTTTTGTTTTAAAAACTACTTTAATTTTGTTTTTAGATAACTAGAAATGTGTATATATTGGAATATTTATATAAAATAATTCGTTCTAAAATTTAAAAAAAAAAAATATATATATATATATATATATATATATATATATAGTTTTTTAATAAAAAAAATTATCAACATTTAATATATAATCATAGTTCATAACTCTATAGTTTCTTTTTGAAAACTAAGGGGGAGTTTTTCAATTAAAAAAAACAATATTAAAAGCCAGTCATCCGAATATACTTGTACTCATTTTTTGTCCTAAAATATAGAAAACAGCCGTATCTAAGGAGAACTTAATTTACAAATAATCCACTATACATACCAATTTTTAAAGAATTAATTACACTAATAACCAATTTAATTCACCTAATTTCAGTTTTAATGGTTGTTTCATATTAATATCATATTTACCCATAAAACATCATTTATGGTGGCGATTTTGGTGGATTCCGATTTGAGTGTTACCTTATTACCCTTTTATCTCTCCTAATAATTATGTCTCATTAATTACATATCATTTAATAGATCAAGGGTATGTTTTGTCTTTTCACAATGTAATTTAATTTTTCTGGTGGTGGTTTTGAGTAGCTTTGATTTATATATAAAAGCTTGTGTTTTTTTTAAATAAACAAAATTAATATGTCCATTACTAAAATTAACCCATTTTTAAATATGCTAATAATTTACGGTAGTTTTTTTTTTAATACTTTTTAGCTTAAATTATATTTGACTATAATTTTTATACTAGATTTGCCCTTATTTATTGTAGATTTTTTAATATTGTTTTTCCTTCTTCAACTGATTTTGTTCCCCTTGATTTTGGTATAATTTTCCCAATCTATTTTCTTGTTCTCGAGGCGTAGATCTATCATCTTCTTTGTCTCCTCTAGGATTTTTTTTTTTCTTCATCTATTTTTTTCTTTCTTTCTTTCATTTCATTTATCGCCTTTCTTCCTTTACACTATTATTGTCAAAAACAATCCTCGCTAGAATCTGGAATTTCTCGCCGGAAAATTGAGTTTTTCCTCACTGTTTATCAAGTTCTTGAGTGGTCTCAAGTTGTTTTCCTTTAGAATTCAATCCCAAACGATTTTGATCCATACTAATCTTTTTCTTCATTATTTTACATTTTTCACTATTCTACATTTTTTAATTTTCCACGTTTTGCAATTTTGTATGGTACTGTGCAATATATTACATATTAAATAATTGTACAGTATATTACATATTGTACACTACATATATTGATACATTTTATCAATATGTATTATACTTACTTATACAGTATATATTGTATAATATATATACTATTATATTATTTTTCATTTTTCACTTCTGTTTTAATTTCCATATATTAATATATTTAATGTATAAACAAATAAACCATACACACTATATATTTTTATTATCTTTCGTATATCATATTGCATATGTATTATTTTTCATTAACTTAGCCGCTATTTTTCATTTCAGTATTTGTTATTTGTATGTAAGTACTTTATTTTGTTGGTATATTTATTTTAGTGGTTTTACATCACTGTACCTCATCTCTTAATTTTTTTTTCTTCGTCATGTTTTTTATTGATTTTCCATCTCTTCAAATTTTATTCTCTGATTCTTTAAAAAAAAAATCTTTCTCTCTCACTTTTCCTATGAAAATTTTGAATTTAAAGCTTCCTTAGGATAATTTTTAAATATTTTTTCTCTTTCTTTTTCATAAGGGTATTCTTGTCAAAAAGTGTCGTCTCTCACCTTTCTAAAATCCCGCTAGTCATCTGAATATATTTTCACTCAATTTTTGTCCTAAAATATAGAAAATAGCGGTATAATAAAAACAACTTTAGTGTTTGAGTAGTTTTTTTTTTTTTTTCAAATGAAAAAACTTTTAAATTGCGAAATTCCAAAATTCCTCCAAGAACGATCATAAATGATAAATCAAAGAGGGTGAAAAAGATGGATTAAAATCTACCAAATGCTTTATTAGTTAAATAAGATCTGTAAGCCTCATCATATGAATAAAGCCTGGCCTACGCCACCCTAAGCCCTGTCTTGCCCGCCAGTAAGTCAACTGTTGACGGGTCGACCCTATCAGAATCTTTGGGCTGGATATGGATCATGTATTTGAACCCAAGCCCAGCCTGCGTGCTTTATCCATAGGGCCCCCATCAGGCCCGGCCAAAAGCCTGGTTCGAGGCCCGTTAAAAAATTATTAAAAAATATATATAAATTTAATATATATAATTATAAAATATAATGTTAATGTTTTATTTTATTTTATTTTTTATATTTAAATATAATCTTATATATAATTATAAAATATAGTATATTATATTTTAAAAAAGAAATGGAATAATCTTTACTTTACTTCATTATTATTTTTTATCCATTTTAGTTTGTCTCTTTTTAAGTTAAATCTAAAAAAAAAAGTAATATAGTCAAATTAAGCTAAAAGAATGATAAATAAATTTAATTTAAAAGTTTAATAAACCATATAAAATAAAGTATAAATAAAAAAATATATAATAGTAAAATAATAAATTAACTTCATCACTTTAGAGTTAAGTTTAAGTTTAATAAACATATAAGAACAAATATAAATAAATAATGAATAAGGTAGTAAAACTTTAAATTAACTTTTTTTTTCATCACTTTAGAGTTAAGTTTAAGTTTAAAAAGTTAAAAATAATTTTTTAAAAATACAATTAAAATTTTAACGAAAATCTAATTAAATAAATAAAACTTTGAATGGACTGGGCCAAGCCCGCAAAAACGGGTCAGGTCAGGTCCGGCCCGTATTTTATCTCATGAGTTCAAGCCCGTGGACTGAGTTTGGACTTATCATTTTAAGTCAGGCTCGGGCCAAGCCCGACCCATTTATTGACCAGGCTTTGCAGGCCCGGGCCATTGACGTGGCTTAAAGATCTGTAGGCATGTTTCTTACTTTAAGACATCCACAGCATTGATTTCAGATTGTACTATTTCCTTACACAGAATTAAATTGGAAAAGATTTGCATTTAATTCTTTATTCAATTAGTTTTAGGTCACCATACTTTACACTTTTCCTATTTTGGTGTTTATTTTAAAATCGTTTTTAACCTAAGTTTTACATTATACTTTGTTTCAACCCCTAATGTAATATCTCTATCTGTTTAAAAAAAATGTGACATTATTTTTATTTACTTGTTTAATTAAAATTAACTTTTTAAGAATTGATGTTTTTAAAAATAATAAATTTTTTGAAATTTTAAAAAAAATGACATTTCTCATAACGAGATCTTGCCACTTTTAAAATATTTTAAAACATTTACTATTTTTGAAATTACTCGTACAAAAAGTGTTTTACGCTAGAATTTCTCTCTATTTTTTTATCAAACACAATTATTCTCACTATTTATTATTTTTTTCTTAATATAAGTGTACTCTTATTATTTTGATCAATTGGATCACACACAAAAATCTACACTCAAAATATTTTATATTAATTAACCATGAAAAAAACACATTACATATTTAGAATCGCATAAGGTAAAAATAATAATAGGAGCAAAAGAAAACATTAGTTTTTCTAATAAATATTATAAAGGGAAATTTCATTGGTAGCAGAGTTTTCTGCAAAATATATATATATATATAGCATTTTAAAAAAAATATTGACAAATATAGCAGTTTTTAAAAACTCTCATATGAATAAGAGAAATCAGCGATAACTTATAATAAGTAATAAGTGATAAGTATTAGATTCATGCATAAAATATCAGGATATCAGTAAAATCAGTGATTAGTTGTGTGGAAATCAGTGATTGTGAGAAAATCACTGATTATTCATGCAAAACTAGTGGCAGTTTTGTAATACTTTAGGCGCGAATTTGAGTTTTTTGCAATTTTTGCAAATAACTTTTTTTACTGCTATTTTTATAAATATTTGACCTAATTTTACTATTTTTGTAAGAGCCCCTATAATAAACAGTTGAGTATGTTCAAGTTGACAAAATATTAAATAAAGTTAGAGGAATGAACCAACGAATAATACTTACATACTCACTTGTGAGTACAAATTCATACGACATACGTGTCATATTTTTATTGGATCAAATATAAAAATGGATAATAAAAATACATGTCCCATTACCGATTATATGAGTTTTATAAATATTTGATCCAATATAAATATAATACATATACGGTGAGTATGAGCTCATATTTCCGTTCGATAGGTGAGAGTATTCTCCTAACCAAAATAGGAAAAATGCAAAAGTTTCATTAGTTTTTAAACTCAAAAAATATAAAAATCTATATATAGTTATTGCTATTCATTAACTCAGACAGCAAATTCACCTACCAAAAAAAACAATCCTCACGGCGATGATGCGATCGGATTCCTCACCGATGTTCCGGCCAAAACTCCACAAACGACCGGCGTCGGAATACCAGGAATTCTCAGACAACTCAACCCCATTCCAGGAATCGAATTACATTCCGGTCTCGGTCTCTGCATATTCCATCCCGGAATACAATTAAACGAGAAATCAATCCCCAGATTCCTGAAAACCAAATCCCGACACTGTTGATTAAATCCAGAAAAGAAATTATCCGCCACGGAGAAATTCAACAGGCTTCTCAAAGAACAAATCGTATCAGAAACCACCCCAGAAAGCTGATTATGAGCCAAATTCAAAACTTCAACTTCATTCAGACAAGAAAACGTGTCTGGAACATGACCCATTAATCTATTCAAACTCACATCAAAAACCTCCATCTGGGTCAGAAACCCGACAGCTTCCGGAATACAACCCGACAATTGGTTATTCAAAAACAGAATCTCTTTCAATGTCGGACCCATGATTCCAAAACTCGCTGGAATCTCTCCCGTCAATTTATTGTTAGCTAAATTAATCACAGACGCCGGAGAATTCCCTAGGTTTTGAGGTAGTTGACCGGAGAATTCGTTATCGTTGATTAAAATCGCATCTAATCGTTTGAAAAACAGAGATTCAGGAATTGGACCGGAGAAAGAATTGAATCTGAGGTCTAGATAAATGAGATTCGGGATGTAAAGGGTAATCAAAGGAAAAGGGCCGGAGAAATTGTTGTTGCTGAGATCTAATTCTCTAAGGAATGAAAGTTGTCTGAAATTTTCAGGGACGGTGCCGGAAAATCTGTTGGAGTTTAAATGAATGAGTGTTAAATCAGTGAGGAAGCCGAGTTCTTGAACGAATGTGCCTTTGAGATTTGCTCCGTTTAAGTCGATTCCGGTGACGGAAAAACCAGGAAAATTTGGTGTTCCTGGTTTGAGATCGGAACAGAAGATTCCTCTGTATGAACAAACATCGGAACCGACCCATGTTGATAAAATTCCAAATGGGTCATCGGAAATGGCGGATTTCCATGCTTGGAGAGCTGAATGAGCTTCGTTTAGATTCCTAGATGGAAACCCAGAAAGCAATGGAGTTTTGATTCCGAAGATGGGAATTATATTTAGTAAGAGAAAAGCTAAAACCCATTTACTCTCCATTTTTACATTGAAGAGAGAGAAAGAGAGAGATAATGGTTTAACAATCTTCAGTTCAAAATATATACTTGATTATGGATGTTCATCCTGTCATGCTTTATAGCAAGAAGCATTGAAGAAAATAAATCGGACCCTATCGGACATGACTTGGTTATATGCTCGACCTGATATTGATCCGAGTCAAATAATTGTATCTATTTCAATACTCTCCGAGTTAATGATCGTTATTGCAACTTTAAATTATGTTGCTTCTTGCTTACTTTCATTCAGGTTAAATAAAAATTTTAGTCTCTTATTATTTATTATGTAGTGTTTCTTTTTTAATTTTGGACCATTTTATTTTAAAATTTTCAATTTAATCTTAAATGATTTAAAATGTTTCAAAAGTTTCAATTTAGTTCTTTATATTTCAAAATGTTTTAATTTCGTCTTTTGGACACTAACTACGTTTGAAGGTTTAATGGGAAAATTATGTATTTTTTTTATTATATTTTTGATGTGTTGGCTTGATTCTGAGATGAAAAAAAAATCTTTATCTTAAAAAATCGAAGCTTCAAATTGAGTTAAGATCAAGGATGAAATTATAATATTTTGAAATAATATGAACTAAATTAAAACTTTAAAAATATGGGAAATTTCAAATATGTTATATTTTTTTAATAATATTTACAAATTTGTTAGGAAAAAAAAAATATTTACAAAAATATTAGAATTTCAAAGATTCTGAGTATATTAGTCAATCACTATTAGTATATCCGTGAATGGTTAGTATATCAAATGATAGTTTATTAGTCGATCATTAATAATTTATCACTGATATACTATTATATATAACTGATATATAGTTATTGACTATATACTAATAGTGATTGACTGATATACTCGACTTTTCAAATTAAAATATTTTAGTAAATATTTTTTTCTAATAAATATTTCACTCAATTATAATATTCATGTAAATTTCCTTTTAAAATATTTAGACCAAATTGAAAAATGTTATATACATTGAGGATCACAAATTATATTTATTTTTTTATTGTTTTTTTTTTCAAAGAATAGGACTTTGAATGGGGACAGCTGTTGACTAAAATGAGAGTTTGAGAATTGAGATATAAAAAAATTTATGTTCTTTCTGTTATTTTCTTCAATGAAAGGTTGGTGAGTTAAAGAATAAACTGCCCACTGGTGGCTTCTGAACCTCCTTAAATTCAATGTCATTTTTTATAAGTTATCTTTATTTGCTTAATAATGAGAGAAAGAAACACACTCTTTTTTTTTTTTTTTTACAGGTCTCTTATCTGGTTGACCAGGTCATCTCTCTGGTATGTGAATCTGTGAAATTTGGCTGCATTCACTTTTAAACTATAGTTTTATGTTGCCTAACTTGTTTTTATCTAGATAGAAAAAAGTAATGATAGTAATATTATCAAAATTGTTGTGTGGGCTCAAATTTGTATCCTCTACTTAGGTTCCGTTTGGTACAAAAAAGTATTTTGAGTGAAATTTTTCAGAATAAATATTAATCAAGTGTTTTATCATAAAACACTTGAGTATACTAAAAGGTGTTTTTGGAAAAAATACTTAATTTGTGATTCTTTCAAAAATTTTATAAACAAGTATTTCACTTAAAATAGTTCATTTAAGTGTTTTTAGATGAAACACTTAATTAATATTTCTTTTAAAATGTTTAACTCAAAACATGTTTAGGAGAAATTATACCAAAAGGAACCTTAATCCTTCCCTTAAATAAATACTATTTGTAAACAAATAACGGGCCTCCACAATTTCTATATTTGTATGATATTATTTATTTTGAGCTTAAATTCGTGTGGTTTTACTTTTAGTTTTACCCAAAAAACGTCTTATATCAATAGAGATATATATCTTCTCTTATATACGGATATACCCATGATCATCATCTCTCCTAATTAATGTGGGATTTTGTTCTCACTCCAATAAATATATTTAATCAAAATAATAGTGTTTGTGTGAGTTTGGATGGTTTAGACTTCATTAAACTAATCTAAATTTATTAAGTTTAATTTCATAATTTTGGATTTGAGGTTTGTAAACTCGTGAGTTTAAAATAATAAAAAGTATCAATTTATCAAATTCTTTTAAAAGAGTTGAACTTAAACTCACAAAACATATTTTTTTTTAGAGATTCACAAAATCTCCAATTATAGAATTAGAAATATAGATTTCAAAATTCATTGTCATAGGAAGAAATATATGAAATGATAACTATGAGGCACATATTTAATCGTAAATGAAAATATATACTTGTGAATTTTCTTCTCACACCTTTGATTCATGTTTGTTATATAGTTAGTAATTCTTTCATCAATTTCCATGTGATGACTGGTGTTATGTGTTAAAAATTTTTTTTGAGTAATGATGGGTTTTGTTCCCCATTTAAAGCAATCGAGTAAGTGCAGCACTCATAGCTCTCAATAATATCCCATTGTTTGATGTGAAAACGAAACAAAAAAGCAGGCGCATGTAGCTTTGCTTCCCAATAAAAAGGAAGCAACAACAAAGTATATACGTATGAAAGAAAGAAATTCGGGTACTGATCGGTTAGGAGAAATTCTTTATAATTTTTATACATATTTTATTTTATTGGATAAAATATAATAACGGGACTATCACATATGAGTTTTTTTCTTCCAATAATTGCATGAATATTATTAATACTATGTTTTATCTAATAATATTAAGTCACTTAAAAAAGTCTTTCCGAATCGATCAGTATCAAATATTTTTCTTTATAAAAAGATAAATGGAAATGGGTGTGAAAACAAGAAAAAAGAAAATGAAAACTTGGAGAGCACCCTCTAAAAACTTTGTTTTCATCTACCACACTAATTGTGGAAGCCATTGAAGCAGCTATATTAGCAAGACTTTTCCCAAAAAAAATCGATTTTGATACAATTCTAACAAGATTGCAATACCCACCAACCTAATGATTAATTTAAAAAAAAAAAAGAAAAAATGTGTAAAATACAAAGGTATAGCAAGGCCTTTCCCAAAATCAATTTTGATTCAATTTCTAATAAGATTGCAATACCCATTACCCACCAACCTAATGATTAATTCTAAAAAAAAAAAGAAAGGAAAAAATGTTTAAAACACAAAGGAAAAAGTGTCACTATCAAAAGATGACTTCATTCCAATATACGTGGTAGAAAATTTTCATTACTGATAAAGTATAAAATCTAAAATCCACATATATTTATTAAAACCATATTTCATTATTATTTTAATGGAATTGAAAATTATAACACACGTAGAATAAGTATTAATTAAAATTTGTTAAAACTATCTGAAAGAGAAGTGTGACTTATAATTTACAAATAATAAAGGGATTAAAAAATTAAAATTTGTTTTAGGTTAAAAGCTTTGGAATAAAAATAAAACCCTAATTTTTTATCATATCAAAAGATACCTTTATTTGCACCAAATGGCAATAAAACATTAATTTCATCGTTACCATTATCTTTCTTGACTTTTTGCAATTTTCTTATTATGCCACTAATGTCATGATCCAAACTCCAAATTATCTCAATTAAAGATCGGTAAATGCTTTAAACCTAGATAATTAAAGTTCCCAATAACTCGGGGACTTTGTTATTAATCAAACATGAAATAAAATAAGCCCCGTTTGGTTCGCTCCATTAATCTAATACCAGGAAATCTGATGTCAGAGTATTTGTTTACTAGTAATCTTAGATTACCGTGTTTGTTTAACTTAACAATAATATGAGAATGCATGGGTAATTTATAGATTACTATGCTTGTTTAATGGGAATTGTATAGGAAAATATGATATATTTATGCTCTTTCTTTAAAATACCCTTATTTACATTTTATACATTAATTTAACAAAATAATTAAAATATATTCATATTAAATTCCAAAAAAGGCATTGAGAATTGGAAAACCAACAAATAAAAATTAAGGAAAGAAAGAACGGTCATTATTGGAGAAGATAGAATTATGGAAACGTGAGTATATATTTTTTCTATTTTTTTTAATTTCTTTTCGGCAACTTTTCTAATTAAATAAGGTAAAAATGGTAAAAATGAAGATTACCTCCTCATGGGAATCATAAAAAGTACCCGATTTTGAAGGTAATCAAATACCCTCATATATGGGGAAATATAGTTTCCGGAAATTTTAGATTACTGAGATATTTTTAAATAACCCCAAACAAACAATGGAATTAGATGCCTCTTATAAGAGAATCTTAGATTACAGCGAACCAAACGAGGGCTAAGGGTAAAATACAAGAATGACCCCTGCACTTTCAACCAATTTTAAGAATGACCTCTACACTTTATTTTTTTTAAAAATCACCCCTGCACTATCAAGAAACCATTATCCGTTAGAAATTCCATCCATTTTAACAGTAGGTTAATATTTTATTATTATTTTGTAAAATTATAGAACCCTGGCTTTTAAAATTATTTTAAATTTTGTTTCAAGCCTTTCCCCTCTCCTCTATCTTCTCTCATCCCTTCCCTTTCCTCTCTCGAAGACCCCCTCCCAGTCCCAGGGCAGATGATATTCCTTTCCATTACCGAGGTCAGATTCACAAACATCGATCAAACATATGTCTGGTTTTGTGTTTCATTGAGTAGATGAGTTATTTTAATTAATTTAAATTCCCATATCCATTATTTTGGATTGGACCCAATTGAATCAGAAAAGGTTGAAAGTAATTTTTCATTTTCTATAGAAAAATTTGTTCATTCCCCAACCCATAAAATTATACATACCCAAGTTTTTAAAAGGTCCATCTTCATCAGGAAAAGATAAAAGAATTCATGTGGTTATAACAAAAGAATTTTGATGTGGCTTTGAAGATTTAAAAATTTCTTAAAGATTTAAAAATTTCCAAGAAATTATGCGATGCCATCTCAGAACTCATCTTCCATGGGAGGGAGAGCTCGAGAGGGGGAAGATGAGACCGAGAGAAAGTACTTGAAAAAATTAATTATTAAAAAAAACGCAGCTCCCATTATTCTAATAATAAAATAATTATCTACCGTTAAAATGGATGGATTTTCTAACATATAATGACTTTTTAAATGTGTAGGGTCCTTTTTAAAATTAGGTGAAAGTGTAAGGGTCGTTTTTGCATTTTACCCATAAAATAACATAGTGTCCATTTGGTTGCATTATTGGTTTTTATTTTCTATTTTTTAAATTTAAACTTGTTTATAAATTTTTTTACAGTAATCCATTTTTTAAAAGCGTTTTTTTCAAAATAAAATTAAAATAATTTTCAAAAAATGCTGGTTTTTTTTTATGAAATTCGGTTAAGATTTTAAAAAATATATATATAATTTTTAAAAATGAAATTTAAAATCATTATCAAATACAGTCAGATAATTGTATATACTTACATTGATTTGTTTTTCTTTTTCTTTTTCCGAAGAAGTTTATGTTTTAAAATTTGAGTTTTATTAATTCAATACAAATTTCCCTTCATATATAAATTATTCAGGTATAATTATTAATACCTATTGGAACTTTAGATTGATTTTAATTTAATAATATAGAAATTAAAAAAAAAAGAAAAGATAGCAACACTTTTTCAAACAAATTCATGAATCAAGATGAATAAACAGTGTATAACAATGTAATAGGGTAATTTTAAGATTTTAGAAATTCAAGTTATAAAAAATAATCCTATGTTATAAAAAGTTTTATAATTATCATAAAATTAGTAACCGACTTCAGTACATAAAATTATTAATTAAGGATAAAAAAGAAACTAAAATTTTAATTTAAATAGTTTGGAAAACTATACTTAATCCATGGGTAAATGTGATAATTTTTCAATGTAATATTTATTGGCATAATTTTCAATGGCTGAAACTTTAAAAATGTAGTAAAAAGTATGTTCTTTTAGCCTAATGGGTCGGCTCAACAGGGTTGTAATGGGTCAGGCCCAGTCTCAAAAGTTGGTGATTCATACTCAATAATAGTCATAAAATAAAAGCTGGGCTAATCTTGAATCATGACGCAAAGGTCGATTCAAGATTAGCCCAGCCCAAGTGGTCACCGTTGTCGCAAATTACATCTTTCTAAAATCCTAAATTTCAATTTCAAAAAGGGATTTTGGTCAACAACTATTTTAAAAACTAAAACCACTATCTAACTAAACCAACCCGAAATCATTACAAAACCATAGATTTTTTTGTGCAAAAACCCATCCCAAACTTTGATGTGATGAAACTCAAATCTTCCAACTTATTTTTCCCTTTTATTACCAAATTCATTCGAAAATTTAATTCAACTAAATTATACCCTTTATTCACTCAATTATTGGATTAAAATCAATAAGTAACCCAAACGGAGACCATTATAATTTAATTGACTAAATTATTCCCTTTAATTCACTAAATCATTATTTAAAACACTAAAGTTATTGAATTTAAAATCAATACTTAAAGTTTCCAAATATACATTATAATTTAATTCACTAAATTAGTCCCTTTAATTCACTAAATTATTGAATTAAAATCAGGAAAATTAGGTATCCCAAATGTACATTTAAATTTAATTCACTAAAATATTCCCTTTAATCAATTAATGATATTCTCTTTAATTCACTAAATTATTCAATTAAAATCAATATTAGGTATCTCCAAATGTACATTTAAACCTTTAATTGACTTTAAATTATTGCTTTAATTCACTAAAATATTCTCACAAATTCACTAAATTATTCAATTAAAGCTCAATAATTGGTATCATTTGTAAATTACTATAATTCACTTACTTCTTAAATGTTCCTTTTATTTAATAAATATTGAATTAAAATACAATATTACATCCAGTCCAAATATACATTATAATTTAAATCACTAAATTATTCCCTTTATTTGACTAAATTATTGAATTAAAATCAATATTAAGTAACCCAAATATATTTTATAATTTAATTCACTAAATTATTGAATTAATCCATTTAACTTCACTAAATTATTGAATTAATCCATTTAATTCAATAATTTATTGAATTAATCCATTTAATTCAATAATTTATTGAATTAAAATCATAACTAAAAAGATAAGATATTGAATAATACATTTAAAAACGTATTACAACTAAAAGAGCAACCAAGAGTTGGTTTCTAAACATTATTTTGATTGTTTATTAAATTAGTGCTTATGCAAATGAAGATTTATTAGTGTATTTAGTGAATTAATAAATTATTTTTTGTTTTTTTATTGAATAAAGAATAATGTTGATTGCTTAATAAATGTACAGAAATTTTTAAAACATAGATTAATAAAGACGATGACAAAATGTTCTAAGAAATGATTAATTATGATATATTTTAAAAAATTGTCCTTTACACTTAAACATGATTGAGACTGGAGAAGTGTCATTATTGGAAATTCCACCTTTTAAGCTTTGTCAAAATCAAGTTAAAATAATTATCGAAAAATAATGATTTTTTTTTAATTTTGAATTCCTTAAGATTTCAAAATATATATATAATTTTTAAAACAGAAATTTAAAATCATTATCAAATGCAGTCAGATAATTGTATATACTTACATTGATTTTTTTTTTTTTCCGAGGAGGCTTTGTTTTTAGATTTTTTTTCTTAAAATACATTTTTTATATTTGAACTATTCGGGTTTATTTTAATTCCTTAACTTTAGATGGTTTTAATTTA
Source organism: Gynostemma pentaphyllum (assembly GCA_028015215.1). NCBI lineage: Eukaryota > Viridiplantae > Streptophyta > Magnoliopsida > Cucurbitales > Cucurbitaceae > Gynostemma > Gynostemma pentaphyllum. Next base: position 39,122,761 of record CM051348.1, on the reverse strand, counting down.
TACTCTAGCTTAAAAAAAAAGATATCAACACTTTTTCAAACAAATTCATGAATCAAGATGAATAAACAGTGTATAACAATGTAATAGGGTAATTTTAATAATTTAGAAATTCAAGTTATAAAAATTAATCCTATGTTATAAAAGTTTTATAATTATCATAAATTCGTAACTACTTTAATACATAAAATTATTAATTAAGGATAAAAAGAAACTAAAATTTTAATTTAAATAGTTTGCAAACTTTTCTTATTCTCATGGGTTAATGTGATAATTTTTCAATGTAATATTTATTGTCATAATTGTCAATTTAGCTGTAATTTAAAAAGTAATAAAAGTCTTTTTATTATTTAGACTAATGTCGACTCAACAAGGTTGTAATGGGATCAAGCATAGTCTCAAAAGTTGGTGATTCATACTCAATAATATCAAATGGTTGCTTTACTACTTGAATCATCGAAATGTTTATTTTATATAAACCATTTTTATTTGATCATCAAAATAATACATTATTAATATCTAATTCATTTTATCTTTATCAATGTTGTCGCCATCTCTACCACTGTAGCCACTATCTCATTCGTCATCGCCGTTGCCACTAAATTTTCAGTAAGAATTAAACCAACCCGAAATCATCACAAAACCATAGATTTTTTTGGGCAAAAACCCATCCCAAACTCTGATGTGATGAAACTTAAATCTTCCAACTTATTTTTCGTTTATATCTTACCTTAAAAATTTTCAACTTGATTTAAAAACTGATTTTTTTTGGCAAGAACTAAACCAAACCCGAAAACCATATATTTTTTTGATAATAACTCATCCCCAAACTCATATTTGACAAAACTAGCTCAAAGCTTTCAACTTGTTTTTCCTGTTTTTCCAACAAACACTTAAAGTTTTCCAATGAGACATCTCCTGATTTCGTAAAATAGTCTATCAATGATGGTAAATCATTAATATTATATCATGGAAAATTGGTGATAGTCAATCATTGATACTATATCATAGTAAAACATTGATAATCAATTAGTGATATCCAAAGATCATACTTGTATGGAAACAACGGTGATTTATCACCTTTCCCACTTGTACATTGGATTTCGCAACATTTGCATTATCTTAACATTTTTATAAATACTTTTTAGGTTAACAAATTATAAATATTAGAGCTCATTTTGATATATTTGTAAATGCCCTAAACTTTTACTTCTTAAATGTTGCTTTTTTTTTAAATAAAAAATTAAAATACATTTTTCCTTCCTAGTCCAAAATTATATAAAAAAATATTATTTTATTTGTTTGAATGGATATAAATGTACTTTTACTTTTATTTTTATATTCCGTTTCGATTTCAAGGCCTTTACGTTTGTTCAATCAATAATGTTTTAGTATATGGTTTATATATAAGTAAATGTTTACTTTTATAAACTTTTATTCTCGATATCCCAAACACATTAATCGTGTTATTCATCCGAAGTTTACATTTTAGCAAAGGTATTATTTTAACCAACAAGAGTTGGTTTCTAAACATTATTTTGATTGTTTATTAAATTAGTGTTAGCAAATGAAGATTTATTAGTGTATTTAGTATCAACAAATTATTTTTTGTTTTTTTATTGTAAAGAATAATGTTGATTGCTCACAGTATGTACAGAAATTTCTCTAACATAAGATTATAAAGACGATGACAAAATGTTCTACAAGAAATGAAGCTATGACAAACAGAAAAGTGTCCCCCACACAAACATGATTGAGATGGAGAATGCATTATTGAAATTCCACCCTTTACTCTGTCACTATCTCGTTGCAAAATTATCGATGAATAATGCGTTTTTGATAATTTTGATCCCTCATGTCATACTACATTAAAATTTCCAAAATCATTTGATGAATTTTGGTTTCATTTTCAATACTAAAAACTGAATTGAATCACATATCCTCTTCAACACTTTGAATATAACAAACAATTTACCCCATTATTATTAAAGTTTCCATTCGTTTTGCCATTTTTTTCGCCCGGATGCGTTTTTTCTCTCGAAATAAAGTTATTTTTTAAAATTAATTTTAAGTTTATCGTTAAACTTATTTTTTTATTCAAAAAAATGAAAACGGTTTTGATTTTGGTTTTAATATATCTTTATTATTTAAATTGATATATCCTTGAATAATGATTATTCATAGAGATTTTTGGGTTTTTTGAAATTCGATCATACGCGTTTTAATAGTTTTATTGTGTGATTTGACATTGGATTTTTTTAATATTTTATTTTTAGAAGTACGATGTTTTGTTGACTAAAAAGTTCGCGCGTGGGTGGGTTTTAGGTAGATTTTCTTTTTATTAAAAAAGTGACATTTATATGTAATGTAATAAAAGGTTTTTATTAGGGTACCTATGAAATTAACACTTAAAATTTCTATATTACACACAAAAAAAAAAAAAAAAAACAAAAAACCCTTCTTAAGATGACTTTGAGATGAAATTTGAAATGTTTTTAAATCACTAAAAATATTCCCATCATAAAAATATTTTTGAAACTTCTAAAACCACCTAAAAATACTAAGTAAACTGAAATTTCAAAGTTCATTTTATAACACACTTTTAATTGAGAAAAAATTTTTTAAAGTTAGAGAGATATTTTTAATGTTTTTTTTTTTAAATATTAGATTAAATCGGAAGAGATGTATTTAATGGAAAAAATTCATTTATACAATATTTTAGATAGTGGCCAGCGGCTGGTTAAACATTTTGGTCGCAGAGTCAAGACCCCAGTTGGGCCGTCCAAAACAAAACAATGATTTTCTCATTTTAGGTCTCGCCGTAACATCAATTTTATGTGGCCGTAACATCGATCTTTCAATCTTATGGAAAAGTTACAAATATACCTAACCACTTTCAGATCAACGTATATTTATTATTTTTGTGTACTGCAATGAGAGTCATGAGATTTTTTTAGACTAAATTAATAACCTATTCTTTAATTTACATAATATTATTCATCCAAATCATCAACCACCTCATGCATCAAAAAATTTGGTAGGGAATTGTTATTGTATTTGAGAAAGTTTGTTTGTCCATAATATAAAGCTTCTAAAACTATTGACCGGGCCGGTCCTAGGTAAATAAGAGTCTGGTGTAAAAAATAAATTTGAGCCTTATAACATATAACTTTAATATGATAAAATTATGAACTTTAATCAATAACTAATAACAATAAAATAATACAATTCTAACCTTCATTTAAAAAGTGATGTTCTCCTTAAATATTGAGATGCAAAGTCATCTATTGAACTTTTTATATCAATGAGTTCCAAGTTTCACTCTCAATTGATATCAAACCCAATCCATTAAAGTTTCTCTTGTGACATACTTGATCAAAAGTATGAATATCATGATCATCCAAATGTTTATCATCCCCATAGTTACTTGATCTTTTATAGGTATCATAATCATCTACTAATTGATTGTCAACATCATTTTTTTGTTCACCCACACAAATTCCTATTATAATGAACTTATCAAAAGATCTTTTTTGAGATTGAGTCAATTGCTCAATTTTTTTTTTATTTTTTTTACGCTTCTCAGAACCAGATTGATATTTTCTAGATAACAAAATCAAACAATCTGTAATAAAATTTAATTATAGTTAATTTATATTATGAGAAACCAATAAAATCAAGAACAATTGATATTTAACATGAACATATTTTAAAATTATGAATGTTTTAAAAAATCAAATGATAAAAATAAACAAAAAATTGAGATTAGATTGAGTATACATAGCCAATAATAATAAATTGCAACTTTTCTTTAACTACCCACCAAAAAAAGATGATTTTAATACTCTAAATCACATAAATTTCTTCTACCATTTGTCTCCCTACCGCCACTAACATTGTACTTTATTTTTATTTTTTTATAAAAATGAAACAAATCGTTTGATTCAAGTAAAGTCCTAATGGGCTTGGCTTATTTTGTTGTAAGCATAAATATTACAAACTAAATGAAAAAAAATAATTGATTTTTTTTCTAAAAGTAAGGGGCCCCCAAAATTGCTCGCAGAGTGTCAGGACCGCCCATGCTATTGACTATCTCATCTTTCATTATTCACATTTTGGGCAGTTAGGTACATGGGATTTGTGGATAAGAATGAGAATGTGTAAACTATTTATTTATATTGGGTGCAAATTTGTAAGGTTGATATGAATATCAACATGTATGCCTTTTTCATCCAAAGAGTATTTGATTACTTCCTAAATTTATGTTTTGAGGAATGGATGTACATCCTTCCTTCACAATTTAATTATCTATTGTTTTATTAATTTATTTATTTAAATTAGTCAACTAAAATATTTTACTATTTAATTATTCATTTGACATAATTACAATAGATTAATTGATTAAAGAATTAATCAATTTACTAGTACTAATTCAATTATGTTCCTTAGATTTATTTTATTAATTAGACTTGATTTAAATATTAGTTAATTAACATATTAAAAAATAATTGAATTAATAAGTTTGTATTGATCAATTATCATTTAAATAAATATTTTAAATGTTTAATTTAACTAAAATTATATTATTTGAATTAGTTTGTTACAAATGATGGATTAAAAAGCCCACTGATTTGAGTTTTAAAATTGAGAGAAAAACGCTAATTAAGCTTGTGTAACCCCAACTCTTTACCCGAACTCATGAACCAAACGCGCCAAAAAATTCAATAAGACGAATAAAACCATATTTTTGTTATTTTGTGTATATCTATTAGGAGTGATTGAAATCCTTAGATATTATTATAACCTATTTTCTACTTAGAAACATGTTCACACTACACCTAACAAGTACTACCGCACACACACCAAAATCAGAATATAATTGTTAGGTACAAATTCTTTAAAGAGAGATACTAAAGTTTATAAGATCACAAATTACTCTTTTCAATACCAAATTAATTTTGAGATGAAATTCTATAAATATTAAGATGATATGAGAATCTAACAACTAAAGTGAGCAACTAATCCAAAAAAGGACTTTAATATCCATGAAATTTCATCCCAACCAATTGACTATAAAAGAAGTGACTCACGATCTTATAAAACTTGCAATGTCCTCTGATTTTATAAGCAAGAATGCCTTATCACTTAATTAAACAATTTAAAATATGTATTAAAAAAAAGATAAATCTTAATGTAAAAAAATGGTAAATATTCCCTACCTACTTCTTTACAATTTTTAGAAAAGAGTATAAAAAATAAGATTCAATTGATAAAAGGAAATTAAAAGAGAAGTAAAATAAGCCATAATTTTGTTATTTTGTGTAAAATAATAATAATATAACCTAATCTTTCTACTTATAAAAATTTGGTGTGTGCAAATAGAAATCTCTTCGACCATTGACTATCTATCCCTTCTTTCATTTGCTTCACATTCTATTCTATTCCATTCCTTTCTCTCTGATTCCATTCCACAACTCTTTCTCTCTTAAATCGATCCAGAATTCAGAGAATCCATCTCTTGAAATCGATCGATTCCTAAATCTTTGGTGTTCAATTTCTTCCACAAAAAGATTCCTTTTTTCCCTTTTCAATCGATACCCTTTGGCATCAATTTTCCAATTCACTTCGATTCTCACTCACCCTTTCATATAACTGTTATATTTCATTACCCACAATCGATTTCCTTGATTTCTGTTCTTAATTCTCTCATTTGTGGTTCCAATTTTTTGAAATTGGGTTTTTAGATTTTGTGTTTTAATCATCTGGTTATTGAAAAAAATTTGATCTTTTTGGTATGAAGATCGTGGAATTGGATGAATTGGGGATTGATCGGAATGAAAATGAAGAAGAAGTTGAAATGGGTCAGAATCAGATTGTGAAGGTTGATGCGAAAAGAGCGTTAGTTGGGGCTGGGGCTCGTATCCTGTTTTACCCTACTCTTTTATATAACGTGCTTAGGAATAAAATGGAAGCTGAATTCAGATGGTGGGATGAAGTTGATCAGGTTTTTTTCTTTGATTTCTTATATGTTTTTATTAATTTGTGTTCTAATGTTTTTCTTAGCTCATTCTGCTTTTAATTTATGACTAAAAGTGGGAAAATTTTCAAACTTTATTGGTTTTCGATTATCAATTTGCCCATATTAATGATTTGTTTTGAGCTGTTTGACTTTGATGTTATTCATGATTTAGGATATGGAAAATTTATTGTGAATTTGATTGATTGTCAGAATGTAATGAGATTGTTTCTTTAATCATAACACTTTCTGGAGTTTATATAGTTTATAAAAGAAACTGTAAATTTCTAGCAACCAATTGATCAATGATTTTCCATATGGTTGTTTTTTGTTGTTGTTGTTGATATTAATTCTAATGCCTTTATTTTGTCCATCCAGTTTCTTTTGCTGGGTGCAGTACCCTTTCCCAAAGATGTGCCGAGATTGAAGCAGCTTGGTGTTGGTGGTGTTATCACTCTGAATGAATCTTATGAAACGCTGGTTCCATCTTCCTTATACTATGTGAGCCATTTCTTTACCCTACTTGCTCTTTTCTATTTTCTTTTACCCAAAATTCATTTTTTTAATGTTCACTGCGTTGAAAGCGGACACCATTGACTGATTCAACTGAGGAGTGCTGATTTATCTTGTTTTGAACAATCGAGAATCATAAAAGAAAGCTTAATATTATCTTTTTTATTCTATTCTTGGACCTTTTCCTTTCTCATAAAATTGAATATTGAAGAGCATTCGATCATTTGATGCATGACTGTTTTTTTTAATGAACTAACAGTTTACTTCTGACTATTGAATGTTTTGCAGCGTCATGGAATTGACCACTTAACCATTCCCACGAGAGATTATTGCTTTGCTCCTAAATTTTCTGATATTAACCGAGCTGTGGACTTTATTCACAGTGAGTCATTCTCCCAGCCTTGATTTTATTGATTCTCTAATTCTTCCAGCTTCATTTAATTCTTGTGTTTTTTTTTTCTGAGATGCATATACTTTTATTCTTACTTCTCTTCTTAACTTCAGGAAATGCATCTTGTGGTAAAACAACATATGTTCATTGTAAAGCAGGGCGAGGAAGAAGCACGACCATTGTGCTTTGTTATTTGGTAATATCACATACCCTTTTATAGAGAAATTGTGAACAAGGGGGGAAATTATTGAGTGGGTGGCCGTAGCTCTATGTTCTAGAATGTGTAATTATGTATTTATAAATGATTACAAATACGACATTTTAAAAGTATATAATTGCTATTTATAGAAAAAATGTCAGGTAAAATACCTTTTTGATCTATGAGTTTTGAGGCCAATTCGATTTTTTCATCTCTAATAACTTATATAGTTTTTTTTTTTAATAATAATCTAATAATTTATATAGTGCTTACATCATATTAATTTAATATTTTTTTTTAGGTTGACATGACAATAGTTTAAATGACATTGTGATTTTTTAAAATTGTTATATTATATCTTTAAATGATGTGGCATTTTTATTTTGAAATACTTTCTTTTTACCCTTTCCTTCTATTGTTTCTCCTCACTCTGTCTTAATCATCTCTCTATCCTGAACTAGTCATCCATTGATAGATGTTTGGAGAGAGGGGGGAGAAGAAAGAAGGGAAAAAAGAAAATTATACTTTAAAATAAAAAATGTCTTATCATAAAAAACTTTAATATAAGATCTTTAAAATCGCCACGGCATTTAAAATAATGCTGTGTAAGCCTGAAAGATATTAAATTAATGTCATGTCATCATTTTGATAAGTTACTAACCGAAAAACTAACGGTAGAGACCAATTAGTACTATTTCTCAAAATTTGGGGTTAAAATGTCAGTCTTTTGGACCAAAAAGGTATTTTTGCCCAAAAATATATATAATTGATTTTGATAATGGTGATAATGATTGATTTGAACCAACCATGGGTTGGCCCAATGGCTAAGAGGTTGTCCTTCCAACTTTGAGGTCATGGGTTCAAATCCATGTGTGGCCACCTACCTAGGATATTATCCTACGAGTTTCCCGACGCCAAGTGTTGTAGGGTCGTGTGGTTGTCCCGTGAGATTAGTTGAGGTGCGCGTAAGCTGGCCCGGACACTCACGGATATCAAAAAAAAAAATAATAATGATTGATTTGATAATTCGTTCTCTACTTTATATGATGATCTAATCATTGATTTACATAATCAAGGATTGAGCTATTGGAATCACTGATTGACGCGTGTTTTGATTTTCATCTCTGTAATAGTTTTTTAGTTGCTATTTTTGTAATATCTTTCTTCAGCTATGCTATAGATCTACCGTTACCCTTTGAATTTATATGGACATACACCTAGAATTAAGTTTATGTTTATTTATTTTTTTCAGGTAAAATATAAGCACATGTCACCTTCTACTGCCCTGGAATATGTGCGATCCAGAAGACCTCGGGTGTTGCTAGCCCCCTCTCAGTGGGAGGTAAATAAACTCCTCTAGAAGTTTGTGGAAGTCATATACTTTAGTTCTAGTGCTGTGTGTGTTTGTTGTTATATGACCGGCTTTTTGGACAACCTTTTTTCTTTTAAATGGATTGCCCGTGATATATTTTTCTTCAGCAATAGTCGATAAATGTCTTGCTTTGTCTTACCCTGGGTTTTTTCTATGGTTTTTCATATGGCAAAATAATAAGCAGGCTGTTCAAGAATACAGCAACCGTCGACCAGTTACAAATTCATGCTCTTCCTCTGGGGATGCAGTCCTAATAACAAAAGCCGATCTCGAAGGATATCACGGTACATGCATCGACAGTGCAGGTAGAGAACTTGCACTTCTCTCTATCGGGGCCAAGGCGAAGCCCATGATAGCAAGGTTATCTTGCCTTTTTGCCTCTTTGATAGTTCATGGCAGTAGCGGATCACTTATTAAGCGTCTGCCTGTATCGGAGGCCCGTGCTTGTTGAGGACGTCTACCGCACCCGTCTGAAGTGTTTCAACCTGCTTTTGTACAGAAGCATCAGGGAAATAAGAGTTGAAAACTTTGGTCAAGACTTTCAGTCTTCTCCCCTAGTCTTTAGTTTAGAGGGAGAAGTAAAGGGAGGAGGATCAAACCGCATGCTTTATCCGAAAGCGTTGTGTGTAGAACGAATACTTATCAGTGGCTAGGTTGTACATAACTGGTACATCAAAAATTTCCCTTCCCTGTAATCAATCTTCTTATGAAAGACCTCCTGGTTTGTCCTGATGGAAAATATTAAGCTTTTTGGCTATAAAGTCTGAAAAGTAATGTCCTTTCTTTTTTGCTGGCAGGAACTGCCAAAATCAAGCAGCTATGTAAATTTACTAGTTGTCTGTCACTCAGCTTATGTTCACAGGTTGAAAATTCAAAAGTCTTAAAAGATTAATTGAGGTGCGTGTAAACTGTCCAGACCCGGACATTCACGAAGATATATAAATAAACAATCTACCACCTTTACTTGTCTGTAATCTTGACTGAGCAGCATAACTCAAGTTTAGGAACCCAATTATACTTTTACAGAATCTATGTTTTGCTGCAGATAGTAGGGTTTTTTTTTTTTTTTTTTTAATTTTTTTTAACTAGTTTCTGATTATTGGGTGAATGACAACTCAAATTCTCTGAACCAATTTTTGAAGTTTGGGACATATATCTAAATTTCCACAATTAGGTGATCCCTTCAACAAAAGATTGTTTAAAAAGGTATAAATTGATTTTTTTTTTTAATTATAAGTTGAAGCATGAAAACATATGAGAAAAGTTTATTCTAATTCTAACTACTACATTTTAGAAGAGAGAGAATAAAATGATCCTATATCTATTGGTTGACTAAACAAAAGAAAAATCTATCCATTAATTAATTGAATGTCGCAAATAATAATAAGTGAATGTCACTTATAGACGTCTCTCATGGACCAAACATTGAGTTTGAGTCTCACCATAAATCTCTTAAAGCTTGCAACTAGAAAATGAGAGAAAAATTTATTTCATTTTTTAAAAAAGGAGATTAAATTCTTTTCTTTTTTTCTTTCTCATCTATATATCATTTCTTGATTTTTTTTTTCTCTCATTTTTATTATATCATTAAGATACAAAAAAAGTTTTTTTTTTCAACATTTAAGTTAAGAAATGAGAAATGAGGAATCAAATATTTGTTATTTTCTAATTTACTAAAAAAAATTGAAATTTTTTCTAAATTTTTTTGTAAGCAATATTTTTGTTATATACCTAATTGGATAATGCTCATTTTCACGTTCGGCTAGAAAGATTGTTTATTAAGTAGACTTTTGACTAGATTAGGGCATATATTGGTTTTAATACCAATAACTTAATACGACTTTAATGTACAAATAAAGATATATGAATGTTTATATATTATATTGGAAAACCAACACAAGCATAGTTTAAGTAGTTAGGCACAAGAGCGGAGTTACCCTTTGACTGGGGTAGTCCCCCCACCCCACTTTTAAAAAACAAAAATTTATGTGTTAAAATTGAAATTTTTTAAGTAAAAATTTGAAAATTCAATATAATTTATCCACTTTGCCCCTTTCTTTATTTCCTAATATTATATTTATATAATTTTTGTCCGCCTCAATTTTTAAAAAATGAAAAAATAAATTGAAAAATTTTAGTTGAAAAATTGAAATTTTACTATCATTAACTATTTTGCCTCCCTTTATTTCTAAAAATTAGCTCTATGTATTTTTTGCCCCCCTAAATTTTTTTTTGACTCTAGCCCCTGGTTAGGCACCGGTTTCCTTCTCATTAGACTCGAAGGTTTGAGTCGGCTCTTCCTCAATTTTGATGTAATATCTAAAAAAAAAAAAAAAATCAAAATTTTAAGAAAATGATAGCAAATTCTTAATGTTTTTTTTTTTTGAAACTTTTTAAAAAGTTAAGTAACCATAAAAAATAAATAAGAAATCCAAATTTTGTTATTTTTCAATTTAGTAAATAATTTTGAAATTATTTCTAAAAAAAATATGAAACAAGAATCAATTCAAATTTACCTATGTCTTAAATACTAGTAGTAAGGCGTTTTTCAAAAGTGTCATTTTAAGAATTGATATTGGTTAAAAATATAAACTTTTTTGAAAATTTTCAAAAAAGAAAATTTCTCAAATTAAGATCCACCAATTGAGAAATGTCAATTTTTTAAAAAAAAAAAATCTATTTTTAAAATTACTCGTAAAAAAATAGTCATCTATTGAAATTTCTCTAATAATAATGGGACGTCAAAAAAAAAAAAAAAAACAAAAATATTACCAAACAAACTAAATAATTTAACATGTATAGTGTATAAGTTGATTTCTTAAGATTTAATATTCATAGCATTTATTTAATATATATTTGTTGTAAAAAAAAAAAAAACTCAATAATTAAAAGGAGATTGAGACTACTCAAGGTAGCAGTGAACACATGGGGCGGGGTAACCCAACAATGACCCAGACGTGCCCCACCCCATCCCACCTTCACCGATACCTTTTAAGCGAAAAATATTCACCCTGACCCTGTTTAAGCTAAAATTGGGCACCCTGATCCCGCCCTATTTAATTATTGGGGTCGAGGTGGGGTGGAGTGGGTTTGGGGTAGATTGGGGTGTAAATAGGTTTTTTTTTTTTTTTTTGTTTAATTGGGTTTATGTTGTAAATGAGGAGTAAATGAGTTTTGAGAAAAAAAAAACATATGGGATTAAGATTAGGAGAAAGAGAAATAAAAAAAATCTTAATCGGGATCGGGATTAGGTCTCGATAGGGTCAAATCCCATCACTCCAAACCCGATTACACACTTAAATAGGATAAGGTGTGACAGATTCACGGGGTAACAGTGTGCTTGTTTGCCCCTAACTCAAGGAAATACTCAATCCCATTATGGAGGTGAGAGGCAGCTGGAGCGTTGCAACCTCATCCTTTGTCCTCTCCCATAAAATTACCATTTTCAACTTTTTTTTCCTTTTTAAATATGTTTTCTTATAATAAAAAGTTCCCGCTATGATAAACTTACCCATAATTAAGCCTATTGATCCTTAAAGGATTGTTGCTTTTTTTTTTTGTTGTAATATAAATATCTTGTAGCAATCAATTACCTCAAATTTTTTCTATACTTATCCTTTTTATAAAAGTTTTCTGATTGTTAATTATATGATCTAATTCAAGTATTTTATTTGGACACATTTTCATTTGAGTTAATTTCACTAATAAAAAAAAATTATGGATATTTCAAATAAACCGGATGTTTTTATTAATTATCAATAGTACCCAAAATCGCCACTGGCCAAATTAAATTACATTGTGAAAGGACAAACATAACTCCGATTTAATTTCTCCTTAATTTATGCAAAATTTATAAAAATCCCTTAAATTTTACAAAATTAATGAAAAAATCAAATCTAAACAAAAATAAAAACAATAACAAAAAATAAAAGAAAAATCTTCAAACTTCTGACTTCTTCTTCCAGGAAAATTTGAATGTCTTTCTTGTTTGTTATCCTACAAAATACAGAGATAAAAAATAAACATTTAATTAAATCTGGAAAAAAACCTTGAAGTCCATTTCCATGGCAGACGGAACAAAAATAAATATTTTGAAAAATTAATTCAGATCTGGATAAAAAATCAAAGAAATCATCAAATCTGGAAAAAAAACCTTGAAGTCCATTTCCATGGCAGACGGAAAAGAAAATCGATGGCGACCTCAGAGCATGCTTCTCGAACAGCGCCAAGAACGGAGAGAAGAGAAGAGACAGGTGAAAAAAAAATAGAAATCGAACCTGCAGAAAGTAGATTCGGCCTTCGACCAAGAACGAAGAGAAGATACGGTGAAAAAAATCACCATTGATGGATGTAGACGAAAAAGGAGGAGGAAGAAAAAGATGATGGAAATCACCATTGATGGCTGACGGCTGTGGATGAATAAGGAGGAGAAGAAAAATATGATGGGAGATATTTTAGGTTAAAGATCTTTTTTTCAATAAATAGGAATTCAAATTTAATTAAATTCTAAATAAATAATTAAATAAATAATAAATTTAAAAGATTTTCAATTATTAAGATATTGTTTTGAGGAGAGATAAAAGGGTAAGATGGTAAAAGATGAAATTGGAAACCACCATATCACCACCATAAATGGTGTTTTTTGGTACAAATGAAATAAAATCATAACCACCAACATTATTGTAAATGGGTGATTTAAAGTGGTTGTTGCTGTAATTAATTCTTTTCATTTCTTTAATTGATGAAAAGTCATCTAAATAAAAAGTTACCATATTGATATGAAATATAAAATTAGATGACTCACTTCAACCCAAATTATTATATTAAAAATAAAACGCATCCAATAGGGTAGTATAAACCCATTCTTTATAACTCTAAGGATAGGAACTCCAACCTTACCCTTCTTAAAACATCCCTACCTTTCTGGATTGTCAGTATATATATATATATATATATATCTCAGTATGAGATTCCATCAATCTCAATTTGAAAAATGCATATTTTATAAAAGAAATTAAATTTATTAATATTTTTAAAATTTCTCAAATAATAGTATTATCAATAGTGTCATCGATTGAAATTTCTCAATTTTATAACACATAATATTAGAACTCACCTCTTGTTAAAAGGGTTTATAATTCATGGGTTTATTAAACATTATGACACCTTAAATATTAGAATTTACGAAGCCAAAGGAAAATTTAAAAACATGAAGAAAAAAAAAATCAACCATTTTATATAATACTAGATAGTGAATATTTCTTACAAAATATCAAGAAATTAAACTTCCACCGTTTCAAAATTTTAGACACTCTTTATATCACGCGTATATAATTAATTAAGAATTCAAAGTAAAGAGAAGTTGGTTGGTTTTTTTTTTTTTTTTTTTTTTTTTTGAAGGTATGTATTTGGCAGTGTGGAAGAATCGAAGAAAAGGTTTGGTTTGGCCATGTTGTGATATTCCTTTTGGCACTAACTATAATTCTTGCTGCAACTTCTTTTTGAGACCAAATCTGCAAAACCCTAGCAAACCCTAGTTTCTTTCACTCATATACTCTTTCCCCACCTTTATTAGCAAACAAAATCTTTCATAAAGAACTAAAATACCACTTTTTTTTTAGGTTCAACAATTCATGACTTTTCTTTTCTTTTACAATTTCATATATATTAAAATGAAGGGGCAAGATATGTCCTTACTCATATATGTTATTCCCACCCACCATCCCTAATCCCTCTTAAGGATCTTCCTATTTATTTTCCTTCACCAACCCTACCTAATTAAGCATCTTTCTAAACAACATAAACGATTAATACGAGTTTTGGTCTCGACCCCTCGTGCCCAGTGGCGAGGCCAGAAATTTTTTTGGGGGCAAAAATCTATATAAAGAAAGTGTTGTGTAAAATGTCAATTTCACATCCATTTTGATGTATTAAATTATAAATTAACAAATTATTTTTGTAACCAAATTATTTTATTGTTATAATTGATTCAGTTAGGTTTGATTAGATTTTTAGATTTTGAGTCGTGTCTAATATAAAATTATAAAATGGATAAAAAAATTTTTGCTAGAATTTATGTTAATTATAAACACATGTCTTCAAAATAGAGACAAATTTTAAAATAATTTCTTAGTATATTAAAAAAATATTAATTTCTCAAATCATTGAGATTAATATTTCATTTTTCAATTTTTTTTAAATCTAATAATAAGAATCACCATCAAAATCAAAATTAATTTTATATAACACTTAACAAGTTTGAAATATTTTACTAACATTATTATTTATAATTTAAAAAAAATAAACTATTTATAAACAAAAAATTAGACTCACTTCTTTACTAAAAAATATGAATTAAAGTATTTATAAATGTTAAACATAAAATCATCATTACACAATTACAATATAAAAAAAATTTACAAGTAAAAAATATGTATTTAATTAAAATTTTCATTTAATTAATCTTAACAATAAATAATACAATGTATAAATCATATATGGATTGCAACAAAATTATCAAGAAAAATCAACAATTATCCTATCTATTTTAAAAATATATATTTTAAACCATAAAAACTCATGTTTATGAACAATAAATTGAATAGAGATTAAGAGAGAAAATTTAATAGTGACAAACCCAGATGTGGAATAATATATAGAGAAAGTTGGTTTTTTAAAAGATTAAAATGTCCTAAATACTATATAAATAAGAGGCAAGCATCATATTTTTTGAGGGGACAAAATTAAAATTTATATAAATATATACATATAATTTTTTTTTTCACCACTGGTCGTGCCAATGACTCTCTTGGTTTTGGTGTGATCAAAATCTCATATCGATTAGAACTAAAAAACATCTATACTGTGAGACCTTTTGTAGGCGCAAAAGTATATACATATCAGATTTAGTCTTTGAAATGGAGAATATAGTATAAATACGGATATTTTAGAAAATCCGTTATTATAATTATTCCTTATTATACCAAAGTCATACATTAAAATATATAGTTTAAGAAAGAAGAAGAAGAAAAATACATGTAGAGGTTGAAGATGATGTGCATGATAATAGTATAGATAGGTCATTTTCAAATCCAAAAGTTTATTCTTTGTCTCTCATAACATTATTGTAATTTGTTCTTTTTTTTTATTCCCTTTAGAAACTAATTTGAAGAAACAGCTAACCTTAATCCCTTCCAATTTGTATTTTTTTCCCTAATGGTATTTAAATCCATGAATATATAAAATGAAATTATATTACTGAAAAAAAAAAGGGTCCGAATCTAGAATAGAATAAAGGAGAAAAGGGAAGTAAATGTAAAATTAGACTGAGTGACCCGACAAACCAAAAAACAAGAAAACTGACATAAAGTATGAACCCCGCCATGTTATTCTTACAAAAAAGAAAGATATTCCAAATTTCTCACTGCATGACAAACTCTAGCTGAAACGACATGTCGGACAGAGAGAGAGAGAGGAAAGCACAAGTTATGAAGATAAAGATCCACTAAAGTTTGATATACTTTTTGATGAAATTTATGTAGATTTTGAACAAAGACACTGGCACATAATTGAATAGTTTGTGGAAATTGGAAATCACACATTGTTCAAAGATAGGAGAAAGAGAGGGGGTAATTTTTCACTCATAATTCAAGAAGTATAGGATATAACAAACTCTATTTTTTATTTCGAGAATACTTGATGGTTTAAAATTAAATATCTAATGTTGTTTTCTAAACTATCACAAAGATAAAATTTGCAATTTTTTTTCTTTTCTTTTTCAATTTTTGTCTATGCGGTAGTTTTTTATTCATTAAAGTATCATTGACTATTTAAATTTAAACAGCTAAGTAATTTCATCTTTTGTCGGTACAATAGTGCTTTTTTAGTGAGGGTGTGATTCAAATCTCTACCGTTACAATTAAATTATAAGAAGTGACTTTTTATCTCTCTATCAAGTGTATTTCGTTTGTGAACCATCCCCTAGTAGGCATATTGTAAATGATTAATTAAATGAAATGTCAAATTAACACACATTTCTTATATTGTATAAATGATAGTTTCTATAAAAAAAAATATTGAAAAAATAATGACATATCATAAATTAAAGGGGCAATTATTGAAATAACATATTTTTACATACTAATTTCTAAAATGTTAGAACTTTTCAAAAATTACTCAAATAGCATAAAAAAATTATAATTTTTAATGGATTCATTGAAAAAAATAATAAAAAATATCAAATAGTACAATAAATTATTGGCCTTGAACTTAAAAAACCAAAAAATAAATAAATTCGTTAAAAATACCTATGAAAAATAGTTCAATAATTAATTGAATTATAGTTCAATAATTTATTTTTTTTTTTTTTTTTTTTTTTTTAAATTTTTTATTTTTTGTTTTTTGTTATTTAGATTTTTTTTATTTGAATAACTATTTATTTTTTTTTATAATTATTTTTTTTTTAAAATTTTTAAATTTTTTTTTTTTTTTTTTAATTTTTTTTTATTTGAGATAAATTCTTTGAATATTAAAATTGAGAAAGAGCTTTTCAAATCTATTGCTCAAGGTTACAATCTACACATTTAGGTAATTATTAAATCACCATTAAATCTGAAAGTTTATACTGAAAAAGAAATAACAATACATTGATTTAAACTTAAAATCCCCTGGTATTCAAATACCATATTAAAATCAGCACAAAACTGGAGAAATAAAAATAAAGTTGTCAGGACTAAAATAAATTTAATTTTCAAATAATCGTCAACAAGCACAGTTAGCAATTAGAAGTTTTTGCTTCCACTAATTGCTAAGGGCCCGTTTGGTAATCTTCTAAATTTATGTTTCTTGTTTCTATTTTGGGGGGGTTTTTTTTAACACTTATTTTTTAAAATTGATTAGAACTTTTTCAAACATTACATCAAATAGCTAATTTCTAGTTTTTAAAATGTAAACTATATTTCGTAAGTAAAAAAATAATTAAATATTTTCTTTTAATATTTATTTAAAAAAAAAATTGGATAAGCTTTAGTAATTATATTTATTAAAATTTTTTTTCAGGAATAAATATAATTACTAATTATTAATTATTGGAGATAAAGGAAAAGAGAAAAAAAAGAAAAAAGACAAAAAGGAGGCGGTAAATGTAAAGGAGAAAAGAGAATAGGGTTGGTCATTCATCTCCTCAGGTGAAAAGCAGACAAAAAAAAAAAAAAAAAAAAAAATTTTTTTTTTTTTTTTTTTTTTAATGTCGTTAATGGAGGTCTTGGTTGATTTCTAAACGACTATTCAATTCCTCCTTGCTTGATTATAGGTTATTTTTGTGGTGGTGGAGGTGGAAGGAAGATTAGTTTTTTTTTTTAATAGGTTTATAAATATATATTTTTTTTTTTTTAATCTTTAAATTTTTTTTTGTTCATGGTTTCAATTAACTCATGGATTCTCTTTTTCATTCCCAAATTCATGATTTCAAAACCCATCTTATTTAAATCCTAGAAACCCTAATTTCCTATTTGATTAAAACCCATCACCCTTTTTACAAAACCAAATTGAGTAATAAAAAAAAGAACCCCGTTATAAAGCCCCACGCCGTCCTACATCCGTCCTACACCAGTAGCCCTCCGACATAGCCGTAGTATGTAGATTTATACTATTTGACATAAATTCTTTAAATATTAAAATTAAAAAGGAGCTTTTCAAATCTATTGACCCATCACTCTTCAAGTGTCCTACCCCGTAATCCCTCACATTTTTTGTTTCCCTTTTTTTTTTTGGTGGTATTTTTAGTGTAGATATTAAAGTTGTTTCATTTTAGGTTTTTTTGAGGTTCTTGAAGTTCCTTGGAACAAAGGCTTAAGTTATAAAAATTTGGAAGTTAAAGGTAGTAGAAATTTGTTAAGTTTTAAATTATGCATGTTTGCATTTTTCTTTTTCTTTACACTCTAGTAATCTCTGAATTTAAGCATGATGTTGGGTGATTAAAAGTATATTAAGGATGTTTAGGGGCTGTTTTAAAGAATTGTTGGGGTTGGGGGTTTAATATGACAAAAATTGGATTTTAAAGTATGCTTAAGGTGACTTTTGGTATCGGTATTTACATAAGTTGTTTCTTTGTGATCTTTGGCTTGAAACTAAACACTTATGCCTATTTTTGGATGTTTTTAAGATGTTCTAAGTTGCTGTCCATGAATGCCTTATTGATGAATTAGGCCCACTAAGCCAACAATTAAGCCTAGGTAGATAGATAATTAATATTTACTCGCTCTGTTTGGACCCTATGTTTGGAATTCTTAGTTTTTTTATGTCTGTTTTGGGAGGCTTATTATAGGGGTTATGCTGCCAAAATATAGTTAGAATATTAGAGACTTTAAATTGTCCCGAAAAGTAACCCCCCCTTTTGTCTCTTGTTTTCTTTTCTTGTAAAGGGTTGGGGGGTGTTGGGAGGGACCCAAGGATGTTTTAGTGTAATGGGGGGTGTTGGGAGGGAACCCAGGATGTTTTATTATTTTGGACGTTTATAGTGGTTTAAAGGGGGGGGATTTTCCAGAATTTAATTCAAGGAATTTCGGCCTAGAATGAGTGATTTTCGAAAAATGTGAGTTTAGACTGTATGAACATCATAGTAGTATTATAGGATCATATTACTTAAATACCTCGAGTTTTTTAGCAAAGGCCTTGTTTAAGGTAAGGAAATTATACTTGTGCTCGACTTTATAGCACTTAACTAGGTAGGTTCATTCCATATTACAATGGAAAAGAATATTTTAAAACTCAAAAGGATTTAAATATGTGAAAACGGGTTTTTTATGCCTTTTTTTGTGTATACTCTTCTTTGTTTGCAGAGAAAAAAGGAGTTAGAGGTATTAGAAAGTTAATATCGAAAAGTTTTAAATGAGAATGGGAGTTTAGAACTGTTTGAAAGTTTAAATTCTTTTAATTTGAGGATTAAAAAGATATTGTGGAGGAATATTTTAGTTAAGAGAGCTTTGGGTGAATGAGTGTTTTTGGAAGTTGTGGGGGCGGAAAAAGGACTTAAAGTCTTATAGAAAATCTCTCATGGCGTGATTTTTAATTTAACATTTTTCTACTCATTGGGCGTAGCCTCATGATGCTACATTAATTTTTTTGGGAAAGGGAAGAAGAAGCTCGGTGGGGTCGTTTGTGGGTGGGGTTGGGGTGGATTTGCTGCTAGCGATCTTTTGTCATCATTATGTTGGGGGAAAACTTTCTAATTCATGTTTTGTTTTGTTTTGAATAAAAACAATAGTTAATGTTTATTTTGAGAATTCTTAGGCAATGAATGATTTTGCCTTTTTCTTTGATGTTTTATTGATTTTAATAAAACCGATCGGTTATGAACTATTTCTGAATTTGATTTCAATAAAGAGAACTATTTGTTGATTTGTATTTGCTTCTGCTGTGATTATGTGTCTCAATGTATTTGGAAATTTTTCGGGTTGTTACACCAAAATTTTCAACACATTGATAAATTATTACGTTGTCCCGTTTTGTCTTATAAAATATGTTATAAATATCTAAAAATTATATCGATGTAATATTTTTAAATATGTCATTTAAAGTTGTAATATTTTCAAAATGTTTTTATTTTTTTTAAATGAAAAACAGAAACAAGAAATAGTTACCAAACATATTTTTGTTTTTTTTTTCCAAAAACAAGAAATAAGAAACAGTTACCAAACATGTTTCTGTTTCTCTTTTAAAAAAACAGAAATAAGAAATAAGAAACAAAAAATGAAAACGAGGAAAGTTACCAAATCGCCCTAAATTTCTCAAAAGTACTCATAAAGTTAGAGATAAAAAAAAAACTTATAGTATCAAATTCTAAAAACATGTTTTTGTTTCTCTTTTAAAAAAACAGGAATAAAAAACAAGAAATAGAAATAAGAAACAAGAAATGAAAACGAGAAAAGTTACTAAATCGTCTTAAATTTCTCAAAAGTACTCATAAAGTTAGAGATAAAAAAAAACTTATAGTATCAGATTCTACAATTCCTTATCTTTTATAAATAATATGTATTTCCTACAAACATAAACTAATAAGCTCAATGAAATAACCACGTGTATATCACTTTTGTTAAATAAAAAAAACTTTGGTGTATTTCTGTGTTTTAAAAAAAAAAACTAACTATACAAAAACAATTTATAAAAAACAATAAAATTATATATATATATTAAAAAAAAAAAAAGAAAAAGAATAGTGATGAAGAAGATACTGTAATCATAACGGTGATGATTTTCATGCAGAGACTGATTTTTCTTTTCTTCTCCTTCCTTGAGAGAGAGAGAGCTGCAGCCTTTCTTTTCTTTTCTTTTCTTTTCCTTTCTTTTCTTTTCTTTTTTCTTCTTTTTTGATCCCTTTGTTCTTCTTTTCTTGGTTTTTTTTTTTTTTTGAAGAGAAATTGAGAGGAGAGGTTTCAAGAGAAGGAAGCAGTAATAATGATGAGGATAATAATGTTGTCTTTCTGTAATGAAGTTTTGGAAGGGTTTTTTTTTTTTTTTTTTTTCTGTTTCCTTTTGGTTTTTTTTTGCTTCAATCAATGATGATCCTGATTGTCAGTTGGGTCAGGCCAGAAAGGAGAGTATTTCATCCATTCTGTTGCTGCTGCTGCCTCTTCAGGGTTTGTCATTGTTGACTCCTGCATGCAATACAACACAACAAAATTAGGGTTTTCCTCTTAAGAACTTCTAAATTTCTTAAGTTTTGGACAAATATTAGAAAGTTTAAAATGTTTCAAAGCATTATTATGACATGAAAAAAAATTTACATAATTCAAATTGAGTTTTTGGTTTTTTTTTTTTACACATGGATTCCCAATCTTTGAAATCGCATAAATTTCAGTTTAATTGAAATTATTCGATATGACTGTCACAATATAGTCTTTCCACTTATATAATGATCATTATATATATATATATATATATGATATTGTGATAATCTCGTTCAATAATTTTTTAGAAAGAAAAAAGAAACATCTATGAAGGTATGAAATTAAGGACAAAACTTCCCTCCATCATGGAAAGATCATTCCTACCCACTCTTGCATTAGTGTGGAAAAATAAATTAACAAAGTAAAAAAATAAAATTAAAAAAAAAGGTATGGAGTGAAGTTTTATTCTGAAATTAATAAAGTAATTACATATGTATATATCGTATAAAAGATTGGAAATTCTTAATTAGTTTAAATGAGAAAGAAGGCATGGACAAAACCTTATAAATGGGATAGCTTTTTAATAATAATAATTCATTTATAACTATTAAATATACTTCTGCCAATTATAAAACTTTAAAACAAAAAGGTCAAGCACTATGGCTCAAAAAAGAAGTTGAATTTTGTAATTTAAAGCTTGTTTCATCCCTTTGAGTAGTTTCATTCCAATTTAAATGAAGCAGAATATATTCTCTTGTCTGGAAATTCAAGTTTTGCTTTTCTCTATATCATAAACTAAACACTAAAAATTGGATTCTAATAAAGAAAGATATAAAGAGAAAAAGGAGGAAAAAAAAAAGATTGGTTGTTTCCATACTTCTTTAATTCAAAATAATATCAAAAAAAAAAATTAGGTATCATTCTCCCTCTCTCTTTTTTATTCAATATTCCTTAAATCTATTTTTATATTGTAATTAAGAATATCTATATTTTCTCCTATTAAAACGATAGATCCAATAGTTATAAGTGAGGAGTCATATTGTGGCAGTCTCATATAATATTTTCTCGGGTTTAAAAAAGGGTCAAAAAGTTGATACTCACTTCCTTGATATTGGATGAAGTGCAGCCCATTATGAGTTCTTCCAATCCAGAAGCAGACCTACCTCCTAGCTTATGATGATGTTGCTGCTGCTCTTCTTGTTGTTGCTAAAAGAAAAAAAATATCAATCATCTTTAATTACTTTTATTTTGAAAAGGTAAAAAGTTTGGCATAGTTAATTGTGGAAGTTATGAAAAATAATCACCTGAAAGTTTTCATTTTGCAGCATTAATGGGGAGACGGAGGCACGGTATGAATCGTGATCGAGAATGATGGAGGAATGGCGGAGGGGAGGAGGACAGATGATGGTGGAGATTGGATTGGAAGACCGGGTGATTTGAAAGGCAGCCGACGCCAATGTGTGGTGGTGCTGCCGTTGAATGTGGTGGTGATGGTGGTGGTGGTGATCTCCGATCTCATCGCACGTGGCTGAGCTCGGGGCGGCTTCTCGTGCCGTTGAAGCCTCTGCAATCCCCACCTGTGTGACCAAATGAATTAAGTTAGAAGCATTTTGAATAAGCTAGCAAGTCCATTTTCTTAGCTCTTTATATGTTGTTTTCTCTAACAATTGTTTTGTCAATTTTAATGCTAACTTTTGGTGGGTAAATAAGTTTGTTTAGTTAGACGACAATTGTAATGTTTCAATGAAATCATGCTGCAAATGCAAGCAAAATTAGGTAGAAAAAAACCAAAAAAAAAAAAAGGTTACATTTAAATTTACAAAAATCTATTCAATTTTAATTTCTTTGTATATTTGTAATTGATTTATTTATATATATTTTTTAGATATTACATTAAATTGAAAGAGGAGAGACTCAATTTTTAACTTCATGAAAATATAGTAGATGTCTAACTAATTGAGCTATATTCAAATTAACATTGATTTGTATTAACGAGCTATGCAACTAAACTTTTATTTGCTCGATTACGGGATAATATCTTCATTTCATTTCTACACTATAAATCCATCACAAAGAAAGTGTAGCTATTATTTCTATTAAGAAAAAGAAAAAGAAAATCAGCCCATGTGATTGAAAATGGACCACGTAGAGATAAAATTACACAAATAATAGTTAAGTTTTTTCCCATATAAAAATGGACAACTTTTCCCTAGTAATCCAATTCAATATTTTCATGAAATCTTTTGCTCTCTTGAGTCTAATTTAATAATTAAAAAAAAAAAGATTAATATTGAGAATGAGAATAAAAAAAAGCCCTAACGTTGCATGGAAAATTAAATATATATACCTCATCAAAGCTTCTCCTAAAGGGACCAAAACTAAAATGATCAGCTTTGAATTGTTGAATTTGATCCAAACCACCATAACTAGACATATGTGGAGGACAAATACCGCTACCGCCACCGCCACCGCCGCCAACCACGACCGACATTTCGTCTCTTTGGATCACGATATCCCTAGAAGACGAACAGCTCCCACTGCCACTATCTCTTCGACCACCGAGTATAACATTCTCACCGGTAACTTCACCGGTGGTACCGATCTTCTCCGACGACCAATTACACTGCCGTGGCTGTGTTTGATAAAATATTTTGGAAACTACAAGCTCTCCTTCTTTCTCTTCTTCATTTTGACCTAGATGGTATTGATGCATTACCCAATTTGTCTTTTCAGGTTTTCTGTTTTTGCCAAAGTTTGTATAGAGAACTAGGATTTTCTTGCACCCCTTTTGCCGGCCGTTCACCATCACCGGCCGTGTTTTTCCGGTTTTATGCCACCGTGTTTCTCCGCCACCATTGCTGCCGCCGCCGCCGAAATCACATTCCGTTTGGATTTTTCTTCTCTTTCTTGTTCCTGTTGTGTAAGCTTTTGATGGTCTATGGAAGAAATGCCTGCTCAACCCATCTCTTGTCACTCCTGCACCAAATTAAAATGTTAATTTTTTTTAAAAAAAATTTCCCTTATTTAATTTTTTTTTAAAATTTAATTTGTTCAATTTTTCCTATTTTTTGAACATACAAATTTAGCAAAAATTCTGAGTTAGGTTAGCTTAGGTGCAACAAATTAAATTTTTGTGATAAGTATATAACACAAATTGGGTTCCCTAAAGTCATATCCAACATGAAGAAAAATAAAAATAAACCCAACTACATTAGATAGATATACAAGCAATATAATCATCCAAAATATACGTCTTATCTTGATTTTTTATTTCCAAAAGGAATATTATTAATAAATCTACATTTTCATACTAATATTTATACGAGATTTGACGATGGCCGGTGGTGTGGAAATGAGTATAAAACCAAAGTTGGCAATTTTTGTGCTGCGGCCAAAAACACCCTTTTCCACGGCACCAACCATCGCCAAATCTTGTATAATATTATCGAGAGAGAGAGAGAGAGATTGAAGAGATAAAAATGAAAATTAAACCTGGAAGTTTTTCAGGATGAGTATAACAAATCCCATCTTCTCCTTCAATTGTAGGAATGAACTCATCAATCAAAGGGTGAGATTTCATATCATCTTTGGCTTCTACTTTAGCTTCAAGATGTTCAATCAGTTCTTGATCTGTTGGGTCAAATTTCACTCCTGCTGGTAAACCTAACCAATCCTACACAACACACTCCCACAATTTAAAAATAAATAAATAAATAAATTTGAAAAAAAATAAAAATAAATTATACTTGGGTGGAATCTTTTTTCAAACCCCAAAAAATACGAGTTGTATTAAAAATAATTATCTGTATATGAAAGCAGGAGATCTTGAGTTCAAATTTTTATATACCGGCTTTCCTTCCAGCTTATGTCCGCAACCCGGACACTGGTTGGATCCGCACTTTTGATGCTCTTCAAGTTTCGCGTCGATGAGATCAGAACTACTGATGGAGCCCAAATTACTTTTCATAGTCATAGCTCTCTTTGGGGTGTGTTGGTGTTTTTGTTGAAGGAGAGAGATAATATACTATCCTTCTATCTCTCAAGCTTGATATAAACACTTCCTATTGTAATTCTCATCACTTTGAAGTTGTCCAACTTATAATCATATCCCAGCTAGGCTTGAGAATGAGATCTTCAAACTGGGTTTTGTCCAAAATAGAAGAATTAGAAGAGAAAATAATTTTTTTTAAAAAAAAAAGGCAAAAACTGATTTGAAGTTGAAATCTTTTGGAAAACCCAGATGAGAAAAGATCTTCAAAGATGGGAAATAAAAACTTATATACTTACCCTAGAGAGAAAGTGAACTGGTAATCTAGAGAGAGAGAGAGAGAGAGAGAGAAGAAACTGTCAAGATGGGGTTTTGAGCTATAAACCAGAATTTGCTCTCAACTTTAACTGAAGATGAAGAAGAAAGAGAGAGAAGAAAAAGTAAACCCTCAAAACCTACATAATACCTTTAAGCTTTTAGTAATTTAATTAGGGGTAGAGAGAAGGAAATTACATGATAAACTACCGGGATTCTAAAAAATGATATTTATCAGACTCAGATCTAACAATTTCATATTGAGATTGCTATAATGAAAAATGTCATTTTTGAAATATTTTAAAACTTGCTGACAAAAAATGTCAATCTATTTTAATTTCACTAAATTCATACCATGTCATATCATATAGGCGGTTTGTAAGAAAAAGAAAACATGAAAGAGAGAGAGAAAGAGGAGAGAGAAGCAAAAACCAATTTGATTTTTTGTAAAGATCAAGGGCTCTGTTGTCTCACCCTCTTTTGTTTTGAAACCTTGACTAGAAAAGAAAAGCTAAAAAAGCAAGAAACGGCCTTCAACACAGCTGTTGCTCAAAGCCCAATTTCAAAAGTAGAATATATTTAGCCCACAACCCCCTTTCTATTTTTTGTTAATATAAACGAGAGTACGATCATACCAGTATTAATACACCGGATCTCAAAACCGTAAAGACATTAAAATATATTAATTTTTGTGGATTTCAAGGTAGAAAATATGTATTTATCAATATCTCTTGTATGTGGTATCACTTTTGAGATTGTAAATAGAAAAAACAAATGAAGAATATTAATTTAACTTTTTACCTTTTGAATGACTAATTTTAACTTACAAGCCAAATTTTCTTCATGTGAAATCACAAGAGAGAGAGAGAGAGAGAGAGAGAGAGAGAGAGATAAACTCACATGGGCTAGTATTGAGATGGGGAACTGGTCATTATGTGCTTTTTGGCCATGAATAATATATGTTTCAGAGAGAGAGAGAGAGAGGTTACTTGATATGCAAGGCAAGGTATGAGATGAAACAGTATACTTGATATGGACCCACCCCCTTCTAATTCCATATTTAATAATCATATAAACATAATTAACCCGCAAATCTTCACCTCAGAAAAGGTATTAGCTAGCCCTCTCTCTCACTCTCATTTATTTTTTTATATATATACATATATAGTAATGATAATTTTTAGAAGATAATGTTGATTTTGTTCTTCCTATGTATTGTAAGATGAAAGACACTTGTCTATTCATCGGTGAGTGGGAGATTTTTAAATTTTCACAAGTGTCTTATTTCTAATGGCAACTACTGAAATCACATATTTTTATATACTAATTACGATAATGTCGTAACTTTTTAAAAATCACTCAAATAGCAGTTCAATTAATTAATAGACTATAACTCAATAATTAGCTGAACTAAAAACGATAAAAAGAAAAACAGAGAGGGAAAAAAAAATCATTGAAAATAACAATGAAAAATAACAAAATAGTTTAATAAACTGTTGCAATAATTAATTAAAAGGCAAAATAAAAAAACAAAAAAAATTATTTAAAATGACAATGAAAAGTAACGAAATAGCTAAGTTATTGAACTATAATTCAATAATTAATTGAATTAATATTAAGGTAATTTTTTTTTTAAAAAATATAGCATTTGAGTAATAAATATATAAAAATATACTCTTAGAGACTCTGTTATTTCTATTGGATCAAACATACAAGTATGAAATAAATATTTATATTTGACAAATATATGAGTCTTATTTAATGTTTAATTCAACAGAAATATGATACATAGGAAAGAAAGTCGCGAGAAATTCTTCCTCACTGATAAATAGGTAAGTATTTTTTTTTCAAGTAATATTATGAAATATATATGAGATAGATTAAGGATTAATAAAACTTGAAACTTGAAACTTATGATGTGGTCCTTGTGAAGAAGAATAGGGAATGGAGCCCACAAGTTAAAAGGTGGTTCCAAAGGATGGGAAAATGTTGTGGGCCCATAAAAGCAATTTGATAAGATGATGGTTAGTCTTTCACGTTTATATAACACAACATACTCCCTTTGATCAGTCATGAAGCAAATGATAATGAAAAAAATACTCTTAAAATGATGTTTTTCCCCAGCGGATTTCTGGCCATGCTTGCTCATTTTGTCTCACACCCCTTTTTTTTTTTTTTTTTTTTTTTTTAAAAGTTTTTCATGAATTGTGCTTTTTTTTATTAATAATGTGGGCATCCATCTCAAAACCAATTGGTAATGAGATGAGTGGCCCTTAGAGTTTATAAATGTTATGAGTTCCCTACATCTTTTCGATATGGGATTCTCAATATGCCCCCTCAAGATGGTGCCTCTTTTGGGCTCACCATTCTTGGGTCGAATCCCATTTTTGGATCGAATGCCCGTTTGGACTTGTTGGGCTCTGATACCATATTAATAATATGGGCATCCATCTCAAAACCAATTGGTAATGAGAGGAGTGGCCCTTAGAGTTTATAAATGTTATGAGTTCCCTACATCTTTCCGATGTGGGATTCTCAACATGCCCCCTCAAGATTTTTTAATTCCTCGTATATATTATTATTTTTCATCCTGTCCTAATAATAATAATTTAACAAAAGTTTGACTTTAGGTATGAGATTGAAAGCAAAGCTAAAACTCAGTGGTTGATTTGTCGCGTTTTAAAAAGTAATTATAAAATAAATTATTTATTAAACTTTATCATCTATTTTTAATTCAATAATTTGACTTAATTTCAATAAATTTGAATAATAAATTTTCTATTTAAAAAAAGTAATGATATTTATACTATATCTAAATGGAGTTTGAGGGGAGAAACTTTTGATCCCCTTTTGCCTCTATTTAATAATAAATCATTTAATTTAATTTAATTATATATATATATATATATATATATATATATATATTCAATTTAAATTTAAAATTTATATGAAATGGGATTTATCAAAAAATAAGTATATGCTTTTGAGTTTTTTTGTGAGGTGCATGTATATTGGGAAGGAATTAAAATGGGATTGAATTTTTTTACTATTATTTAAAGTCTTGGATAAATATATATATATATATATATATATATATATATATTCAATTTAAATTTAAAATTTATATGAAATGGGATTTATCAAAAAATAAGTATATGCTTTTGAGTTTTTTTGTGAGGTGCATGTATATTGGGAAGGAATTAAAATGGGATTGAATTTTTTTACTATTATTTAAAGTCTTGGATAGATTGATAAAAGATAAGGAAGCTTATGTTTTTGAGTTTTGAGCGGGTGAGCATTCTTAGATATGGGAAGAAAAACAAGAAGAGAGTAAAACGGCGTTGGAGGGGGGAGTGAGTGTGTTACATATTTGGATGTGGAAAACATTTGTATGTTACAGATTTACGCGTTAAAGAATGAGAAGATTTGGCTTTATGTTGATGATGAAAGAATTTTTTTTCGTGTTGATGTTCAGTTAGAAAAAACTCTTCTATTTTTAGTTTCTTTAGTCTTCTTTAAAAAAAATTATAATTTGGGATTAATATTTGTAAATTGTCTTATAATATATCTAATCTATTCATTATTCAAATTCAATTGATATATATTGCATAAGGTATTTGAGATTGAAAATCTTATAAATATAAACATGTGTTTCTTTTTCCTTTCAAACTTTTTCATTCATAAAATTCTAACAAGTCAATAGGCATAGTCTAACAAATCTTTTTGAATTTTAATAATTTAATAAAATTTAAAAATAGGCATAAACCACGTGCATAAACTAGTAAATAGAAATACATACCTAAAATTTATCATTATAGACAATTTCTTATTAATATATTCTTGTGACTAAATGGATAATTAAACTCATTTCACGACAACATCAAGGAATATAGGTAAGTGGTGGGTGCACCCCCCCAGTCTGTAATACAACTATTGAAAGAACTAGTAGTAATGACTGAAACAATGAAGTCATAATCAGAATTCAGTCCCTCATGAACATTCATTATCATATCCTTATCAGAAATTCTATTTCCAACAGAGGCTAAAGCATTAGAATAGGATTTCATTTTGCTCAATTAATCTTTCATTGATAAGGACTCTTTCTTTTGTGATTGTAGCTTTGATTTATACTGCATTATTCGAGCCATATCTTGAGAAGAAAAGTGATTGGATATACAAGACCATACCTCACTCGAAGATTTGCAGTCATTAATCTCTGATAAGATTGATTCAGTCATCGAGCCTCCAAGCCAAGAAGAGAGAAGTTTGTCTTGGTTTTTCCATAAGATGTATGTTGGGTTAGGAGTTGCTTCATTGTTATTCAGAAATTGCTCTGGAATTTCTGGAGGTTCAGAGAAAAAAGCTTCAAGACCATGACCTTCAATGGCAAACAATACTTGAAATTTCCAACTGAGATAGTTTTCATCATTCAATTTGATAATTGATGATGAATTTCCAAAAGAAACAGGTTGCGAATGAGAGATTTGTGGATTAGTAATGGTAGTTGAGGAAGAAGTAGATGAAGGATTTTCATCAGCCATTTCAGATCAGATATGTGCGAAAGAGAAGAAAGAAAAAATTCAGGATCGAAAGTGGCGATTAGCCATTGTAGACATCTGATACCATAACAAAAATTGAATATGATTGAATCAAAGGATTTTTCATTACTTTATTCCAATGATTACAAGAGTATTTATAACTAAGAACAAGAGCCTCAACTACTCTCTAACAAACTAACTACTCTTTTTAACAGCCAACAACTAATCATTAAATTAAAACTATATTAAGCTATTGTAATGAGCTGATTAATCTCCTTTTAATGAGCTGGTTTAACAGAAAATGACAAATCACACCCATGTAGTTCTAATTTTTTTTCAATCAGACCCCTTCCCCTTCAATGCTAATAATTTTTTTTAGACATACTTTTTCGTTTAAACTCCTATTTGAATGATTCAAGATGTTTTGGAATTCTCATTTCAGGCTCTACATAGTAGTCACTTAGAAACTTTGAAATGATTAATAAATAAAAGAGTTTATTAACATCAAAATACTAGGTATGATTGACGCTATTAACTCTTTTGATTATTAATGATTTAGAAGTTTTGAAGTTACCATAGTGTATAGATTGAAATGAGGATTCCAAAACATCTTGAATCATCCAAATCGGAATTCAAACGAAGAAGTTATGATTAAAAGAAAATTAATGGCATTGAAGGGATGGTCTGATTGAAAAAATTTGAAACCACAAGGGTGTGATTTGCTATTTTCAAACCACATGAGGTGTTCATGTATTTGAAAAAAACCACAGTGTCTCATTTGCATTTTACCTTAAAAAAATTGAGTTGCTTGCCATGTTTTGCGATGCTCCCCTCTAGTAGGGGCAACGACCTTTAAAATCTCCATATTGGTATGATATTATCCTCTTTTAGATCTAAACCCGTAGAGATTTTCTTTAGGTTTCACCCAAAAAAACAAGCAACCAATAAAAAATTGCCAAGCCCACATAGTTTTACCTAGGGGTGAAACCGGTTCGGTTCAGTTTTCAATTAATTTTGAAAATCGGTTCGGTTTTGAACGGTTTTTGCCTGTTCAGTTTTCAGTTTTTTCGGTTTTTCTAGTAAACGATATTTGCATTTAGTTTAAAAATAAAATTCTCCTATATTGAAGAATGAAACAAAACAAAATCAAATATAAACAAAAATTTATTTGAACAAAATTAGATTAATAAATATACAAAATATAAATTAAAATAAAGTGATAAATAGGTATATAAAATCAAATAAACAAATAAAAACTAGGGGGAAATATGAAAGGAGTATGAGATTTTTACTTGTTTTTAGAAGTTGATTTGGTTTGGTTCAGTTTTTTAATAATGGAAACCGGAACGATTCGGTTTTTTACAGTCTGATCCGGTTTAATTTTTCGGTTTTTTCTTTCACCCCTACTTTTACCCTAGTTTTTACTATTTAAATCCTACTTCCCACACATTTTATTCATCTCATCTTTTCATTCTCATAGCCTCCGATGGCCATCATCTTCCATCAAGCTTATAACTTAACCAACAATAACTCTACTTTCTTAATTTTTGGCATCTGCCTCCATATTAATAGCAAAATAAAAGAGCTCTTGCACATATAACATAATCAGATGTAATATTTATAAAAAATGGCAGTCCAAAATTTTATTTGAAAAAATAGTAAAAAAAACTTGAATTCGCACTTAAAATATCACAAAATTGCTACTAGTTTCGCATAAGTAATCACTAATTTCGGCATAAATGATCACTGATTTAACACATAGTTAATCATTGATTTTAATAATTCACTATCAACTAGGGTTGAAACTGATTCGGTTGATTCGGTTTCAATTAATTTTAAAAACCGGACTGGTTTCGGTTTACAATAGTAATCGATCCGGTTTTGAACGGTTTTTGCAGGTTCGGTTTTCGGTTTTTTACCGTTTTTCTTTTTAAGGATATTTGCATTTAGTTTAAAGATAAAATCCTCCTATATTGAAGAATGAAACAAAAAAAAACCAAACATAAACAAAAAATTAGATTAATAAATATACAAAATATAAATTAAAATAAAATAAATAAAACTAGGAGGAAATAGGGAAGGGGAATGAGATTTTTACTTGTTTTTTGAAGTCGGTTCGGTTCCGGTTTTATACGGTTCGGTTCGGACCGGTTTGATTTTTCGATTTTTTCTTTCACCCCTGCTATCAACTAATGTTTCGTGCATGTATTTTTTTAAAAATTATTATATTTATAAATGCTCTTTAAAATGTTATATTTATAAATATTCGAAAAAATTCTTCTTCAACTTTTTTTTTTCATCATTTTTGTTCCTTTCTTTCTTACTTCCTTAATTTTTGGCATCAACCTCCATGTTAATAGATAATCAGATTTAATATTTATAAAAATAACAGTTCAAAAATTATTTATGTGAAAAAATAGTAAAAAAACTCGAATTCACACTTAAAATATTACGAAATTGCTACTAATTTCGTGTAAGTAATCACTAAGTTCCGCACAAGTGATCATTGATTTAACACTTAATAATTGATTTTACTGATTCAATATTAATTAATATTTCGTGTAAATGTTATATTTATAAATATTATATAAAAATATTATATTTATAAATATTCAAGAAAATTCTTCTAATATTATCATTTTTGTTCCTCTTCTTTCTTCCTTTCTCAGCCCTACCCACGCCGGGAAATCACCGTCGACTCTCCGAAAATCTCTTCCCTCGACCAGAAAAATTTAACCCAAGCCGGAAAATAACTTGAATCTTTGGGCTTCGTTCGTTTGAGGCTTTGATACCCGCCGAATAATGCACAAATCTCGTCGGAAACTGAAGCATCATGCACAATGGTAAGTATATTTATTACTTTATTTATTGATCTGAAATTAACAAATTAATGGTAAATTACACTCTTTATCATTGAGATTTTAGTCTTAATTTTTTATTAAAAAAAAAAACTATACTTTAGTCCTCAAATGCTTAGATTTGTGTTAGTCTCACAAAAATTATTGGATAATTTCAGTTCGAAATCGCTGTTAAATTCCGAGAAATAAATAGCTTCTGGTTCTGGTAATGGGAAAAACGAAGAAAGCAAAGGAAATGAGTGGTATAAGTATTAGAAATTGGAGATATGGATATTTTCAAGACAGTAATTGGGTTTCTGAAGCAGTTGAAATCCACCACGTTTTGGTTCTTCAGAATAACAATCTTAAAAAGGGTTTCTTCTTCTTTTTTGCTGCCCTTGCTTTTTCTGTTTTCTTACTCAAGGTAAATTTTTTTTTTAATTTCTTATTGAATTTAATTTCCAATGTCGAAAAACTAAACGGTTTTTATTAACAGGGCTGCCAATCCATTTTTGTTGTCTTTTGGTGTTTGGTCTTGAATGTCTTCTTTGCCAACAAGTTGTTTTGGGAAACTGTTGACAAAGGTGTGTGTGTGTGAGGGAAATAAATGTTATATTCTGAATTTGTGAATAATTTCTCGGTTTTAATGTGGATTGTGTTGTTTTAAATGTGCAGAAACTGTTATTGTTATGCGAAATTTTGGAGTTCAACTCGAAACTCATTATGTCAGGTAATTCTTTCTTGGTATAAATTGTTCATTAGAGAGAATTTCATTTTTGAAGGCATCAATAGTATATATAGCATAGCAGCACTAGTAGGTATCGGTTACAGTATAGAACCTTTTACTCAATAGGCTTGTACCAATGGAGATATTATTCTTCCAACTGATGTAGGACTTTGGTCGAAAGAAACCCGACAAAGAGTCTTTTGAATAAAATCAAGAGCAAAGTCATGCATATTTGGGCCCAAAATGGACCATATAAAGCTAAGCTAATTTTTAAAGTCCTTTTAGTTTAATGCTTAGTAACTTGTTTACTTTCTAACTAAACATTTGACAAATCTTTTAGCTGCTAATTGATCCCATTCAATCTGGTAACCATTATCTCACAAACTCCACTTTGGTTATTACATCTTGTCTATAGTGCATCGACATAGTTGTCTTACAGCTGCCAAATCTTCAACATGGCTTCTGGTTCAAAACCCTTATGTAAACTTGCTTCTGCTTGTTAAAACAAGTTTTTTTGTTAGAAAAAGATACACACTGATGACTGCTATCTCTTATTGTAGTGGAAAAGTCATACGTCGGTTTGTGCCCGTCGATAGAATTCTAAAACCGGTTCTCCTAGAATGTGTGACTCCAGTTACATGTTACTGGAGCCTGTCATTGATTATGCAAGGGGAAGACAAACTACAGTTGGTTTTCAAGGTAATTTTGTTATTTATTTGAAATGTCTGGCACAAAGCAAGATGAAAATGCATAATAAGAGGGTTTTCATTAGCAGGTCAAACGTGAATTCGATAAATTTGTTATTAGATTTGGCAAAGATGTATTTTTTGTTATTATGATTTCTTCTTGACGTTGAAAGTTACTCTATCCAGGAATTACGTCCACCATTGAAAATGTTAGTCCCTATTTGGAAGGCTTTGTGTGCCGCTGCCCGTGATAATGATGATAAACAACAAAGATGTATATGTCCATAGCCGATCAGCGATCAACTATAGCCACACTGTATCTTGCTCAAGGGAGATCAAGAGAGACCATTACCTTGTCATTTTTCAAGTAAATCCTAGCAATTTGGATATGTAAATGTTTTCCAAAAAACAAAAAATCATTATTTTTAGTTCTGTACAAGATGTAAGATGTAGAAGGGTGAGGTTCTCTGTTACCTGATGAAGAAATTCCGAAGTATGCAGGTTACCTATGTCATTCATATGAAAATTTAATTCCCAAAAGAGGCGAATGAAATGATCAAAGGAAAAAGGTGGTGATTAACTGTTTCCCGCTTGTGTAAAATATTCAAATTCCTACACAAAGAACAAAATTATTACTTGCAGTTTCTAGTAAATCAGATAAGATCGCCTTTTCTCAATGTGTCTGATAAAAACAACTTCTCCGTACTTTTGTTATCTGTCTTCACCTACTTCGCAAATAAAAATGCTGGATTTCTTGTTCCAATCCTACATTTTCCAGCCAAGACACCATTCTCATCGATCCCTTAAAGGATGGAGCAGAGTCCGTCTTTGCTGCAGAGATGGTCTGGTTACTCTCTAATGGATAGATTAAAATGGTTGAAATTTGCTTTGAAATCTTGGAATTTATAAGTTTTTGGCACATTCAAACTAATTTGGCTTCTCTAGATGGTTTGGAGGAATCCTTGAATAGGAATTCCTTGAGAATTTATATATTTAAAACAAAACAAATGATGATTAGAAATGATAATCTTTGGCCTTGTAGTCAGATTACCATTGTAATTACTTCGAGGGATTTTTTTTTTAAACGATAATATTATTGAGAATTCAATTTTATTATTGTAGACCCCATTTTTGTGTATAATTGAAAATGAATTTTATCTTTAATTTAATCAAATCAAAAGGAAAAAATGAATTTCAGTTAATTTTAGTTTTGGGTTTTAAAAGCCCATTATAAAATGATTGAAAATTCTTTGAAATCTTGGAAAATGATATAAGTAATTGGACATTCAAACTAAATTGGGTTTCTAATGGTGGATATGGAATACAAAATTTTTTTTTTTTGAAAATTTAAAACATTAAAACAAAACAAATGATGATAAGATATGATAAGCTTTGGCCTTTACAAAATAAATATAATTTTTGTGGAGAGGTCTTAAACGTGTGGGATGATATTAATAGAATTAATGTTATTATTGTAGACCCCATTTTTGTGTATAATTGAAAATGAATTTTATCTTTAATTTAATCAAATCAAAAGGATAAAATGAATTTCAGTTAATTTTAGTTTTGGGTTTTAAAAGCCCATTATAAAATGAGAAAACAAATGGAAAATGATGAAATAATACAAAAAAAAAAAGGGGGGGTTTTAGGGAATATACAGTTTTACCCATAGTTTTAAAAGAGTTTTGATTTTTAAAGTTAAAACATTAAAAAAAACATATAAGTCTGTATAATAAGTCATTAAAAAAAACTAAAGTGTTTTTGGAAGGTCCTATTATGGGATTTACATACCATGATGAAGTCCAAAAGAAAATGCCAGTTATCTCCATTGACCTAGGATGGTACCCTCAAGTTTCAAGTCCCTTTTCAATTGTAAATAAGAGTATGTATTTATTGCTCAATGCTATCGATCAGGGTAATTTTACAGGAATCTGAGATAGAAAGAATTGAAATTTCAAGACAACATAATTTTGTAGCTCATTCCTTAATTTAGGAGAGATTAATTGAAGAGACCGCCTCTTTGAGATTGCCACTCGAATATGTGACAAGTGTCACTTCTTTAAATTTCTATTCACTCAACCTAGCTAAGTGCTTAGGGAAGGAAACGAAGTTCGAGAATGAACCTTTTTCATTTTTATTGTTTATTTAAAGTTTGAAATGATAATGAGAGTGTGGCCACACAGCATGAGAATCACTCTATCAATTTTTAAACAATCTCATTCCCTTTTTCGTACTCTTCAATCTCATTCTCAATTTTATTGGTCTCACTATCTTATTTTTTTCCTCTCTACTTTTTCCAAGCTCCGCATCAATTAATACTTGATTCTCATTCTAAACACTAGTAAACAACATCAATGGAATTTTTTTTCATTTCGATTTTGATTCCAATTTTTGTTTACCGATATATAAGAAAAAAAAAATTTCTCATTTCATAATTTGTCATTCTGATTGATTTTTATTCTGATTTTTTTCTCATTCTCATTCCCGCAAAGTAAATAGGGTGACTAAGATCAGCTATTGATTTTACTCTTTATTCTGTTTTCTAATATACTAGTGCATTTGATATTAGTTTTAATTCACTTGGTGATCCAAAATTTTCTGATATTATTTTTGTAAATAGTATATCAGCCTTTTTTTTTTAGTACATCAGGTTGCGTTAAAGAAAATGAATATATTAGATTATTAATCACAAGGTTTTGTTCATAAATTGCACACATCATCTTCAAGGTGCATGGTGGAGCATCTATCCAGATGAAATATATTACTTTTAGGAAAATAAGATCCGAGTATATGAAAATGAAAAGAAGAAAGACTCTGATTTAAATGCACAAAATCTCTCATCAGAATTTCATCAACAAGATAAAATATCAATTCAAATTGTTGATCTCAAGGCCTTGCAAATTACAAGGTTCCATAAGAATACTTCTCAATAATAAACTATCTTCAAAATGGGATGGTAAAATAGAAAATAAATCACATGAGATTGAAGGAACAAAACAATACCATCAATGGATATAGAGTATACCAATTTGCTTGCTTAGATTACTAAATATCGAGTGAAACCAGACCTAAATTCTTTGTTCTTATTTCCAGAAGATGAATCTAGGCGTGTAGACGGTAGTTTTATGTTCAGTGTCGGACTAGTTGGATTCAACAAAAGCCATTGTTACTTTGACTTGAACCTGCTGCTGATAGAATCATAACTCGGGACATGAAGAACTGCATAGCAATATAAATAAATGGTTATAGAAAGCTAATAAACCTATATAATGAGATTAATCTCATCGAGTAAGATAATTACCATCTCCGTATGAGGCCACTGTTAGCGGCGAGGAGAGAAGCTTTTGGGCAACTGAAGCAATATCCTTCAAAGTTATTTGTTCCACAGCTTTCAAAAAGTATTCAATAGGTTTCCTAAATGATAGTATACAGCCTCGAAATCAGATAACCATTGTAATTGCAAATTTCAACCTCCCAGTTGGCACTTTACATGCTAAAGCATACTTTGATTTAAATTTTTTGACATGTTCAACTTTACCAGCTTCAGTAGGATAGCCATTTTTGACCAGCGAGTACAGCGAAATGAAAAAATATATACAATTTGCATTATGTCGATTTAAAACCATGGAAAGGAATAGAATGAACATCAATGAGCAATAACAGCATATCCACAGGTGGATAAATCTTTCAAATGGACTACACTCACTCATTCTTCTTAGAATATACAAATGGAGGAGCCATGGTGCATCAGATTACAATAGATGATTCAGATCATACCTTTCACCGTATGTCAAAACTTGTTGACCTATGTCTTCTGAAGCTACCAACTGTAAGAAAACAACTCTACAATAAGCATCCATTGGCATTGTTTCAAAAAACTAGAGCACTTTTATGAATGACAAGCAAAAGAAAGAAAAATATCTGAAGATTCATGTGTGAATAGGCGTCAGAAACAGAGAAAAATATAAATATACATACCCTGGATTCCAAATTCATCAGAACAGCTGATTTAGTAGCCTGTTTGGCACGATCTAGTTGTAGTTGTTCAACTGCAGAGAAAGGGACATTATCAGTAATCGAGTTAGATATATGTTTTCTAAATATATTAGAGAATAGAAAGCAGGCTTCATGGATTACCTTCTCCAGGTGTTGCAATGGCTAGGAGTTCACTGGCTGCGATGTCAATTGCTTTTGACACAAAATTAGAGTCCTGAGAAAGAAGACCAATATAAAAGTAGGAATGAGAAATCTTAAATTCAGTATCAACATATGAGCATTGTATTTACAAGCAGCCAAATTTCAGTGGTCATAGCAATAATGAAAAAGATCTGAAGAGGTTGATTACGGTAGTTGCTTGGATGCCGAATATGCTAGTATTATCGTAGATATGGTCGAATGCTGAAATTGACTGGAACTGTGGATACTTATTTAAGACCATAAGATCTGCTTAACAAATCATCAAATACTTAAGAGGTTAATATTAAAAAAATACATGAAATGGGTAAATTAAACAATCTACATTAGAAGATTTATGTATATATCTAAAGACAATGGCAAAATAAATTCAGATGTCTTACTAAATTGTTAGACATGAAAGACCATAGTTTTGCATGCAAATAATATGCAGCAGCAAATATAAGATACCCTCCTCCCTTTATCAATCTCAGAGACCGAATTTTAAGAACTTACATAGCCGTGAATACATCCCCTTTCCAGGTCCACCAGCAGAGAAGGATCCCCCACCTCCCATTAGCATCTAAGAAAATTTACATATATTATGGCTTGCGCATTGTACAATAACAAAGTAAAAAATGGATAATGATATTGATCGATGCATGGTATAGACAAGAAGAGCATCATAAAGCTCACTAAATCATAAGAGATATTCATAAGACCTGAAGAACCGGTAAAGCCATAGCATCCATCTCCTTCTGCCAGCCACCTGGGAGTTCAAATGCAAGAGCAAAATGAGTCCTCCCATCCTGAAATAAAGAAAAAATCGTTTACATTTCATGTATGAGCTTTGAAAACCAGTTAATAGAGTATACAATCATGTTGATACACACCCCAGAATCACCTTGATGACGATAATCACCCCCATTGTACACTGATTTTGGCAGCTCATGAGGAACACTCGGAAGGTCGGACAAAAGTGGTTCAGCAATGGAAAGGAGTTCCTCATGTTCAACACCAGATGCTGCAAGTACTACGCGAGATGCAGTATAATTTTCCTGAAGATATAAGTGTGATCAATAAATTAATAGCATCATTAAGTAATTAATTGTGAATATAAAATATGCAAATAATAATTATGATATTTAAATATAAGCTCTCATTACACTTACAGAAATAAATTTCTCCAAAATTGTACTATTCAAACTATTTACAGAAGTCTCTGGGGCTAAAAGGGGATTTGCCAAGGCACCAGAATAGCCTGCAGCATGAATAGCTTCCGAAAGTAATCCGTGGGGATTGTTGGATGCTTCATCAATCTCATCCTTTATCTTTGAAAGCTGTATAACACAAACTTCAATCTCTCAATAATTATGAAATTTGTGGAGAAAGGTATTAATAATATTCATATAAAGGACAAACAATACCTGCTCATTAACCTCCCAGTCAAGGAAAACGGGATTCCTAACACAGTCAATAAGCAACTCGACCATTTCTGGGACATATGTCTTCAAAGCATCAAAGGTGTAGCTCATCTGATCTCTAGAAGCTGAGACTTGCACGTTGCCACCAATAGCCTCCACCTCCCGCACAACACGTAAGTGACTACGATTTCTTGTACTTTTAAAGGCCATTCGCTCCAGCAAATGTGTAACACCAAAAGTTTCTGGAGTCTCATAAATTGAGCCACAATCAACATACAGTCCAATGGATGCAGAAGGTTTCTGCAGCAGAAAAAGATTATAGCAATTACAAATATGCATACGAGTTTTAGATCCCTTCATAATAACATGAGCGAATGAAATACAGAGAGACAGATGTATATGTGGCTTTTAATCTTACTGGTGATGTCTCAGAGGCTATTTTTACACCATTAGGAAAGAGTTGTGATCTTGGTCTTGGAAGGTTCAACATAATCTGGCAAAGGAGGTGGAAGGTTCACATCGGACAGGGGAAAATCAAGTGGAGGTAATGACTTAGTTCCAGTCAACCAGCCTAAGAAACCCCCAGAAGATGAATGTTTTGAGGCAACAACACTTGAGCTTGCAAATCTGTACGGAACACTATAGGCTTGCCCCTGAAGTTGGTTTAAAAGCGAAAGAATCATGATCAAACCATTCTATGTAAATCAGCAGTGTGTACATATATTCACATTGATAAATATACATGAATAAAGCATGATGTTTAGTTGCATTGCTCTCAAATAGCCAAAAAAACCTTTGCTTGCATTCTTCTATACAATCAATTCTTTGTTAATTAAAACGAAAGTTTGACCTCAAGGATAAAGACCTGCTTACTCAGCACATTCCCAATGTAATGAAGAACACTTAAATCTCACTATTCTTGAAGTAAAAATTTATTCTTTTAGTTCATGCAGTGATCAACATGAAGACGTGACAAAACCATAACAATGAAACTCAAGTAACCATAACACAAAATGAAGGTAATTAATGCAGTTAACAGATAACTAACAACCTTGCTTGAATTACTGTAAATGAAAGTAAAGAATACAATACAATACAATATCTTAATAACAAGCCAACCATCCTACATCAAAATGCTAAGTATCAAATCTAAGCATAACTTAATAAGCTCGAAAATTATTGAGTAAAGATAATAATAACGTTAAAATATACATTTGGTCTCTCACGTTGACTCCAGCCGTATGGGATAGCTTTTGAAAGTGTTTAAAAGTGTTTTTTTTTAATGGTTATCAAAACCACTTTTAAACACTTTCAAAAGTTATCCCAGACAGGCACTTAGTCTTTTAGATTTGAACAGTTTTTATTTAGTAGTCCCTCACATTTTTTTCAAAACTCGAATTTAATCCTTCACGTGTATGAAAACTTCTATTTTAGTCTCTCACATTTTAATTTAATTCAATTTTGAAACACATCTTCTTACAAAGGATGTTAATAAGGATATCACTTTCAGCATCCTGGTGTTCAATGTTCATGATAATCGGGTGCCACTTAATGTTAATGAACAAAATTGAATTTAATCAAAACGTAAGGGATTAAATTAGAACTTTTAAAACGTTAATGACCATAAATATAATCATTATCTTTTCTAATACAGAAAATATGAAACGCTCCATTCTATTTCTAAATACAACGAATTTAACTGTAAATTAAAATGTTGAGTTAGAGAAAGCAGACGATTAAAAAAACCCAATAATGGAAAATCAGCATTTTCTAAGGAAAGAAGAAATTTTGACCGACCTTGAGAGTTTTGATTCGTGAAATTGTAGTTCTGTACATGATGATGGGAAAAAAAAAGGATTTTTTTGTCTATAAAACCCTAAAAACTGGGAATTGAGCTTTCAATTCGATTCGATTTCTGAATACCTAAAGATTGGGGATTCACGCCGAAGAAGAAAGGTCTGTCTGGTCTGGAGCAGGAGAAGTAGACACGTGTACTGTTATTGGTTTGCCACGTGGATATACTAAGCGTTGACTTTTTTAATTGGAGAACTTGTCAGCGTTGACTTGGGTGAGTGATGAACTCACTATTTCTCTATTATTGATAATCTATAGTGTATTTAGTGTCTAATTTGGATAACTTTTAAAAATATTTAAAAGGTATTTTTTATCGTTATTAAAAAAAAAATTTAAACATTATGAAAAGCAAGCAGGAATAAAAACGAGATACTTTATAAACCCTTGATCAACTCAGATCCACCCTTATTTTTTTACCCTTTACTTAACATTTTTGAAATCAATTAATTTTAACCATTAGATTATAATATTAAATCTCAACCATTAATTTTCAATTACAAAAAACACATTTAGATTTTTTTGTTAAATCTAACGACAAATATTTAGATATGAACTTTATACCGAAATTTGAGATTCCTGATTCACGTGATCACAATCTCTTTCATTGTGATCGTCTATTCCAATGTTTATTGTCATTTTATCTTTTGAATGTGATCGTTCTCAATATTATTTAAATATGATCTTGTTCGTAATTGATTTTCTTTGATGTGATTAAATGTAGTCATTGTCTTTTGAATGAGATCGTTATTTTTTAAACGTGATCGTTCTTGATCGTATATTTTATGATGTGATCGTCATTCTTTATATTTGTTTGTAATTTTTTTAATGTGATTAAATATGTTTGTCGTTTTTGGAATGTGATTGTTAGATTGATTCAATTCATATATAAAATTAGATATGTGTGTCAGATTGTCTATTTGGTGAAAATTTTTGTTATCACTATCCTATATATATGATCACATACTTATTCAAAATTTATATGTGTGATCAAATCATTTATACATGTGTGAATCCTATATTCTTATAAATATAATGATGTGATCGATGATGTTGTGTATGTGATCGTAAAATCAGTAAACATTATATTTGTGATTGTGTGATTTAACACCAAATTTAAAAATAAAAAATCAATCATGACATACATGCATCTTCAAATGACTGTAAAAATTTGGAAGGGGATGGTAGAGTTGACAGTTAGAAAAAAAAAGAGTCAATTGATTGAGGGAAACCCAAAAAAATCTTACATAAGATTTCTATTGATTACAGCTGTATTTTTAAAATTTTAATTTATTTAAATAATTAAAATAAATACACTGTAAAAATAATTAACCATCTGTAACTGATTCCCTGTACCATACAGGGATTTTTAGTCCCTGTACTGTAGAATTTTCCCACTAATACACCTTAATTTAAGGAAATTACTTGGATGCTTTAGGACCATTTAAAAATTGCCACATGGATAA
Organism: Gynostemma pentaphyllum; assembly: GCA_028015215.1. Taxonomy (NCBI): domain Eukaryota; kingdom Viridiplantae; phylum Streptophyta; class Magnoliopsida; order Cucurbitales; family Cucurbitaceae; genus Gynostemma; species Gynostemma pentaphyllum. The sequence goes on along the minus strand of CM051348.1, from coordinate 39,079,603 downwards.
AAAATAAAAAGAATTGCAAATTTTATCTAAGGGGCCGTTTATTTCACAATATTCTCAGATTACCATGGTAATATAATCTGGATAACAGTGTTTGTTTTACAGAATTTGTGGATACCCAGACATCATCTTGATGTCTGGAAATTAAGGATTCTCATGTTCATGGGAATCTGGATACTTAGAAAAACATGGGTTTTCTAGGATTCCAATGAAATTGAATTATGATATTTTTACTCCTTTTTAGGTTTTACTCTTTTTTGTTATTATTAATATATTTTTAGAATAAAAATATTGTATTCCAATAATTATAAATTTTGCATAATTTCTTACTAAATATTATTTTTATATTGAGTAGGATACAAATTAAAACAATTTTTTTATTTTTGGATAAAAATTCTTTAATTTGTATAATTTTAATTTTAAAATTAAAATATAATTTGCATGTATTAAACAAGTCTATCAATCAAATTTATTCTAAATTAATTTCTTTAACATTTTTAACACTCTTATATTTTTTTCATATTTAATTATATTTCATCAACTTTCTTACTTTCTATTTTTTATTTTATTTAAATAAATCAATTCAGTGATCTAATAGTAAAAAAATTATATATAGAATAAATTTTATTTTCATTATGTAATATATTAATCAACAGTTCACTATTAAATTAAACTAGAATTAGAATAAAATTAAATTAAAAGTATTAAATGAATACATGAATTTTTTTTATAATAAAAATCATGTAATTTTAATATTTTATTAATATGAATTAATCTATACAAATAAAAAATACAAGAAAAGTAAATATGAGTAAAATTAGAAGTTATTATAATAAATTCTCTACATAAATGTTGCACAGTTACCTAAATATTCTTAAGCATTCATCTAAAAAATTTCTGCAAAAGAAACACAGTAATCTAAAAATACCGGGCATCTGGATTCTGGACATCTGAGATTCCGGGCATCTTAAGATGTCGGGTATCCAGATTCCTTGTAAACAAACGGCCCCTAAATGGTAATTTTCTAGTGGTCCTAAGCATTAAGCAGCAAAGTAATTTCCTCAATTTAATAATTAATTAACATCTTAAAAATTTGGGTCAAGCTACAGTACAGGGAATAAAAGTCTCTGTATGGTACAGGGACTTTTATAAACCCTTAGATACAACTCATTTGATCTCAGCCCTTTATTTCTTTTACCTTTTTTACCTTAACTATTTTATTAAATCTAATTTAATTTCAACCGTTAGATTATAATCTTAAATCTTAACCATTAATTTTGAATTACAAATAAACACATTTAGATTTTTTTGTTAAATCTAACGTATAGATAATTAGATCGTGAAACGTCATACCCTGAAATATTGAGATTCTTGATTCAGTGTGATCACATTTCTTTCATTTTGTGATCGTTGTTATTCAAATGTTACTCAAGTAATTTTAATTGTCATTTTATCTTTTGAATGTGATCGTTCGTAATATTATTTACGTAATTAATTTTCTTTAATGTCGTTAAATGTGATCGTTGTTTTTTGAATGAAATCGTTCTTGATCGTATATTTTATAATGTGATCGTCGTTTTTTATATTTCTTTGTAATTTTTTTAATGTGACTAAATGTGATTGTCGTTTTTGGAATGTGATTGTTTCCTTATAAATAAAATCTTTGTTTTAAAAATATATATTTGCGTGATTTTTTTTTATGTGGTTAAACGTGATCATTATCATTGTTTATCTAATTGATATTATTAAGTTAAAATTATTTGTTTTTTTTAAATGTGATTGTCTCTGATAGTCGTATTTTAAATGTGATCGTTGTATTTTGAATTTGATTGTCATTAATTGTCGATCGATTCAAATCAATATAAAATTAGATATGTGCCAGATTGCTGTGAGTTTTTAAATGTGATCTCAATTATCACTTAGGAGAAAATTTGGAAATTTCAATCTAATTAAATTTTTTTAATGAATTGATAGTTATAATTATTTATTTAATGTCATATAGGTGTCACTTATTCAAAAGGCTTGCAAACATATAAATCAATGGAAGACAATGTAAGTGAAGAGCGACTCAATGATCAGTTGAAGAATATAGCTAAGGAAATCAAACAAATAAAATCAAATGTTGAAAATATTAAAACGGAGATGTTTTTCATTTAAAGTTTTATCCCACGGCATTCAAATACTTTAGAATCTTTCAAAAAAGAAATTTTAGAAGAGATAAGACGTACTCAAAACTATGTAGAGACTGATGTTGAGAAGAGTTTGAAGAATGAATTGGTGGTGGGAAAGAATATAATTGATAAGGAAAAATATTTAAATAAGGAGAAGATGTTAAGCATTAATATTGTTGAGGTTGAATTGAAAGATGAAGACACGTCAACTGGCAATGTCAAAGGTGTGCAAGCTGGTATGAATTTGAATGTGAAAAAAAAGTTGGCATTCATGATTGATCAACCATTAATAGAGGCAAGTATGTATAAAATTATTGTAATTCTTGTTAATTTATCAAACTTATGATCTAATGTTTGTATTTGTTTCAGGTTATTACTAATGGGGACAGTGATGAAATCGATAAATATAAAGCTAGTTCATCCACATGACGCAGTCCAATTCTAATTCGAAGGCCAGAAGATCGAAACCTGAGTCGTTTTCAAGTGTCACCTTATGAAAGGGTATTTAAAACTACAACAAATGTGTATAAGGTTGGTCCATTTCAAGTGAAAAATACGCTCGATGAAATTAATTTAAAGCTTGTACATTATTTATTTGATAACAATCTTCCAAAAAGGTTAGTATTATTATGTTTATTGTGTAATTTATATTTGTTAACATCAACTAACACATTATCATAATTTATGTATATTAGGGAAGTACTTGTTGAAATTGATTATGAAATATTGCTTCAAATGGATATTATTTCGTTGGCACCTAAAACATGGATTGCTGGTAACGTAAGTGATTGTTTACTGAATAAGATTATTTATTTATATTATATTAATCTACCCTTGTTAAATATTAATTTTATTATTCAAGGTTATTGACTCAATCTGTGAGAAACTAACACTACTGGAGGGATCAAATGTGGTACAAATTAATTATTTTTTACCGACAACCTTCAGTGTAAGTAATTATAAATAAAATGTCAATATAAGATATTTTTATTTTATATTGATATCATGTATGTTGCGGCAAGTTGTGATATCAAGAAATAAGAATATGAAGAATTTTATTACTAAACACCGTGAAAGATATATTTCATTTTTAACTGAGTGTCGTGAGGTTGGTTTTGTGTTTATTTTAAATACTTATCTAAAAATTGTAATTTCAATGCTATATTTGTTAATTATTATTATTAATTTTTTTCATCAATAGATATATATATTCCAAGACATGATGGTGTTGCACATTGGTTTATGTGTTTTATTAATGTGAAGCAAGAAGCAATTGAAATATGAGATTCATTACCTTAATCTAAATCCAATGAGCATCTTGTAAAATTGATATAGTAAGTAATTTGTTTTGTAAATATTAGTAATTTTATTTAATATATGTAATTTTTAGTAACCTCGTTCATTAACAAAATATATTTGTGTTATAAATGAAGTTGAAAGGCATGGACATATTATTGGAAGATGATAAACAAAAAGCAAGTTTAAGGACTCATACCTAATCATGGTCAAATAATCACTTTCATCATCATCATTGGGTTGTAAGTCAAATCGATTTTCCTTTGCAGTCTTCATCCATCTCTTATGAATACAACTACTTGAAATTTCTTCTATATGTTCAACTTTCAATACATTTAAAAAAATGACAACATGGTATGCCAACTTATTCAAATTTCAAACACGTGCATTTCATTTTCTTATCAGAAGGAAAATATGATACTCGCCATGAGAATCCTGATTTTGAAAACTTTGTCAATACATACTCACGAAAATGAGTATGATCAACAATGTTCATTATAAAATAACGTGCTTTTTCTCGAATTTCATCTCGAACCTTCAAAAATATATTTCTTGTGTATATACTAGCTGCATGTTTTTCCAAAATTTTCAAGTGAGTTGACATCATTGGTCATGTACTATTAGACTTAAAATCGTTCTCAACTTCAGTGTGACGAATACGAGATAATGCTCTATCAAATTGCTTTACAAACTCATACAATCGTAATTTATTTTGTAAAAATTTATTGAGGTAAGCATTCATCCCTAGCATTCGTCTCATAAAAATTATTGGTTTTCTCATGCTCATCTCTGCTCACCTCGTAAGTTATATAAACCCGTCAACAATTAAAATTTGTTATAACATAATGTACTGGATAAATTTCATTATTTTAATATAATATTCATTAAATTATTCAAATAAAAAATATATACAATTAATAAAATTTACATGCAATTGATTATTTTATAGGATTGATTATCTTGTATAAATTGTGATTGTTGACCATCCCAAACTTAAATTTGTGATCGATTGTTTGATACATGTGATTGCATACCCACTCAAACTTATCACTGTTTTAAACATGTGATCACAAACTCACTCAAAATTAAATTCGTGATCGACTGTTTTATATGTGTGATTATGTTGTAACCAATTAAATTTTATATCGCCGATGAACAAAATATACGTGATCTCATAATCATTCAAATTTAAATTTGTGAGAAACAAAACGTTGTGTGATTGACAATATATGATTGCCTATTTGGTGAAACTTTTATGATCATTATCTTATATATGTGATCACATACTCAGTCCAAATTCATATGTGTGATAAACTCATTTATACCCGTGATCATATATTCTTATAAATAAAATTTCGTGATCGACTGTATTGTGTATGTGATCGCAAAACAGTAAACTTTATATTTGTGATTGTATATGTGATCTAACACTAAATTTAAAAATCTAAGAAAAAAAATCATGACATACCTGGATCTTCAAATGACTGTGAAAATTTTGAAAGGGAGATGATAGAGTTGATAGTTAGGAAAAAAATGAGCTAATTGATGGAGAAAACCCAAATAAAATCTTACGTAATATTTCTTAAAATCAATGTATTTTTAAATTTTAATTTTTTTAAATAATTAAAATAAAGACACAGTAAAAAAAAAACAGTAACTGACTCCCTGTACCATACAGGGATTTTTAGTCCCTGTACTATAGAATTTTCCTATGAAAAGCTATTCCAAATGGATGTTTAGTATAATGAGAGTATTTGAAAATCTTATTTTTTTGAATGGATTATATTTTTATTTTATTTTTTAATCTAAACTCGCTTGATTATGTTTTTGATACAATATTTATAAAATCATGTTCAAAACACATTTGCTTTTTTTTTTCAAAAAAAATGATGATATAAATTGAGGAGAAATAAATCGAATCGATAATTAAATGAGTATTAATATTAACACATGATTGCTTAAATTATTATATCATATATACTTTTGACCAAACATTTTAGTTTTTTTAAACTTCAACAATATCAAAGTAAACAACTAACTCGAGTATCGCTCAACTGGTTAAATATTGATGTTTCCAGGTATGTTCAATTTCCTTCCACTATTGATATAATATATATTTTTTATTAGTTTAAAATACTTGTCCTCAACTTGTCTCTCTCAAATGCGTTTTTTTTTCTTCCAAAGAAGAAACAACTATGAATTCAATACACCTTTCACTTGAAACCACGAGAAATATGGATAAACATATATCCAAAATTCGTAAAAACCAATCAGTGGAGGGATATGATTTGTAATTTTACCAATCAACGAGATATTAAAAACCATTTTTAAATTATAGGGGTATGATTTGCTAACCCTAGATTGTGATATACAATTATCTCTGAAAATATTCAAATTTTTCGAGCTCCATTTCCCCATTGATGGTTCATTAATTGCCAAAGGAAATACAATTCTGATAGCCTAACTAAAGAGATTAAGGGGTTGTACAGTTTATTCTGCCTACAGTTTTTTAAAAATTTGTAAAAATTGAGATTAACTATGTTCTTAAAAATCACTATTCACTAAACAGCATAATCTTGTTGTGGAACTGGGGGAGAAGCCAAAGTGCATGATTTCTTTCACATCGTACTCCCAAACAGAAGCTAGTAAGTTAAATGGCTGCAGGCATCCCATCCTTTCTCGGATCACAGACAGCAGTAAGGAGACCGAAACGTGTTTGTTTATTGGACTTCGTTCCACCCTTTCGACCCGTGTCAATGTCGTCTTTGAAGTTTTGAACAATAAGCTGAACAATGGCTGGTCCTCCTGTAATAGCTTCCAGTTGATGACCCCTCTCTTCCAAGAATTGCTTCGTTTCATCAGAAAGCTCGATGTGATCCCCATCTATAAATGTCACGTTTTCGTATCTAACCACATTCGGAATCAACTGCAGAGAGAGAACAACGACTGAATCACGAGAATATCAGCTCATTGTGATAATAAATTGTCTGAAATCAAGGAAAAGAACCTTAGTGTACACCCTTGGACTCTGAACTGCTGCTAAAGGTTGCAATCCCAGGAAAAAATAATTAAAAAAAACTTGTATTACTGCTGGAATTATGTCCATACCACCGCTACCGCCAATTACTGCTATCAACTGATCATCCTGTGAAGATTCAAACAACATTTCTATGGGAGATCAATGAAGGCTCAAAGGAAAGCACATTTTGAAGGAAAGAGTCGACGGAGGGAAATAAATGATGAAATTCTTTAAGACCAAACCAACTTAAAAAGCTGCAAGAAGATGGTACCTTTGTGATGATAATTGGAGTCATTGAAGATAGGGGCCTCTTGTTTGGCTGAATAAAGTTTGCTGGTGCTGGAGGAAGTTTATCCGGAGATATTTCCGTGGGTATAGAAAAATCACCCATCTCATTATTGAGAACAATACCAGTAGAAGGTGAAAGAATGCCAGCCCCAAAGTGCATATTTACAGTTGTTGTTAATGATACAGCATTTCTATCTGCATCTACGACGCCAAAATGGCTCGTTCCGTGATCTCTTAGCTGACTCCACCTGGTAAACGTAAAAAAGAATCTTCAAGGTCATGAATTTGTCGGTGCAATGCAACACAAGTAGAACTAACAAACAGGCTAGGTAGTCTCTAATACTTTCCAGGATTATACTTTTACCTATACAAATAATAATCTGGAGGGAAAGTAGCATTGTCGATTATCTTTTCCCGATATTTCTTTGCAAAAGATGGGCTAAGCATATCAGAGATAGAATTACTAATGTTAACAAAACGGGGGTCACCCAAGTTCATTCGTTCAGCAAACATGTGCTTTAAAGCTTCTATCAGGCGATGTAGGCCAAGATTTCCTTTAGCAGCAGCAACAGGATTATGATAGCTTTCAAAGATATTCATTACCTGTTTCCCAAGATTGAATAGATTCTCAAATCATTATCACTCTCAATAAAAGGATTTCATACAGGATAACTACTATATTTACTTTATAAGAGAAAAGAAAACACAGTAAAAAATGGAAAGGGGATAAAACCATAGCAATTCCAAGAATTCCACTTGAAGGAGGGGGCATGCCATGAACGGTGTAGCCCATTCCATTCGTAGTCATTGCTTGTGTTATTTCTACTTTGTAATTCCTCAAATCCTCCATGGTTAAAATTCCACCAACCGCTCTCACATCCTTCACGAACTTCTCTCCAACGGTTCCATTATAGAAGGCTTGTGGCCCTTGATCTGCCACCGCCTCTAAACTTCTGCCTAGTTCAATGTTGTAGCATGTGTCACCTGCCTTTAATACGTGACCATTTGGAGCAAAAACCTGTCTCAAGCCAAGATCACTCAAGATTTTCTCGGCAGAGCTAACCATGGACATTCCCAGATAAGGAGAAATCACAAATCCTCCTTTGGCGAGCTTTATAGCAGGTTCGAATAATGACCTCCAAGACAAACGGCCATATCTCAACCAAGCTTCATAGAGGCCTGCTATCTCTCCTGGTACTCCCATTGACAGTGCACCATGGTATTTGGCCCTCACATTGTTTTCATACATATCCTGCCCATTGCCAAAGACAAAAATATCTGACAAATTCTGAAGGAGAAGATTAACTTGAAATTTTCACTCTTATTTATCATCATCATATTGTATTTCATTTCATCAAAAAAACAAAGTTCCCAAAGGACCTGGAAAGATGGTCTAGTGATAATTACCAGTACCGTGCGATGAATCCGACTATAAAATCCGATATTAAAATACATTGGATCCACCCTCTACATTTTATACACAATATCTTTGATTGTTTGAATTGCAGGTCAAAAGACACCCATCTATTTTACCAAAAAAGAGAGATTCTGGACCTGAGAAGCAGCTGAGGGAGCAGTTTCCCGAAAATCAAAAGCTTTAGTTTTCAAAGTTGACGACGACCGCACAACCATAAAACCTCCACCTCCTATCCCGCTTGACATTGCACATACGACACCGAGGCACAATGCAGTTGCAACTGCAGCATCAACAGCATGTCCACCCTGCCTAAGCATCGACACTCCAATTTCAGAGCAACGACCATCATCAGCAGCAACAACACCTTTCTCTGACTCAACAACGTCAGCATTATTGATATGTATTCCATCAATATGTGTGTTCTTTTCATACCGTATCGAACCATTTACGGACCCTCGAAGTATAAGGCCAACAACTGCAAATTAAAACCATTGACCAACCTTAAGGATTAGAAGCTAGAACCACAAACAAAATCCAGGTTTCTAATTTGCCAACGGTGTTGTATATTTCTCCTTGGTCCTTAGTTTAAACAAGGAGTAACGAACTCCAACTGAACCAATTCAATCTCAGGTAAAAGGGTCAAAACTGACATGATTAACCAAAACCCATGTCTTGAAAATCAGAATCCAAGCAAAAGTTTAAATCTTTTTGACAAGAAAAGCCATAAAAAACAAAACCCAACTCAGAAAATATAAGAACAATTCAAACCCAGATGAAGAATCTTTGATCACTAATGTTAAATTCGTGATAAACCCAATCGTAAGAATATATAATAAAACAAAGTGATTAAAGAGAAGGTGAGAAATAAGACCTATGATAGCTAGAAATCCAAGGGGAATTAAAATTAATCTTCTCCAATTCCACTTATTGACAAAACCATGATTGGCCAGCAATGGAGTTTCCATAATTTAGTCTCTTAACTCCGCTTAATGATCCTTCAGAGAGAGAGAATCAGTGGCTCCAGCCTTACACTTCATGGCAAGTGGCATGGCAACTACTTCCTGCTACCCTGTTATTTTCATTTAAAAAAAAAATATCCTTGTACCTTTTTTTTTTTTTTTTTTTGGAAAACATAAATGTTAAAAAAATGTGTTATTAATTAAATTATTATATATATTTTTGGAGATATATGTTTAGATTTGGACGTTTTGGTAGCTAGATGTAGTAAAATTTATTCTAATATTTGTAACTATAACATCGTAAAATAGTATTTATTAATATGACATTTTAAAAAAAAAAAGTTAATCCTTGATTGGCGGTAATTTATTATTACTATTTTATGTGATACTCATTGGTTTACGGAATTCAATGGTTGACTTATTTATTGATTGACATTAATCACAATAAATGACTGATTGACATGTTTAATAAAATGACATGTTTTGTAAATATCATAATTTTATTTTTATTAAAATTATGTTTAAAAAATGTTCATTTTATAAATATTATAAAAGTTTTAATAAATTTGTAATCTTTCACCCAACAAAAGTTATGAGTGGGTTCTATATTCATTTATTATATATCATGTTATTTGACTTTTGGCTATTGGATATTGGTTGACTCTAGAGAGTTTTAAGGCTTCTATGTATGTTTTATATTTATTTTATAACTACGAGATATTTGCCACTTGATTTTTAAAGTTTTAATTCCATCAATTATAATCTTAAATTTTTAAAACTATTGTAATATCACCTCGGTTGTGAAATCTACTAACTTTCCATTAACTTCTTTTTATTTTTAGATTGTGAAAAGAAAACTAAAAAAAAACTTGTGGTTAAATTTAGTAATTTTTTTTCTCATTTATAACATATAACTATTTCGTTTCTATGGAATCGTATATGAGAAGGACCTGAAGTTAAAATAAGTTGAGAATGAGGAAGAGAGATTTTTTTTCCTTGATTTAATTTTAAAGATAAAAGATGATAATTTTCTTTCCCTTGATCCTAATTTTTTTAATTATTATAAATTTTTGTTAAGCTTTCTTTAACATATTTATATAAAATACTAAATACTTTGTTGGAGTTGATTGTAAATTGGTTTGCTTGTTGGGCCTTTTCTAACAAAAGCCCAGTCCGTCTCAACTTAAGCGCGTTCTATTTGGTCTACAAATCGTGGTAGATTAATCGGTTGGGGTTTGTTACTAGGGGGGCTAGGGGGGGGAAGGGGGGAGCAGGGGGGGGGGGGGGGGGGAGGACCTTTTCTTTTAATGATAAGGCAAAGCAAAGGCAATTTGGATCTTCTTCTTCTCTGCTTTTGGGGTGGCTTTGGGAGGGGGGGGGTTTAGAGAGAGAGAGAGTCGCTTTTGTTCGATTCTCGTGTTTTGTTCTTTCGTGAGGGGGGATTTGTGTAGTGTTTCCAAAGGAAACCTTGAGTGTTCTTCATGTTTCTCTTTGCCAAGTTGTAATGGCCGATTCTTCGTTGTCATATCGAGTTTTTTTAGAATTGACCCGGATGTAGGCTATATCTGAACCAGATAAATCTTCGTGTTCATCTCTTTTTTTTTTTTTTTTTTTTTTTTTTTTTTTTTACTTTTTTTTTTTGTTTTTTTAGACTCGGTTTTTAAATTGTAACAAATGGTAGGGGAGGCAGCGTAAGGGAAGGGGTTGGTTGTAAATCGAAGAAGACTCGAGGTTAGAATGGGGCGGATGGTTTGAAGGAATCCTGGGTCAAGACTCAAGATCTAGATGCGTGGGAGTGTTTGGGTGTTAGGATTCAAAGATCCGGATCAAAGATCCAGGATGGGGTGTAGATTAGGGTCCAAAACTTGAAGATTCGAAGGGGGGGGGGGGGGGAGCAAGGGAACCCGAGTCAATGTGAAGTTTGAAGTCCATCCTTCGATGGATGGCGCGATTTGGGAGATTGGGGAGAAAGAAGATGAAAGCCCTGTGATTTGGAAACGGGGGGGGGGGGGGGGGGGGGGGTGGGGGGGGGGGTTGGGAAATGGATTCCAACTAAACGCTTATTCAATTATCATTCTTTACCTGGCGACAATGTCTGAGACAAGTTGATGGCTTAGATACGGGATACGAAGTGTGGAACAAACTTCAAGATATATACCTCACAAAATCCCTAACCAACGAAATCCCTGAAGGAAAGATTCTTGGTTGGGGGGTGTATGGAGGGGGGGTTCAAAGAACCTGGAGCGAGAACCGTAGATGAATACAAAAAGGGATCACGATAAGGGGGGGGGGGGGGGGGGGGGGGGGGGCCGGGCCTCGGTAGATGAGGAGAAGATTGGCGATGGAGCCAGGCCATTATCCTTCTTAAGCCCTGAAAGCTAGCAGAGGGGGGGGGGGCCATCAAATTCGGAAACGTAAAATCACTTTGGATGAGGTAATCTTTTTGCATGCTTAGATCATGGGAACTAGAATTTAAGAAAGATAGGACTAATAATGGGGGTAATAACCAGGGGTGAAAGCCTATACATTAGAGGAAGATCCGTAGAGAGAAATAATAATGGTAAACACAATAAATGGAAAGGCAAATCTAGGTCTAAGTCTAGGGAAATCCTAAATCGGCAAAGTTATCATTGTAAGAAACTTGGACATATTAGAAGATTCTGTCCAAAAGAATTGGTAATAATAAGAACTTGGCTAATAATAATTTGGACATGTAGTAGATCTTGATAAACATGATCAAGGTGATGCTTTAGTTGTCTTAATGGTAGAAGATGATACAACTCAAAAATGAATGGGTTATGGATTCCGGTTGCACTTTTCATATCACACACCACAAGGAATGGCTCACCGACTTTAAGTTCATAGATGGAGGTAGTGTCCTTTTAGGAGATAATAAACCTTGCAAGGTTAAAAGGGATAGGCGAACTTAGCATTAGAACCAAAGATGGGCGATTAGGACCCTAAAAAGAAGTTAGGTATGTCCCCGAAATAAAGAGAAACCTCATCTCTTTAGGAACTCTAGGAGGAAGAGGGAATGACCTATCTGCCAAGGATGGGAATACGAAAATTATAAATGGGTCTATGGTGTGGATGAAGGGTACTAGAATTAATAGACTTTATTTCTTGGGGGAGGAGGAAGCGGGGCCAGGTAGTAGCCAACACCACTAGGCTGAAGAGAACCAAACCCAATTATGGCATAAAAGACTAGGCCACATTAGTGAGAAAGGTCTAGTAGAACTTGCAAAACAAGGAATCCTAGATAAGACTAAGATAGAGGTTAACTTTCGTGAAAGTTGTGTTTTAGGCAAAGCTACTAGGGTTAGCTTTCCAAAGGGCCAACATAATACTTCGGAATTCTAAACTATATCCACTCGACTGTGGGGACCATTAGAACCCCTCCTTAGGCTCAAGTAGATATTTTATGACCATTATAGATGACTACTCCGGGAGAAAAGTTTGGGTGTTCTTCCTTAAACACAAGTCCGAAGCCTTTGAGAACTTTAAGACTTGGAAGAGAACAATTGAGGTTCAAACCAATAGAAAAGTCGAACACCTGGCGGGGAGGGGGGGGGGGGGAGTAGGGTCTTAGTAATGAATTCAACCGGGGTTTGCAACCAAGAGGGAATAACTAGACATAGAACTGGTAAGACTAACTCCACAACGAAATGGGGTAGGCTGAAAGGATGAATAGGACCATTCTAGAAAGGGTTAGGTGTATCATGAATACTCAAATCAACCCGATAAATTTTGGGATTGAAAAAAATGATCCTACCAATTAATAGATGTCCTTCTTCCGTCCTAGGATTCAAAACCCCTCAAGAAATGTGGACAGGAACTCCCCTAATATGCACCTTAGAACTATGGTTGTACAGATATGCTTACAACAAAGAAGGGAAACTTGACCCTAGAGCCAAGGTGTATGTTCATAGGATACCCGTGGGACTAAGGGGTACAAGCTATGGGAACCCTTACCAAATGGCCAATTCAAAAGTTTCATTAGGGGGGGAGGGGTGTAAAATTTAATGAAAATGAAATGTTTCAAATCCACTAATGATTTGAGTGAGATGAATGTAGAAAAAGAAACAGTACTCCAAAGGAGGTGGAGTCATCACAAAAGCATCATCATCACTGAAAATGAAGGGTGAAGACCAAAATATAGTCATTGAAGGTTCTCAACCTGAATCGGAAGAGCAAACCGAGAATCAAAGGACCTCGGTGACTACCAATTGACTAGGGACGGAAATAGGAGGACTATTATGCCTCCGCCAGGTTTTCTAACACCGATTATGTTTCTTATGCACTTTATACTGGCGATCAACTAGGAAGTAGTGAACCTTTATCTTATAAAGAAGCACTTGCTGACCCTAATAAACATAAGTGGTTAGAAGCAATGAAAGAAGAAATGGAGAGTCTAAATAAGAACAAACCTGGACCCTAGTAGATAAGCCTAAAAATATCAAGTTAGTAGGGGTGCAAATGGATTTTAAAAGAAAAGAGGAAATTCCAGGGGTAAGTAAAGAGAGATTTAAGGCTAGATTAGTAGCAAAGGGGTTTACCCAAAGGGAAGGGATAGACTATAATGAAATATACTCCCCGTAGTCGGACATGTTTCAATTAGAATACTTTTAGCTTTTGTCACTTGAGTTCAACCTTGAGTTAGAACAATTAGATGTCAAACTCGCTTCCCACTGGAGATTTAATTGAAACAATCTACATGACTCAACCTTGAGGGATTCATACTCAAAGGTTGTGAAAATAAGGTCCGCCTTCTTAAGAAATCCCTCTATGGTCTAAAAGCAGTCCCTAGGCAATGGTACTTAAAGTTTGACAAATTTATGTTAGATAATAAATTTGAGAAGCAAATTTGATAAATGTGTATATGTTAAATGGATCACAAATGATCTCCAATGTATCTTTTATTATATGTGGATGATATGCTGTTGCATGCTCTAAAATGAATGAAATCAACAAACTAAAGTCCATGTTAAATAAAGAATTTGAAATGAAGGACTTAGGGAAGGCACAAACCATTCTAGGCATCCACATCAATAGGGTAAGAGAGAAAAACCTACTTTTCCTCACTCAACATAGATACATCCAAAAGATTTTAGAAAAGTTCAAAATGAACACTTCTAAGGCCGTAACCACACCTATAGCTCAACACTTTAAATTGTCTTCAAACATGAGTCCTAGTACTGTAGAAGAAGAACATGAAATGAGCTTGATTCCTTATGCTAGTGTGGTAGGCAGCATTATGTACTCTATGGTGTGCACTAGACCGGACTTATCCTATGCTCTAGTTTAGTAAGTAGATACATGGCAAATCCAGGTAAATCCCATTTGGGAAGTGCTAAAATGGGTTCGAGATACTTAAAAAGGAACCTGGAACTATGGTTTAATGTATAAAAAGTCAAATGACACCGAAAATACATTGCTTGGTTATGTGATTCGGACTTTGCGGGAGATCTTGACAAAAGAAGATCAACATCGGGTATAGTTTTCACATTGTTTGGTATACAGTGAGTTGGAGAGCCTCACTTGGTCGTGGTAGCCTTGTCTACCATCGAGGCCGAGTATGTTCTATGTCGAGGCAACAAAAGAGGCCCTATGGTTAAAAGGTTTGATTTACGGTTTGGTTCAACAAAAAAATTCCTATCTTTTGTGACAGTCAAAGTGCCATATATCTCACTAGAAATCAAATGTTTCATGATAGAACAAAGCATATAGAAATTAAATTTCATTTTGTTAGAGATGTTATAAATCAAGGCAAAGTTTCTATTATGAAAATAAATACTGATGTTAATCCTGCTGATATTTTAACTAAACCTGTCACAACAGATAAGTTTAGCAAAAGCCTAACTTTTTTGGGTGTGACATGTTTTGATACAAAGTTGAATTTCGTATGGTCGTTTGAAGACCTCCAATGATGATAAGTCTATGCACTGAGACCCAAGTTCAATATGATGACCCCTGAATACAAGCATTTGCAATCAAGGTGGAGATTGTTGGAGTTGATTGTAAATTGGTTTGCTTGTTGGGCCTTTTCTAACAAAAGCCCAGTCCGTCTCAACTTAAGCCTGCCTATTTCTTGCGTTCTACAAATCGTGGCTGAGATTAATTCGGTTGGGGTTTGTTACTAGACAGCTGGCCGAGAGACGTGGAAGGAGGAGCACCTTTTCTTTTAATGATAAGGCAAAGCAAAGGCAATCTGGATCTTCTTCTTCTCTGTTTTTTCTGAGGCTTGGCACGGGAGCGTTTTAGAGAGAGAGAGAGTCAGTTTTAGAGAGAGAGATCGTCTTCTCTTCCTGTTTCGATTCTCTGTGTTTTTGTTCTTTCTGTGAGGGACAGATTTGTGTAGTGTTTCCAAAGGAAACCTTGAGTGTTCTTCATGTTTCTCTTTGCCAAGATTGTAATGGTGACCGATTTTTTGTTGGTTGTCATATTGATTTGCTGGTTATAGTGCATGGCTGAGGAGGTCTCCTTCAGCAACTGGATGTAGGCTATATGCTGAACCAGTATAAATCTTCTGTGTTCATCTCTCTTTTCTGTTTTGTGTTCATAGATCTGGTTTTTTAAATTGTAACATACTTGTATAAAATTTATTTTATGTATAGCTAAAAGAAAAATCTCTCTTTCAATACACTATATGGTAGATTTAAAACTTTTTCAAACACACTAACGAAAAATTAACCCCCGGAATAATATTGTAACAATTCTAAAAGTTTATGGGATATAATTTATTAATATTTTAAAGGTTAAATTACGCACAGTTTGAGAGAGGGATTTTGTAATTTATTAAGAGAAAAAAAATATTGAATAAGACACCATGTGATTTGTAGTTTGTTATTTTAGAAACAAATGTGATTTATTGTTTATTACGTGTCATGTGTATCATAGAGTAAGTACCATTGACCAATTGAAATTTAATAAAATAAAATAATAACAATTTAATATCTATAACATGTGATATAAAATAAAGTAAAGAGATATAATATACATGTGGCAACCAATAACTCAATCTTAAAAAAAAAAACCTTATATTGTTGAGATTTTCATATTTTCACAATATAAGATTTTTTCCTTCAATTAGTAAAATATTATTGTTTTCTTTTTATGAGGTCAGAGAATCAAGTCTCTCTAATTTAATATAATATTTTTATTAAAAAAAATATATAGTTTTTTTTTAGTAAATTAGACTTCTTTTAGAAAGTATTTAGGTAAGTAGCGTAGATTTTGAAAGCATTTGACAGCATAGATTTGTACACCCCAAGCTCATCGTAAACTCTCTTTCTAGTCCATTATTAAACTATTAATTCATATATATTTCACCAAACAATTTTTTAAAGTCAATTATTGTTAATTTTTTTACACGTGCATTATCTGTAATGAAATATTTCACTGATTATACACTTCAATGGTAATAATGGAAAAAAAAAAAAATCTTTCATAAAGTATATAACCAATTACCTTTTAAAAGCAAACCCCAAAATGGAGCTAAAAAATTATTAAGTGTTTCTATGATAGATCAGTTCATTTATTTTTGATAAAGTTATAATTTTTGGTACTCCTGTTGTACTAAAATAATTCATACTTCTTTAATTAATTATCTGCCAAAAGAGGCACCATCTTGAGGGGGCATGTTAAGGATTTCAGATTTTATTTTGAAATGAAGGATGATATTCCTCGATTACAGATTTTAAAATATTATTTCAAATCTTCCGCTTGCGCTATTATTAAATTCTAATTTTAAAGAGTCGGGTCTTTATAATTGGTATCAGAGCTTAACCATGCTTATAGTACGAACTCTTCGCCAGAAATGAAGCTCACCGAATTCTGGGTTTGAACTCGCCGGAAAACATCGAATTTGGGTTGTTTTCTTCTTCAGTTTTGGAGAGGTAAGGTTCGGGTTTTCATTCGAATATTCTGAGTAAACTTCTAGCTAAGTTTTCCTTCTATATTTCGAATAGCAGCAGCCTTGGTTTCGCAAGTATCTGGGCAACTTCAACTCGCCGGAAAGTATCGTTTTCGAAGTTGGAAGCTTGTGGTTGTACTTTCTTTTCGAACCATTCGTATTAGTCAAGTTTACCTAGCCATTTACGCACCGAGAACAACCCAGAAACTCGCCTGAAATTGAAGTGTAAACTGATTCCTTTTCTCTCCGTTTTAGCGTGGTCGTGGCTGTCTTATTGGGGAAAAAGCGGTTCAGTTGAACCGGCTGGCCAGTTCACCTGAACCGGTTCAGTCTGGTTCGCTGTTTTTATTGAAATTAAAGTCGGTTTTCGCCAATTTGATCCGGTTTTCTCTCTAATTGATTATAATTAAACATTTTCCAGGTTTCGGGCAACTTTAGGGACGTTGATCTTGCTTAATTGGAAGCCGGTTCTTAGTTTTGCTTGTTGCTAAGCTTCAAAAGTAAGGATAAATAGAATTTTACAGTAAATTTAGAAATCAAATACTTGAACGATTTGTATGATTCAGGAGTTAAGTTAAAATTGGAATTAAGTGAATTGAGCATGTTATTCTCGTGAATTTATAGGAATCGGGAGTATATAATTAATATGGGAAATATTGGATTTTACAATTCTTGGGAGTTTAAGTATGAAACTGAAGGGATGATACTAAACTAGCGGAAATTTATTTAGTAAACTTATTAACATTTAATAACGGATCTATTAACATCATGCAAATTGTGATAAAGACACGAAGAACATGTAAATTCATGCTTAATTTTCGAAAATTAAAATCAAACCGAAACTTACATTGAGTAAAATTGGAGAATTGGTTGGAGGTTTCATTACAGCATCAAATCCTCAGTAACACCGGATCTTCTATGCTATATCCCGATCGATCAAACGAAACCTGATTGTGGGATCGAACTTAAGAAGAAATTGGGAAGAAGAAAAATATTTTCTTCCCTTATACCAAGGGAAAATCGGCCAAAGGGGAGAAGGGAGGAAGAGAGAATTCCGAATTTTTAAGGAATTGAATTGTGTGATTTATGAATGACCCAACCTTCCTATTTATAAGAAAATAGGAATCCTAATCCCATTAGGATTAATCTATAGAGATAAATACAAAAAGAAAAAACATTATCTCTTTCCTTTATCTTTCAATTTCGAAATGTCATAGATAAATAGGAGATTATTTTATTTTCTTTATTTTTATTTATCTTGGGTAAATAAATCTATGTAATTATTTTAGGATATAATTCAAACAATTATCTTTTCCTAAAATATATGTCATGGCCGAAAATTGGCTTAATAATTAATAAATAATTCTAATTTATTTAATTAATTATTTTGGGTCAATTTCAATTGGGTTCATTAATCCAATTGGGCTTGAAATCCTCTCTTAAATTAATAAGTCCAACTTAATTAATTTATTTATTAATTACCATTTAAATAAAATATTTTATTTAAACAATTAATAATATTAATATTTTCTCCCGACTAAATATTATCAAATTATATTTAATTATTAATTTCCATTTAAATAATTTCCATTATTTAAATAATTAATAATAAATATTTTAATTATTAATTTCCATTAAATAAAGTCATTATTTAATTAATAATTTTATTGATAACATTTTATTATTAATTAATTAATTTTAATTATTAATTCCGTTCAAATAAAATTTATTATTTAAACAATTAATAATTGTTAATTAATTTCAAATTATTAATTACCATTTAAATATACTCAATATTTAAATAAATAATAATATCTAATTAATAATATTTCATTATTAATTTCCTGTTTAAATAAACTCATTATTTAAACAATTAATAATGTTTATATTAATTACCGTTTAAATATACTCAATATTTAAACAATTAATATTGCCTATTTTAAGTAATTCACTTTACTTAAAATTTCCATTTCTTTTACTTGATTTCGCGACTACGATATTTGGGCTAGCATAGGGACCCAATGGACCTATAGATCATAGGCTTAATAATTAGTCAATTAAGTGATTAACACATTAATCAGTTAATTACTTATTATCTAACTTTGAATAATTCCACTATAGATTCATAGCTGAACTCCCCTCACTATAGATGAGTAGTTGTCCATTTAGTTTATCATTATTTATATCTGTGATATTATCCTTCACGTGGAACCCTCATAATTACAGGTGGATAAATTTACCGTTTTGCCCCTGTAATTACCGCTTTTATCCTTGTGTTCTCGTTGATTCTCCAATGAACTTTATCTTTAGTCGAACTAGAGATAAGATACTTCTGTGATCAATAGAAGTCGTGACGTCACTTGTTCATGTCTCGAATCGAGACATCAAGAGGAGTTTCCTAAAGTTCCTAAAATGTTTAGGTATCGCACCGATACCATTAATTTATAGGAAAGTTATGAATTCCATCTCGTGAAAATGAGTTCCCAGCTACTTATCTAGTCATGTTCCCAAAACAGAGTGTATTGAGCGTTCTTACGGATCGCTTCAACTATGTGAATCAAAGAACATAACTCCACAAATAGGAGTTCGCATTCCACTCAGGATTGAGATCTATCACGGTTGATAAACTTAGTTTGATATTCGATTATTTCTCGTAAACGGTACTAATGAGAAATTTGATCTAACATCGTGGTCCTGTCTTATACAATCAACATTGCATATGATACTTCCATTTCATGTCTCCCATATGAATGATCAGGATTAGATCATTTGTCTATAAACAAAATGTGAAGCTATCAACAGTGTTACCAGGATAAAGTTCTCAAACGTTATCCATTTACTGTAGACACTTTTAAGTTACTCATCTTGACTTTAATCCTCTTGTATGACTCACATACTAAGTCGTGATTTCATAAGAGTGACTTAGGGTTTCACTATTTGAATGTTTGACATTTATATATTTCCATATATTCCTAATATCGTCAATTGAATCAGTCTAGATAATTTTAAAGAACTTATGTTTATTTATTTAATTTATTCGAAATAAATTATTATAATTAAATAATTACATGCTCTAGGACACCATTCCTAACAGAAACTACTGGGTTTAATTTGGTTATCGATTAAAGTATATTTACCATGTGTTCTTGGATGATTATTTACGATATCAAGATATTCCTGATTACTTGGAACTTTTTGTGAGACTGGGTCTTCCAGCATTGGGTCTTTAGTACAAGTTATTCAATTTTTACAAGGTTATTGTGATCGGTACATGTATGGGCTTATGAGCCTATACTCGTTAATGTTCCTATTTAATGTTACTTGTTTAGTGGTTCTGAAATTGGTTCTCTGTTTAATATTTCGTTTCCCACATTTCGGATTCTTTATTATCACACTTGTTTGCTTGGTGATGAATAATGAGATAATGTATAGACTACGTGTGCTTGCATTTTCTAGTATTATTCATGGTTCGGTACATGTATCATGAGGAATGCATTGACTACGTGAGCTGCATTAACGAAGGAGATGAATAATGAGATAATATTTAGTTGTGTGAGGTAATATTATTTGGTATTATTCATAATTGTTATGATACATATACATTCTAGACTGCTTAGACTACGTGAGCTTTGCATGTCATTGGTGAGATAACGGGATCGTGCATTGACTGCGTGTGCTTGCACTCTCTGACGTTATTCACCTAGGAGGTTCTGTTCTATAATGCATAGACTACGTGAGCTAGCATTTGATCTGTTCTATAATGCATCGACTACGTGAGCGAGCATTGGTTCTTGATAAGAAAGTAAAGGCTTCGTGAGCTTTACTTGATATTGGAGTGAGATAATGGGATCATGTATAGACTACGTGAGCTTGCACCATCTGACATTATTCACATGTTCTATGTTCTATGATCTAAGCTCTATGTTCTAAGCTCTATGTTCTTGGCTCCATGATCTTGACCTTATTCTTAGTTAAGACTACGTGAGCTTAACTCGTTCTAGATATTTTCCTGAAAGTTAAATGTATGATGATATGTTCCGTTTAATAAGAGTTTGGGAGACTTGACTACTTGCATGATCTTCATTCTTGTTCTTTATTTCTTGTTCTTGAGAGAATTGCATGACTTGTTGTTCTGAAGTTGGTTTGGGTAGTCAAGAGACAATAGGACTCGTTGGACACAAATCCGGATTGGATTTGGGACCTAAAGTTACTTTCCATTCAATTTATCTTCACTGGGTTTCCCGCTCATTATACACTTTCAGGTACGAAACGTGGTTGTGGGCCATGGAGCTGGTGCAGCATGATTCCTCGATCGATGATGATGGATGGACTTGAGTCAGTGTAGTCCATGGACTTGTTTTTTCTTTTATTCGTTTCACCTTGGTTGTTGAGCTCTTTTGAGTATTATTACTTCTGTTTATTTGGTTCTAAGGATTTCCCGGATTTATGAGTTATCTTACTTTATGTTTGAAACTTAAAAAGGGAAGCGCTTCCCATCTTTAAATGTTAAGGATTTCGGATTTTATTTTGAAATGAAAGATGATATTCTTCGATTAAAGATTTTAAAATGTTATTTTAAGTCTTCCGCTTGCTCTATTATTAAATTCTAATTTTAAAGAGTTTGGTCTTTACAAAAAAATCTGTTTTTTAAGGTCCTAAAAATATGAAGTTGTATATGATAAAGCATAGTATATCATGTATGTGGGGGATATTTTTCTAAATATACACAATATTATTCTTTTTTTTTCTAGATATGAAGATTGAACAAATCCACCCTAGATTGGATGTTGTACCATTTGTATATTAATCAATTTTCATACAGAGTATACCAAATGTACGTATTAGAGATTAAGATAATAAAACGAATTCACCATCATCAAATCAACTTTCTATTGCACGTGATAATGTCTTTTAAGTTTATCTTTATAAATCGTTTAAAAAAAATTGTGTTCTATATTTTTTTCTAATGTTGTTGTTAATGTGTTTAACTGCAATATATTGTGTACATTTAGTATATTAAAAAATTATATAGCATATATACACCGGATTCGTCAATCACATTCCATTTATTTGTATTAATGTAGATTTTGATGTAAAGAAGTTCAAGATAAACATAAATAATTTTTTTTTTTTAAATATAAAATATTGAATTCACTCAACATTTTAATCTTAAATACCACATAATCCTAACAATTCACAAACAAACAACCCAAAATCCAGTTCCTAATTTCTTCCTCACGGCATGTGTCACTGTAATGTCAAAACCATGTCATTCTTCTACGACTTTCCTCTTCTTTTTCTTCAATGTTCCACGACTAGCTTCTTTCCCTCTCTTTTATTATTGACAATCCGGACAATATCATATGTATAGTTTGTATATTATATACTGACACACTTATATATAGGATATACTAAATATATAAAATATTAAAATGTCTTACGAATCCATTCTAGTACATTTACAGTCTTGGCTTTCTACCTTCTTAGCCATATCTGATAAAAAAAACTTTATTATACCGATTTGTACATATATTACATCAAATATATATTGTTGTGCACAATATACCATGTTTTACCATGATTATTAATAATGTCGGCATCCATCTCAAAACCAATTGGTAATGAGAGGATTGCTCTTAGACTTTATAAATGTTGTTAGATCCCTTCATCTTTCCGATGTGGGAACCTTAACATGCCCCCTCAAGATGATGTCTCTTTTGGGCTCACCATTCTTTGGTCGGATCCCATTTTTGGACCGAATGCATGTTTAGGCTTGTTAGGCTCTAATATCATATTAATAATGTGGGCATCCGTCTCAAAACCAATAGGTAATGAGAGGAGTGGCCCTTAGACTTTATAAATGTTGTTATGTCCCTTCATCTTTCCGACGTGAGATCCTTAGGAATGATTTAACATATACCACCTAGAATTTGTTGGTGGTTTTATTAGGAAAAAAAACAATTTTTTTTTAGGTTTTAAAAAAGAAAATCACCATAAACAAGAAAATACGATTTCTTATATAAAAAAAATGTTTTTAGTGTTAAAAAAAAATTGTATTTTTCTTAACTTTTACTGTTGTTCATTCTTAAACATACTTTCACATAAAAAAATGTTCTTGAATATACAGAAATTCCGAAGAAATTTAAGATTTTTTTGGAATTGAAAATACGTATTTACCTTTATTTTTTGAGATTTTTTGCTTTGATTATGATTATCTTGACATTTGGAGAAGATTTCTAAATCGTTTGAAAAAGATTTTAAATTTCTAGTTTTTTTCTCGCTCTTCTCTTTTGGATTTGTTTTGAAATTTGAATGTGTGGTAGACAAAATGGAGAGAGGAATTTTATGAGATTTGATTTTCAAATCTGAATGAGAGAGAAAAATGGGGAGATGAGAGGTTTTATGAGAAATCAAAATTAGAGAGAGATTTTTTTTTTTTTTTTGCTTTAAATGTTGCCTCTAGAAATTAATGCCCCAAATTTGTCGCCTCGGTTTTCACTGAAGAGTAAAAAAGAAATTTTATTCACTCATTCTCTCTACAGGTGGGTATTTTGCTTTATTTTAGAGAAGATTGGTATTTGATTTTATTTTAGGGTTAAAGTAGGTATATACACACTTAACCCCTATTCGGATGCCTTAGCATAATATGTTAAGAATTCCATCATATTAAAAGTCGATATCGATGAAAATATCAGAATTTTAAGATTTATAGATGTCTAGACAGAAATATCGATATCAACGAATATTTCGATAAAAATCATGAAAACAATCGAAAACGTAAGTGAAATATTATAATTAATCAGTGAAACTCAATCATGTAGGGCCTATTTAATAAGATTCCCAATTTCTGTTTCTTGTTTATCTTTCTCATTTTCAAGAAATATAATTGTTTGGTAAGTGTTCTTGCTTCTTTTTTTTTTTTTTAAACTCTTCCCAAAATTATGTCGACAATTTAGAAACAAAAATTTCTAGTTTCTTGTATCCAATTTTTTTCAATATATTAATATATCATTATTTTATCCCGTTTTAACTTTAAAATATAAAATACATATTCAAAAATGAAATTGATATAATATTTTTTAATAATTTATTTTAAAAATAATTTTCACATAAATTTTAAATGAGAAACTCAAAATAAGAAACAATTACCAAACATGTTTCTTTTTTTTTCTTTCCCAAAAACAGAAAACAAAAAGAGTTACCAAATGTGTCAATTTAAAAAAAAAACAAGAAACGAGAAATGAGAAATAAGAAACAAAAACTTGGAAGGTTACCAAACGGGGCTTTAGTCGTCTTTCCCTTTTCATTGTCAACCACAATGTCTTAAATTTGTTGATGATATCTCAAAAATTAAAAGCGATAACGACATTGAAAATGAAAGCAAAGATGACAAGTATATAACAATTCAATCAATTTCTAAAGATATAAAAATTTATAAGGTTTTATATCAATAATTTTGTCACATATTTGACAACCATATAGAAGTGGGACACACTATAATATGTACAAAAATACCCCTGAGGTTAGGAAAGAATATAGGGCAGATACATTCTAACTCAACAACTTTGTACATGGAGGGGTAAGACTATGCAAATTTTAACAAGGACCATAGAATCTCCCCTCCTTTTTCCTATCCAATGCTATTCTATCTCTCAAAACAAATAAACAAATAATCTGTAATATTGATATCGTGGTATATCGTTTACCTACAAGTGCCGGCTTTTACGTTTGCCAGAACGCATCGGGGTCGTTGCTATACAACGAGTGATCCTGAATTTCCTGATTCGCGACATGCCAATCAACAAGCCGCGCTTGGATAATTTTGCAGAGTGCTAATCCAACAGGAAGGATCCACCATTCACTTTCATCCCTACATTTCCAACATTTGAATGCAAAAAAGGAAAAAAAAAGTTTATACGTCCAATAAGTGTGAGAACTTGGACTCAGATTAGCTATGGTATGGTCAATACTAGCAACTGATTTTAAGGCTACTCACATGCTAAAATTCCAGGACTGAAAGTTGGGATTCTTCTTACTTGAATGGTACAATAAATAATGAACTAACCCGCAAACGAACGCAACTACCTGCAATAGACAAGACGGTGCCAAAAATGAAGTAAGATTTAGACATCAAGTGAAATTGGAAATGCATGAGTCTAGAAACAGTCTGTAGTCGGTCAACTGCTTGCAAACCTGACCAGAGAAAGTGATTGCAAACATCAATACAGACCAAAAAATTTGTATTGTCCAAATCTTGTAATACCATATGGCTTATTATTGTATAAAAATATTCCCAAAGAAATTATTGATTAAAAAAAATTGTACTAAAATGATAAAGAAACGAAGAAATACGTGTGAGGAGGTAATTTTTGATGGTATTGGAAAAAAAATAGAAATAAAAAGTATTTTACCAGCGGCCACCCCATATAAATTACAGCTTCACCAAAACATTGAACTGGTTTAAGAACAAATAGCCACATTGATCTAGATTCGTCCTATTAATGTATGATGCATTTTTTCATTTTAGTTTCAACA
Organism: Gynostemma pentaphyllum; assembly: GCA_028015215.1. Taxonomy (NCBI): domain Eukaryota; kingdom Viridiplantae; phylum Streptophyta; class Magnoliopsida; order Cucurbitales; family Cucurbitaceae; genus Gynostemma; species Gynostemma pentaphyllum. The sequence continues at coordinate 39,054,009 of CM051348.1, read as the reverse complement.
TTGGTCATAACATTTGGAATATTATATAATTATATTTCTGAACCTTAGCCAACTTTTTCCCTAGTTCAAAAAGATTGGAGTGAAGGATTACTCACAACATTAATCATAGATGTGATGTTCCAGAGACCGTATAGATGTGCAAGACCTGCAGAACGTCTAGGTCCATGACTGAATAAAGCGTTAATCCCGGCAGGAAAAGGAGATAGAAGACCAAGAGGAAGGACAAATAAAACCAGAAAAAAATAAAGCAGTGAAATAGAGTACATCTGTAGCAGAGTGAGCAAGACTAGGCTAAAATCTCCCAAAAGTATAATTGAGATTACCAAACCAACAAGATCCTGAAAAGGGAAAGTGGAATCCTATGTTAGATCAGCATTATCAAAAGGTATCCTCAAATTAAACTTCACCAGAATAACCCACCTGATGTCCAACAGGTCTAGTGTTGTAGATTATGAAAGAGAGAGGATAAGATATAGCCTTCTTTTCTTTAAGAGTACTAAGGCTCTTGGCCTGTATAATCCCACCAAATATTCGTTTCTGAATCATCTTCTGCTCGGTGATTTTCAACTGGTCCAAGGGCTTCCTATTCAGAACTCTGGGGGAACTGCAAGAGTCAGGGAATGAATTTCAGCTTAACTGTCAATAAATGAAAATGAAGGAAATTAGTTACATATAAATTTATAATTACCTTGACTGTCTCTCGGGCAGTAACGATTTTTGTCGACCTTCAAAAGATGGCTGCACATTATCACTCTCCAAAGCAGAAACCAACAATCCATATTGACAATATCCAGAAGCTGTCGGCTGAAACCAGGCAAGATCAACCCTCATACCATAGGTGCTTAGAGTCGAATTAGCATGTGTTTCCAGCCAACCAATAACATTACCAAAAGTCTTTTTTAGGTGTCCAGAACGAACTAAGCGAAGTTGAGCATTTAGTCCAGCCACGAGCCGATACCATATTGTGGGTGGAATAGACTGCCAAGTCATGTTTTAACTATCAAAACAGAATCTTCTATCAGAAATCCAATTGATGGATTAGACGCCAAACCTGACTCATTAGGGTAGTTAGAATATTATCGCTATGAAGGGTGAAAGGAGCCATGTAACTTCCATCTCCCCCAAAAATTACAGAGATTGGTAATCTTTGATGAAGACGAGGAGGAAGATCTGCTCTCTTTTCATCTCCACCAAGGAAGAAATCAACATAGGCAAGCATTAAATCAGAAGTAGCAGCAACCTGAAGAAGGAACAAGTCACGGGAATTGCTAACTCTATAGAAATCAAGGAAAGAACACGATGTACTCATTACAGTATATTCATTCTGAGCTTAGCAGCATGTGATTATATAAAAATAAAAAGAGATATCCATGGATTCCTTCTAGTATTTTTCTTTCTTTCTTCTCACTTCTTTTTTCTACGTCTATTATGACACCATCCTAATCACCCAGCAAACGTGATCTATGCAGCTTTCACAATTCATGTGGAACCCCACACAATGATAATATTACGTAAACCTTTTCAATTAATTATCACAATTCATATTTAACGGTATAAACTTTCAGATGCTATCATTCAAATATAAATTGTGAACAAGTAAACCTTAAGGCCTTCATAGAGCGCACGTGATCGGCAAGAACGTAAGCAAGAGTGATCGTATTCGGAGCGAACAAACTCACGAAGACATTGCACTTTCTTTTTCCGGCAATGTTGCAGCCATGACCATGCAAGCGGATAGGAAAGAACAGATAGAATGCTGTAGATTGATCCCTCCCACCACTGATAAGCAGCTAAGTCATTTATCTCATCCACAAATCTATTGAACGCATCTTCATATCTGCCATGTAAATCACATTTTCAAATGACCATAACATCAATAATAAGAATTACTGAAAAGGATAAAATATACAGCAGAAGACCAGCCAAGCATCCCAACATAAATCTGAAAATGGTTAGCCACATCATTTTCCTACAACAGAAAAAGGAGAATGCATACACAATTCCTGCTACTTGTTCAGGAGGGGAATGAGATAGGTGCCACGGTTTGCTGAAAGTATTTGGGCCCATGAAATACATTCTATGCACATGATTCTTGGATTCCTCAGTCCTATTTGTTTCCAGAACCTGAAAGACAAGACATGTTTAAGCCAACTAACTATCTCTACTTCTATTTGCCAGGAAGGAAAGATTGACAGTGTCGTAAAAAACATGATTGCTATAACATAAGAGATAGAGGAAGACCTCATTCAAAGACTCCAAGAAAGGAAAGGAGTGATCTATCCTAGAGCCTTGTCGTACGGGTACCAAGGCTGGTAATTCATCCCCACCAACAAATTTCATACGTGCAACACTTAACACCAGAGCTAAAATAATGAGGAGTCCTATGAGGATAAGACCAAATAACCAAGGCCCTCCAAAAGCATATACCAACTCTTCCAGAGCTGTATAACATTGTGGCATGTGATACCTGTCAGAAATACACTTGTAGGGACAAGGCCTTTCAGTGACACCACCTGTTAGAAGAATTCAAAATTTTCTTTTTAGAAAACGATAAAACACTGAAACAATTTCTAGAACAATTTTCAGAAAAGAATAAAATGGGTACATTTAACTTCCCAATGCTAGGAGAAATTCTAAAAAAAAAAAAAAAACTTTTGAAATCAATTAAAAATAACCTTTATTTTCTCTAATGCGTTTTTCAGGTGTCGTTGACTAAATATCTAAAAGATAAAACTCTTGATTATTATTATTAGGCAAAATTGGATGTCTGATCGTAGTAGTTGATTAAGATCTGATAGTTTTTCTACTGAGATGATTAGTCTCATTTCCTCACATATATTGATAGAACTTTATTCCTCCTCAAAAAGAAAATAACTTCTCATCAATGATGACCACAGAAAGAATATACCTCGGACGGTAACATATATTCCACGATTAGGAAGCTCATGAGATGGGCACTTCGTACAAAGGGCTGCATCAGTTCCACTGACATTCTTAAAAGTTCCAAGAGGGCATTCCTGTAGTCTCATTTGCAAGCATGAACAAATATTATTGAAGAAAAGTAAATCAAACAACATAATTGCAAAATGATCGACTCTGTGTGCTAAACTAATTAAAGGTTTAAATCCTATTTTAGTCCCTAATATTTCATGCTTATTTTGTTTTGATCCCTAAATTTTCAAACATTCTATTTTAGTTGCTTTGTTTTGGTCCCTAAAACTATGTAAAAAAATATTATAGTCCTTATATATTTCCTATATCATTGAACAAAAACTTGATGTGGCATGTCTTTGTTCACTTACCTGATGAGTACAATCTACGTGAACATGTAGTGGTTCTGGTGTCAGATTTCAGAACGGATCTTGGTTTTTGTTAAATAATTTACAAAAAAAAAGGTGACTTTATGTAAAGTTCAAGAACTAAAACAAAATATTTCGAAGTTTAGGGACCAAAATGGAACAAAAGAAAGAAAGTTAATGAACCAAAATAGGATTTGAACCTTATTTAAAATTGCCAAAAAAAAAAATGGGGCTTTATATAATTACTTTTTCTCAGAAGTAATTTCTGAATCAAATGAGAATTTGGTGAGTTCGACTCAAGTTTGACTTAACAAAAATTAACAAGAGAGTTAGTTTCAAGATTCAATGCATAAATCTTTGAAAGTAAAAGATTTGGGTTTCTTTTTTCTTTTGGAGAGGAAACAAGATCTTTTCATTAATTTGATGAAAAGTAATTTGAGGACTGTATAAGTACGATATAAAATAAGAACAGACTAATCTAATTGAATAAGATCCACAAGGTCTACATCAAATAAAAAAAACTTGGGAACTTGGAATCAAAACACTGATTTTCAAAATCACAATGGATGAAAACATGGAGAAAAACCCATGTCAAAGAGCCTAAAATTACAAGTACAAGGAGCCGAAAAATTATGACGTTAGACACATACCTCACAAAAGATACCATAAAGCCCTCTCGGGCAGGCCATTCCAGTGATAGAGCCATTTTCACCATCAGAACCATGATATCTTCCCAGGCCTCCCCTGACATTGAAGAGAGATGGGAAAAAAAACCTCAAACCCTCTATGATCGACTTGAAGCATTTTTTTTTTTTTTTTTTTTGACAATAAACATTGCATTTTTTAAGAAGATCATCATCAAATTAACGGGGAAAAAAAATCTCTTTGACAATCTAATCATAGAATGCTATGTATTTGAAATGGAACTCGTTCTTGTAGTTCCATGCTTTTTGGTTCCTTTTGTTTAGTGGGCTCCCCATCCTCTGATTGTAACTTTATTTTTCTTATGATGAAATATTTTCCATAAAAAAAAGACTGATTAACAAGATATTTTTCTGCAGCAAACAACTAATCTCTGCCTTCTGAGAGAAATTAAAATACAAATTTATTTCGGCATCTTAATTCGCAACTTCTGCAGAGAGCATCATCTGTAACTACTTACTAGTTACTACAAAGGCATTATTAAATGTGAAGCAGACAACTTTTTAACATGGAGAGTTGTAGCATATTTTCATTCTGTAGTACACTATTAATCTATCACTTTTTTATTTTGGTTGGTATGTTCAAAACTGTAATATTATTTATTGAACCTTTTTTTTTACGGTGTCACAGGTGTTATAAAAGCTGAGATGACAAATGAAGGACAAAAATGCATTTGCGGGGGGGAAGAAATTTTCACAAACCCAGTATAAATGCTTCCTTTCACACTTGCTATAGGTAAATACGCATCCCCAGTTGATATACCAGACCAATGAAAGTGAACTCTTCCACCTCCACCTCCACCCCCACCGTTTGAACTGCCTAGTCCTCCAATAGCTGAAATGACCGAGGACTCACCAAGCAATACTGACTGCACAAATAAAAGAATCGTTCCACCAGATCCACCTCCAGGACCAATATTTGAAATTTCCCCGCCAAATTGCACTCCAATATCTCGTCCAAATGTTTCCCCATCGGCTCTAAGTGACCCATTAAGAGATAAACTTGATAATGAGTGCTCTAGAGAACCAATCACTGTACAAGTATACAGAAAATGAGGTTGATTATTAATATGAAGCAGAGAACAAAAATTTGAAGTCAAATAGAAGTATATGAAAAAAGAAAGGAGAAATATTATTTTTGGAAAAATATTTATACACTGTATTATTATAATCTATGCAGAGATTAGTTATCCTGGAGAACCCCAAGTATCCCAAGAATAGAAAACTACTAAAAAAAACAGTTTTTAAGTTTAAGCTTTCTATTCAAGTATTCAAGACAGATTATGATCTCATACTTAAAAATTAAGAATTCTAAATTACAGTTATACCATAAATATATACCATTTCCAAAAACACAGCAACATGTTTAGTATTGTTAACCATTTTACTTAAAAATCAAACTAATGTAGAATTTATTTGAAATGTATCTAGAATCTCAGCATGTGTCTCTACAAAATTAGCAGATGGCCAAATCAAGCATATAACAGCACAAGAACTACTGTATGTCAGAGGATTATCATGTCATCTACATAGTAAAATTTGTAATCAAAGAGATTCGACAACATATTAGAATAAACAGTTGCACGTAATATAAGCACCTGATGTTACAAAATAAAATTTCATGTCAAGTGAATACAGCATCAAACAATATAAATTGCCACCATTTTACCTATAATTCCACCACCAGCTGTGGCACCAGCAAGACTATTATTTCCACTACCACTGCCAAGTTCGCAAGGTAGATCAGGATCCCCATATGCAACACCACCATCAATAAAAGTGCCATTATAATATCCATCCCCCCCTTTCCCACCATGTCCACCTCCTGCACCAAGACCATTTGCAAAAATATTTCCTCTACCAATTCCACCAGTGCAGCCTGCACATAGAATATAACGAAAGACCAAAGATATAATTAGTAGAAAATGTTGTTGTATCAAAACAGCAACATATTCAGCCTTCAGTTGAGATGAAGCTGCCTATAACAGTTCTTCATTGAAACCACTTGAACCTGATTGTTAAAAACAAATCAATTAGAAGAAAAATGCATACCAAGACCAGAAGCACTAATGGTTCCAGACAGGTGAACAAGTATATCTCTGACCCAATGAAAATGAATAACAGATCCAGTTATGATGCCTTCGACTGCTACATCTTCAACTCGACAAATCTGCACAAACAGAGTGAACCACTGTCAAATCACAAAAAAGTCTAAAAGTAGAATGAACTATTCACTAATCTGACCAGGAAAGTTTAAAAAATAATATTCTCCCACACAAGATAACTACTTAGTGGTCAAGCTGGCTAATGGAAAACCTGAAGAGTGAAGGACAATGTAGAGTTCACATTACAATCTTCAGGAGGATGAAGTAGTTCAACTGGGCAATCAGAAAGTTGACAATAGAGCTTTGGCTTCCTGCAATTTTCAGAAGAAAATAAAAATATTGGAAAAAAATGATATCATTGATCCTTTTTTAGTTTAAAGACTTACGTGATATTGGCATTGGAATCATCCAAGGGACCTCGGAGAACTGACTTAGGCCCAACCTTAGTATCATCAAGTAGACATTCAACACACCGTGCAGACAAAGAACAGGATTAAATTAAATTTGGTGCAAAATCAAGCATAAGGATGAACTATGATCATCAAAAATTGAGCAAATAATAAATCTGAAGGATTTTTTTATTCAGCTTACATAGATACTGAAAAACAATGATAGTATCAAGCGTTGTGCTTCAATCAGATTGCCTGGTCCAGTAAGATTCAAGAAACCTTGTCCATGAACACCTAAATTTGCATTCGAATGTATAGATGATGACTCCTGAAAAATACCAACAAATAAAAGATATGTCTTTATACACATAATCACATATTCTAGTCAATCAGAAATCTGTGGATGAAGAAATACCTTAAGAACCAACAAATTACTGGCCTCAAGCAGAGATGTAGCTACAAGTTCATCACCTCCACCATCTATAAGCATTTTGGAATTCCACATTAAATGCATTTTTACAAACATGCGAAGGGCCCCATAAATCTGCAATACCAGTAGGCATGGGAATAGAAATGATGAACTTAAGACAGTAATCCACAATGATCAACTAATTAAAACAGATAATATGCAAAACCATTAAACTATTAAAAATGGTTATGGGGCAAATAAACTTTTTTTTTAAAAAAATATGGAAATGCCTCAGATAAGTCATGTCGTCCAGACAAATCAGACCTAAGAACTACAACCACCCAAAATGTTAATGTAATTGAACAAGATGTCAAACAGGACTTTAAATTCTGATTATGTAAATAGACAACGTGGATGATTGGAAAGAAAGAGAAATAACTTTCGAGAAAAATCAAGTCTAGATCATCCTTAGAAATTTAAAAAGAACTCACATCTTAACTGAACATAAATGGTCAAATGATAACATTTTGTAAACCGTAATGATCATTACCACCAAATCAGAAACATATTAAATATATGGGTAAAATGCAAATAAGACCCCTGTGGTCTTTTCAAAATGCATGAACACCCTCTGTACTTTGAAAATGGCAAATCGCACCCCTGTGGTTCCAATTTTTTTCAATCAGACCCCTCCCCTTCAATGTCAATAATTTTCTTTTAGCCACAATCTCTTCGTTTGAACTCCGATTTGGACGATTCAAGATGTTTTGGAATCCTCATTTTAGGCTCTACATAAGTGTCACTTCGAAACTTTGAAATCATTAATAAATAAAAGATTTTATTAACATCGAAACACTAAGTATGATTAACATCATTAACTCTTTTGGTTATTGATGATTTCAAAGTTTCGAAGCGACGGTTATGTAAAGCCGGAAATGAAGATTCCAAAACATCTTGAATCATCAAAATCGGAGTTCAAACGAAGAAGTTATAGCTAAAAGAAAATTATTGGCATTGAAGGGGAGGGGTTTGATTGAAAAAAATTGGAAGCACAGGGGTGCATTTGCCATTTTCAAAGAACAGGGGGTGCTCATGCATTTTGAAAAGACCACAAGGGTCTTATTTGCATTTTACCCTAAATATATTCACTGCCTCAATCCTCACCCAACACAAGCCAGAGATTTTAGGACTAAAAAACAGACAGATTTATTTGGTCCTTGTCATGTATCCTAGATGGAGCACTGTGGCTAGTCTACTCCGCAAGTTAAACAAGAAATAATTTCATGAATCAATCTACTATAAATGAATAATATCAATCAATTATAGAAAAAGTAATTGTGACGGGACAAACTATTATTAAAATTTTGACAGATGGGAACAAAAGGCTATGGTACTTGCCTTAACAACAGAATCACTCATAAGAAGCTCTTCTGCAATTAACTCAAACTCTGATGAAGCATAATGTGCAAGCCCAAAGCACAGGACTGAATTAAATGATAAACGAATTTGTCCTTGAACCTATATGATGAATCAGCAGCATTTCATTATACAGTGTTTACATATACAAAAAAAATGTTGAAACCAGAGGAGAAGATTCGGAGATCAAGTCCCACACATGTCTTATTCAAGTTATTGTATATTATTATACTCAGTTTAGTGTCCTCATTAATCACACCTAAGCTTATTAGGTAAGTGCCTCCCGTTCAATTTACTTGTGTAAAATAAGATATGATCATTAGCACTAGTAGCACTAGCACCTTTCTCTGTATATTTTCCATTTACTGAAAAAGGGAGTTTTAACCAAAATGGTAACGTTTGCAAACTAATCTGAAAACAGCAAGCTAGAAATTTTCTGCCAGGTGTGAGGGAATTACATATCATCAAACACTCCTACACTATCAAAATAGAATACTATTGAATTCTCTCTTAATGGGCAAAGATTGTCATCCTCTCTTATCAGATGGGTTCAACAATGCCTCCATCAGGGAAAAAAAATATTAACACTAAGAAAAGATGTAATTTTAAGAAGAAGAAGAAAAAACTTGAATAAGTTAGGAGGATTTATGGGAAAACAGTATTTTTTCAGCCTCCCTGTGGAGTGCCAATTGGAATATGTTTTGTAATCCTTGGACATCTCATGCCTTAAAAAAAAGAGTAAAATACACTTTTGGTTGTGGTCCCTGTAGTTTTAGGTAAGTTCTCATTTGATCGTGTGATTTCAAAACCTACATTTTAGCCCCTGTAGTTACTATATACTCAATTTTAGTCCTCAACACTATTGGTTGACTTAACGTCTAGATGAATATGATGTGACCCTTAAGTTCATTATTCCTAGACTCTAGTCTTTGCCCATTCTTTATAACCAGTAACCACGCTCCTTAACAAACTCTCCTAGCTATTTTCTACAATACCCTTACTTCATTCCTACTTGATGAAATTTCAGTTTCTTATCCAAAAAGAAATTATGGATCTTATATATTGTTCTAAAAGGATATGCAAGAAAACTAACAATCATGCCCAGCTTCTAAATTCTCCAATCCTCTTTGTTAGTAGTACTAGAAAAAAAGGGTTTTCAATTAGTAGAGTAGAATGGAGCATTTATACAAAGCAACTCAAGAAGTCCAAGTCAAGAAATAGTCTACCAAGCATAAGCCATAAGAAGATATAATTCCACAAAGTAAAAGTATAAAACATGACTGCAAGAAAAAAATATGCGCACAATCATTCAAGTAGGGATATATTCAGATCTATAACCTGAACACGGCTCCAAAATAAAGGAACCAAAGCCTTAGCATGATTTTGAATATAAACATTTGTCCAAAGTGGCTGCTTGGGAAATGCTAACAGAAGCGTATCTGTCTGAGTAGATAAGTTGGCATTGCTGACAATAAGGCTTCGAGGTACAGCATCATAATATGTTCCTGCAGCACCCGCATTTTCTGTACAGCCATAACTCCTCCCCCCTGCAAACAACACAAAAAGCTCACAGTATTAAAAAATGCTTTCACATTCTTTTATTTTGCTGAACTATGAAGCTAATTAGAGCAAGAACACTGTGATAATACTCCAAATGCGCAACGACGAAGAGGTAGAAAAAGTGAAAAGTATCTGGCACAAGAAAGCTCAAATATTACAGAAGCCACCATTACAAATAAACCAACCATAGCATTGTTTTGAACTAGAGAAAGGCATCAACAGCAATCTTAAACACAGTATTTTTTTTTTTTTTTGGCAACAATCACCACCTTCTGGTTAACACAAGTTTGATAATAGTACTGAAAAACCAAAGAGCTTATGGGCAGATGATTTTCACAAAAAAAAAAAGTATGTAAAGGCAGTGAGGGGATTCACAAAAAATAAATCTAACAAATTATCCCGTAAAGATAAAACCAGATCAATATAATATAAACTCACCATGAGCAAAAAATTCTGTATCATCGTGTCGGCTGAAAACATTTATTGAAATTCTTCCACCTCCACCTCCAGCAAATCCATTACCACCAACAGTACTTAACCTGCCACTTCCAGTCCTGCTCTTCACAGAGGAATGGTATTACCTGTGAGCTCCTAACACTCGCAAATAATGATTTAGAACTACGTGCAACGAACATATCTATTAAAGTGTCCTATACAAATAGAAGACACGTATATGAAAACTTTTTGTATGTCAAACTAACAGGAAAATTAAAATCCTAAAAATGTGTCCAACCATTTGCACTACTTAATTTTGCAACCTGATTAAAAGTACTATCCAATAATTTATTTTAGAGTTCAAAATTACTCATGCCATCAAACAATAAAATGGCTATTCTTCTTGTAAACTATGACATTTAAAAATCATCCAGTACTTTCTTATTCGATGTTTCATATAAAATGGCTATTCTTCTGCACCAAATTTTGTAGAAACCATTTATAAAATTCTAGGAATTACATTAAAATGCATCAATCATGAATGTGCAATTTCAGTAACTAGTTTATCAACTCTATCTCTTCTTACATCAAATCTGAAAACAGTATGTTCCTAGTTCTCCTAAGAGCATGTATACTGTAGGCCATTCCTACTAGAATAAAGAAGAGTATCGGGACTCGACTGATAAAATGATCAAAAGTGCAAACAAAATAGTTGAAGGCAAAGATTACAAAGAAAGTAAGAATCCATAAATGAGAGAAAAAAGAGAGTTACATTCTCTTAGCTTTGATGAAAATGCTGCCACCAGATCCTCCCCCTCCCTTGAGACCACCATCTCCTCCATCAGCAAAAAGACCCCCACTAACTTCAATTGAACTTTTTATTTCTAACCAAATCCTCCCACCTCCTTCTCCACCATAACTTTCTTCTTTACTAGTTGTTCCACCTTTACTCCCAAAACTCCATGGCTCATCTAATGAAGACCATGAATATGTATCTCCACCCCAGACATCATCTGGGAGCTTTGTATTATCTGTAACACAACTAGCACCTCGGCCACCGTGGCCTCCGCCGGCGCCTTGAAGCCCCGACGGAGAACCGCTAGTCTGCGCCGGAGGTTTTCCAGCCAACCCAGTAACATTTACCACAGACCCATCAAGAAAACTAGCATTCCAAGCATGAACTCTAAACGTTCCTGCAACTAAACTAGAATTACTACCTAAAGTAAATTCCCTACTCATATTAATCAATATTGTGCAACCCAAAACTGAACAACTTAAATCCACACCAGGAAGAATATACAAACTCCCTTTTCCCTCAATATAAACATGATCATCAAAACTCAAAGTGGAATTCAGCTTACATAAAGTATTAAGAGACCCAATTCCTTTCAAATCATCCTCACACGAAAACGAGGGAGGATGAGGTAAAGGGGGAGGTGGAGGAGGTGAAGGAGGAGTATAATCTCCCTGAAAGAATTCACCATCATAAGCAATGATTGAGAATTCACCCCCAGAATCAAGTTCCATGGAAATTGTAAAAGTGAAAAGGGTGAGAAAGGTTATAAAGGTAACAGCTTGGGAAGAATAAGAAAGGTTTTGAGCCATTTTAAGGAGTGAAATCTAATGGGGTTTTGTATAGTTTTGGTAAAATACAAAACCCAGATCGTAATTGAAAGGGGAAAAAAAAGAATATTGATGGTTTGAGTTTTAAAGAACTTTACGTTTAAAGAAGAAAAGGAGACAGCTTTATTGGGAATAAAGTGGGAAAACGGAAATTGAAGGAAGAAAAAGAAAAGTTGGAAATTGAAAATGGAAGAAGGAGAAGAAGTTTAGTTGCTAAATTTGGAAATGGAGAGAGGGTGGGACAGAGAAATGGAAGCAAAATTGGAGAGCACAGACAAAGCAAACAAAGCAGTCTCTCTAACTCTGAAACACACACACAGAGAGAGAGAGAGAGAGGACGCGTGCATTACACGCTTGAATATTTATACATAAGGGGGCGTTTGAAGTGCGGGCATTGGCATTCAATTTCCATGGGTATTAGCATTCAATTCTCATTCCATTGTTTGATTCAACCTCTTTTACCATTGGCATTGGCATTCAATTCCCATCCAAATTTCCCCTTTATTTAACATTGGCATTAGCTTTGGCATTGGCATTTGTCATTGGCATTAAACTCTCTCCAATTTTATACTATTTGGTATTTCTAATAGGAGAAAAAAAAATATTATGAGTATTTTAGTAGGTTATAGTGAACAAGATAAAATTAAAAAATATTTTTTAATTAAAAAAATATACATATTTTTTAAATCAAAAATATTTTTTTAAAGAAACTCAATATATTATATATAATTAAATTAAAAAAATATGTTCAATTTTAATTAAAAAAAAATATACATATTTTTTAAATCAAAAATATTTTTTTTTAAGAAACTCAATATATTATACATAATTAAATTTAAAAATAATGTTCAAAATAATACACTAACTAATTTAGATAAATTTTACTTTATAGTACTTTTTTCAAGCGTAATTCCAAATACAACATTTTTTTAAGGGTAAAATGCAAATGAGACCCATGTGGTTTTTTCCAAATGCATGAACACCCTCTGTGGTTTGAAAATGGTAAATCACACCCCTATGGTTCCAAATTTTTTCAATCAAACCCCTACTCTTTAATGTCAAAAAATTTATTTTAGCCATAACTTTTTTCGTTTCAACTCCGATTTGGGTGATTCAAGATATTTTGGAATCTTAATTTCAGGATCTATATAATAGTCACTTCAAAACTTCGAAATGATTAATAAATAAAAGAGTTGATTGACATCAAAATACTAGGTATGATTGACACCGTTAACTCTTTTGGTTTTTGGTGATTTGAAAGTTTTGAAGTGACCATAGCATAGAGACCAAAATGAGGATTCCAAAACATCTTGAATCATCCAAATCGGAGTTCAAACGAAGAAGTTATGATTAAAATAAAATTAATGACATTGAAAGGGAAGTGCGATTGAAAAAATTTGGAACCACAATGTGTGATTTGCCATTTTTAAACCAGGGGTGTTCATGCATTTAAAAACCACAGGGGTTTTATTTACATTTTACCCTTTTTTTAAATAACACGTTTTCACTTTTTTTAAATTAATAAATTTGTTTTATTATTAAACCCTAAATATTGAATGAAAACAATCATTTATTTTTTACCGTCAATTAATATCAACTAATTTATATAATAAGAAATTGATTCCTATATGTTTCATCAATTTTATTTAATGAAATAATATTTAAAAGGAAATTAAAAAAATCAAACTTATAAATAAATATAGTTGATAATTTAAATTTAATATTATTAATTATATAATAATTAAATAAAATAACAAATCATATTCCTTCCTACAAAAACAATAATCATATTCCCATAAACCAAATTCCAGCACACTCCAAACACAGACATCATATTCCCAGGCATTTAAATCCTATTCCAGCACACTCCAAACACAGGCATTAAATTCCCAGGCATTTTATTCCATACTACTTATTCCCAGGCATCTAATTCCCAGGCATTCAATTCCGATTCCCGCACTTCAAACGCCCCCTAAGGGGTTAGATTGGGCTAAATTGAGGTCTTTGAATTGGTAGGTATGGAATTAAGCCCATAAAATAATAAACTGATGGGCTTGTGCTTGACCTGTATAATTTTTCTTTTTTAAATACTTTACATAAACGGTCATCGGTCCCTAATTTATTAGGGTTTAGGGACATGAACATTTCGTCTAAAATGACATTGAATTATACTGTGTGTAACTATCCTTATGGCTATCCACATACTTACATTTTAAAAAATGGTTATACTCATGGGTAAATTAAAGTTGTTGAAATCTGAGTAAATTAAAGTTGTTGAAATCTGAGTTGAAAGGATGGAATATCGAAGTGTTTGGTCATGTTCAAACTAAAAAAAGGCAGATCTTGAAGGATCTGTCCTATTTAGATGGGTTGGAGGAAATTTCAGGTTTATCAGAAACTCAATGTAAAACTAGAGTGTCGTTGAGAATGGAGCTTCTTGACATCACAGCGAAAGAGGAGGTTATGTGGCGTCAAAAATGCAAGGCTCAGTGGTTGAGAGAGGGTGATTTAAATTCAGCTTTCTTCCATAACTATATGAATGGGGGGAGAATTAAATCCCTCATCTCTGAAGTTTGTTCTTCTGATGGTAGAAGTTTGGTGTCTGATGATGATATTGAGCGGGAATTTTTGTCCTTCTATAAGGGGTTGTATTCTAAAAAAGAGGGAGACAGAATGATCCCTGACAATCTGTGTTGGGATCCTATTGATGCTGCAGATAAAGATTGGCTGGAACGGCCTTTCTCTGAGGAGGAAATTTTGGGTGCCATTAATGCTTTGGGTTGTAATAAAGCTCCGGGGCCTGATGGTTTTACTGCGGAGTTCTTTAAAAATACATGGAACATAATTAAGTCTGATGTTTTGGCTATGTTCCATGAGTTTTTTCAGAAGGGCATTGTTAATGCTACCACTAACAGTACTTTCATTTCTTTGGTTCCTAAGAAAGTGGATGCTCGGGAAGTCAAAGATTACCGTCCCATCAGTTTAACTACGGGGCCTTACAAGATTTTATCCAAGGTGTTGGCAGATAGGCTAAAAAATATTCTTCAGAAAACTACTTCCATTTTCCAAAATGCGTTCGTTGGGGGTAGACAAATTGTTGATTCTATTTTGGTGGCTAATGAAATTATTGAAGAATGGAGGATAAAGAAGTTCAAAGGCATGGTCATTAAGCTGGATGTTGAAAAAGCTTATGATTGTGTTGATTGGGATTTCTTGGATGCTATTATGGCCCGTAAAGGGTTTGGGCAGAGGTGGAGAAACTGGATTAGAGGGTGTTTGTCTTCTGTTAATTTTTCTATTATTATTAATGGCAAAGCTCGAGGTAAATTTTTCGCGTCTCGGGGTGTTCGGCAAGGAGATCCTCTCTCTCCTTTTTTGTTTATTTTGGTCGCTGATTCCCTTAGTAGATTACTTTCCAGTGCTCAGGATGTTGGGATTGTTGAAGGTGCTGTTTTGGGGAGGAACAGTTTTAAGGTGAATCACCTTTTGTTTGCGGATGACACGTTACTTTTTTCTCCGTATGATGAAGATAAGATCTCTAATCTTCTTTATGTGATTCACTTGTTTGAAAAAATGTCTGGGATGAATTTCAATCTTGAAAAGTCCTTCCTCGCTGGGGTCAATCTGAATATGGGTGAGTGTTCTATTGCTGCTTCCTGGCTGAATTGTAAGGTTTCTACTCTCCCTCTCTCTTATTTGGGGCTTCCTCTTGGGGGTAACCCCCGACTAAGAAGTTTTTGGGAGCCTGTTTTGGAACGTATTCAAAGAAGACTTTGTAAATGGAAGAAGCTGGTTGTGTCTAAAGGAGGGAGGTTAACACTCGTTCAATCTGTGCTTAGTTGTATGCCGACCTACTACCTTTCGGTTTTCTCTATTTCGAAGGGCTTTGCCAAGGAGATCGATAAAATCTTGCGTAATTTTTTTTGGAAAGGCACTGAGGGGAATGGGGGCTCCAACCTTATTAAATGGGAAGAGGTGGCCAATCCGTTGGTGTGTGGGGGCCTTGCTTTTGGGAATATCGTAAATCGCAACATTTCTCTTCTCTTGAAATGGCTTTGGAGATTTCCGAAGGAGGAAGGGTCTTTGTGGCACAAGGTGATTGTTGCATTACATGGAGATTGTGCTTTAGGCTGGAGAGTGCGCTCTAATAATTATCGTTCTAACCGTAGCCCTTGGAAAAATATCGCAAACTTTGATGGGCTCATGAATGCTTTTACGTCTTTTGCTGTGGGGAATGGTACAATGATTTCTTTTTGGGATCATCCGTGGATCACAAATGCTCCTCTTAGTCTTGTTTTCCCAGGACTTCATAGACTGTCAAGTTCTAAGGAGAGTTCGATTCTTGAGGTTTGGGATTCTAATGCTAACTTTTGGAATTTGTTGTTTAGGAGGAACTTAAAGGATGAGGAAGTGGATGAGTTTGTCTATTTGTCGTCCACTTTGAATGGTGGTGTAATAGGTAATTCTCCTGGATTGAGGTCGTGGAAAGGGGTAGGCAATGATTTCTCTTGCAAAAATGCTATGTTGTCCCTTTCTTCTAACAATCATGCCTTCCCGGAAGACCTCTATAAAGCTCTTTGGTGTGCAAGATATCCGATCAAGGTGAAGGTGCTGTTATGGACCCTCCTTAAGGGAGGTTTAAATACAAATGATAAGTTACAAAGAAGATATCCTTCTATGGCTATTTCCCCGAATGTGTGTACTCTGTGCCTTAATGATAGCGAGAGCGCGGGCCATGTCTTTGTTCACTGCTCCTTTACCTCAGGGTTGTGGCACAAGCTTTTTAAAATTTTCAATGTGCAAGGGCCTCTCCATAAATGTGCTTTTGATGCCCTTCATGGTCGGCGTGTGGGTCGAATTTTAAAGGGAAGCCTAATATTATTTGGTGCAATGCTATTCGTGCCATTTGTTGGATGATTTGGTGGGAACGTGTGATCGTATTTTTAATTCTCATTTCATTTCTTCCTCTGTGAGTAGTCTATGGGAGAAAGTGGTGTGGTTTGCTTCTCTTTGGAGCTCCCTTGTAAAGGATTTTTGTAACTATAATCCTTCTATTATTGCCCTCAATTGGTCTAGTTTTTTGTAACCTTGTGGGCTGTTTTTTGTACATTTCATATTATCAATGAAATTGTTTCTTAGTTAAAAAAAAAATGGTTATACTCATGACTATAGATCTGTAAAATTTTATTTAGTCAAACACTGAATTAAATTACCAAAAAAAAATCTCAAAGAATGCCAAACTCTATTTGGATAACGTATTTAAAAAACTTTTTTTCTTAAAAATAAAATTAAAAATATTTTCCATAATTAGGTATTATATATTTGGAATCACTGTTTATAAATGCATGATTTTAGAAAGAAAAAATTTTTCTTAAAAATAGGTTGTGTGTTGAAAAAAACTAAAAAGGAAACAACTTTTACAAAGTAGACATCGCTCATTTTTATTTTAGAAGGCATATAATTGTTTTTTAAAAACGGCATCCAAACAAAAATATTTTTTTTTCTTTTATCAATTACGTCTTTACATCTATATTTAAAATATCTTTTCTACCAATTTAATTCTACGGTTGGTTTGATTCATCTTTACCCTTTCGTTTATGTTCTTAAGACCGTTTTGTATGTTGTAGTGTATATATTGAATGTTGCATCTTTAAAATGGGACATCCATTTTTTAATGGGGATTTTGATATTATAGATTTGTATAAAGTGGAAAAGATGACCGTTTATGATTTTTTTATAGGATAAAACTTGTCTACTCCCACCCTCGAGTGTGTGAGGAAAAAATTTTAAAAATAAAAAGAAATGAAGGGGTTGAATCTTTACTTAAGTGGTTAAAATCCAACCATAGAATGTGTCGTTTACGTCTTTCATTAAAATGAGGTAAGTTTTATATTTCGGTAGTTAAGAAAATTTCTAGTAAAACGTATTTTTACATTGAGTATAAACCAATATTTCACCAAAAAAAAAGGTCTTTTGAGTATTGATGAAATACAAAGTAGAAAAAATATAATTAATTATCCACAAAGAAAAATCCGAAACAAAAGAGTACTATTAAATTATAGGGTAAAATGTAAATGAGACCCCTGTGGTTTTTTTTCAAATACATGAACACCCCTGTAGTTTGAAAATAGCAAATCACACATCCATGTGGTTCCAAATTTTTTTAATCAGATCTCTCTCTTTCAATGTCAATAATTTTCTTTAAGCCATAACTTCTTCGTGTGTGTACTCCGATTTGGATGATTTAAGATGTTTTGGAATCCTCATTTCAGGATCTACATAATAGTCATTTCGAAACTTTTAAATGATTAATAAATAAAAGAGTTTATTAACATCAAAATACTAGGTATGATTGACACTGTTAATTCTTTTGGTTATTAATGATTTACAAGTTTTGAAGTAACCATAGCGTAGAGACCGAAATGAGGATTTCAAAACATCTTGAATCATCCAAATCAGAATTCAAATGAAGAAGTTATGGCTAAAAAAAAATTATTGATATTGAAGAGGAGAGGTCTGATTGAAAAAATTGGAACCACATGGGTGTGATTTGCCATTTTCAAACCGCAGGGGTGTTCATACATTTAAAAAAAACCACAGGATCACATTTACATTTTACCCTAAATTATATACATCAAGCTCATTCTCTAAACCTAACTTGTTATATATATATATATAAAACATCTCCATCTTTACATCAAAATGAGTTGTTAATATTGACAAAAAAAAAAAAAAAAACGTATTCGTGTGTAACGTATTTTTCCCCCTCGAACGACTCCAAATAAAACTTGAATTTAATGGATATAATTATCCAAATAGGGTACTCAAGAATAAAATACTTGAATGAAGGAAACAAATCAAAGATCTTATTATTAATTTATTTTGACTAATTTGAATGGAGTGACAACTTTTGGGACATTTCTACAACTATAATATAAAAACAATCGAAATATACAACTAAAAAAAAACTTGAAAAATATATTTTACATTTTAGCTGTAGTAATATATTTGGAAAATCTAGCATTGTTGGCATCATCTCCAAAAAAAAATTATTCCACAAAAAAATAATAGAAAAATAGAAAGAGAAAGAGAGAGAATAATCCAAATTAAAGATATGCTAATTAAAGGGAGATGATAACATAATTTATTTAGATAACCAGAAGTATCAAATATTATCCGATATCAAAAACATTCTTCCTACACGTTAATGTATGCATTGCATGCCAACTTTTCATGTAGGATTAAATAATAATACAACAATGAAACACCCTCTTTTCCATTTCCCTATCTCTCTCTCAATTCTTTTGACATACTTCAAGTCTCTCTCACAATATTTAGGAGAGGAGATTTTAATGTTCGACTTTTATTATGAGACAAAATATCGATACCTAATCAATTGAGTTATATTCAGGTTGACACAATATCGAGTATATTTAGATGTATATGTTAGTTTTTTTTAATAGAAATATTTACTCATATAGTAAAAAAAATATAATTAATTACTTATATAAGCACAATTTTTTAAAATTTACAAATCAAACGTGTTGTTTGTAGTTTACTAAATTATTGAACTAGTTTAATAAATAGGTGAATTGCTTATTTTTAATATTTTACTACTTTTATTTATATTTTCGAGTTGAATATTTATCATCTAAATGCGTTTTTAAGAACCAAAATACTAATTTAGTAAATAGGTTATATACCATTTCATCAAAATAGCATTTTCTTTTTAAGTTCAAATTATTGAAGTGTTACATAAAGTTAGTGAACTACTATTTAACTAAATAATTAATAGTGGTGGCATAAATAAAAATATATATATTTAAAAGGAAGATACTTGTCTCCTGACTGGTTAGGAGGAGATCCTCCAAACTTCTATATGTGTTCTCTTTTTATTGGTAAAAACAAAATCGAGATAATGAATATGTTATTTTTTATTAATTATATGGGACCCAAGAATTTATTTTAATCAATAGAAATATGACACATAAGTCAGGCAAGAGGAGCCCTGTTGGGAGGGAAAGTATTTTCCTATCTTAAATATTATTAGCTCCTATGAAGAATAACACATGATCATAATAGATCAAGTTTTTTTTTAATTTAAATACAATTGAATACTTATCGTTAAGTATCACCCATTAAAAAGATGAATGGATCTAACCACATTTATTATAACATTGGTTTCATTTTAGTTTTTACTCAATCAAATTACATAGGATTTAATTTCATTGACAAAAAGATGGTTCCAATTGATCACAAGAAGCTACAATTCTACCAATACTATCTGTTGTGGGGAGAAATTGGATTACACATGAAATTTTACAACTTGACAAAAATGTCTACGCACTTTGTCCGACCGCAATACTAGGGCACCTCTTTCGACCGCAGTACTTGGGCACTTGATCAGACCGCAGTACCAGGGCACCTGGTCCAACCGCAATACCACGCCACCTGGTCTGACCGCGGTACCTAGTCATAAAGTCTACACACCTGAAAAAGACCTGGCTACGCAGTCTCCGACATAGACCTACATACTTAAGATTGAATACAGTATCCACTTAGGAAACAACACGTGGCACAACCCAAAAGCGACACGTAATTGAGAAGCAACACACGACTCAATCCCGACGCGACACGTGGCATGATGATGTCATCAACCTAAACTCCTATAAATAGGAGAATAAATTCATTCATTAGGTAACTAATTTCTACGACTTTTCTCTTTGGCACACTAGCTCTGCTTGCTCTGACTTTAGCATCGGAGGGTGTTTGGCCGGCACCACATTGATGCTCTTTTCCTTTCTTGTGCAGGTACCTACGTAGCACGCTGTCGAAGCAGCGCACTACCTCTGACTCGTCCCATAAATTAAGTTCGTTGCCTACGTGGAAGCTCTCCATTTTTATGCAACAACATCTTATATATAATTATCAAAGTATAAATAAAAAAAATAGGATATAGTGAAAAAATAAATTAACTTTTTTTCCAATCACTTTAGAATTAAGTTTAAGTTTAAAAAGTTAAAAATCAGCTTTAAAAAATACAAATAAAAATTTAATTAAATAAATAAAAACTCGAACGGACCGGGCCAACCTTGAAAAATGGTCCAACCCGACCCAAGCCCGAAAAAATAGGTCTGGCTCGACCCAAATCCACAAAATGGGCCCGACCCGTATTTTTATCTCATGTGTTTAAACTCGTGGATTGGATTGTGTGAGTGAGGCCAATCTGTGTTTTTCAATTTTTGAGTTAGATATTTTGGATTCTTGTTTTTGTTGAATTCATTTTTTACCCTAAAAAAGAAATTGAATCCAAACTGCTTTTTTTTGGATTGTAAACCAAACACAAAATAAAACAAATTTCTTTTATTCATTCAATCCAGATTCATAAAACTAATATGGATTGCAAACCAAACGGGCCCTAAGTGATTAGACAAATATTTTTATTTTTTTCTCTCTTAACCGTCATTTGACTGTTTTTTTATTGAATTTAAGTAGTCTTGGCCGTAATTAAATTATATTATATTAGAAGAATTAGGGTAAGAAAAAAAATCATACCAACAACTGCCCATTGAGGAAGCCCTCCAAAACTAGGAAGGAGAAGAACCTTTCCAAGATCTGAAACCTAAGGAAACACTGTCTAATATTTTAATTAATTAATATTTTCATATGCGAATATACGAATAAAGATTCTGGATATTTATTCGGTGCGGTTTTAAAAAATTTATTTGAGTTTTTACGATTCTAAAAGTTTCAATCAAGTGTTTATGATTTAATAAAACCCACAAATCATCCCATCAATACCAAAAAGTTGACAAATTGAGAATACGATGTGGTGTTAATTAAACTCGTAGATGTGAGGCTTTTTGACAAGTAAATATGATTAAAAAAAAGGTGTAGAGACTAAATTGACATAAATCTAAAACCAAAGACGAAAATGAAAATTTTGAAATAATAGGAACTAAACTGAAACGGGCACTAAACTATAGGGGATGAATTGAAACAGACACGAAACCATCGAGACTATATGTATAGATAACCTAATTTATTATAATGTTAAAAATGTAAAAATTAGAGAAATAATTACAATGAATAAGGGCAGTCAAGTGAAGCCAATACTCATTGGGATGGTCTATTCTAATAGCTTCAGCTGTTTGAAGCAAATGCTGAATCTGAGGCTCATCCAAATCTGGATCACTATCATCCATCACTTCATTCAACAGTTCACAACATTCCCATATGCTCATTTCCACTTTCCCTCATTTTCTTTACCTGTTGTACAAAATTTTCCCTTTGCTTTAGATTTGGTTTTCAAGGACACCAGTCCTAGTTTGATAACTATTTTGTTTTTTTATCTTCCGTTCGGATTTTTAAAATTGCTTCAGATATATCTATTTTTTTAAAAACAATTTTCAAGTTATTTGTAAAGATTAAAGATTTCTTTACACTAGAATCAACCTTCACAAATTTATAATATTGAGCGGAAACAACCTTAAAAATTACAACTTCTCAAACATATTTTTTTACTAAATTATTGTTCTAATAAGTAAGAAATTATTTTCAAAACACTCTCAACATACCCTTAAAAAAGATAGCTTTCATTTTTCAAGACTTACATTTTGTTTTTGAAATTTAACTATTATTTCAAAAGAATGTTTTTTAATTTTAGTAGTTCAAAAAAAAAAAATAACTATATTATTTAGAGGAAAAAAAAGAATATTTAGTCCAGGAAGTTAGTTTTCCAACCATCAATAAACGAATTTCTTTATACTGATGAATGAAAAACTAAGAGTAGAAAACAAATTGACTTATTTCTTAAAATTCATGGACAAGAAGATAGACACAAATTGAAAACTCGTGAACAAAATAAATACAAACCTCAAAACTCGGGGGAAAAAAATATTTGGCCTAAAAAATAAGATAGTTATCAATTGACCTACCCTTTTACTTTAATGTTTTTTGTCAATGAATTGTAGAACTTACAAAGTCATATGTTTGGTTGATGTGATACAAACGGTAGTGTCTTTTGCCTTTCACTCTCTGCATTATAATCCCTACAAAATGGATTTCTACATTTATTTTTGGGAAAAAGACACTTTTGGTCCCTGAGTTTTCAATTTGTTTACCATTTGGTCCCTGAGTTTTAAAAACCGGCATTTTAGCCCCTGAGTTTTCATTTTGTTTACCATTTGGTCCCTGCTGTCAAAAATCTGTTAAATATTTAACAGAATGCTGACGTGGCATTAAAATATTTGTTTAATATATATTTTGTTGCTTACGTGGCATATTTAAATGAGGTGGCATAATAAATGCATTTTATATTAATAATTTTAATATTTAGATTAATTATTTATCTCTTCTCTCTCCTCCCTCTCTCTCTCTCCTCTTCATCTCCTCCTCCTCTCATCTGAACTAAAAAACTCCATCTTCATCTTGATCCACCACCACAATTCTTCTCCTCCATCTCTTCACTCGCTGGCCATGGATGTTTCCCATTAAAAAATCACAATGGACTTGCTTCGTTTTCAATTCCGGTTTCGAGTTCATATTTCAAAGCCTACCAATCGCATCTACAAGAAGGAATGCTGCAGATCTGAGTTTTTTTATCCGACTCGAGGTTGAATTCTGAGTTTTTTTTCATGAGAGTTTTAGATCTGGGTTTTTTTACACGATGAGAGTTTGAATTTTCCTGATGAGAGTTTGAGTTTCAAATTTGGGTTTTTTCTTTTCCCAAATCTGGATAGATTGATGTAAAAATTGGATTCGATTTGGGCATATCTGCAGATTTGTTGAGATAAAAAATAAAAAGTAAGTTTTAGATCTGAGGTGCAGATTTGTTGGTGTATTTGGCTTTGAGCTTGAGATCTTCCATGATTATGTATTTTTTTTGGCTTTCATAAAAAAAAAATCAAGTTGCAGATCTGTTGCTTTTTTTCCTTCACCATGTCCTTCTTCTCTTTCTCTCTCTCTTTAGTTTCTTGGAATCATTTTTATACAAAAATTCATGTGGAATGACTGGTGCATTTTAATCAAACACAAAAATTAGTAATCAAGAAATCAAGCACCAAATTAATTTGTTCATACCAAATCGAAGCTTCAGACGAAATAAAAAAACTCATGCCCAAGTCAAATCCAAAGATCGAAACGTTGAAGCTTAAGGCAAAATCAAAAAAATTGTTTAACCTATGCCCAAATCGAATCCAACTTTCAAAAATATCCATGCCCAAATTCTTTAAACATCAAAAGAGGTTTTTTTTTTATATTCGTCTGCTCTACGCCCTCGTTAGAAAATTCGATGTTGGGTTAGAGAATAAGAACTAGATGGGGAGGAAGAAGAAGTTCTGGGAAATCTTGTTTCTTGGGAAATAGCCATAGGAATCAAAGGACGACGGGTTGATTGCAGAGGACGACGGGTTCATTGAATGGAAAACATCCATGGCCGGAAAGTGAAGGTGGTGTCAAAGAGAGGGAGGAGATGAAAAAGAGACGGAGGAGATGAAGAGGAGAGAGAGAGGGAGGAGAGAGAAGAGATAAATAATTAATATAAATATTTAAATTAAAATTATTAATATAAAATGCATTTATTATGCCACCTCATTTAAATATGCCACGTAAGCAACAAAATATATATTAAACAAATATTTTAATGCCACGTCAGCATTCTGTTAAATATTTAACAGATTTTTGACAGCAGGGACCAAATGGTAAACAAAATGAAAACTCAGGGGCTAAAATGCCGGTTTTTAAAACTCAGGGACCAAATGGTAAACAAATTGAAAACTCAGGGACCAAAAGTGTCTTTTTCCCTTTATTTTTTCTCTCCAAAAACCAACACAATGATCAATCTTTTGAGCTTAAAATCAATCCGGCCATTTTATGTTTTGAATTCTTTTTTTTTAAATGATATCATGAGAGTACCTAAATGAAAGACCAAACGAGTTGATTTTGGGGGCGACAAATCCGACGTCGTTTGATTCTAGTTTTGGCTCAACAAATCCACCATCCAACAACAACTCATCAATCTCAGCATGAGACTTCTGCATTCAACTTGAGACTATAAATTTTCATGGAAAATTCTTTGTTATGTTCTTTTTCTAATTCAAAAAATCATGAAGCCTAAAAAAAACAGCCAAAAACTTTATCAACATATACATTAAAAATTTCTTTATGATTATCAAAGTATAGTCATACATTTTATCTCAATTAAAAAAAAAACATTTTCAAAGCCTAATATCATAAATAAAAAACCTCCAATGGATTTTTTTTTCCATAGATGACTAACAGTTATACATCTTAATATCAATCTCAATACCAATTGGTAACAAGACAAGTAAACCATAATATTTATAAATATTGATACATCATTTCATCTTTCTGATGTGATATCCTTAACAATACATACCAAGATCCGGCTGCTCGATAAGGTTCGTCATGCTTGGCCTTTCAGATCTTGAATTAATTGCAGGTTTGTGAAAAGTAAGAAAGTGTGATTATTTTATATAGTGGGAGAGAATGTCCTTGCCGGCGAATTTGAAACCCTGGGAGTCCTTAACTGAAAAAAAGAAAAGAAAAAAGAAATGTTAATAATTAATAATATATAGATTTTCGAATTGTTAGGGGTAAATTTGAAAAATAAAATAAAATATAGTAATTATGTGAATTGGGCCACGTCCTATTTCTAGCCTAAGCCCATTAAGACTAACATGTTGAGAACGCTTGACCTGCTGAACCCACTAGCCAGACGACCGGGCCCATTAGCCAGTGAGCCGAAGACCACTACACAGGACCACCACATACTAAACCCATCAAACCTACTTTCAAGCCCAAGAGCTCCTTCTCAGTGAAACATGCACGATACGATACACCTAGGCTTATCATCACCTGGAGATAGGTTGAGGCGTCTGCAGAGTAGGTCGGCGACTGTGACAGTTGACTCGACGTGTGACAGGCCAAGTTGCTAATGGCGGAAACGAACCGAAGAAAAGGTGGGAAACCATGAAGTCATCCTCTATAAATAGAGAGACTCTGAACGATTGAGGTACGCAACTAAAAACTTACTAAAACTCTGCCAAAATCTCGACTGACTTGATCGTCAGAGTGCAGGTGGCCGGCACCACACCGGTGTCATTCTCTTTTACAGACTCATACTTTCAGGTGATACGTCCTCCATCTACACCGTTGGAGCATTCGTGGAGCTGACGTGTTCATCCAGTTAGTTGGACGAAAACACGCAACAACATTTGGCGCCATCTGTAGGGAACGACTAAAAGTTGTGTTACCGAGAATGAGTCGAAGTCAGCACAGTGATAACCACGACGATGAAGAGGAGCGAAAGAAGGCTACAAAACGAAGGAAAAATCCCCCAAGAGATTGTCAAGCCCAAGTGAATCCCCGACCACCTAAACGACAGCCAAAACAGGGTGAAAGAATAGCAGAGTTGGAAGCCTAAGTACAAGGCTTCAATAGAGACATGGCTAAGGTGTTGGATATCTTAACTTGATAGAATAACGCTAAAGGAAAAACGCCTTTAGAGCAGGAAGGAGAGTCCCGATTTTGTGGGGAAGGTGGTTCGAAGAGGAAGAACACTCATCCAGTGGACTCTCATGACCACGAGCGTTCTCACCATCCAGGTGGAACAGATTTGCGAAATATCCTCGATCAAAAGAGGAAAGCTCGACAAGATGCGGAGAAGTCAACTGCTGAAAGCCAACAACCACCGTGGGCACCGGAGTTAAGGAAGTTGCAGGACCAACTAGGCAGCATGCATAAAGAGTACAAAGGCAAAGCTCCACTCGCGTTGGAAGATTTATTAGAATAGACAAAACCACCATTTACAGAAGACATCATGGAGGCTGAGTTACCCTCCAAATTTAATATGCCTACTGTCACACTTTACGATGGATCACGCGATCCTCTGGAGCATGTGGAGATGTTTTGGACCTGGATGGAGCTCCAGGGAGTCTGAGACGCGATAAAGTACAGAGCTTTCCCCCTCACCCTAGCTGGCCCTGCTAGAGGATGGTATAGGCAGTTGAAGCCATGTTCAATTCCTTCTCTTAAGGAGATGACTAAGGTGTTTGTGACGCAGTTCGTAGGAGGAAGAGATCATAAAAAACCAGCGACGCATCTCCTGACGGTGCGTCAAAGGTCAGGAGAAAGCCTTAGAGATTACGTGATGAGGTTCAATAGTGAAACCCTTAAGGTTGAAGGCTATAGTGATGATATAGCCCTCACTGCCATGATGGCTGGGATCAAAGACGAAAAACTGCTCTGGTCCCTCGGGAAGAAAACCCCAACCACTTATACTAAACTCCTCTCAAGAGCACAGAAGTACATGAATGCTGGGGAGCTACTCAGTTCAAGAAAAGTTCCTGATGAAGGGAGCGGTAGACAGCACCAATCCAGGATCAAAGGTGTTTAAGATCGACAATTCGACAATAAGAGGAAGAAAGTGGAGGATCAACCTGAACATCGCGGCCTGCCTCTGAGCAAATTTAAAAGGTACACACCTACTACCGTTCCTGTTGAACAACTTCTGATGGAGGTTAGAGATAAGAATTTGCTGAGATGGCCTGCTAGGATGAAAGCAGGGTCAAATAAAAGAAACAAAGATAAGTATTGTTTGTTTCATAAAGATCATGGTCATACAACTGGAGAATGTTTCGACCTTAAAGAAGAAATTGAGTCTTTGATCTAGCGTGGATACATGAAAGAGTTTATGAAAAGGAATGATCATAGGGAGGATAGAAATGAGAACACAAAACAAAAGGAGGGTGGTAAGAAGGATGCTGGTGAGATCAAAACCATATTTGAGGGCCCAGCTGGTGGAGAATCCAATCGAAAAAGAAAAGCGAGCGCACGTGAGGCGAGGCTCGCTCCATCTCATTTAGAAGTGTTTTCTACTAGTAAAGCAGAGCTTCCTGCCTTAACATTCACTGAAGAAGAGGCAAATGAAATTCACCAGACGCACAATGATGCATTGGTGGTGGTCATCAGGGTGGCCAACAAAAAGTGCATAGAGTTCTTGTTGATGGAGGTAGCTCAACAGACATCTTATTCTTCAAGGCATTTAAGGAAATGGGGCTAGGGATAGAAAAGTTGAGGAGAAGCACAACGCCTCTAGTAGGATTTGGAGGTGATCAGGTTATCCCGGAAGGCAGCATTGAGCTACTAGTTACTATTGAAGAAGAACCAAACCACGTTACCAAGATGGTGGAGTTCTTAGTCGTAGATTGCACTTCAACTTACAATATCATCCTTGGAAGGCCCTCTATCCAGGCGATGAAACAGTCCCGTCCACTTACCATCAGTTAATGAAGTTCCCTACCCCTTGTGAAGTGAGAATGGTTAGGGGCGAACAGAAATCCTCTCGAGAGTGTTATCGAACAGCCATGAAAGATGTTTTGGTGCACGTACTTAGAACATGCCGAAAGAATCAATCAAGACAAATGGTGCAACCTGCATTGGCGGAAGAAAGGATAGGGAAACCTACCTCGATTATACTAGAAAAAATTGAGCAGAGGGCAACCCCCACCGAAGACTTAGGCCCTGTTTAGTATACAATCTGAAAAGCAGAATTTGAATTTAGTGGATTTTAATGAATTCAGAGTTGTATTCTGTGAATTTGTTGGTTCTGAAACTGTGTTTGGTAACAGATTCAGAATTTATAATTGAGATTCAGAAATTTGAAATATATGTTTGGTTGGTTACTCAAAAAATTTAAAATCAGATTGTGAATCAGAACAATGTGAAAATAATACTTACAACTTTAAATCATTCATTTTTAAGTTTGAAAAAACTAATAATTCATAACTTATAAATTAGAAACATCTTTATCCGCATCAACTATAACTATTCTCATTCTTAGGATAAATTTTTCTTTTAAAAAAATTATAATAAAGATAATAGAAGCATTGCAAGTCTATCAAATAAACTCTTTAGATTAAAACAACTCAGTTTTTTCCAAAAAGAGAACTATACAAGACACAATGAGATCCATTCTAAAATTCAAAAGAACCTAGTGCAACCAAAGAGAGAATTTCTCAATAAAAGAGAATTTGAAAAAATATTTTCACACTAAATGGAGAGACCATTTGGACATTGAAAACCTCCAATAGCGTTATTCAAATAGTACTACATACATTAGTAAATAAGAAGCAGAGAAAAATGTGAGCAACAACCTCCAAAACACACACACACACACACACATATATATATATAATTTTTTTTTATATTTAAATTAATCTATATATAATTATAAAAACAAAGTATAAATAAAAAATATGATATAGTGAAAAAATAAATTAACTTTTTTTCCATCACTTTAGAATTAAGTTTAAGTTTAAAAAGTTAAAAATCAGCTTAAAAACGTGCAATTAAAAATTTAATTAAATAAATAAAAGCTAGAACAGACCGGGTCAACCTCGAAAAACGGGCCTGGCCTGACCTAAACCCGAAAAATAGGCCCGACTCGTATTTTTATCTCATGTGTTCAAACCCGTGGATTAAATTGTGTGGGTGAGGTCAATTTGTGTTTTTCAGTTTTTGAGTTGGATATTTTGGATTCTTGTTTTAGTTGAATTCATTTTTTAGCCTAAAAAAGAAATTGAATCTAAATTGCTTTTTTCTGGATTGTAAACCAAACACAAAACAAAGCAGATTCCTTTTAATCTTTCAATCCAGATTCATAAAACTGAATCTGGATTGCAAACCAAACGGGCCCTTAGTGTCTGTTCCACTTCTGACTGAAGATCAACGTGTCAGCATTGAAACAAGACTAGGGGCCGGGCAGAAAGGTAAGCTGATATAATTTTTGAAGCAAAATTCAGATGTGTTTGCTTGGACTCATGAGGATATGCCTAGTATAGACCCAGAGATTATGGTGCATAACTTGAGTGTGGACTCCAACTTTAGACCAATCAGACAAAAGCGCAGAGTGTTTGAGCAGAATAGAAATGATGTCATAGCTGAAGAAGTAGAGAAGCTGTTAAAAGCTAAATTTGTTCATGAAGTACACTGCCCTGACTGGCTTTCTAATGTGGTGTTAGTGAAGAAGGCAAATGAAAAATGGAGGGTGTGTATAGACTTCACTGATCTTAACAAAGCATGTCCAAAAGATAGCTTCTCTCTACCCCGAATTGACCAACTTGTAGACGCCACAGCTGGGCATGAAATGTTGACTTTTATGGATGCATATTCAGGGTACAACCAGATCAGGATGTATGTACCTGATCAAGAGACATCATTCGTTACGAGTCAGGGCCTTTATTGCTACGAGGTCATGCCATTTGGGCTGAAAAATGCAGGTGCAACGTATCAGAGGATGGTCAATAAGATGTTTGAGAAGCAGATAGGTAAAAACATGGAAGTTTATGTGGATGACATGCTGGCCAAAAGTCCACAAGCTGAACGACATATTGCAGACTTGGAAGAAGCCTTTGGTGTCTTAAGGAAATACCAAATGAAGTTCAACCCTGAAAAATGTGCATTCGGAGTAACCTCTGGAAAGTTCCTTGGGTTTATGGTTTATTAGCAAGGCATTGAAGCGAATCCTGATAAAGTGAAAGTTGTGCTGGAGATGGAGTCCCCAAAGAATCTCAAGCAACTGCAAAGATTAAATGAAAATTGCGGCACTCAACAGGTTTGTCTCTAGAGCCACTGATAAATGTCTTCCATTCTTTAAAATCCTGAGAAAAAATAATAAGTTTGAATGGACCGAGGAATGCGAGAGAGCTTTTCTACAGCTCAAAGAATTGGGCCACGTCCTATTTTTAGCCTAAGCCCATTAAGACCAACATGTTGAGAAAGCTTGACCTGCTGAACCCACTAGCCCGACGATCGAGCCCATTAGCCCAGTGAGCTGAAGACCACTATAAAGGACCACCACATACTCAACCCACCAAACCTACTCTCAAGCCCAAGAGCTCCTTCTCAGTGAAACGTGCACGATACGATACACCTAGGCTCATCATCACCTGGAGATAGGTTGAGGCGTCTGTAGAGTGGGTCAGCGACTATGACAGTTGACTCGACGTGTGGCAGGCCAAATTGCTAATGGCGGGAAACGAGCCGAAGAAAAGGCGGGAAACCATGAAGTCATCCTCTATAAATAGAGAGACTCTGAACGATTGAGGTGCGCAGCTAAAAACTTACCGAAACTCTGCCAAAATCTCGACTGACTTGATCGTCGGAGTGCAGGTGGCCGGCACCACACCTATGTCATTCCCTTTTACAGACTCATACTTTTAGGTGATACGTCCTCCATCTACACCGTTGGAGTATTCGTGGAGCTGACGTGTTCATTCAGTCAGTTGACGAAAATACGCAACAACAAGAACCATTTCACTTTTATATCTCTATCTATAACTAAAATAATCCTAAAGAAACGTTCAAAAAGAAACAAAGAATACATGGGAAACACATTTGCTTCCATGCATTGTGTTGATATTTTACTTTTTATCTCACCAACCAATAGGATCTAACCACGTTTCACTTTCATCCACATTTTTAAAAAATTACTTTTTTAGGTGATGATTTTTTTTTTTATAAATAATACATCTATTTGGAGAGACTCGAACCTTCAACCTTAACGGAATGAAAGAACTATTTAACTAGTTGAATCATTGACTATTAAGTGATAATTTAATTACTTACTTTATTATTATTTAAATCAAAGAGTGTGGATGTGGTATAAATGGAAATTTAAGTGAGATTAATCTAGTTAAAATTCCATCAATAAAATGGTGTAATGATTAAAAAAAATCATTAATTAAGACTCATTTCATCGTTGAGGGAGGTGTGTTTGAATCTCCTCAATCTAAATTTTATAATACTAAAAGAAATTATATATATTGTTAAATTATGAGTTTTATTTGTGATAAAATATATATTCACAAATCTCAGTATAATAATGAAGTAGTATTCACAATAATGATATACTTCTACTTTAAAAAATGAAAATTTAAATATATAAGCAAATGCCATATATAGGCTATGCCGGCGAAACCAAAATTTCGCCTGCACTGCTCCAATTTCTTGTAGTGCATCTTATCATGAGTCAATTTATATACAATTAAACCATAAAAATATCAATTTTACGTCATTGTATGTGAATTATTATGGCAGACTTTTCAAATCTTTAAAGTTAATGGTAAAATGTTAAATTTGATCATAACTCAAATGTTTAACATCAGTGTTTCATCGAACGTTTGAATCTCCCCTCTTTAATATAGTGTAATATCCAAAAAAATATTGATTAATAAAATTAAAAGATTATAAATGACAAATAAAGAAAAATGAGGGACTTGAATGAAAAATAATTAAGTCAGCTAAATGTCACGAGATTAATGATCGACTAATACTCGTGCGACACTTAGAACACTTCTTGGGCACTTGAAGTTTCTAAGTCAGCCTTACTCGCTCACTTTGGGTGGAAGAGTGGCTAAGTAAAGAGAAAGCTAGAGAAAGTTTGAGTGAATGAGATTGTATTACTCTTAGAAAAGAATGTTTACAATTGTTGAACTCTTGGATCATTTGAGTAGAATGAGAACTCCTCTTTATATAGGCCTCCACCTTCTTAGCCAATGGCTAGGATTAACTCAATCTAACGTGGAGATTGCTCATCTAGATCCTTCCTAAATCTAGAACATTCTAATGCCTTACTTTACATGGACTTCCTAGAACATTCTAATGCCTTACTTTACATGGACTTCCTAGAACATTCTAGAGTACAATGGATTATGTACAAGGGTCTGGTATGTGTAAGTATTCTCTAGAGGTTTCTAGAGATGGCCTAATACGTGTAATAGTTCTCTAGATGCTTCTAGAGAATTCTAGGCATAGTATGAACAAGAATTCCCTAGAGGCATCTAGAAAATTCCATTAACCTCTGAGATTTTCTTCTTTCTCCTTGCGGATCGTGACATAAAAGTGGATTAGTATTATCTTAATGTAAACTTGACAGCTAATTAAATTGGAGAACCCATTGATTCGACATCTACTCATCTTCCGAATTTAGAATGCCCTCCCGAGGCCACGTAGCCGTTGCCAAATATAATCTCAACCAACGTCTCAGATTATGCCACGTCATCTATGATATTTTAATGCCCTAATAATGTTATACTTATCTGGTAGAACTTGATTTTTTATTTTAAATAAATTAATAAAAAAAATTGGACCAATTTAATTAGTTGTGAGATGTTAGGTTTTAAGCTCATTATCATAAACTTTGAATTGATGATCAAATTAAGATTTCCCTCCACTGAATTACCATTTTTGTAGAGATTTTTTTTTTTAGTTTTTAAAAACAGTACTTTTATGAATTGATATTATAAAAAAAAATAGTAAGATGAAAAAAAAAATTTGATTATAATAGCTGAAAAAATATATATAATTATTTATATATCACAATTTTTGAATTATCAAAATAGCATATTATTTTTGGATTACTAAATTATTGAATTATTTATTTTTAATATTTAATATTTACTATTTTAATTTTGATTTTGATTTTGATTTGAATAATTATCATTAAATAAATTTTTAGAAACTAAAACTTTCATTTATTAAATAATTGGTTATACACTATATCATTAAAATAGCATATTATTTATAATTTACTAAATTTCTTTACTAGTTCAATAAATTAATGACCTTTTATTTAAATAAATATTCAAAAATAGTGACATAAAAAAATATAAATGTAAAATCTGTTTTTTGAGATAATTTCTCATAAAAATGGAAAATAAAGATTCTTTCAAAAAATATATATACAAAAATAAATAAAATTTCAAAGATACATTTTTTTTAGATAACAATTTTCTTTTTTTACGAAAATACCCGATCCGATTAAGATTCTTTCAAAATTAGAAAAGTGGGCCGATAATGGGCCTGGACTGCAACCCGGGTAGGTTAAGTATGATTTCATATTTTTTTTTATAACTACCCCAATTTTTTTTAAGTAATTATCTTTTCTACCCTCTATATGTTTTTAATTTAAATATTATCCTTTTATAAACTTATGTCCCATCCAAATCATATTAATTTTACTGAAATATTCTTAACTTTTAATACCCTCAAAAAGTTCAATTAATAAAGTTGTAAACGTGAATATATCTAAATTGATTATGCACTTACTTCATATCTTTGAAGTTGAATGTCCAAGTTTTTCTTTCTCCAATTTAGTGTAACATATATATGCAGGGGTGGTTCTGAGAGGGTGAGAGATGGGCGATCGCACAAGACCCCCGAATGTTGGGGCCCAAAATTTTAAAATCGGTGTTTAAATATGTTATTTATATACTACTGCAAAATTTATATCAAACAATCAATATGGTGTTGTGGTAAACTAAAATAACGATTTATGTTTTTGATGACAATAATAGGGATTCCATTTTTCACTAAAGCAAAGTGATTTCATTCTCTTTATTTATTTATATTAAAAAGATGTATTTTTTTTATTAATTTCAATAAAAATATTTATCAACCATACCTCTATTTTTTTTCTTTTAATTATTTCAATTAAAAAAATCAATCAATTTTGAATCTGTTAATTAATCATTTTTTATAAGTTTTAAAATAAATTTTATCTCTAATTTGTTTTCATTATAATAATCAAATTAATACATTAAAATATTTATTAGTTTTTTTCTCAATGTTATTGTGATTTTTTTTTTGTAAAATTTATATGATAAAGGGTTTCGATTTTTATTTTTGCACGGGCCTCCGTTATCTTAGGACCGGCCCTGTATATATGTACAGTAAAATATAAAAAAAAAAGGTAAATGAAATGAAATAAATAATATAATCCAATTCCAATAATCTCATTTATGATGCTTAATTTTGCTCATTTAGTAATATGGTTCCTTAGGCATCTAGTGATTTATGGCTAGATAAATTAAACTAATAATTTTTTTATTCTTCTTTATTTCTTTTTATTAAGTTTTAAATTTTTTGGACATTTAAGTGAATTAGTTTACATTTAGTTGAATTGAACACTTTTTTCCATTAGGATTTGATCGAAGGGTTGATTTCCTTTTGTCAATTATGTGGCAAATCATATGAGACTCGAATAAATATAAGTTTAGCTATTTGATTCTATGATATCAAATAGGGTAATGATGTGAATAATGTGTGAGAATACCTAACAAACTTTAATAATGTATGAGATATTTTATCTAAGCATGAGTATACTTAAACAGGTTTGAGTCTCTCTTCACTTAATATTAATATAATATCTATAAAAAGAAAAGAAAAAATAGTAATATAGCATTTTTCATTTCTATACCATATCAATATCAGAATATGATTCCCTCACTTAAATTATATGTTATTATTTTTCCTTCTCATGTTCAGACCTTAAAACATTAATTATGAAATGAAGGACAACTCAATAAGAACTCAATCGAATAGTTTTATAACCTCATCTCTAATCTCCAATCGAAATTTTAAACTCAATTTCAACATCAAGTAGTGGAAGGGTTCGCTTGGAATAGCTTTATAAAAGTGTTTTTTTAATAATTATTAAAAGCACTTTTAAACATTTTCAAAAGTGATCCCAAACGGACATTAATTTAAATTTCAATTTCAATCATAATTCTTCTTTTGGGATTTTAACCTCTTTTTTTCCTTCAAAATTTCCTCTAAACACGTGTTGTTGTCGAAATCAAATTAAATGAACCACAAAAATCAAAATCTCATTAAGAAAATCAAAAGTCTAACGTTGGAAAGTGACATTTAGCGGCACCTAAACCAAAAGTCTTCTCAAACATTCTTTGTTTGACTTTCAATAGTTAAATTCCAAATTTAGATAATTTTCTAAGTTCCTTAATAGTCATTAAATACTTATAAATCAAAATTGTCCATTTTGCCCACGAATTTAACTCAACTGATTAGACATATACTTATTTCTTTTAAGATCGAAGGTTTGGATCTCTCATCCCACTTTGATGTAATATCTAAAAAAAAATATTAAAATTATCATTTCTATATACTATGTATTTTTTTTCCCGGAAACCGTACTTTGCAAAAACTTAAATGTTAGATCAGAAAGTATTAACCTATTCTAAATTTAAATGTGAGTGTTACTGGTTAAAATCAAATATAAAATTATTAAACGTGGAAATAAAAATGAAACAAAACAAAGTTACATATGCTATTGTACAATATAAAAGCATGTTCTATTACCTATTTATTTGTTCTTTACTTAGTTTCTTAATTTTTCTAGACGTTTTAAATTCGTAATTAAAGTTTACAAATTACCAACGATAGGTTTTTTTTTTTTTTAAGGTTAGAAATTCCACTAGATGTTACATTATGAATAGCTATTTTTTAAAATATCATTTTTTTTAAATGCATGTGTGAGTTAGGTTTCACACTCTTTTGAGTAAGGGGGAAAAAGAATGTTATTAGTAAAAAAAAATTCAACCTTGATTTTAAATATTGATTCGAAAATTGTATTATATCAAAATATATCATTTCAAAAGGATTCTATTTTCCTAAATACTTTAGGAAGAATCTCTAATGTGCTCAAATCTCCGGGTTTTCTATTCCATATATATACTAAATTTGTAAAGTTTTTCACCTAATTTCAACATGGAATTTATAGAACATACCTTAGAGAATTTAAAGTTCAAACTTCATATCTTTCACTTTCAAACTCCCTTTTCATATTCTTCTTAGTTTTTCCCCTCTTCTTATTGATTGCTTTTTATAAAAAAAAATGGTCTATAATAATTTTTTTCACACTCACTTCAACATGTTACTAAGATCTTCAAAATCCCAATGATGATGACTTTTAAATGTAACTTTCATGGTAGGGAGTATAAGCATTGACCCGTTCCTCCCAAGCTTCCAATAACTAGACTACAAAGCCACCTTTCTTCCAAATTTTGAGTGAATAATTGATATGTAGGGTTAGAATCGACCCAAGATAAAATTCATTCAAAATCATCACGTTAAAGATACGGAAGCTTATTTTAATCCATTCTTGAAAACAATCTCAAGTTAAAGATCTTCTAGTTCTCTTGTGTAATAACGAGTTCTCTTTATAAATGTAAATTTTTTTAATTTTTGGTTGTCAGGTTTAGGTAGTGAGTTGGGGTTACACAACCCTAACTAATGTTTGTTTCCCAGTTTTCAAACTCAAATATATGATGGATTTGATAACTTCCTTTTAACAAACTTATCTATTTTCACTATTTTAGCACATTTTACACTCAACAAACTCATTTTTTTGTACAAACCAAACATGGTGTTAACAATTTCATTCTTAACAACTCAAACCTGGCAACCAAACGACATGTAAAGTTATCTAATAACTATTTGACAATTCTGAAGTTCCTCAATTTCTTATATGATTGCTCATCAAATTAGAAATTGCACATAGTATCTATATGTAATTACTCTATTAAATCAAGATAAACTTTGTTAGATAACATAATTTAGATAATAAAAAATAATATATTGTTGGGATTTATGCCTTAGAATTCATAATTTGTAATAAAATATTTTTTTAAATGAATAAAAATATTATTTTAGTGAATTTTGTGCAATTTTTTGTATGTCGATATTCTTTAATATTCAAACTATAAACAAAATTCCAGAGTTACTAATTTTGTAATCTTAACTAATAAGAGGTATAAAGTGGATCTATTCCAAGATAGTAACTCAAAATATTTTACAGTGAATGCATACGGTTTGGAAATCTTATTCTGTCAAACACTATTGATATTGTTCACTGGCTTGATCCAAATCATTAGCATTCTTGACATGCAAGTGGAAGTATCATATATAATGAGACTATATAAGACTTGGACTAGGATGATAAATCGATTTCTAAGTAACCATTATAGGAAATGATTACATTATCAAATTAGCTAGGTTATTAAGATTGATACATCTTAATCCTGAGTATGTTGTGAACTCACATTAATGAAGTTTTTTTTTCCTTCGATTCACATGGTTGAGAGTGATCTGTTGATACGCTCGATAAACTTCTGTTTTGGGGAAATGACTAACTTAATGTTTGGGAACATTACTATATAAGATGGAATTCATAACTTTTCTAAACAATGAAAGTGTTAGTGCAACACTTTACTAACTTAGAAACTTTAGGTAACTCCCTTGATGTAATGATTCAGTACTTGAACATGAGGTCTCACCTTTTTATCATTAGCTCGATAAGGACTTATTCTATAATTAGACTATAGAAAACGTTCATTAGAGAATCATCGGGTACATAAGGATAAAAATGATAATTACAAGGGTAAAACGATAATTTAACCCCTTGTAATTATGAGATTATCGTGTGAAGAATATATCAAATAAACTTGATAATAAATGGACATAACTCATCTATAGTGAGTGGAGTTCAACTTAGAGTTTATAGTGAAATTACCCTAATTTAATAATTTTGATTAATTAATTAGTGAGTTTAATTAATAAAAATCAACAATTATTGGATATCATGATCTATAGATCCATTAGGTCCTTATGCTAGCCCATATATCATAGTAACTAACCAAGTTATTAATACAACTAGGAAGAAACGAATTATGTTTAAGTAATTAAATTACTTAAATAAAGGGAAATATTAATTATTTAAATAATGAGTTTATTTAAATGTAGATTAATATTGATATTATTAATTATTATTATTTTTTTCAAGTCAAAACATTAATTAATTATTTAAATAGAAGTTAATAATTAATATTATTAATTAAATAATGAGTTTATTTAATTTAATAATAAAATGAGAGGATTAAATATATTTGTTTTATGAAACAAATTAGTATTTTGTCTAAAATAATTAATTAAATGAATTTGATTCACTATTAATAGTAGACAATATTTTCAGAAACATGTAGAAAATATTATTTGAATTTTTCTAATTATAAATACATAAAATAATGAGACAAATATTTAAATGGTAAAAGATAATTAAGTTGAAAATTATTTTCCTATATTTTTCCTTGAAAAATCAGTAATATGGAGATATTGAGAGAATGAAATTTTCTATTTTCTATTTATTTATCATAAGATAAATAGAAATTTTAATAAGATTACTATTTCTAATTTTTTTTTTCCTATAAATAGGACCATTGGGAGCTCATTATGGAAAAAAAATTGATAATTTACAGAAATTCTCTTTTTCCCTTCTTCCCCTTTGCTGATTTTGGCATAGCCAAAGAAGAATAATTTTTCTTGTTCTTCTTTTGTTCTTCTGATTTGATTCTCACAAATCGGATTAGTTTATGAACAGATCATAGCGTAGAAAGCTTGATACTGTAAAGAAACCTCCAACTTTTTTCTCCATTTAATCTACAATGTAAACTTTCAAAAACCTTAGATTTTCAATTTAAAGCTTGATCATAATTACATGATATCATTGGATCATCAATTAAAAGTTAATTAATTTACTAAATAAATTTCGTTAATTTAGTAAAGTAGTTCCTTCAAATATATGAATCGTCAAATATTAAATTTTTCCAACATGCAAATCTCAAAAGATCTGTTAAATTAATGGTAATCCGTGTGTTGTGCTACAAATTGGCAAGCATGTCGTTATAAACTTTTCCCAATATATAATTTTAGTGGTTAAATTTTCTTTTTTCTTTTTTTAAAGTAAAAAGTCAATAAAGCTTTGAAATGTAACTTTAATGAAATAGTAGGTCAATCATCAAAATGATTTGTGAGAAGAATTAATGATTGTAGTATTTCATTGATTAAATGTTATTTTTGTCAAATTTTTAATTAAAGGAGGATTATGCTCAACTCTTTGATGGTTTGAGTGAAATTTTGTTATTTAGTTGTTTTGGGTTTATTTTATTCTAGTACTTAGTAGTGAGCTATTACTTTGTTGCCTTGTTCTCGAAGTGTGAGACCCCTCTCTTTTTATTACTTAATATAACCACTCTATTGCAGAAGAAGAAATAAAAAGATAACCCCCTGTTTGAGTATTAAGCTAAGAACGAATATTTCTCTCATTTTGAAGATCTAATAGAATCTTTAATATTCATTAAGTGTTGATATCGTCTCTATCATGATGGCTAATGGCAAAGATGAAGAAGAGCATCTCCAATAATTGATGTAGTCAACAACAGATTCATCTCTCTCTGTTGTCTCGTGTTGGTAAGTTCCATTAATGCTAACTATTTGTCCGCGTGTGCTGTGAAAGCGATTAAGAAATTCTCTTTCAAACTCTTCTAGTCCTATGTTTGTATACTAATAAAAAACATTTCACTTCAAAGTTCGAGAGCTTCCACAATTTATGCTTTTTTTTTTAAAAAAAAATTACTTTCAACTCCATTTCCTTCATTCGTGTATTTTTTTTTTAGAATTATATTTAAATTAGAGAGAAGACTTTAATCTTTAATTTTATAGAAAGAGAATAGAATACCTAACCAATTAAATAAATTGGCAAATGTAAATATTAAAAATACTATTCAACCTAAAAAAAACCAAATTATTATTCAATACTGAATATTTCTATTTCATCCCAAAAATACTCAATTGTTTACAAAAAGAACATTTTAAGTTTCAGGATACCACTTTATTTATTTATTTATTTTTATTTTTTTTGAGTGAGCATACCACTTTTTTAAATAAAACACATCTAGGCTATTTTTTTAAAAAAAACTTTCTTCAAATATGAGTGACATCCAATTAACGTTTGATGTTTATTTCTTACTATTTTTAAGAAGAGAAACATACAAACATAAAAGAAAGATGAGAGGTAATGGCTTTACACATTTGGAAATTAATACATCAAAACTAAAAGTCACATGATTAGAGATGTTGTTAAACTTATGTAGTTGTCAAGTTTAAATTAATTTAATCTGTATTTAGATATATTGTTCAAAATGAGTACCCATTTATTTATTTTCTTTTTAAAGATAATCTACTCTTTTTAAAATAATAGTGCTGAGACATCCTAATTCAAATTTCATTAATCCATCTAAGAAATAGTGTTAATTAAACCTACCACAACCCGTCAAATGAAAATATAAGGTGGCGTTTGGTTGGAGGTTTGAGAATCATATTTTACAGTTTCTCAATTTCCTTGTTACCTTGTTGATTTTGGCATTCTAAAGACAGCATAAATAGTTATTAAATTTAGTTTCTTTTAATTTAAATTGTTTATTTTTTAATCAAAAAATTATTTTAAAAATTATTATGAATTGATTTTTTAAGTAAAATATTATTGTGAATTTTAATTTATTTATATATCATTATTTAAAAATAATAATAATAAATCATTGGATCATGAATTAAAAACTAAACCACTTTTTTAAATAAATTCGTTAATTTACCAAAGATAGCTTTCATTCAAACATTACAATCGTCAAATATTGAATTTTTCCAACATGTAAATCTCAAAAGATCTGTTAAATTAATGGTAATCCGTGTGTTGTGCTACAAATTGGCAAGCATGTCGTTATAAACTTTTCCCAATATATAATTTTAGTGGTTAAATTTTCTTTTTTCTTTTTTTAAAGTAAAAAGTCAATAAAGCTTTGAAATGTAACTTTAATGAAATAGTAGGTCAATCATCAAAATGATTTGTGAGAAGAATTAATGATTGTAG
Organism: Gynostemma pentaphyllum; assembly: GCA_028015215.1. Taxonomy (NCBI): domain Eukaryota; kingdom Viridiplantae; phylum Streptophyta; class Magnoliopsida; order Cucurbitales; family Cucurbitaceae; genus Gynostemma; species Gynostemma pentaphyllum. The sequence continues at coordinate 39,012,491 of CM051348.1, read as the reverse complement.
TATTTCATTGATTAAATGTTATTTTTGTCAAATTTTTAATAAAAGGAGGATTATGCTCAACTCTTTGATGGTTTGAGTGGAATTTTGTTATTTAGTTGTTTTGGGTTTATATTATTCTAGTACTTAGTAGTGAGCTATTACTTTGTTGCCTTGTTCTCTGTGTGAGAGACCCATTCTATTTTTATTACTTAATATAACCACTCTATTGCAGAAGAAGAAATAAAAAGATAACCCTGATTTGAGTATCAAGCTAAGAATTACGAATATTTCTCTCCTTTTGAAGATCTAATAGAATCTTTAATATTCATTAAGTGTTGATATCGTGGCTTTCATGATGGCTAATGGCAAAGATAAAGAAGAGCATCTCCAATAATTGATGTAGTAAACAAGACTTCATCTCTCTTATTGTCTCGTGTTGGAAAGTTCCATTAATGCTAACTATTAGTCGCGTGTGTTTGAAAGCGATTAAGAAATCCTCTTTCAAACTCTTCTAGTCCACTATTTAGTATATTAGTAAAAAACATTTCACTTCAAAGTTCGAGAGCTTCCACAATTTATGCTTTTTTTTTAAAAAAAAATTACTTTCAACTCCATTTCCTTCATTCGTGTATTTTTTTTTTAGAATTATATTTAAATTAGAGAGAGAAGACTTTAATCTTTAATTTTATAGAAAGAGAATAGAATACCTAACCAATTAAATAAATTGGCAAATGTAAATATTAAAAATACTATTCAACCTAAAAAAACCAAATTATTATTCAATACTGAATATTTCTATTTCATCCCAAAAATACTCAATTGTTTACAAAAAAAAACATTTTAAGTTTCAGGATACCACTTTATTTATTTATTTATTTTTATTTTTTTTTTGAGTGAGGATACCACTTTTTTTAAATAAAACACATCTAGGCTATTTTTTTTAAAAAAAAACTTTCTTCAAATACGAGTGACATCCAATTAACGTTTGATGTTTATTTCTTACTATTTTTAAGAAGAGAAACATACAAACATAAAAGAAAGATGAGAGGTAATGACTTTACACATTTGGAAATTAATACATCAAAACTAAAAGTCACATGATTAGAGATGTTGTTAAACTTATGTAGTTGTCAAGTTTAAATTAATTTAATCTGTATTTAGATATATTGTTCAAAATGAGTACCCATTTATTTATTTTCTTTTTAAAGATACTCTACTCTTTTTAAAATAATAGTGCTGAGACAATCCTAATTCAAATTTCATTAATCCATCTAAGAAATAGTGTTAATTAAACCTACCCCAACCCGTCAAATGAAAATATAAGGTGGCGTTTGGTTGGAGGTTTGAGAATCATATTTTCAGGTTTCTCAATCTCATAGTTACTATTTGTGGTGGCATTCTAAACCCACCATAAATAGATATTAAATTTAGTTTCTTTTAATTTAAATTGTTTATTTTTTAATCAAAAAATTATTTTAAAAATTATTATGAATTGATTTTTTAAGTAAAATATTATTGTGAATTTTAATTTATTTATATATCATTATTTAAAAATAATAATAATAATAAGTTATTGAAATAAAAACTAAACCACTTTTTTCACTCCTATTCTTACTTACCAAACATAGACTTTATATTCTCAAATATTACAATCTCATTTCAATGTTCCAAATACCCCCTAATAGGGTGTTTGGTAGAAGGGTTAGGTGGGTTTCAATAGTACCCTGTGTTTGTTAGGGGGATTTTTGTAAGCTCGAGTTGAATTTATTAAATCCATAAATTTCAATACCCCTCATAAATAATTAAACTACACAAAACTTAAAAGTTAAACAGGCTTTAATGATAAAGTTATATAAACCTAGAGTTTATAAAACTAGACCATGCATATTCAAACACAATGATTTAATTTATGAATCATAAAACATATTAAGTGGCTTACTTTGAGGCATGATAATTTGTGTGTCTCATTCTAATCAGTGTAATTAATAAATTTGGAACTAATATTTAATGCAAGGTTATTGAATATGAACATTTATTAGACCTTAAATATGTTTAAGTTAATTGGAATAAAAATCCAAAGTACCTACAATTAAATGTCATTTATGTGGTTTTGATAGTTGTCTCACATTAATAAAATCCAAAAAATTCCTCTTGTATATAAGTAAGGAGCTTCCTTACTTATTCAATACTGTGGAAAGTCAATGATTGTTTGACCAATGGCTGCCTTCATCCATATATTTAGCATCGTTATGGAATTATCAACACCTTAAACTACTAAAACCCACCTCAACTTACTTCTTCCATCAGGGATAAGGTTGGAGGGGTGGGTTTTTAACCCTTCATAAAATAATTAAACAATACAAAATTCAAACTCGGAAATGGATTTTGTATCTCTTTGAAAAGACATTCTCATGTACAAGGTTAAAAAAATGATAAACGGGTTGCCATTGCCCTATGAATCTCTAATTTCAAAAAAATCTAGTCGACAAGTCGTAACTAATCACGACGTCGTTTCAAAGAACACAGTCATCGAGATCCGTATCGCATGGAACGAGAATCTCGAGAAAAGAAGATAAGAAATGAAGGCACGTGTCAAAACAAGGATACGGTAGCTGTCGTGTAGTGAAATAGGAAACCGACAAAAAACCGGGGTGTGTGTACGGACAAAGTGGAAATGGATAAGAATAGTAAAAATACCGTACAGAAAGAATCGCACGATTTATTAGCAAATATCGTCATCGTATTTTTTTTCTCGTACGGTTTAGCAGCGTTTTATATGTTTTGTCGGCATCTTTATATGCCTCTCTGATTCTGCCATCTGTCTCTTTTTTTTTGGCTGGTTTCCATATCATGGAGTATTCTATTGGTGGCACTCTCTCTCTTGCTTTACTCTTTTTTTTTTTTTTTTTTTTTTGAATTATTTTAAAAATAACAAATATTTTAAAATATTTTTCATACTGGGATTAAAGATTTAGACTAATTTTAATTTGAGATTAGTGGATTTGTCATTTTTTTAAAAGCTAAAATTTTTATTATTTTGAAAATATCAATCCTTATATAATACTATTTTTTAAAGCAAAAAAATCCATTTTTTATGAATGTGAAAAACAAGAGAGGATGATATATATATGTAAACGTGAAGTATTTTTAGGTTTATTTTGACTAAACTTACACATTTTTAGATTCTTTTTTATTAGGTATTATAATATCATCATATTTATTTATTATCACTCATAAAAATGAGTTATATAAAGATTGTTAAATTTATATTAATAACTATAACGATATAAATATTTTATGAGGGTCAATTATCATATAATAAATTTTTTGATAAATTAAATTCAAGCCGACTTTCAAATTATAATAATTAAATTTATAATAAATATTTTTTTTTCATTTTACTCTATTTTTAAATAACTTGAGGTTTATTATAGATATAAAAGAAATATTTAATATAGTCAATATAAACCTAATTCATAATTCCTTTAAAAAAAAAACCTAATTCATAATTATTAGATATTTTGTGATTATTAGTAAAAGGAAAAAAAAACTATATTGTTTGAAATTTATTGGTCCCCAATATTACTAACAAAAATTTGTACCAATTAATTTGAATGTGCATTTGTAAATATTAAACCAATCAATTTAAATTGTACAATATATCCTAATAAATTTTCCACTTTAGGAAAGATCAAATTTGTTGATATATAGAAGGACCCTACTAAACATTTGAACGACTTCCGTTTTGTAAAGAATGGGGAAAATATCTTTAGATTACAAATTCATAAAAGTCATTTTTAACCCGCATATTTTTAAATACGAATAATTAATTATTTTAATTATTCCAATTACTAAACTAAGACCATGTCTAGATATTGTTTTCTACAACAAAATTACTAAAAACATGTTTAGATTAGGGTTTAAGGTTACTATGCAACCCAAAACATCGGGTTTAAATTTCGTACTTTTTAATTTCCATCAATTTTCACACTCTGAGAAAACTATTAACTTTTTAATAACTTTTTAAGTTATTAACTTTTTTTTCTTCATTATTCTTAATTTATATCATGTATCAAGTTCAACAAACTATGAAAATTAACTTTCAAAAACGATAAGAATGATTTCAATTCATCAAAAAGTTCAATATGACAAATAAAACACAAATTTCAAATACAAACTTAATAAAATTTATAAAGTCTTGTTATAACTATACATATATAATAAATATAGCAATGAAAATTCTATCTATTTTTTCATTTTACCAAATTTTAATTAATATTTATAAATTCAATTAATTTATATATATGATTAAATATATATTGGTTTAGCTTGGCTTTGATCACTACAAAAAATTATCAAACTGAACCGAATCATTATTAATTTATTCGTAATAGTTTCGACATAAAGGTAGGTTTAAAAAACCCAATCAAATCAATTTGATTTAGTTTGGTCAGTATAGACAATTTAAATTTATTTCACCCCTTAATTCAATAAAAACCTAGTCAAATATAAGATAGAAGTTATATAATACAATATATCACATAAAGGGGACATTCTCAACTCAATAAAAATAACATTGAATAGATGCTAAAGATTTGAATTCCTCCACTTCAATTGTCTTGATTCAAAAAGAAAAATAACAAAGAGAGATAAAGTTATTGAGATGGAAATAATAAATAAAGGGGGTGTTACTCTCTTGGTAGACTAGGGCCATACCCACGTGATAAATTTTCTCAAATTCAATATTTGAAATCAATTTTGGCAACTCTATTACTCCACCCTCATGTTGAGTAGGTTGTCTCAAAAGTTAAAGGCATTGTTTGGAAATTCACGAAATTGAAACTCCAAACTCAATAAATGTGTTATCATCGAAATGGCATGGAGTATTTATTATAATCAATACTATTTTTATTTTTATTTTTTAAATTTCAACCGATTACACTTATTTTTTAGTAATTTCAATAATAATGAATGTTTTAAAATATTTCAAACATGATATTTGTCAAACTGAGATTCCATCAATCTCAAAAAATGTCATGTTTTTAAAAAATTTGAAATGTTTTTACTATTTTTAAACATATCAATTCTTAAAATATCTTTTTTGAATTAGATATTATATTAAATTAGGAGGGACTTAAATTTTCAATCTAAAAAAATGGAATAAGTGCTTAATCACTTGAGTTATATTCTAATTAACATCATCAATATTAATTGATATCATGTTAATAAAAAAATATTTTTTATATCACTGCCCCTTTCAAATATTTTTAAAACTATAGTGAATTAAGTAATTGATTTATCAATTTTTTTCAATTTATTGAAAAGTTTGGGTGTTTGTTAAGCTATAAGGTAATTTTCAAAGAGAGATTAGGTGTTTCATAATTAAAATGTGTATATTATGTGAATATTTGATATTAATATAATTTTTTTTTTTTGAGATATTACCTTAAAATGAGGGGGTAAAATTTTGTAGATACATCGGTATAAATATTATTATTGGATATATTAAAATGATAAAATTTTGTAGATATATCGGTATAAATAATATGCATAGTTTTTATTAAAAAATATATATTTATATTATTGTTACTTTGCAATATTTACCGCACTTTTACAATACACAATCTAAAAAAAAATTAAGCAATAGAATGAAACTCAAAAGTTAAATAATATGCATGCATTTAAGTCATGTTGTTTACTTCAATAATGAAATAAAATCATAAGGTAGGACTTATTTAAAAATTAAGAATCATCTCCTCATTTTGAGAAATATTCGTAAGTTTTTTAATTGATATTTTTAAAAATAATAAAATTTTAAAAAGGACACTTCTTTTGTTTATTAAAAAAAATGTTTTTATTAAATTAATAAATTTATTTTCATTAATTTTTCTCTTATATTGTTGAATGATGAATTGTAATTTATATTTATATTTATATTTGAGATGTTTTAAAATAAAATTCATTTTTTCAAATTTAATTAGTTTTTATGATTTTGAATTTTTCATTAAATTAATTAAAGTTTTTCATTATATAACGAAAGTACTATTTTTGAAAATTCTGAAAACCTTTACTATTTTTAGAATTTACAATTTAAAAAATATAATTTTTGAAAATACCCTAAAAAAAGTTTTTTTTTTTCAACAGCCAAAAAAAAAAGGAAGATCAAATATTTAAATACACGTTAAATACGTCAAATATTACAGTAGTATACGCCAAAATTATTGCCGAAAAATGATGTCAGATTGGTCCACGATTAGCTTAATCAGATACTATGGGCTTAAAATTAATTAAGCTAATAAAAATGGAGATCACTTGTCAAATAGTTGCCAAAAAAATATCGACTTTTTTACAATTAACAAAAACTCTTGTGCAAAATAGTTTAGATTAGAAATATTTCAACTCGGTAAATCCGGAAATAATCTAATGTACATGAAAAACGAAAAAAAACCTCCAATTTTATACAATCCAGAGCTTCATAAAACTCGCTAATTTGATCATAACTTAATAGGTTAAACATTAATATTTTTTCTCATAAGATTGAAGGTTCAAATTATACCTCCTCCAATTAGAACATAACTTAACTAATTATTTAATGTAACTTAACTATCATTTTATCCTTTGACATTGAGAGCTAGAAATTGTTTTGAAATATAACTATAATAGAAAATAAAAAAGAAAATATAATTTTGTAAAATATTTTATGATTTTTTTTTTTTGCTCTCTATTTGCATACAAGCTCTTAAAATCAAGGACTCTACTGATTAATAAACATTTATATGATAGGTAGAAAGCAATCCCTTAAAAGTCATGAGATAATGTTAGGACCAATTGGGAAATATTGGATTATGTGTCAAATTTTATTTATTATTAATAACTTCTTTATTGACTTTAACTTTGTCTTTTATATTATTTATTGGAGGGAAATCAGGGAGATGAATAGTGATTTTTTTTTTTTTTAGAGAGATTATATTTTATTTCTGATTTAATTTATTTATAGGAATGGCCCAATGGGTTTCTATAAATAATTTTGCTTCATAGCATATTTGGTAAGATGGTATTGAAAATGGGGGATTAATTAATTATCAAGTCTAATTTCATTTAGGAATAAAAATGGAAGGAGAAGAAAGAGGGTTACTATTTAAGATAAATTTGTCTTCTTTTATAGTGGTTGAACCAATTCAATAGCCAAAAAAAATGCTCTTTATTAGTTGAGTTTCAATGAAACTTTTGATTCGTAACAACTTATTATAGGTAAATTTATTCACATTCTTACATAGATCCATTAACATTGATAATTAAAAAAATCCGCTTTGAGTAACATATATTATAAACGGAAAAAATATTATTTTGATAATCAATAACTTTATTAACATAATGTGTTATTGTTTTTGAAATTTTTTTATCTTTTCATGAATTTTATAAGTAACTTCTAATTTACGTTACCCTAAATCAAATTAATTTAGAGTATTGTGTAAACCAAATAATTAAATATATATAAATAGCAATGAGTAGAGATCTACGTTGAAATTTAAAAACAAAAAATCAATTAAACCATTGAATTCGATAGGTTTGATCAGTTAATGGGATTTTATATAATTTTTAAACAACAACATTTTTTTCCCCAATTTTCGAAAACAAATGACTTATTCCTCCAAGCCATCTCCCATAATTCTTCTCATTTAAACTCATCTTATCTTGATTTCTAAATATATCAAAACTATCAAATATTAAATTGTAGTAATATTTATTTTTAGGGTAAAATGTAAAAATGAGGTTTATGTGATTTTGGTTAAATGCATGAACACGTTTATAGTTTGAAATGACAAATTACACATATGTCGTTTCAAATTATGCCAAATAGACCTCTCAGCTCCAACCCCTTTAACTTTCTTTTAACCATATCTTCTCATTTATTTAGATGATTTAATATGTTTTGAAATTCTCATTTTGAGTTATACGTTACGGTCACTTCAAAATTGTCAATAAATAAATATAAAAGAGTTTATTATTATAAAAATATTATGTATGATTGAAGTCATAAACCTTTAAGTTTTAGCCATAACTTATCATTTGAACCCCAATTTGGATGATTCAATGTGTTTTAAAATTCTCATTTCGAGCTATATGTTATAGTCACTTCAAAATTGTTAATAAATAAAAGAGTTTATTATCATCAAAATATTAGGTATGATTGAAGTCATAAACCTTTTTATTTACTGATGATTTTAAAGTTTTTAAGTAACCATAACGTAGAGCTCAAAATGAGAATCTCAAAACATCTTGAATCGTTAAAATCGAAATTCATGCGAATAAGTTATAACTAAAATAAAGTTAATACTTAATAGCACTGAAGGGTAGGGGTCTCATTGACATAATTTGGAACTATAGAGGTGTGATTTGTCGTTTTTAAACTATAGAGAGTGTTCATGCATTCGAACAAAACCACAAGAGTCTTATTTACAATTTACTCTTATTTTTATACGATTTTGTGGACTTAAAGACGATCCTTATCCGTGAAACTGATAGTCTTTGCCATCCCATCCCGGATGTGGAAAATTCTTTTTGCTAGCGGAGATGGCATTCTATCATAGTCTTTAAATCTTGTATAAAATTAAGAAGGGAAATCCATTTTTATCTTTATTAGAGTACTATCAATTTTAACCTTAAAAATTAAAATACTGTCAATTCTAACCTTAATCTATCTATCTTTATCCTTATTAGTTCTCTAATATTTTAGAAAGATGAGACCTTAAAACTACCAAAAACAACTATCTAGTACAATGTTTAAATGAAAAAAAACATCTATCTAATAAAAAAAATAAACAATGTGAGATACCGGGCTAGTTTGGTATTGCTGTAGCTTTTGAAATAATTGATGCCAGCTGTGCTGAAGAAAAAATCAGCTGTATCAAAAATCATATTAGTGTTTGGTAAATTCAGCTTATGAATTAAATTAGCGTTTGGTAAATTAACTTTTAAAAGTGTTGCGAAATATATAAATAGTGAAATAATATTTGATATATTGATTTAAAAGGACTACCTATTTTTTAATGACATAATCATTACAACAATTTTTATGTTTTCTAAAATTTTAATTTAAAATCGTTTTAATAGAAAAAATATATAATATTTTAAACCCAAAAAAAATTGTATATATAGCATAAAAGAAGGTATGATTTTTTTAGTATAGTTAGTTTATATTAATTTGTTAAAATCAACTTTAAAAAATATTTAAACGTATATAAATAGTTTGATAGTGTTCAATAAATTAATTTAAAAACATTTATTTAGAAAGAATTAATTATTACAATTATTCGTGATTTTTAATTTTTCAATTTTATATGTTTATTTTACATTAAAAGTTATCAAATATTTATTACATTTTAAGGCAAGTTATAATAATTTAATTTCAATTATCCATAAAATATATTTTGACAATAAAAATATTTTTAAAATAAATCAATATAAAAAGTGAAACTCAATATGCGATTTGCCAAAAAAAAATCAAAAAAATTTACATCATGCTCCACCAAAATCTCTCCCACTAACTAATAGATTATGGGAAAATCTATTTTGAAAAGCCACTCATAAACAGCTTTTAAAAATCAGACGGTTAGTTCAAGTGATTTTTTTAAAATTTGTTTTACCAAACAAAAAAACAGTTAGAATTCTTCAATAAGTTGATTAAAATCAACCCCAAACGACATATAAAAAATATCAAACTAATATTAGTTTTATATATAACCATCATAATTCTTTTGAAATATTCAATTATAATTGCTACCCTTATATAAGTAAATTTATATTACTTGACATAAAATCGTTAATTTACAATAAGTTAATAGAAGATTAAACTTACAACTATGTATATAATTGAAGGTGAGATTGATAACATTTTATGTTTAAGATTGATTAAAAGTTCATAGTAAAAAATAATTTTTTATTTTTTATATAGATATTACATTAAATTGGAGAGTGGCGTAAACTTTCGAAAACAAAGGAAAATTGCAAAACTTGGCTATCATCTTCGTAATTTTCTTAAAAAATTAATTTATTATCAATTTTTTTTTTTTAATCATTTATGATTATTAGAGAGAATAGTGGAATAGGTTTGAAACCATATTTTTATGAGTTGGGGGGAGGGGTGACGATTGAATTAACTCAACCTCTTTAACGTGTATTTATGGTTATTAATTGTGAAGTGACAAAAATTCTCAACAAAATACCCAATATCCCATCAATCAAACTGTTTTAAAAAAAAAAAATTTAACAATAACACATTCACTTCTTCCAATCACATCACACCACGTCACAAAATCACAATCTTCGACACGTGGCACAATCTCACACCGTTGTCTTTACTTGAAAGCGAACGGTGTCGTTAAAACGTTGTTTCCACTTTCCCCTAGACGGTTTAACCGCGGTAAAAAAAAATAATAATTAAAAATACTCACACCCTTAACCTAACCATGGTTAGTTAGAAACTAACTACGGTTAAAAATCTCAAAACCTTTTCATTTTTTCCATCAGTGTCTATAAATAAAAGAAAACCTTGCCGGAGATTCACCCAACACAGGAAAATCCAAAAGAGAAAAAAAAAAAAGAGAGAAAAAAAAAAAAAAAAGGGTAAAAGCGTAAAAACATGATGCTCGGCGAAAATCCACCGTGGACGTTTCTAGATGATTCTTCGCCGTTAAGCGGCGTCACCGTCGACTCTGACGGAAATGCCATCTCTGGAGATTATTCACCGTTTTATCTTCAAGAAGCCCTAACGGCGCTGCAACGGTATTTTCCGGCGAATGAATCGGAGATTGATTCCGATTTCGATGCTTCGGCTCAATCGGATTCTCCGGTTGATGTTTTCTCCTCCGATCAGTTTCGGATGTTTGATTTCAAGGTGAAGAGATGCACGAGAGGAAGATCGCATGATTGGACGGAGTGTCCGTACGCTCATCCCGGCGAGAAAGCTCGCCGTCGCGATCCGAGGAGGTTTCATTACTCCGGTACGGCATGTGCGGAGTTTCGGAAAGGAAACTGTAAGAAAGGAGATTCATGTGAGTTCGCTCATGGAGTTTTCGAGTGTTGGCTTCATCCTGCTCGTTATCGAACTCAGCCATGCAAGGACGGAACGAGTTGCCGGAGAAGAGTCTGTTTCTTCGCTCATACGGCGGAGCAACTTAGGGTTTTGCCGCAGCAAATCAGTCCTCGGAGTGTTAACTCTTTACCTTCTTACGACGGATCGCCTCTTAGACAAGCGATTGAAGCTTGTGCTAAACAAATTCCGTATCTATCTTCTCCATCGGTATCTCCGCCGGTTTCTCCCAAGGCCGAATCTCCTCCTCAATCGACGATGACTCGACCTTTAATGGCTTCATTTCGAAATTTACAGCTGAATACTGAATTAGGTAAACTTCCTCCTCCGTCGGTCTGGAATGTTCCGGTTGGCTCGCCGGTTTTCGGATCTCCATCTCCATCTCCATCTCCGAATGAATCTATAACCGTAACACGATCCGGAATCCGTAGCCTGCCTGCAACGCCTAGTCCTGGAATTAGGTATCTGGATTTCTGGGAGCTTGGTTGCAGGGAAGAACCAGCGATGGAACGAGTCGAATCCGGGAGGAATTTACGAGCGAGAATGCTCGAGAAATTGAGAAAGGAAAACTCAGTTCATCGTCCGGATCAAGATTCCGGTGCCGGCGCCGGCGGTTTGGACGTCGGTTGGGTTTCTGAGTTGCTGAAGTAAGCCATGAGGAGTGGTGATTTGGTAATTTTACTTCAAAAAAAGTAAAAAAAAAAAAAGGAAGTTTTATTTATCTCTGATTCTATTTTGGGTCTGAATTAAAATTATTTTTACAAAAATTAAAATTTTCTCTTTCAGAATCGGAGAGGGGGAAGCTCACAAGTTTTTTAAAATGGTGATTATGTAAATAATATTGAATTAAAAAAAATTATGGAATCTGTTTTGTTTTTTTTTTTTGGGAACTTTTCCAGATGAACAGAAGAGGAAAGGAATGGAATGGGGGGAGAAAAAGAAAAAGAAAAAGAAAAAGAAAAGGAAGAAGGGTTTCCTTTTTGTATAGGCAATATATTTTGTTGAATTGTAATCTTTTTATGAAATATATATGATTTGTATTATGGAAAAAGTAACCATGTTATTTATTTATGTATTTATTGAATTTTATGCTATTTTTATGATTATTTGAAATGTTATTTTGACATTTTAATGTTTAATTGAATTTAAATAAATTGGAATAATGTATTTTACATTTTTAAATTGTTAAAATATGTAAATCAAAAGGTAATATATCACAATTGAATCATCCACTAATTTATTTAAAGATTATGTATCAGTATTTTAAACAATAATTATCAATAAATACATTTATTTTTTCAGAAAATACAAAATTACATAGTAGGATTACAATGGTTAACATTAATCCTATATTTTGACACTTGTTAATCTGAACTTTTGTACTCTATAAAGTTTCATTTTAATCTGCATCTCAACTGGTTTCATATAACTAATAATTTTTTATTCTAATCTCTACATTTTATTATTATTGTCACTTTATTCATTAATATTTTAAAAATGTGTTTTTTTAGATATTATATTAATTTGGAGAGGAAGACTTAAACTTTCGACTTCAATAACAGATATTTAACCAGTTGAGCTATATTCGTGTTTGGATAACTTTTTTAAGTGTCTAAAAATGTTTCGAGACAACAAACCTTTTATTTTTTTTCAACGCTAAAAACATTTTTAAGCTAAGTGCCCGTTTGGGGTCACCATCATCATATGGCTAGCGGCCTAAAGCCGGCCCTGACTAGGCTCGAGCTCGGCCAGGAAGTTAACGTTTGATGGGCCGGCTCGACTCGGCTCGTTAATTGTTTGGATTAGATATGAGCCTCCATAGGGCCTATCCAACGAGCCGACTCAAGCTCGGCCCAAATAAAGCTCGCAATATTTATTTATTATTTAAATAAAAATTTATATTATTGCCATTTTTTAAATTTAAGATAAAAAATCTATTATAACTTAACAATAGAGTTTTAAAAAAAAAAAAAATTAAATTATAACTTGATAGTAGAGTTTAATATGTTAATTTTGTTAGCGCTTGATTTTTTTAAAAAAAGTGATTCGAAAGTTATACACTATTGGTTGTTGAGAAAATATAATACAAAAATGAACTTATATGATAGATCGAGCTTGACTCGCTCCAACAAGCAAGGCCCAAGCTTGGCTCGATGAGCCGAGCCGTGAGCCTTAACATTTTAAATTGGTAGGCGAGCCGCCACTCGCCGACCAAAAAGCAAAAGCTAGTTGGGCTCGAGCCCGAGCCGAGCTTGAGCCTTCTAATGTTTGGGCCGATCCGGCTCGACTCGGCCCATCGATGATGGTGAGTTTGAGATATGTTTTGAAAGTGTTTAAAAGTGTTTTTGAATAAATAAAGTGTTTAAAAGTGTTTTTGAATAAATAAAGTGTTTAAAAGTGTTTTTGAATAAATAAAATGTTTTTGATTACCATTAAAGAAACACTTATAAAAGCTTTTAAAAGTTATCTCAAACCTAAATGTTATTCCAAACCGGTTTTCAATCAACTGACTTTTGATTTGCCTTAGTCCTATGACCTAAGGCTACGTTTACTTTGAAGGAATGAGAATCAATGAATGATAATGTAATCTTTTCATTCTCATTGTTATTGTTTATTTAAAATTTGGAATAAGAATGAGAGTGTGAGACCCATGTAATTTAATAATCTCATTCCCAATTTTCAAACAATTTTATTTCCTTCTTCAACCTCATCAATCTAATTTTCATTTCCAATTTTGTGGGTTCCACCAACCTTTTATTTTATTAATTTTATTTTCTCTCTACTTTTTCTGGGTCTCATGTGAATTAATACTCCATTCTCATTCCAAAATTTTAGTAAACAACATTAATGATAATTTTTTTTATTCTGATTCTAATTCTAAATTTTTTTAATAAACATAATAAAAGAAATCTTATTCTCATTTTATAATTTTTAATTCTAATTGATTTTTATTCGATTTTTTCTCATACACATTCTCACTAAGTAAACGGGGCCTAAAACCCCTAAACATGATTAAAGAAAAAACCTAGCATGTGGAAGTGGTGACACCACAGTTAAATTGAGGATAAGCTTTGAATGGATTGGAGTTATTTGGTCAAACACTAATTACAATTGTCTTCATTTCAACTGACAAAAAGCAAATCTATAGGGTTTGGATTGAGAAGGATAGCTAGAGTTGGGACAGTTGCATTTAATTTTTTAATTTATTTCTCATTCTTTAGAAAATCTTTGGTTTTTTTCCTTTCTATTGATGAAGGTTTTGGAAAAAGTTGTGGGTGAGAAAATCTGGATCCATATCTTTCTCACTCCCATCTTCTTGGTGGGTCTCTCAAATCTCTTTATTGCAAAGGGATTCAAATTATTTTTTCACAACAAAGAAAGTGCTTGTCATTATTTATTTTATTTTTATTTTATATGAAAAATGAGTTGATTTTAATTTATAAAAAAATAATGTTGTGAAATTTAGGATTTGTCTGTGAAAAATGTTTTAAGAGAGAGAGTGAATGATGATTCACTCACTTGTGATTTTGTTAGAAAAATAAAATTGAAAAATAAATTTTTATAAGAAACTTTGAAAAAGTGAATGATGATTCACTCACTTGTGATTTTGTTAAGAAAAATAAAATTTTGAAAATAGAAGTGTTTCAACTAATATATTAATATATGGGTTGGAAAATAAGACAATGATATTAATATTACATGAAAAGTGAGTGATATTATTTTTATTTTATATGAAAAATGAGTTGATTTTAATTTATAAAAAAATAATGTTGTGAAATTTAGGATTTGTCTGTGAAAAATGTTTTAAGAGAGAGAGTGAATGATGATTCACTCACTTGTGATTTTGTTAGAAAAATAAAATTGAATATATTTTTTTATTAATTGTAACTTTGAAAATAGAAGTGTTTCAACTAATATATTAATATATGGGTTGGAAAATGAGACATGATATTAATATTACATGCTATTAATATTACATGCTATAAATAGCAATGGATAGGATTAAGTGGGTGATGATTTGTTCCAACAAAAATGATGAAAGTTAATCATAGAAACTAATCTCCTCTCTCAATCTTTCATTTAATTTGTATCAATATTTTCTTGGATACTTAATAAAATATTATTTATGCATTAAAATTTTAAATTTATATGTTCAATTAATTTAACATGTCAGTGTTTTATATCAAATTATTTTAAATTATTTCCCTTTTAACTTAAAGACAATAATGAAAATATTCAAACCAACACTCAAAAGATTCCCATTAATAAATCTTGTTAAGAAAATATATTAATCTAAAGATGTCAAACATTTGAATGTCGAGTATTCGAATTTGATATGAATCATGGAGCCTCACAAAAAAGCTCAGCAACCAATTACAAGATCAAGAGTCAAGAAGCTACGACAACTCATGAATATCTATTGTCAAGCCTCATGAGTAAAATAAAGACAAGTTTTGAAGATCCGAGTATGAAGGTTAATTAAGGAAGATGACTTGATACACTTTAATATATGGCAAATACATTTAGAAGAAGAATATTAAAGACTTGTGAAATCAGAAATGAAGAGAAGAGATGATTAGGAAAGTTGCATCACTTTTGCAAATTTTCCTTATTTAAATCATTTTCCATATTTCTTCCCAAACTTGCCATATATAGTTCCCACAAATTTGTGATGTATTTGAACATGTTTTTTTTTTACCTTTATTTATTAATTTTAATGCTTAGAGAATAGTTAAGGAATGATATAATATCTTCTAGGGCAAAACTTTCCTAAAATGCACCAAATGCTCTTAAGGAAAGTATTTGGCAGATTTTGTCCTTCCTTTATTCCGAATTTCATAGGTTATTTTTAGGGTTTCTTTGCCTATTTAAAGGCTTTATTTGTATCTCTAATAACTCATAATTCATATGATATAAAATGGCTTTGTTTGCTTTATTGCTTGATTGAATTTACCTTGTTTTTGTAGGCTTGTTTTAAGTTGCATGTTTTAGAAACATTAAAGCATAACTTGATCTCATGTGTCCATAGATTGTTTCAATGTTGAAATAAGAACAATTTCTCTTATTTCAAGATAATAGATCATTGAAATAATTTTTCTCTTCTTGTTTTCCAAGAGTTTTATCTTATTATTCTTTGGAGTTTTATGATTTGCATCTAGAGATTATTTATGCATTCAAACGATTCTTACTTCTATCTCTTAATTTTCTAATGTTTTTCATATCAGAATCTCAGACAGATATAGATGTCTGGACATATGAATTTTCTAGATGTTCAAATCACACCTTCAATAAAACGTCTCATAACCTCTATTAATTGAAAAAAGAAAATCCTATTATAGAATTTAAATATTGATAATTATTTGTTGGTTAAAACACATTTTTAGCTATGTTATAACAATTTAGTTTTTATATTTTTATAAATATAACAATTAAGTCTTGACTCTAAAAATCTCATTGAAAAGTAATCTTATATATCCAATCAAATTAAGAGATTGCAACAAAACCAAAATATAATCAAATTATATATCATTTAATATGTGTCCCATAACATAACATAATTCAACTGGTTCGATATCGATATTTTTTTTCTCTATAAGTTTAATAGGTTCAAGCATTTCTCCCCCTCTCAATATTTGATGTAATACCCAAAATTAAAAAGTGTCACATTAGGTGAGGTGATATGTTTAAATATATTAATATCTTTATAAAAGTATAAGTAAAAAACAAATAAATAAATAACTATGGTCCAAAACCTATATAATAATCACAATATATTTTTCAAAAACAAAAATCACAATGTAGAAATTTCCAGCCGCCCTCTCTTTCTCAGCTCATTAGATTTGGAAAACGCTGATGTTATAATTGAAAGGACATTTATGGAATTTAAATTAAATGATATCCCTACTGCAATCATTCTCACTCTCACAGTCTCACTTTCATTGTCGTTTGGTTTTTATATTATTTTATTGAACTAAAATACCTTATTCATCCAGCTGAAAAATAGTAACTATCTTGAAATTAATATTGTAAAAGAAGAAAATTTTACAAATTATATATTGTCACGTAATAATTTAAACGAATAATAAAATTACATATCATTAAATAAATACCAATCTAAATTTGACATGTGTTTTTAAATTAAAATAAAAGACATTAAATTGATGAATCAAATTATGCAACGTGCCTTTTTTGGATGATACAAATTAATCCAATGCAAATATACCACATGACGATTGAGCCCAAATCAAATGAAGCTTATATCCACTAAAAGTCTACCAAAAACTCTATAAATATAGAAATCATTCATTCATTAACGGGGAGAAAATATTCAAAGACAGGAGACTCATAAGACTTTGAAGACTAATTAGAATATTGAAGACTTCGGAGAACAAAGATTTTTCGAAGACTTTCTCAACACCGCTTTAAAGACTATATTTTCAACAAACATCAACTCTTTGATCTGAGAATTACGCCGTTCGGCTCTCATAACGAAGTACATATTTGTGAGAAAGAATTAGATGATCAATTCATTAGATATTGTAACACTAATATTTATCAAATACAAATCACCACATTTAATTTATTTCCATAGAAATTTTTGTGTGAACAAATATTATGTCGTTATTGATGTTTCAATTTCAAGTTTATTTTCCTATTTTTCAAAAATAATCTTATTTTCCTATTTTTCAAAAATAATCTTATTTTTCAAAAATAATATTATGTCGTTATTGATGTTATCTCTTTCTTTACCATGAGAAATTTTACTAGATGACATTTTGTGAATTGATATTTTAAAAAATAGTAAAAGATTTTTTTTTAAAAATCATATTTTTTAAAAACGCGTGTGGGCTCTTATTTTAGGCGAGGAAGGAAAAGAATGCTACTATTGAAAGTTTTTAATTTTTTTTACTATTTTTAAAAAGATCACTTCATAAAATGCCATTAAAAAAAAAAACTCATTCTATAAGGAAAAAATGATCGAAGTAACTGTCTCAATTTGTATTCTCTAAAATTATCTATTTTAAAGAATTATTAAAAAAAATTATCATGTCATTTCAATATATTATTGTTATAAATTTTATAAAATAGAAATGTCATCAATGTTTTAAAAATTACCAACACAATACAAGTAAAATTACTCAGATTGTACTAGAGAGTTCCACTATCTCCATGAGAAACACAACTAATATATAATGGTTTCACATCTAGGGTGAAAGTTAAAACCTCGACCCCGCTTCCCACCCCGACTCTGTAAAATCCGTTTAATAAATGAGTGGGGTCAGGGGTTGGGGAATTTTTTCCCCCTCATCTAATAAATGGGGTGAGGCCGAGCGGGGGAATCCCCCCCCCCATTTACACCCGCCTCACCCCGTTTATCTACTTTTAATTTTTTGCTTATAATTTAATTTTCCTACGTCTATTTTGATATAGATTATGATGGGGGGTTTTATTTATTTATTTTTATACTCTATTAGGTACTATCATCAATGAAAATTTGATTTTTGAATTAAAAAAATATGAAATCATGCATTTTTCACATTCTTCCCCACCCCGTTTTGCCTCCACTCTCGTTTAATAAATGGAGCAGGGTATGAGAATGAGGATAAAGTTAATTAGGGTGGAGCGGGGTGGAGAAAAAACCTTAAACAGGGTGGAGTACCCCGTTTACACTCCGTCCGGCTCCATTTACACCCTTATTCATATCAATTAAAAACAAAAAATAAAAAAACAATAATATCGGTTGCAACACACTCCTATTGATTATCAAAGATTATAAAGCATTACTTATCAAGTCTTAACTCTCAAATATTTTATGCTCATGAGAAAAATTTAATATTATAATCTGTGGTATTTTATGAATACTTTCTTTTTTAAAATAAAAAAATAAAAAAACAATAATATCGGTTGCAACACACTCCTATTAATTATCAAAGATTATAAAGCATTACTTATCAAGTTTTAACTCTCAAATATTTTATGCTCATGAGAAAAATTTAATATTATAATCTGTGGTCAAAACTTTACTATTTTTAAAAAAATATCAATTCATAAAATAACATATTTAAAAAAAAAAAAACCCGTTAATATTGAGTATTGATTTTGAATGAGCACAAGCATCACGCAGAGAGATCACGAGAGAAACCAAACCTATGTTGTCTAAAGACAGAGACAAAGAAGAAAGACGACGTTAAAAAAGTTTGGTATATTTTACGGTCAAAAAGTAAACGAGTAAGCATAAAATAGGTGCTTTGTCGTCTAAATCGCCGGCAGGTTTGTGGTTGCCGTCACCCTGAGGTAATTCTAGCATTGGTTCTTTTTTTGGTCAAATTATTTAATGACCGATTCCTCCGGGATTTCATACATATCCTTAAACTCTGCCCTTCTTTGTCCTTTTGTTAGCCTTTTTTTTGTTTGGCATAATTATTAGGCTCTTATTTGGTTTTCGTCTATATCCACTTTGTTTTTAAAAGAATTTTTTTAAACTGTTTGTTTTTTGTTATGTCAAATCGTTGACAGAGCTGCCCTATGCCATGTACATAAATAAACTTGTGATTTTTAATAAGAATGAGTCGGAGGCCTCTAACGACTTGCACAAAAGAAAACCGAACACGAATGTAGTATCGGTCTAACACCCTCTAATATCAAGTAGAAAGATTTTAGTAACTTTTATGATAAGTATTCTTCTCCTATTTATAAGAAGAGAATTGATGATGTTAAGCGAATTGAACCACGTGTCGTCTCTTGATTAGATTGTGTAATACAAGAGAGCCACATGGGTTGTCACCGTTCAAAGGTGTGCTCGACAACTTAGGAGCGGAGATCGGTACACAAGCTCAATTGGGGATCTTTTAAGTAGTGGCGGTCGTCTTCCAACGACCATGCTCCGTTGATGGGTCTTCTAAGATGGGCATATGAACTATCAAGCCTAAGTGTGCTTGTCTAGTCGAGCTCATTGACTTAGTTAGAATAGACCTCATCATTCTAAATGCCTGTATAAGGGCTTGACACGTGAGTGCTTCAACCATAAAAATTTGGTTTTTTTTTTTCAATTATTAAATAATGCAGAAATCAAGTTAATATCATTGTAGAATTTGATTTAAAAACCAATGAAATAATGTATGTAAAGAAAAAAAATAAGAGTTAAATGTAGGGTATATATCTACACTTAAAATTATTTCTAAATCATAGTTCTATATTTTAAAAATAATTTTAAATATATTTACATTTTGTAAAATTATATATCATACCCTTTTATTATTTAATTTTAGGTTAAATGTAAAAATGACCCATATATTTTAATGATTTTTTAATTTACACCCCTACATTTCTAAATTTGAAAAAAATCACCCCTGCACTATCGTAATCCAACAAACAAACCAAAACTAACAGTGGTCAATATTTTAATAATATTTATGTAATTACATATTCCGATCTGGTTTACATTGTAATTAAACTCTTCCAATTGTAGAAATTAAGGGAGGGAGTGAATGCGTTTTTTGTTTGGATGATTTGGAAATTTGTTATGTGGTTAAAATAATTATCTTACAAACATAATAAATTCCATGTAAATTGTATTGAAGAATGGCTTGGAATTCATTAGGTATATGATGTCCTTCGTAACATGTTTTCTCTTTCAGTGGTTGAGAAAATGTATTATTTGTTGGATTTTGGGAACGAACGATCAGGGGCATTTATGGTCATTTGTTCTTCTTCTATCCTCCACATTCCAGTAATGGATGCAAGAGGAAGGAGAATGATGAGAATAGAGAATTACAAGATTAGTAAATAATAATATAATATTTAAAGAGTTAAATTTTTTTTATTAAAATATTGGGTACCGTAAGTTTTAGATGGTTTTTTTAACACACGTTGGGTTATGATAGTGCATGAGTGATTTTTTTTTTCAAATTCAGAGTGTAAGTTGAAAAACTATGAAAATGTATGAGTCATTTTTGTATTTAACACTTTAATTTGAATCAAATTGAGAGTTATACTTGTTCTGTAATATGTTACAATACCATTAAAAATAGAAAAATTATCAAAAAAATACCCCAAAATCAAGTATGATTTTCAAAACTACCCTAATTAAAATTTTAGTATCTTTTTTACCCTCATTTGAGGGTCTTCACTTGTAATTGCAATAATTAATTAGCAGCCAAAAAACCAACTTTAAGATGGTTTTGAAAATTCAAATAATTTTAGGGTATTTTTTATATCTTGAATTATTAAAGGGGTAGTTATGAAAATTACCCCAAAAAATCAACGGAAAATTTGAACATGACTCTATGATTTGATTTATAGGTTCACAACCGGGATGGGCCGAAACGCAATCAGCAGCCCAAGTTAAAAATATCGGGTCGACAGAAACCCAGATAGATTGATCCGAAGCCCATGGATAAGCCCATATTCCGAATCTTGATCGGATTTAGCAATTAGATTCATTCCGAAGAATGCAATCATTCGATTTGGCGCGTGGAGACGAAACGCGATACACCTCCAAATCTTCGTCTTCGTTTTTTTTTATCTGCAACGATAACGACTGAGAAATCGAAAACCCTATTTTTTTTTTTTTTGAATTCTTCAAATTAATTTCTATACAGATTCTTTCCATTTATTCTCCTTCTCTCAATTCGATTTCCAATTGTTCTTTAGTTTTCTTTAGGTATGCTTCGATTTCCTTTTTTTAATTTTTTCTTGATATTTGATTTTGATTTTGATCATGTTCTTGTTTGAAAAAACTTGATCGGATCTTATTTTGTTGTTGATTTTTTTGTTTGTTACAGAAGATCGAGAATCAATCATGTTTAACAGGCTTTTCGGTAAACCTAAACAAGAAGCAAATGCCCTAACTACGTTAGATAAGTTAAGCGAGGTATGAATACGATCACTTTCTTATTTGACTTTTTGTGATAATCTTATGAACATTGATATTCATCATTATGATTACGAATTGAAATTATCATCTAATTTGGATTTGATTAGCTTGTAATTTTTGCTTACAATGGTTAATTTCGTTTTGTATGCTTGTGTTTCATGTGCTTATATGAATGGAAAAGTAATTGGTTTAAGTCACAATGTTGGGGATTATGATCTTATTGGTTTTTGTAGTGTCTAGAAGCTTTTCCTAATTGATGCCAAGATTTTTGTGCGTTTGTTCTGCGAAATATTGTTTCTTTTAATTGTTATCATTTCTTTGTCTGCTCTTGTCTTTTCAGACGCTTGAAATGCTCGAGAAAAAGGAGAATGTGCTTATTAAAAAGGCTGGTGCAGAGGTAGAAAAAGCTAAAGAATTCTCAAGAGCAAAGAACAAACGGGGTATGCTGCTCTGAATTTGGGTGATCTCTTCTGTGGTCGAATGGTTCTTGATACTCATTTTTATTTCCTGTTGGCTGTTGGTATTCCCTTATATGTGACATGATGATAAGCTTTGTTTCCTAGATGGATTTTGAAGTGTAAATCCAATGGTTGTTGCGGCGGCGATACTCTATTTCTCACATATTTAAGGAATTAATTTAATAATAATAATATGATATGGTTATGCAAGTGCTGTCAACCTTTGCAGCATTTAATGGAACTGCCAGTTACTGCCCTTTATGTTTTTTTTAGTTAATTGTCATTGTTTCTATTTTGAACGGGGAGCACTTTCATTGATGGTATGAAAAGATAATAACAAGCACCAAGGAGCAAGAAGCTCAAGGGGGGGGGGGGAACACTTGTCATTATTTCTGATTATCAGATGTACAATCTTGTACTCTACAGATATCAGCATTTCCAGAATTCAACTCTTCCTCCTCAATGAGCTTAAAAAGTAGTATCCTTGCTGGGGGTAAGGGGAGGAATCTATTTGAGGGTTTTGTGGTGGTTGTAGAGTCTGTTGATCAAGTACATCTCACTCATCTTCATTATTACGAGTGACTTAATTTTTGCTCATGTATAGAGGGGTTTTTTGTTTCTCTCAGTAGGACTCTATTGGTGTTTGAAGAGATGTTTTCCAGTTTTTAGATAAGCAGGGACAGTGTACGGTGGCAGAGGTTTATTGACGTGTTGATTTGCTAGATGGGCTAGGATAGTGAATCTTTATACTTTGTATATTTTCACCTTTTCCTTTTTAGGATGACCATGTGGTTCATTGGGCTTTTGGCTGGTCTTTAGGATGTGGTTGGAGCATGAGAGTTTTTACAATAAGGTTATGGATGGTCAAATGGTTAGTTATCGTTGACAATACCTCAAGCTTAATAGCTTACGCTTTTGGATCTAGTGGTGATTTAACATAGTGTGAGAGTAGGAGGTCTTGGTTTCAAACATCAGTTGTTTATTATTACCAAAAAAAAAAAATTTGTTGTTTATTTGCTCCCATTTCTTATCATTAGTTCACATGTTGGGTCTTCGTTAATTTTCAAGGCACTGTATGAGGGCGTTAAGAATACCTTAAAAGATTACAAACCCGAACCCTTGTATCTTTTATGTTTGTTAACTCAAACTTCTAAGTCACCATGACCTTATTTTCTGAGTCCTGCAGTGTTATAAATGAAGATATCTTTTTTCAATGCATAGTAAGATGCCTTTATAAGGATATGGCAAGGTCTACAATTTTTATGATCCATTCCAAAATTTTACAGCGGCAATACAATGTTTAAAGAGGAAGAGGTTATATGAACAGCAAATAGAGCAGCTGGGTAATTTCCAACTGCGTATCCATGATCAGGTGAGCTCGGATTGTTATTTCCTGATTTGATTAGGCATTTCTATATGTTACTTTTGTAAGCTGTACTAAAGGAATCTTTTTACAACATTCAGAAATTTTATTACTATTGCAGATGATAATGTTAGAAGGTGCAAAAGCTACTACTGAGACGGTAGATGCTTTGAGAACAGGAGCCTCTGCAATGAAGGCAATGCAAAAAGCAACGTAAGCTATAATTTTATTTAATTTACTTTTCTGTCTTTACCAGTTTATCTTTCCTGAACTACTTTTTCTGGCTTATTGATATTCTTAGATTTACTGGTTAGTAAATTATGAAACCGAGATCAATTTTATATGTTTTATAATTTGTTTTAGCTCCACCTCACCTGTTCATCAAGTGTATTGAATATTATTCTTGTGGAATCTCTACGCCATGGCTGTATTGATGTAAATTTATGCACTTTGTTTGTCTGGTTATTGATGTTTAACTAACATGCAAAAGCCACTAACAGCAAGGGTCACTTGATTGTGGATGGGTGACCCAACTGGAGAGTGACAGAACTAATGCATTTTGGCATGGCAAACCGAATAATGAAATGAATTGTTGGATTTTGTTTTATATGCTTTTTTCTTAATAACATGGTGTGAAATATAAAACTTAATTCTCCGTCGTCAGAAGCTAGCCTGACTATTTGGTTTTTTCCCCCTTAGAAACATTGATGACGTGGACAAGACAATGGATGAGATTAATGAGCAGACTGAGAACATGAAACAAATCCAGGAAGCGTTATCAGCTCCAATTGGTGCTGCAGCTGATTTTGACGAGGTTTGTTAATATTGACTTGTGTTTTTTCCCTTTCCAGTAGTAAGAATACATCTCACTCCATCTATTAACTTTGTGTATTTAGGATGAATTGGAGGCAGAGCTTGAAGAGCTGGAAAGTGCCGAATTGGAAGAGCAACTTCTCCAACCTGCGACAACAACTCCTGCAGCAACTGCTCCAATCCCAGCTGGCAGAGTCCCTGCTCGTCCTGCTCCAAAGCGAACTGCTGAAGAAGATGAACTGGCAGCTCTGCAGGCCGAGATGGCCCTTTAACCAGGTGTGCTACACCAATATTTCAGCAGACTTCTTATTTTATTTTTGGCTGGGAATTGACACAAAAATTTTTAGACATCATTTGAAGAGATGGAAATTCAAAAGAAAAGGAGAAAACTCTTTTATTCTAGATGAATGTTGGTATTTGCAGGTGGCGTATACAAGGATCTATAGCCTGATTGCATACATGAAAGTTTCCTATTTTTGTGTGTTAGAGAATTTTATACGAATTAAATGCTGCGAGTCACTGTATATAATGGTGGCAAGAATTTGTCAATAGACCCTTTCAATATTATATTTGATTTCTATTTGGTAAAAGCTTGTAATACAACATTGCCATCTTCGTCGTGACACTTTCCCTAATTCCCCCTCGGAAATTATTTAGTTTAATTTTCAACTTTTTCAATGGTGAATCAATTTTTTTCATTGAAGGTCTCAATCTTTAGTTAACTAACATCTGTTATTATCGATTAAATTATTGGTTTATGAATTGATTAATAGATTGACTATTGATCATCATAAAATACCGTTTCGTGAATTCTCTTTTGCAACTTGGGTGTATATTTACAACGCTATTCATAGCTTTTCTTAAGCGAATAGAAATAATTTATGTTTAAATGATCATAAATTATGATTATCGAATTAAGCGTGTCAATACTTTTTGCTGTCTTTACATGATAAGACAAGACATTAATTTTTCAATTTAAAAATATTTATATTAAGTAAATTAAGCTCTATTTAAGCTGCCTTTACATGATAAGACAAGACATAAATATTTTGAATGAGTTGAAAAATATTTATATTAAATTGGGAGAAATTATTGGACGAGGTCTGGATTTACCTTGGCCATTTATCGCGAAGTCGTCGTTTTTTATTTAATAATTTCACAGGAAGTAAGTCAGTGAAGAGATGACATGTGTCCAAACTGTTACCGGAGGAGACAGACGTAAGGTTATGGCATTGGCCCTTTTCAAATGAAGAAGTAGTCGTTTTAAAATTATTTCATTTTAATGTCTTTTAAGAATAATTGCACTTCAATACGAAAGAAAACGAAAAAGAGGAAATTGGTTTTCTTTTTTTCCTTCTTTAGGAAGGAATGGAATTAGATGGATGAAATTGTTTTAGAAATAAGTCTTAAATTAATAATTGTACCAATAATTTAATACAATACCAATTAAAAATCAAAAAACAAATTTTTTTCAACAATTTTCTAAAAACTTTCTTATTATTAAATTTATTATATAAAAAAAGAAATTTATTATAAAATAAATTTATCAAAATAATACAAAAAACAAATTTTATAAAATAAAATTTTAAAAAAATTTTCTTATTATTAAATTAAAACTATATCTATTTCATTTTCAAAATGTCTTAATAAGCAACATAAAAATATAAATAGCCCCCCCCCCCCAAAAACCAAAACTGAGTTTTTTTTTAATAATTCGTCATTCTTCAATATGAGAAGAAATAACATTGATAAAATAATATTTCATTAATTTATTGAAAGCAAAAAATATCACTTTAAAAAAAATGAAACTTTTATTAATCATTTTTTAAAATTAATAGGAATAAAAAATAAAATTTTATCAAAATATTGTTTCATTCCAAGGTTATTGTGGTTATCTCAACTATTAATTTACAAGAAAAAAACTATACAAATTTATTACAATTGTATACCATTATCAAATTGCAGACAACAGCATATTACAAATATATTTGATTCGTTCTAACACTAAGGTAATAAAATTTGGAGAAAAAGTTAATATAAATCACTAACTTATTTGAAAAAACATTATAAAAAATTGTTGGAATTACGTGCACAAACTTGAAATAAAACTATTAATGACATATTTTTACCTTCAAATTGTAATAATTGATGCATAATATAAAATTGAATTTTTTGGCTAAAATTATACCATCAAATTTTTAATTTAACAAATTGAACTCACAATATCTTAATTTGTATTTTAATAAATTTTTTTTTTTTGGGGGGGGGGGTGGAAAAATTTATTTTTTTTTTTTTTTTTTTTTTTTTTTTTTTTTCTACAAAAGATTGGTGTTGACCCATAAAATTAGGATTGTTGCGATTGAAAGTGGATTTTTATTTATTTGCTTTATCTTTTAAGACTGTATCCCCATTTTTTAAAAATAATAATTAAATAATTTGAGGTTTGTGCAAACTACAAATAATACATGAGTTTATTTTTATAAGTTAAAATTTCCATCCCACCCACCTATCTAATTTGTTTGTTAGAAAAAAATCCATCCCTTTCGTCAATTGAAAAGATAACCGCAGCATTTTGATTTGACTTCTTTTATTATTAAAAAAAAATATCACCCGTTCGCTTCATTCCTCCGTTAATAGCTTGAACACGTGTCATCTTTTTACCTTCCAGACAGTATGGCCGACACTCCCAATAATCTCTCATAAAGTTTGATTATTGTTGTTGATATAACTTATTCCAAATTTAAATTGGTGTATTCTCGACTTTATTGACATTAATGAATCAATATCTTTAAAACGTGTTAACTTACAATAGAAGAAACATTACATTCTTATTTTATCACTACTTCATTTTTATATTTCAATTTTACCATTCATTAAATAGTACTCAAATAAAAGTTGTAGTATTAAATTTCAATGTATTTCATTTAGGGATGACAAAATTCCCCGCGGGTTAGGGGCCCCGACTCTATAATGACGGGGAATCCCCGATTTATATGGTTAGGGTTAGGGGGATAATTTTTCCCAAACTTGTTTTAGGGTTAGGGGATGGGAACACATCCCCGCCCGCCCGAACCCGAACCCGATATTTTAATAACATCTTATGTATTTTGTTTACTTTTATTTTTATTTATTAGAAAAAAATATATAAAATATGGTTATATCAACTTATAAAATGTTTAATATTATGTTTTCTTTTTATCTTAAAAATTTATATTTTAAATATACATTCCTTTTTTATATTTCTTTTTAAATAAGAATTAAAATATAAAAAAGAGAATTTTCCTCATGGGGAACCCGATCATCTCCGAACAGGGAATCCCCGAACCCGCCCCGATTATTTAATTAGGGGATAGGATAGGGTATGGGGATTTAAAATCCCCGCGGGTTAGGGGATGACAATGACATCCCCGACCCCGCCCCGTTGCCATCCCTTTTCATTTGACATTTGACTGGTGGACATCAATTAAAATATCAATATGTCTTGATGTATTTAATTTATGGGTAATGCCTTTCAATAATTAAGTTGGTTTAGTAATACTTTCTATTATAATATATATATATTTTTTAATAGAACGAAGTTCATGGCTCATGAATTTGATTCACGTTCATATTAATCAAGTTATTTATTTTTATTTTTAAAAAAGTTATTTATTTTTTTAAGAATTTTAAAAGTCACCCTGCTAATCTAAGTACAATTCATTAATTGAAAGTACATAAGAGAATGAATAAAAAAACATACTAAAACTTATTTTTTCAAATTATTCTCTGATATTTTAAATTAATGTTAATGTACATATTAAATTAAGAACTTTCAGTAGATTAAATTCTAAACATTTTTTTTATAAATAGATAAATCTTCCATTATTTATTGTTATTATTTTTGTAAATAGATAATTGAAACGCACATATTGACCAATTGATGTTATTACAATTTGACAAAATTCAATAAAATATCCCTAATCTATAGATTTTGTATCAATTAAGCTACTAACGTGTTAAAAGTTTCAATTCTACCTTCATCAATCTATTAATGAAATTCAATGATACCCTAAGTAATTTTTTTCAATTCAGTGATACCCTAAATTTGTCTATCCCACCCTCTACCCTTTAAAAATTATAACCGAGGATTTCACTGCGATAATTGAACATTTTATACATGCATTGATCTCTTGAATAATGATAATAATACTCAATTTTCCATGAATGTCTGTACCAAATTGTACAACAATGTCTTAACCTCTCCGGAAAACCACACGACCTTATAACACCAACAATAATACTATCACTACTTCATACATAATTCTGATTCATATTATTGTTTCGAAAATCTATAGGGAATGGAGTATCAAAAACCTAAATTAGATAGGCGCATCATATTAGTCATTCAAAACACATGAATTTGGATCATTAAGAATAGTCTTAATTAGTCCATGCACAAACATAAATCACAGGCCCAGGTTTGAGATGCCATAACCAAAGCTTTTCAAATCAATCTCATTCATTCTCTTATAATCTTAAATCCAAGAATCCACCAATTTCTTAAGTTATGTAATATTGAAATTTCCATTCACAAAAACACAAAATATGCAAAAAAATCAAAAAACAACTCAGAAGTAAATGAAAGTTAAAAAAAAATTATCCCATCTAAACAAACAAAATTAGCATTGTATGGAGAAATTGAAATTCATAACATTGAAAAGAAATCACAGTATAAAAAAGAAAACTCCAAACAAAGAAAAAAAAACCCCTCCTTTTCTCATTTTTCAAGCCATCTTACTTCTCAGATGAATTAGGTCCTCTTTTCTTGCCGAACCCAACCACTGCAAAACGGTTTTCATAAAAACTCAATTAGAAAAACAAAACCCAGAAAAAAACGAAACGATTTTCAAATTCTAAAAAACTCAATTTCGAACACTTACCGGCAGTGACGAATCTTCTATTGTATTGCATACGTTTATGAGCGCGACCGCGAGGCTTCTTCTTCTTGTCTTGTTTAGCCACTTTTGGTGTTTGGCCTCTCACTTTTCCGGCACGAGCCAAAGATCCATGAACCTTACCTGAACGCCGATCACAGAGAAGAATGAAAAAAAGATAGAAAATTGAAATGAAGATATAGAGCTTTGAGACTTACCCATGGCGAATTTGATAAGGCGAATTTAGTTCTCAGGAGGTTTTGCAAATCTACTGCTTGTTTCTTCTGAGAATCCCAAATCGCGAAAATTGCAAATTAGGGTTAGGGATTTTGGATGAGTTTATATATAGGAACGAATTGGATGGAAAAAGAATTTGAACTAGCTAGCCCAAATCCATGAGGCCCAAAAGAAGGTGAGCCCAAAAATCTTTTTGTCACATATTGAATTTCTAGGGTAATTTTCATAACAACCTTTTTTATAATGTAAATTATCATAAATACCCACATCATTAGTGATTTCAAGACTAACCCAAAATTTAAAAGTGACTTCTACTAACTATTATGATACTACTATAAATTACGTGAAAACTATCAATTTAGATCATGTTTACTTTGAAGGAATAAAAATGAAAGTGTGAGAATGAGAATGAGAGTGTGGAACTCACATAATTTAGCAATCTCATTCTCAATTTTCAAATAATTTCATTCCCTTCTTCAACCTCATCAATCCTATTCCCAATTTTGTGGATCCCACCAACTTTTTTATTTTACTATTTTTTTTTTCTCTTTACTTTTTCTGGGTCTCACGTGAATTAATAATACTTCATTCTCATTTTAAAACTCTAGTAAACAACATCAATGATAATTCTTTTCATTTTAATTCCGATTCTAAATTTTTTAGTAAATATAATCATAGAAATCTTATTTACATTTCATAATTTTTCATTCCGATTCTTTCTCATTCTCATTTCCTCTAAGTAAACGGGACCGAGGATAAAATAGAAACTAAAATTATTAATAGGGAATTTTTTTAAATCGTACTTAGTTTTAAGGTATATTTGATATTCTTCCCAATTTCTACATTCTTTTTTATATATATTATTTTGTAATTCTTGAGATTTTTAATATAAAATAGTGGATTTTATAGAAAATGTGAAACTTTGGATTATTTTAGTTCTTTTCGTTAGTAATTTCACTATTCCAAAATTTCTCATGTGTTTGGACCTTTGAAAAAAAATCTCACATATGTGGCAGTGGGATGAAATGTATGTACATTAAAAAGATTTTCTTATTATTAAAACTTTAAACGTTGTTCGTGGATCAATCGATAACTTGTTCGATATTTTGATGAAACGACGACATAGAAATTATATTTTCTCGAGGCACCTACTCCATAATTATAAGGGTTAAAATTTACATCATAAATACATAGTCACGAGATTGACTCCAATTGTCAGGCCCTTTTACAAGCCTACTCTCTTTCAAAACAAACATTATCACTCTACCAATCCGAACTAGGCTAGTTTGAGTTTGAGCTCTATCTCATAGTCACAAGTTCCAGAACACCAAAATTTCCTCTCGTGGCCTTTATAAAGCTAGTCGTGACTCAAGTGTCGAACCTCCTCATAGAGTCGTGCCTAAACTCTGTAGTAATTATGGTCTTGATGAAGTCATGATAGGTGAATTAGTAGAATTTGAAGAGGGTAATCACACTAAGGCTCAGTCACAACTCGACGGCCAAACTATTTTGAAGGCCCGTGGTCTTATGAACCGTCACATCTGAGGGTCATCCTACCAGAGGAAACTGTTTGATCCATGCTAGCTCCAGAGTTGACTCAAGCAAATGGACCTGATCCAGCCCATTAAACGACTCACAACCAATTTCCTAGAAATAACTTTGCCCTCTTTCACTCTCTCACTGACTTGACCATCGGAATCCATTTAACAAAGTACTGATTTTTTTTATAGTAATTTAACAAAGTACCTATTGGTAATCCTCATACAGATCTTTTTCTCCTTTTCTCATCTATTTGAAGTTTCTTCATCAGATTCCTAGTTGGAGAAGACACGTGGCAGCAGCTCTTGACAGTGGAGGTTTTTTCTTTCTACAATTGTCACCCCTCATTTGCAAGCAAAAGGTGATATGGCTGAAATTTCTAAGTGTTTTAAAAACTCTTTTTTGTATGGGACTAAATACATATATTTTTCTCATTCCTCTTTCATAGACTTTGACTTGCGAATTACTGGGACTAACACGAGACACGGTGTAGTTCTAACATGAACTAATATGAACTGTTGGACTATCTTCATACTTTCATTTTTAAAAACAATTCAGATTACAAAATCCAGTTTATGAACATATGATCATTCTTACTCTGTTTACGCTGTGATACAATCAAATATGTGCCAAGACTAGTAGAAGATTGGAAGTTGAACAACAATGTTTCTATGAACCCGTTTGAATGATAAAACTAGTTTTATCTATTACATTCGCCTATAATTTGAAAAGAACGAAGCCCATGGCATTGCACAAACCAGTGGGAGGAAATGGTGCTCTAAAGGACGTCTGGAAGGTGAAAATAGGTTTAAGATGCTAATCACAACAGACTAAATAAATAGCAAATACATTAATTAAGAGCTTAATGATTTGATTCCACTAATATATAATGTTAAAAAGAACCTACTATTTTTTATCTATATAAAAAAAAAAGACAAATTCAGTGACCAGATAAAAATTTAGAATTATTATTCAAGAGAGAGTTGGATTTTGTCTATGGGAAAGTTCATTCCGAACATGATTGAATAAGCTTTGGTTTAAGCAGTTTAAGTAACTCAAAAATGGGCACTTCATAATTTAACACAAGTCAAGAGACTAAGCGCAATATAAAAAATAAATCCACCAAAACACAATTAAGCATATAAGTCTTCTTTCATTAAACAAATCAAAACTACAACCTAACCTCATCTTACCAAATTTATGCAAAGATGACAAATCAATCTTCTTCATCAATGACTTTAGTGCCCAGTCCCTTCAGTCCTTCAGCTGGGATTTCTGCAACTGTGACGAGAGAGTATAACTCTTCCTTGGCATCTTCGTCATCATTCCTCTTTCGAGCAATGCGAACCCTGATTCTCCTGGGCACACTTCTGATTCCCCGGCTCCAGATATGTTTGTTGAGCTTCACATCTACTCTCACATCCTTTGTTCCCATAGCCTTCTCAGCAAATTTTCTTATCTCCTTAATGGCCTTGGGAGCCTTCTTCTTGAAGGTGCTGAAATTCACAAACCGTAATAAGAAACAAACTTTCACACCCAGTAAATATCATTTCCAGAAGTAAATTAGTAAGGATAGAAAAGGGCAGTCCAGTAATCAAATTGGATTAAAAATCAAGAAAAAAGATCATTAAAATATCTTCAACTTCTTGCTACTGTACTCTCCCATAGTCCCATGTCCTTATCTATGCAAGAGAACGAAGGGCATTGACCTAAACGGTAAACTATTAAAGACACCAAAAAAAATGTTGAGAAACATCGAAAACATCATACAGTACGGTACGAGTATAAACAATACTTAGTTACTTAGTATTTCGTTCAAGCAGAAGACATAACTAATGTCTGAAAATCTAATCATTAGAACTTATTCATCAGTCTATACACTAAAACTAAATTTCCAGTTCATCAATCACAGAATCATAATAGAATAGTAATACAATTATATCAATGAAGATAAAAAAAAACATCTGAATTCTCAAACAACAATCCGTATGAACTTAAACATAACAATCAAGTTACCAAAAACTGACATAGATTATTCAAATCAATAAGAAACAGACTCAATATAAATGCACACAACAAAATCAATATCCTCCGGTCTTTGAAAAGGGAAAAATGTACCAGCCATGTAAGCGCTTGTGAAGATTGATAGTGTACTCTCTGCTAACTACCTCCTCCTTTCTACCTTTAGTCTTATCCATTTTTCAATACCTGTACCAAAAAATCAACTATTAATCCTGAATTCGATCGAGAAAATAACAATTGAATCCATCATCAAAAAGCAAAATAATCGATGATTTGATTTCAAGAAGAACAAAACCAGAGTATTTCAATCAATCGAAAACAAACGAGAGACCTGAAATTTGAAGCGAAAAGGAGAACGATCGAAAGAATCGAGCTTGAAAATGGAGCAGAAGCCCTAGCTCCAATGCCGTCTTAAACTCAGAGATTTAGGGTTTCATGGTAAAGTCAATTATATATGCTTTAATTATAGTGGGCTAATTTTCAATAGGCTTTCCCATGTCAAATTTCACCCATTAACCTATTTGGGCTATTTTCAGCCTTAAGATTGGATCAGAAAATATAATTGGGCCTATAAGTTCTAAACTTTTCACCCAAAATGTATCTTTTTTTTTTTTTTTTGGTAATTTTCATAGATACCTTTTTCATAATTAATTTATCAAAAGTATCATCATGTGATTGAATGTTTCAAAACTACCCTAAAATTAACAAGTGGCTTTGATTGATTGATAAGATTCTACAACTAACTATGTAAAAACTGCCAATTAAGGGTAGAAAAGAAAGTAATATTTTTATTAAGGTAGTTTTGAAAACCGTACTTAATTCAAGGGTATTTATGATAAAAAAAAATTTAGTAGAAGTAACAAATTTTAGATTTATGTCATTACTTTTGAAGTTTTAAATTTAATATTACATTTATTGGGAAATTTAAATAGATGTCACTTTTTTATGAATATTTTCCAGGCTGAGATTCTACCAATCTCGATTTGAAAATTTTCATTTTAAAATTTTTCAATTTTTTTTGTTATTTTTAAAAATAAATATCAAGTCTTAAAATGAAATTTTTGAGAAACCCCTTAATTGAAATTGAAGCAATAAATTATTGAAGTTAAGAATAATTATCAAAATTAAAGTAATAATTAACATATAATAAAATTAAAGTTTTAGTTCTTAAAAAAAATTTAGATAATAAGTATTCAACCCAAAACAAAATGTTATAATAGTAAAAATATTAAAAATCAATTATACGTTTATTTTTAATAATTTATTGAATTGGAAGTAATATATTATATTGATAAATTTTTAAAAGTTGTGTTATCAATTATATATATATATATATATATATATATATATATATATATTTTTCTGATATTCTGGTAATTCCCATAAAGACAAAGTTGTTTTTTTTTTAAACCAAAAATAGCGGAAAAGCAACCTATGTAACAACCTTTAATCCAAGACTCTTCAATTCAAGAACTCGCTTTAATTGAAATTTTTATAATTCTTTTACCATATTGTAAAGTACGCAGATAAAAAAAAGGGTTAAAATATACATTTTTTGAACGTTTGCATCTAATTTAGTCCTTAAAATTTGAAAAGTTTTGATTTAGTCCCTCACGGTTCTCTTAATTCTAATTTAGTTCTTAACTTTTCAAAAGTTCTAATCTAGTCTCTCACGTGTTTAAAAAAAAATTCTAATTTTAATCCCCATGTTTTTGAAAAGTTCTAATTCAGGATAGTCCCCCTAGTTTTTGTTAAGTTCAATTTTTTTTAATAAAAGATTGACGCCACACATTTAAAAACCAACACGTTTGGACATTGATTATTTGGATGCGAATAAAAATGTCATATTGACTCTGTTTTGGAAAAAAAGTAGTGAGTTGCATAAAAAAAAATAGTTCATGTAATAGCACTTTTAGAATCTAGATGTTTAATGTCAATGCTCAATGGTAAAAGAAAGTGCAACATAAAAAAATATATATATTATTAAGGAATTTAATCAAAATTATTAAAATTGAGCTTAATTGAAATCTAAGGGACTAAATTACTACTTTTCAAACTTTATGGATTAACTTTTTTTATACTGTGAATGTCCGGACCAACTCACGTGCACTTCGACTAATCTCACGGGGCAACCACACGATCTTACAAAAATTGACGTCGGTAAGCTCGTATGATAATATCCTACGAGATGGCAAACATGGTTTGAACCCATAACCTCAAGATTGGAAAGTAACCTCTTGACCACTAAGCCAACTCATATTAGTTCTTTAGGGATTGAATTAGAAATTATAATAAAGTTAGGACCAAATATATCATTTAACCTAAAAAAATTTGTTTGAATCAATAACTTTTCATATGACAAATATGCTGAAATTTTCATGCGGATGTCCTAATCATTCCATTTTCCAAAAGCCATTTTTTATTGTCTTATGAAAAAAATGTGGCCAAATATACTGAAACACTAATGTGAACTTTTAGACTGCTGTTTGGGTCAAATGTCAGACCATAATCAAGGGCTCAATTGATAATTTATTCCAGAAAACAATACAAATGATCCAAATAAAACCCTCTTTACAGAATAATGGGTTAAAATAGGAAGAAAAAAAATGAAGATTTCAGTGTAAGAATGACCATATTCTTGCTGGTTGAAATTACCTATGAGGCAAGAACAATGCTTAACTGCACATTGCCTCTTCAATCACTGATATACTCTTCTAAACAGCAAATCTGCATATCATCTCTCTAGCATTTTCCTTGTAAGTCATTAGTGATGCCATCAGTACAAAGTCTACACGAACTCTCCACAAAAAGGAAAATCGGTTTCCTCCATTGCATGCTTTTAGCTCAATGAATTCAATTGCCTTGTTATCAATAACGCATCTATATTTGTTCATAACTGATATAACTGCAAGAGTATAGAACTAAGCTAGGATTTTCGGTTAATCCTCCAAAATCTCCACAAACTAACAGTCAAAACTGCTACACCGGCGAGGCCGATTAATATCTGCTCAGTCAAAGGGAACATCATATTTTGCATAAGCATAACCCTTGAGATTAATTTATCATTAGAAGGAGATAGGGTACAAAAATGACATAAAATGTTGTAAGTTTCAAAGATGCTATGCAGAATAAAGTATACCGTGCTTACGAAATTCAGAAATAAAAAGTATTCACCAAAATGGTAATCTTTAAAACTTTTCAAATAGTGTCATATATGTCAATAAATATTGAACGGCAAGGGGTATTACTAACCTTTGCATCTCTGTGATAACTTGAGAGACCTTGGAAGAACGATTTCAGTTTTTTGAACTGATATGATCTTGGCATTAGGATTACTGCAGTATATTGTTTTGTGCAAGGAAATGGCAGTATTCTTTGTAGTGCCAGCTGTGCTGCTAATGGTGTCAAGGAATTCCTGACATTGTTACGTCCCTCGTCTTGTATCTGCATTAAAGTGATGACAATTTACAGTTTCTTAATTGATGAGATTTAAGCATATTCATTTATCTCCCTCCAGAGAATGACACTTCAAGTATACAGTTGGGACTCTGAAGCGAGGCAAAACAAACTGAAACACACAAAATGTACACTTTAAGGTTATTAAAAGCAGTCTTTACTTATCTTTTCATCATTGATTTTATTCATTTCTTATTGAATGGAGTAAGGAATTTAATGTAGACAGACATATTTTTATTCCATCTTTCCTAAATAAAACAGAAATACATGTAATGTAATGCAAGTTGCATCTTTTACCACATCTTGAATAAACACAAACGTTTATGAACCTGCTCATATGAGGAGAGAGCCAACTTACAAAGACTTTAACAACCGCCCGAAGTATTGATAGAGGAAAAAATATTTAACGCCACTGACCTTAAAAGAAGTTCCAACATCACCAGAGTATATTCTTGACTGGTAGCTGCGTAAAATCCTGTCTAGCCAGTAATAATTTTCCTGATAATCAATACAAAAAACAGTGATTTAGTTGCACAGGATCCAAAGATTCCTCACAATTATTTATATTGCCAACATATATGTGAAAGAGGAATTTCAGTGGCTTCATAGAAATTAGGAATAACGCCAACTGCTTTTCTTTCTGCTATTTGAGAACAAAATGAATCAAAACCCTTGTTAACTGCAGCTCTAAGTAACGGTAAAATATAATTAACAATCAGGCATGTGCAACTAGACCTCCTCACACAATCAAAGTGGAAAGTCTCTTTGATCTAAATAATCCATTATGTTGCATTCAGGTGGCTAGATGAAAATGCCACATGGACGCATCCAGATCTCCATTATTCATTAAGAAAAAAAATTGACCTGCTAAATGAGTAGTGGTGGATTCTTTTAGGAGGTGAAATGTGTAGGAATGATTTGTTCGTTTTACGTTTACCCTACATGTAATGATGTAATAATGAAAAAATGTTATAAATTAAAAAAAAAAAAAAACCTGCAGTCCATTTTCATGAGCCCTCTGCTCAATCTCAAGGACAGTTGAAACATCCTGATCTGTAGGCCCTTCTTCTTGAAGACGTAATACTTCATTCAAAGCAAGATCAACCTTATACAAAATTCATGATCAGAAAAATTCATCTACTAAATTTGCTAATGGAATTGAAGTAAAAAAAAAAGGATGGATCGTGTTAACATATAAACCAGTTTTGATGAGATTTCTGGATCGCAAGAAAAGCTAATGCTAATATCACCACGAACAGGACCAATTCTTGAAGGCTTGTTGCCTCCAAGGAATACAGAAACCCCGGCAGAATAGATCTGTTGCAGAGAGGTGATCAAAGAATTGAGCAAAGAATTAAAAAACAAATACTCATAAAACCCACACATAGACACCTGCCCATGCTTGAAACGCAAAACTTGCACTATTTTCGTCTCAAGGAGTTTGCTCAAAAACCCAATGAAATGACTTTCCTCAACCTGCCATTTGTTTTAAACAGGAAATCACATTCTAAACCATTGCCAAAACAAACTGAGTAATAAACTAGTCACTTCATTACTTTTGGGTTTGAATCTTATTTTAGCCTCATAACTTTTATACTTATCCTGTTTTGGTCCCTAAACTATCAAATACTCTGTTTTAGTATTTAAATTTTGTATAAAAAACCACTATAGTCCTTGTCATTATTATTTTTTCTTTCAAATAATTAAACGAAAACCTAACATGATATGTCTTTTGTTCATTCATAAAAATGTAATGCACAAGTGTTTGATATCTCAGATGTCAAATTTCTTAAGAAATGGTTTATAAAAAATTAACGGTGAGGTCCTCGATAGTTTTTAATGCAAAGGTCAGAGACAAACAAAACAAGTCAAAGTTTAGGACCAAAACGGAAAAAATATGTAGTTCAAGGACTAGCATAGAATTTAAACCTTACTTTTAATAGAAAATAAAATGGAAAGGAATACCATGGTTCCATTTTTGAGCTCCACAGGAAAGCATAGCTGAACTGAACATTGAGCTTCAACCATGGGGCTATATACCACTTCCCTAAAAGCACATTAAACATGTTATAGAAAGGAGATCCGAGAAGAAAGTAATAAAAATATGAACCAGCAAATATATTCAGGGAAATTTTCATGGGTGACATTTTCTATAATATTTACAAATTTATCATCTTTAAAAAATATTTACAAATATATCATTTTTTAAAAACTATCATTGTTAAATGACTGATTGACTCACTTCACGCAATAAAATGACATATTTGTAAATGTCTTAGAAAAATTTGTTAATTTCATAATAATTTTTAAAAAAAGCTATATTTGTAAATATTATTAAATTTTTTGATAGATTTGTAATCACCTCGAGAGAGAGAGAGAAGCGTGATTCGGCTCACTTATTCAACTTTAAATTCACTTCAACTTTGCCACTAATACTTGTGCTATCACACATTGGGAAACATGTTTTATGTCTACTATCAATACATTAAAACACATGGTTTAGTGGACCATACCTAACTATACTTGTAGGAAAAGTGAATGGCAAGCCTTTGAGATCATCACGGTTGAAGTTCATAACGGGCTCGGGAGGCTTTGGTATTCCACCCTGCTTAAGGAAATCAGAACCTTAGTTATCACAAATAATGAATATGACTGTGCCTAAAAAGATTGTATATAGAGCTCCACTTACCAAATATTGCTGTATTAAAGGAAGTGCTATGGAAGGATTAATATTTCCAACAATCACAACAGTAAAATTCGAAGGATCTCTAAAACAGTTGTTGAAATATTCACAAGCCTTTTGTGGATTAACTTTTTTAAGGTCACTTAACCTAATTGGCTGCAGAACAAAAAGTTAAAAAAGGTTAAGAAGGGGGGGAGATGATTTTAAAGCAAGGCAGGTAACAAGGGTACCCTGAAAAAATAGGAGTTTCCATAATTGAGCTCCTTCACACGGTTTGCAAATGCAGTATAAGGATCTCTCTCCTGAGCACGAACAGCTTCTTCTGCCATTTGCATAACAATTTTGACATCTTCCTCCCCAGGTGTCACATTTGTTGTGAATAGTTGGTAGACTAGCTGCAGACAAACAGAATGCAATTAAGACATGTAACAAGTATAGTATTTTAAGAAACCCCGAATTCGCAGCTTTCTTCGCCAAAATAAAACCGTAGTTTTAGATTAAGGTATAAATTGTTTTTTTTTTTTTTTGTCAAAATTTGTTTTGTCCTCAATTTAGAAATCTAATTTATTAACAAATAAATGACAATTTTTTTGGTTGCTTATTTAATACTTACCTAATTAACTACAATACCGAATCTGTTTTCATAATGAAATTGAAACATAACCATGACATTTTTTTTTAATTATTTCTACTCAAAATTCATAACTAATTAGAAAAAAAAAATAAAAAAATCAGATACCATACTAGAAATTGGGGAAAACTTTAAGAACAAAAAACTCTGAAAGTACATTAGCATAAAATTATATGCATGAAATGTGCTGCATGAATAATTATTAGGAATTCCAACAAAATTTAAATGCCTGTGTTAAGATTCAAACTATCTTAAAATAAAAATAAAACAATTACACAAGTACTAAGCATTTGAGAGGCTTAGCTCTCTCCCTTTCAATAGTCTAAAGACTACTATACTTAATATCTTGAAGTCCCTCACATTCATTCTATTTATAATCACATACCCTAACTAACCACCCCAATTATCTGCTATTATGCCCTTGCACCCTTTCCTAAGGGCTTGATTCAAATCTCATAGGCCTGACCAACTAAACGCGGTCTATGAAGCACAAATTCTTCAACTTGGGTGACATATCCGTATCCGTATTGGATACTTGGATACCATATGTCTCGGAGAAAATTAATAAGAGATGAGATTGAAAAACATCACAATTTTTATTTAGTTTGATCATTTCTTTTGTATTGTCTTTCTAATATAAATATCATAAACTAAAACAAACAAATTTAATGTGAAAATCATTGTAATGTATAAAAATAATCTAATTAACCTAAAGATTATATATTTTTTTTGTTGGATAAGAAACATTTCATTGATAAATGAGAAGGAACAAAAAGAGGAGGCACCCCTGGATTACAAAAAACTCCTCCAGTTAGTGGTTATAATCGAAGGTGGGTAATTACAAAAAGCCTTATGATTGGCAGACCATGACGAAGTAAACCTAACAATTTTATCCCACAAAAAGTGTCCCTCCAAAGAGACATTGTTGAAAATCCGGTTGTTCCTTTCCCACCAAGTCAGCCAAATAAGAGCGCAAATAGCGTTGCACCAAATAACGTGGGCTTTCTTCTTGAAACTCACACCACAGAGGAAGCCATAGAGGATGTTTTGAATATTCTGAGGGGCAGGGCCTTGAAGATTGAAAATATTCAGCAGCTTCCCCCATTACAATATACAATCTTTAATTAACCTAAAGATTGTATATTGCAACGTTTCCTTGCCGTATCCGTATCCTAGTTCTTTTAGAAAATGGAGTATCGCCGTATCCGTATCGGTGCTTCTTAGGATGCAGTCAACTATAACTAATGACTTCACCCTTAAATCTCCACTAATGTGCCAGTCTGAAAATTATTGTACCACTTGACTTTCTTAAAAAAAATCGACCCCCCCCTAAAAAGATTATTCTTTTCACACCAAGATAGTTTATGTTTTTATCAGTCCTCATTGGCTATTGATAAGTGAATGTCCTTGTGGTCTGTGATTACTGATTAGCTTTGAGACGATATTCACTCAATGAAACAATGGGCACAAAAGAAAGCAGTCAATGAATAAATAGTAGTTGACCCAGCATTGAATTGGAGGAACAGACTCTGCATGATAGACCAAGTACAAGTGGGGAGCAGATATCAACCTCGGTTGGTCAGTGATTAAAAAAACTCACTTACGATCAACAAAAAAAGAAGGAGCAAGGAAAATGCTTTAATTGGAAAATTGGCTTAAAAAAATAAGTTGCATAAAAAATTAAATTATAGAGACAATGCCAGTCATAACAGTGTTTTTTTTTTTTTTTTGGGGGGGGGGGGGAGATTATTGCATTTTTTTAATTCAAAATGATATATGTAATAGAGAACTGAGTGTGGGTGTGGGGGGTACTTAATTTGATGAAGGCAGGAAGGAAACCTGCAAGGCAGTTTCTAGATCAGTAGGTGAACAATCACCAGAAAAGCTCCTCATGTATGCTCCAAGCTTTGTACCAACTTCAGCTCTTTTACCAGCCAGCATATCCATTAATACAGAGGGTCGATAACCAAACACTCCAATTTCTCCAGCAATGGTTGAAGCCATTGAGCAAGAAGTGTACTCCGTCTCTGGGAGTTCAGATAAAGCACCATAAGAGAACCCTGTAAATATTACCTGTGAAGACAAAATAGTATGTTAAAATTACAGGAGGAACCTAGACTTGTTTGTGCTGAAATCAAATATGAACCAGTCAAACTTAATGGACCATTTTTTCCATAAAATAATCAAGGAGATCGAAAAGTAATAACTTCAATTGGTTTTGAAAAATTTAATAACACATGCAATTAAC
This sequence comes from Gynostemma pentaphyllum, assembly GCA_028015215.1. Classification (NCBI taxonomy): domain Eukaryota; kingdom Viridiplantae; phylum Streptophyta; class Magnoliopsida; order Cucurbitales; family Cucurbitaceae; genus Gynostemma; species Gynostemma pentaphyllum. Next base: position 38,970,181 of record CM051348.1, on the reverse strand, counting down.
TCCAGTTGTTTCAACAAATGCAATAGACTAAACTAAAAAACTTTGAATTTCATGCATTCACTATCTCTTCAATAACAGCATGACCATCTTCTATGAAGTGTGAAGATAAAAGCAAATTGCATCAGGAAAAAGTTGCTCTCTAAAATGAATGGGGGAAAACCAGCATTCCTAGACAATATCTTTAAAAGAAATCTCATATAAAGCTACAACTTTGTAAAGACAACAGCTCTTGAAGACTTGAACAACCTAAAATTGAAACCGGTAAACTATATAACTTTGAAATTCAGTGGTGAGTTTGATTACTATTAACCTGGAGCAGCAACATTTCAAAATTTTGATGGCTGCAGAGTGCAGGCACCATCGTCACCCCCCTCTCAAATAATAATAATAATAATAAAAAAAAAAAAAATAAATTGCCTCAACCTAATCATTTATTAATCTCTTGGGAGTAAGGAAAGATATGGTAATACTTATAACGATGAAGACGTATATAAGGATTTTCACACAACACAAATATAGGCTGGTTTCATGGACAAAAAATGAAAGTAGCAGCATAAATTACAATACCAGATGAATAGGTACCTGGTCATCAAGAAAGTCTGTACATTTGTAGCAAACTCGCATGCCATTTGTCAGAAATATTTCAGTAGCTTCAATATTTCCATATTCCAACTGCTGCAGAATATTCCTGAAACATTGTTCAAGACGCTTGTAGTTACCACCTACCATTTCTAAATGCCAAACGAGAATCAATTATTGATCTTAGAAAATTGATAAAAGAGTAATAAACTCCTAGGGAATATCTGGGTCAAACATTTAACAAAGGGAAAAGTCTTAAACATAACAACCAAGAAAATATATATCTTTAACATGATATTTCAATTTACACACTTTGTATTTGTTTCCACCTATAAGTTGAATTTCGGGACACCGACTTGATAATAATCAGAGAGATGGTGAGTATAAGATGGTAAAACATTAAGAAATAAGAATACAAGGATTAAGGGTTTTCGGATGTCAAGGTTACAGGATATATATTGCAGCTGCAGGGGAGTTAGTAAAATTATACATTACCCTGGATTTGGCATAGTGCTGACAATTTCCTCAGGAATGTGTTCTTCATCCCAAGGAGGAATGCTCCTCTCTTTCTCAAGATGATTGATATTCATGATGAGATTTTTTAAATTATCAATGGTTGCAGAAGGATGAGGCTCTATTGTCTTGATGACACAGCTACACGATGTTGTTAACTTGGTTGAATACTTAGCTACCTCTGATGCCGAGATATCTGTGTACAAAGGTAATAATATAGAAAACGTTTGAAACACACCACATAAAACTAAACACTGCCAAATTTAACAAAGAAAAACAAATACTAACGTGGTAGAAGAGTTTTTTGGAGCTGAGCCTCATACTCAATCCCAACTACAGGTTCATTTCGTAGAAAATGCTGCTCAAGGAAACAAGATAGTTACATCAAAGGAAGCAATGATTAAAAAGAATTAAATGGAAGTAAAAAATAATATTAAGAAACATCAAATCTGAGATTTCAAATCCCGTTATAAATTTTATTTTAAGGCACCTGTAAATATTCATCTCGCAAATTAGTTGATTGCATCTGATCACGTTCCAAGTAGGCCGATTCAATCTCTGACATTAGTAAAGCTCGAACTATGGATATTTCACGTTCTGAAAACCCATGACTTCGTACTCTTGCAACCTGAAACTTAAAGGGCCATTAAAAAGCTAATACTAGCAAAACCATAATACTATATTGAAACTACAAAAAGATATTTATAGTAGCAGTAAAAAGGAAGAAACGGAAGTTTAAGTCAAAGTAAACAGCACACCTCAGTCAGCATTGATTCTAGTGCCTTCAAAGTTCCTTTTTCTTTACAGGACGAAGTTATTATAAAAGCTTTCAGTGGAATGACCAGAGCATCTGATGCAGCTGAGCATGAAAAATATGGAGGATCCTTGCCACGAGATATCTTAAAAAACCTTTGATTTAGTGCCTGAAGGAACATGGATTCTACAAGTAAACTTCTGTAGTCCCTCACTGTCTTCAGCTCATCTGCTGGCATCTTATAGCTAATCATCACAGCTGACTATAAAAAAGACAAGTAAAGATAGCAGAAAAATCGATCATCTCAAATGAGAATTGGTCTTGCTTTTAAATATGTGCAATAATAATATTTTGTAGAAATGTAATCTTGGTTTAATGGTGAACTAACCCCAGCAGCCTCAGATTCAACAGAGCATGAAAAGCATGGTTCCTCATGTGATGGGATGGGAAATATGGGTACAAGGGGAGGTTCACAGGCTGATTCTATATGGCCAAAATGATCTTTTATCAGCTCAACTACGCTCTGAAGACGTGGGGTTTTCTGTTAGACATTTTTAAATCGAAGCATTCTCTTATGGTCCCAACACAGAAGCTTATGAACTGATAAAATCAAACCTGAGTATCAGAAAAGTCTCCAACTGCTATCACTGCCATATTATGCAGATCATACCACTTCCTATAGAATTGCTTCACTGTCTCGGCAGACACAGTTTTAATTACATTCTCCAAGCCAATTGGTAAGCGCTCAGCATACTGCCATCAGCCAAGTATTATGAGAGACAACATAAAACTCATACAATTGAGAATAATTATACTTCATATAATAAATTGACCAAAACATTAAAAAGAATGCTGGATGGGTCAATGATAAATCAAAATACACAATCATCCATTACATCGCCGGAAGCTTTGTACGGCAGGAACATAAACATAAAGTTGATGGAAAAAAAATTGGAAAATCAAAGAACCTTTGAACCTTCCATCATCAGAGCCCAATGTGCATCCTGCATCCTTCCAGTAGCATTGCGATTCCCCCTAAACTCTTCCATAACAGCTCCTCTTTCTTTTTCTATATCATCTTGAGAAACTCGAATCTGCATGAAAGTGGTAGTCAGAAAAGAGAAATTTTCAAGGGAAAGAAAACAAAAATATATAACAAACGATCAACCAAGCTACCTCAGAACTGAATTCAGCTAGTATTGATATCGCTTGAGACAATAGTCCAGGCTTATCAACTGGTACAAACAACTCATATACAGTGTCATCAGCAGACGTTGCTGCATTTTGACAAGCGCCAAATTCCGCTCCTATACTCTCGAGAAACTTGACGATATCATGATTAGTATATTTCTTCGTGGCACTAAAAGCAAGATGCTCAACTATATGAGCAACTCCACGCTCATCCTCCTCTTCCAGAACTGATCTGTCAGAAGCCTGATAATTCAGCTTGTTTCACTAGTATATCAATGACTAATTTATACTATGCAGTTCAAGTGAGAAGAAAAATCGAAAAACGGGTACTCAAAGTAAGTCATTAGTATAAATCTAATTCACTTTAACCCTTCAATTATGTCCCACTAATTGGTCATTGCGAAGCATTCACTAAGTTGCCAATGATTTTCAAATATAATGTCTTTGCATTCTACCAAACAAAGCAATTTTTCAAAAAATCAAAAACAGAAAACGAAATGGTTATCAAACGGGGCCTTAACATTTCATTCCAGTGATCAGCATTTCAATTCTTATACTTTATCCCTGTTTGAAATAACCTAACTGACCCTAACACTAATCAAAATCAAACTTCTAAAAAATGAAAGGAAACGAAACGAAAGAGAAGAAATTACCCAGCTTTAACAGCAAGAGCAAGAGCAGCTCTCATTCTAGGCTTAGAATTGGATCGAACATAATAACACAACCCATTATCGAGCTTTCCATATTCAACACCATGTGGGTGTTCAGCAAGAAGCGCGTTCATATCAACGTTAACCAATTTCAGTGACCTGAATCCATGTTTCTTTGCGATCTGTGAAGTTTCAACTGGAAGCAAATCCATCTGAGCTTTCAATTAGAATTCAGAATCTTCAATTTCACTTCCCCAAATGCAACTTCAGCTTGAGCTATATTATCAGGTTTCGGCGGCTCTCTATAATCAACTGATTACTTTCTTCATTGGGAGTGAAAATGGAAATGGGTATTTCTCTTGTTCAATTTCTCTAATTGGGAGTAAGTTTCTTGATTTTATTGTTTGTTTAATTTGGAAAAACCCAGTATTTGCTCCATTCGGAAGGTAATGGATGGATTGGGAAAAAACCAAATGTGACGTAAACTTATTTAGTTAGTTAGTTATATGATTTTTGACTTGATTTTTTTTCAAAAAAAAAAAAAAAAATTGACTTGATATGACTCCAAGTATTTAATTCTTATTCCTTTAGAAGGGAAGAAAGTTAAATATTGTTTATATATATATATATATATATATATATAGTATTGATACTCGACTAATTTCATAAGACATTATATAATCTTATAATATTTGACTTTTTTAGATATTACAATAAATTAGGAGAGTAGAGACTCGAACATTCAATATCAAAAGAAGTGTAAGTCTTGACCAGTTGACCTATGCTCAGGTCACCTGCAATATTTGATTTTTTTTTTTAAGGCCCCTACGATATTTGATTTGACAAGGCGTAATTCATATAATAATATCCTAGTCCTAGGTAATTAACACATGGTTTGGACAAGATTTTAAAAAAAAAATTAACCACCAAATTAACTCATAATTGGTTACCTTAATTGTTGTTTTTGAAAAACAATTGCAGAATAATTTTACTAGTTAATGAAGTTCTAAGTCTTCTTTCTATGAATTATTACAAGTAAAATTATGAAATTTAACAACATATGAAACAATCTTATAAAAAAAGTCTCTAATAATCTCTAATTTTTGTTTAAAATAAATTCAGGAATTGGGTAGATGACCTATCTACTTCTCTATTAAATTATATTTTGATACGTAATTTCATCATATTAACTAAAATAGCATTTGCCCAATTCATTTAAAAAATATATGGGGTACAAAAAGCCATCGTTTATATGATACAAAAAACTCTAATACTAAAAACTATGGATTCATGGTCAAGAGAATCCAAGGAAGATGAAATCAGCTTTCCTAAATTTAGGGCCTGCCTCGGGTGATCTCTGTCAATTACAAGTCGATAAGGGCCAAGAATAAGCCACTCCATTGTTAGATACATATTTCAATGATACGAGCGCGAATTCGATGGATCCCTCCCGACTCTTTCAACTAATCTGCAGATACCTTCTGAGCAATCAATTTGATTTCTTTCACTCTCTCATTCACTAATTGCATGAGTTGTTCCTCTTGATTAGCTTGGGATTCATCTGTTTCTATGCCAGTTGCCTCACCCTTTGATCTAAGCATCACAAATGACTCTTCATCATAATCGCTTGGCACGGCAACTACCTGCTTCCCTTCGGTGTCTGAACCTTTGCCAATTATTTCGTCTCGCATTCTACTAGAAACGACAACAATGAAATCATCCATGTGCTTATCAACAGGATCAAGACCTAAGAAGACAAGTATCTCCCAACAATGTAAAAACTGTTTCTTAGTAATTTTCAAACTTTTCCTAACAGCTTCGATAGCATCAGGTGGTGGAACAAGCCGAGGGGAGGATTCCTTCTTCGAATGTTTTCCCAATTTCAATTGTGAAACAGCAGAATTAACAGCTTCCTGAATTGGGTCAAAAACCCGCAGACGCTTTATGTCAATACAGGTTCGCAGGCGCTGTAGCTGATTTAATGGCTCTTCAATCGTCAAATCGAAAACATTTTCTGAAACAGCAACATGGTTCAGCTCCGCTAGAAAAAAACTTCCAAAACCCTTATGCTGGTAAGGAGGCAGTACTAGTATCTGCATAATTGTCCAGAATTATTAAATAGTTAAGCAAGCACAATAAAATTTGATACAGGGATAAGATACCACAACACATTCATAGCCTCGGTTTGGAGAAAAAACAGGTATTCGATAAAAAAATGCTAAACCTGACTCAAACGTAAGCGAGAATCATCAGGATAATGGTAAAAACGATAAAGGGCAGCAAAGCCAAGCAATGTAGGATGGTTGTGCTCCATCTGATCATTATTCTTCTGAATTAGAAGATATAACTCCCACCTTGGGTCAGAAACATCAATAGGGCTGCTACCTAATTCAGAAAATAGCACATTTTAAGCCTAGTTATCAGACACTGAAACAATAAACAAATTTTTTTAATGACAATTTGAATGAGACGTTATATAAGACAAGATACCATCAATAAGAAGAAGAGCAAGAGGTATCAAACGACTGTAGAGGTGTCCTGCAGCCATGTTGCCCATAAGCAATCGAACAACCTGATTAGAAGGTATCATATTAACTATATCAGTCAACTTGGAAATATATTACCGAAAAAACAGCAGATGTGTTTCAATATGATTTATTTAGAAATAAACTCAAAAGCACATTTCATTCAGGTAATGATAGGATTTCAATATGATTGATCAAACTTAACTAAAAAAAACTAAAAACAAAATGAGAAAAGAGAAAAAGTAAACCAACTAAGGAACTGAATACTTGCATATACATGTTCTAAAGTATCATGATCCATATTCAAGAGGGCAAAAATTAACATGGTAAAAAAAGTTAAACTGATAAGTAAATTTCCAGTAATTTGAATGGAGAGCATTCACATTCTCCTCCCAAAAAGAAAACAAATATTGAAGCAGAACTTAAGGAGAAAGAACCAAAAAAAGAAGACAGAAGAACCTCATAAATTTTCTTCATACGAACGGGGTAAGATTATGCAGTCGGATAAAATTGATAGATCACAAGTTGATCACGGAAACAAGACAAGATAAAATAATGTATAAGAACTTTGATAGCACTAGCCTCAAAACGAACCAGTCACATGAAGATGCCAAAAACCTAAATTGAAAGGAAAAAATGCTCGTGGAGTTTCAAAGGGAAATAAAGGAGCTCAATAAATGGAAAAAGGAAAGGATAAACTATTGTATTAACAGCTAAGTACCAAGGACACCATCCATATTATACCAAAGAAACAAGTAATCCCCAGTACTAAGTAACAGAAAACTTGAGCATGTCTTGTTGCCACATAAAACTTAAAGCATGAAACACACCTCCAAATCAGAATTAGCTGGTTGTAAATGAAGATTAGAATCATTAGACTGCCCATTGGAAGCTTTGGGATGCAATACTTCTCCATTTGTGATGATGGATCTGCAAAATTATTTAAAATGAGAACAATACGTCATGATAAGAAACAAACTAATGACAGAAAAGGGGCAGTAGAGAACATAATTAAGCTTTGTTTTCAAATAGAAATATCTAAGCTAAGTTTCAACAGGCATTTGTCATGTAGTACCCGATAAAATTAACATCCTTTGAAAAAGTTTGAAGGAAGTCATCTTTGTTGTCCACAAGAGTCTCAGCAAAAATATTCTGTCAAACGCAAAAACAGTGATCAGGGTAAACTGATAGAAAAATAAATGCTCAGATACTGTATCCTGTACTTCAAAATGTTTACCTGAAGAGCAGACTTCAGATCTGTAATCCCTTTGCCACCCTATAACAAGAAACATGATAGTTTACAATACAACACATTGAAACAGAAGAAAAATGGTAGCCTATTTCATTGTGGAGAGAAAAGAGTCACTCAACAAACCAGATTAATTATAAGAAAGTTCTGATAACAATTAAGAACTTACATCAGATGTACTCTGGAAAACAATATCGGCATAGGCGTGAAATGAGACAATGCTAAACCACACGGTAATCTGCAATAGACAAGAAACAACAAAAGACATTTAACAATAAGCTCGATCCCTTTCTGATCAAACAAATCATTCTACCTAGACTACAAGCTGAAAAAACTTCATTTAACATTCTCAGGAAGTGTTTACCTTCAAACCTTTGTAACCAAATATCATTCCTTCTTCATCAAAGAAGTTGTTCAAGTCAACTGGATCAATGCAAAGAATGTCTGTACTTCCCACTTCCTCTTTCCTAGTAACTGCAAAAAAAAAAACACAAGCATAGAAACAAGATTTAAACTACACAAAATACTTATTTTGAGCAATCGTTTTGTCGCGTCACCAAGAACCATAATTCCAACCAGGGGCGGAGCGACATGGTAAAGAGGGGGGCATTATTATTTTATATTTTTACTACATTATTTCTGCCCCCTCCCCCAATGAATAAAAAATTCAGTACTTTAACCAGTTCCGTACAAGTTTTCTGAAAAATCAACTTAACATGTAATTCTAAACATAAAGGTCGGCACGTAAAGAGTACGATGCGCCGATTAAACCAAAAAAGGCTATTCTAATCAAAATACCACCAATTAATCCACCAGACTCTTTTCTTGAAACAAAAATTAAGCTCAGCGAAGAAAGCAAAGTAATCGTACCTAGGTAGATTTTAATGCATTCTTTAGCTTGAACACCAGAATCTGCGCCATAATCAGAGAGAGAAACAGAAAATGGAACATTTCCAGTGAGCTATAAATGGATTAAAAATGCTCAAAATTAACGAAGAAAGTGATGAAGGTTTCAAAAAAGAGCAGTTACCAGTGTCAAAGAAAACGCGACGCTTTTTCTTAGGCTCGGCGATTGGATCAGCGATCGGTTGATGCTTCTGACCCATTTTTTTGGATTAGGGTTTACAGAGCGGGAAAGGTGAAGAAGAGGCGGGAAATTCAGATCGGACAAAATAGAAGGAAAGGAAAGAAAGCTGAGCTGAGCTTTTTTATATACCGTGTAAATGGAAATCGTCGTAGCGTGCATTGCACGTGGCTAGATGTCCTTGGACCGGCCCATTATATTGACGGGTCAGGCCAGATACCATGGATAGAAAAAAATAGGGATGAAAGTCGGTATGAGTGGAGATCGGAGTGACCCGACGTTAATTCAACTGGTTAGACATATGTGTTCCCAAAGCAAATAGTATAAGGGTTTGATAAAACTGTTGTTTAGTAAAATTGATTGGCGAATTGGCTGCCTATAGATCAATTAATAATGCATTAAGTGTAGTACTTCCCGTCCTAATATAGTTGAAGGTTTGAACTTCTACTTCTCTTTTTGATGTAATATTTTAAAATAAAACAAATGAGTGAAAAATTAAAAGGTGGTTGGCTTTAGACAAGATCATGGTCGTGAGGTAAGGCATACCCAAGCGGGTGAAAACTAGAAAGACAAGGGATGAGGAATGGATGTTTGATAGGAGAAGTTGTTAAGTTTAGGTTTATACAATCTGGGATTGTAAAACTTGGGTTTAGTTAGCTTGTGTTTGAATTAAATATGTAGGGATAAGAGTTTTAAAAATCTAAGTTTATATAACTTGTGTTTGGTAGGTGATTTTTAATTTGGATTTTATGTTGTTTAATTCTTTTATGAGAGTTTAACAAATCCACTATTGTTAATTTTTAAAATTCATGGTTTAAAAAAATCAAACCCGAAATTATTAAGTTCACCTAATAAACATAAGTTCGATTAATGAATTCTAACTCATCCCAACCTACTCCTACTTGACATCCCCATATAGTTTTTATTGTAACGAACAGATGTTAGGGACAACTGGTTTTGGAAGGTATGAAACCAACATCCAATAGTAAGCTTCAATCAATTTGATCAATCAATTTTGACATATATCCCTCAGAAAAATACGTGTCAGCTCAATTTGAATGCGGTGTAAATTTCATCATTTTTACTTAAAAAAAACAAGGAATACGGCATGAATTGAAGATCAAAATTGAGGAATGAGATACTCAAACCTTCAATCTTAAAAGAAGATCCCATCTGATTTTAATTTGGTAAGAATTATAAATATTTAGACCATTGATTTTTCAATATTACGAAATGAACTACAATCAATCCCATTACATTAGAAGCATACCAAAAACAAAAACAAAAAAACACATTCGATTTGAGTAATTTTTGGGAAAATAAAAGTCGTCTATCGGTTTAATCTTAGCTACATAGGAATAAACCAACGCACTCATCCCTTAGTGATTGAGCCAAGCCAACGCTTCAAAAGCAAAATACCAGAAATCACAAGAAAAATACGAATATTTGAAACTTTAGCTTGTTCACGCTGATTTCTCTCATCGTTGGTCCTAATGATGATTCAACATTCAAATAGGCATGTTGCAGAAAGCTTGAGAAAAAATAATCTTCTATTAAATATATTTTTTTCTTTTTTTTTTTTATTCAAAAGGAGGGGAGGGGAGGGGACTGAAGTATAAAACCAAATGGAATCAAAATCCTCAATTTCAATTGAACCTTTGGAATGTAAACAAAGGAGTGAACATATAATAAAACAAAACTCTCCCAAGTACATGATAAGAACTGAATAAGTAACGCTCAAATAGAAGAAAAATCCCTAATTTAATCCATTTCTCACTTTCTAGCTTGTCTATTCCTCTTCTTCACACCTGACTTAGCAACCTTGAGGCTCCTATAAACTGCGCTTAACTTTGCAAGGGCGGCTTTCTTCAAGTCGGGACGGTAGTAGTTGTCAGCAACCTGCAATTCAAGAAATGAACACTTCATTAACTCAAAATCCATGAATTAGAATCAAGCACTAGGAAAAACTATAGTTTGCAAAACTTTGAAAAAAACTAAGTAATACAAGACAGGTATCGGGACAATTCTCAATTCACAAAAGGTTAATAAGAGCAACGTGTGACAAAATATTATCAATAACCAACATGAACTTAACTATCCAATAGACATTGAGAAAAATTGTGCTCAGAAGCCAAGCGTAACAAATATATTTCATTGAAGATGCCGCTACAAAAGCAGCCTCTTCTTACGTGTTAGCTTTCTCATCAATGCACCATACCACATTTAGTTTAATATCTACCTCAATTGGAACTAGTAAAAAGCCTAGTGGGTAGCTTCATAAACAATCAGATATGGAAGATGCCCACAAATGTAATAATGAGAAAAAATGATAATAGAATGTAAGAAAAAATCCAATGCGAACACAACACAGACAGAACACCGCGACACTAGCTCAATTACAAGCCAAAAAAACTCTAATTTCTATTAGGTTTAAGGAAAATTCTCTTTCCAAAATAGCAAATAAAAAAAGAAGTTTGACAAAACATTTCCGAAATCCAACATGATCTAAAATATCCAATAGACATTGGGAAAATTTGAGCTCAGAAGCCAAGCGTAACAAATATATTTCACTGAAGAGGCCGCTACAAAATCAGCCTCTTCTTACGTGTTAGCTTCTCATCACCGCACCATACCACATTTAGTTTAACATCTACCTCAATTGGAACTAGTAAATCTCCTAGTGGGTAGCAGCTTCATAAGCAAGCAAATATGAAACATGCCAACATATGTAAGAATGAGGAAAAAAGTGCTAAGAGAATATAAGCAAAATTCAATGTGAACATGATACAGACAGAATCCCGACACTAGCTCAATTACAAGGAAAAAAAAAACTCAAATTCCTATTACGTTTAATGACAATTCTCTTTCCAAAATAGTAAATGAAAAAAAGAAGTCTAATGAAATCTTTCCAATATCCAACATGACCTTCAGTATCAAAAATAGACCATGAGAAAATTAGTGCTCAGAAGCCAAGCGTAACAAATAGATTTCATTGAAAATGCCGCTACAAAAGCAGGCATTTCTTACGTGTTAGCTTCTCATCACTGCACCATGGCTCATTCAGTTTAATGTCTACCTCAATTAAAACAGGTGAAAAGCCTTGTGGATTGCCACACTCAAAACTCACAAGGCAGATATGAAACGTGCACACAAATGAAATGTTGATAAAATATGTTAAGAGAATGTAAGCAAAGATATCATGTAAAAATGACACCAACATAATACCCTAACAACTGGCACAATTATGAGTTCAAACAACTCAAAAGTACTTCCAGTCAGGTTATCAGCAAAATATTTTCAAAACCCAACATGATCTTAATAGCCAATTGACATTGGAAAATATGAGCTCAGAAGCCAAGCGTAAATCTATTTCATCGAAAATACCGCTACAAAAGCAGCCTTCTTATGAATTAGCTTCTCATCACGGCAACATATTACATTCAATAAGACACGAACCTCAAAAGAGAACTAGTGACCTAAAATTCAACGAAACACACGACACAGACTACATAACAGACATAAACAAAAATATCATTTCATATTTATACAACAACGTCGGCAAGTTACCTGATTAGTAACAGCCTTAGCCATACGAGGGAATTCCTTCCTCATAACCGATTTGTGAAGCAAACTCGAAGGTTTGCTCTGCTTCTTCGTCTTTGTTGTCGCAAGCAACACAGACAAATCCTTGCCTCCTGGCTGAATGGTCACTGTCTTATGGTTAGCCAAGCCTGTAAAAACCACCAAAACAAAATTAATCCCAACACATACAAACCTAGAAAGTATTAAAAAAATGACTGACTAATATCATCAATTACAGTAAATCACTTGTTAACAAACTAAAAAACTCTACTTTAACAAAACCCTAACAAAAAAAATAATACCAATTGCTTAAAAATTATGATAGATCAAGAAAGCTTTCATAAAATTAGAGAAATGGGTGAGTTTAAAACATACCAGAATGTTTGTAGGAATTGAGATTGTAAAGATTGTTAGGCTCTTTGCTGAATTGAACACTGGCATTGCCTCTTCCAAACTCTTTAACGAGAAAGGAGTTGTTTTTCTTCACGATTTCCCAAACCAGTGGCCCTGGAATAGTCGCCATCTACAAAAAAAAAACAAACAAACATTACGGATCGGAAAAAGATAAGGGCAATGAAGAAACGGGAAATTGCTATGTTAAAATAATGAAAGGGTTGAGGATTGAACAAACCAACCTTGAAAGGGAATCGAAGAGAGATTTGGTTTCGTCTGCCGTTTCTTGTTCAGCTCCCACTGATGATGTTTTATAGTGGAGCTCTGATGGAAAAACCCTAGTGGCGCTGAAGCCTAAAACAATATAATATATTAATTTAGTTTTCAGAATTGTTCACGTAGGGCGTTTGGTCTAGTGGTATGATTCTCGCTTTGGGTGCGAGAGGTCCCGAGTTCGATTCTCGGAACGCCCCATTTTGCAATTTAAATACCATTTAATTTTTATTTTCCCTCCGGTTTTTCAACTTTTACTTCATGCTCGGAGTTTTGCTCTATGCATTCTTGTCCATTTATATGAATTATTTTTTTTTTTTTGTTAATCAATTTTACCTAATGTTATGGTTCTAATCTTAACCCCTATATTGCACTGTGTATATATAGCCTATGCGATTTAATCCTTAATTATTTGTCTATATGAATTAATCCTTAGTTATTAAACTATTAAGTTAGAAAGATACTATCTATTTTTGTCATCAACCTTTAGCTTTTAGGATGATGAAATTCGATTTCGATCTTTATTATGTTTATGAAAAATGTGTTATTGATTTATTGTGATCTACTCTTAAAAAATCGTGTAATAAATGTTTTTTATGAGTTTCTTGAAAGAAGATATGGAACGAGGGTTAAAATATCTATATCATCTTAGTATGCCACCGATCGAAGCAAACCAGAAACGTCATACATTTTATCGTGTCTCAAATGGTTGTACTCCTAAACTTGATCAAGATATGAAATGTGTTAACATATTCTTTATAAAGATCTCTAGAGTTATCACATGACGTAACGTTGAGCATCTTAAATATAAAGGGTGTGATTCAACCTTTATAATATCATGATGTTAGCTATGAGATGAATGTAATGGAGATGATCCAATTTTATCCGTTCATTAAATTTGTGTATAATTGTATCCAATTTTATCCGTTCATTAAATTCGAGAGGATCCAATTTTATCCGTTTATCATTCTTCTAAAAACGAGGGATAAAATGACGATACAATTTTATACCTTTAAAAAAAATATACCTATATTGCTAGCTATATACACTGGCAACCACACAAAGGCCTGCATAATGAGAGAGGTGTTGTCTCTGTTTTTTCAAAACTGCTTATTACAATCATAAAGAAGAGCAGCAAAAATAAAGAACAAGAGCCAAATTTGATTTTAAATAGATAATTTTTTTTAATGGAAAAAAATTGGCTCAAAGCCGATTTCATGCCTAGAAAGCAAAACATAAAATATTTCCCTAAGCTAAAATCTAAAATCTCCTATAGAACTTGAATAAAATGTATGTGGTCCAAAGGACAAAAAATGAGGATCAAACCATCAGTTCGAGATCAATTCAATCAAATTTTGTTTCAATAAATAGCAATAGCGTGATGTTTTCTTTTCAACTTGTCTTGGGGGGAAATGTGCAGCGACTGATTATGTATACTGCTCCCGGTAGAACCTTGGTTCAGCAAGTCAGAGTTCAAGCTTTGAGTTACCAAACTGGCTGAGCATGATGGCCAAATCCATGCCCTGTACCATAGTAGGCACAGCTGTCTCATACGGACACTTCAATGAAAAACCAACCTTCCCCGATTTCTGCACTTTCTTAATACAAGTCTTGAACTTCTCGTGACACTTTACATTAGTTAAACCTGTAAAACACACATACGATACAGGTTATCGGTCTCGTGAACACATTAGAGTAACTTTCAATTTCCAGCTCTTGCACTCCTCCAAAATACAGATAGAACGTGACAAAATATAACAACTATTACAATAGGAAGGTGTGTGTTTCCTGGTCTCCTACTTCGATAAAAACATGCTAAAACCACAAGTTTCAAATATGCAACTTCTCACATGAATAATCTTTTAAGATCTAGATTCTTCCGATGTTTTTTTTTCCTTATTAAACAATGTTCTTTTCCAATATCAACTTTTTTGCCACGTAGTTAAACAAACTAATCAGCCGTGCCCTAAAATACTTCAAATTTATATTCAATTGCAGGAAGCCCGTGCCATTAGGTTCAACAATCCCATAACAAACAGAAATCTCCTATCATCATATGTGCATAATGGTAATAATCGATTACAAGATTGTTAGAGCAAAGTTAATCAACTCATCACTACCAAGCATCTGCAGAGGACTCGTACAGAACAACTCTTTAGCTTCTTCTAATCTACCATTTCCCCTTTTCAGTGAAAATTTGGCTTGTCATTTATCAACCTCAACTGGTATGTCCCCCAGAGAGTGAACATTCTGGTTAAAGGTAATCTTGGCAGCGGTCTCCCTAAAGAAGAAGCTTCTGGCTTAAGATTAATGCCAGTTTGCCACTATCAAAAGGAATAGAATAACTTTTGAAAATTCAATATCCCCTCGCTCCCCCGACATTTTCGAGAGAACCATATTTCTAGGAGCTTTTATAATATACATATTTCGACTTTCAAACTAACTGTAGCATTGTGTTTGTACTCCTCAAGCTAGTTTTGGGATGTTGTTTCATCCTCCCTTTTTCTAATCTCTATTTAGGAAAAATACTTGACTCCTGACGGGTCATTGATAAATACATTTGATCCAATAAAAATAAGAAATAAGAGACATACAAAAGTAAGACGGAGCTCGAGAAAGGGCATAAAAAAGCAAAATAGATCAGCAATAATAACCTTTTTTCTCAACACATTCGTCATGAATTTTGCAACAAGCATCAAGATCATCACAAGGTTTTTCACCAGCACAACCCGTCCATCCAACACCACAGTACTTCCCATACCGAATCCCAACAGCTAATTTTTCAAACAAACGAAAAAAAATCAATATGCAAGTTAGAAATGCATAAAACAAAATTCGAATTTCATAGAAAATATTGAAAAATTCTCACAATTGCAATTCATGGCGACGCATTTTCTGCTGCATTCAACCTAATCAAATTGGCAAACAATCAAAATTAACTAATTATTTAATAAAATATTTTTGTTTTTTTTTTTTTTTTTTTTTTTTTTTTTTTTTTTTTTTTTTTTTTTTTTTTTTTTTTTTTTTTTTTTTTTTTTTTTTTTTTTTTTTTTTTTTTTTTTTTTTTTTTTAAAAATGTTTATTTTTTTTTATAAAATAAAATTTTAAAAAATGTTTGTTTTTTCCCTAAAAAATTAAGATCCAAATGAACGAATCGAAGAACTACAATTTTCCAGCATTGATGACGAAAAGTTAAGATTTTTAATGACATATGTAGAAAAAGAGACGCATTACCCGAGATTCATTGATGGAGCATTCGGAAACGTCGATGAGAAAGACGAGGACGATGAGAATCGCCGATAAACAACGTTTGCGAACCATTTTTTGGTCGGGTTGTTTAAGGCCACAAACAGAATCCACGGCCTGATTGTACTGTAGCCTCTTTCCCTCCGCCGTGTTCTGTTCGTCGACCGCTTGACTCCGGATTTTCTTTTTAATTTATATCGAAATTTCATTGGCTGACTGAATATTTATAAATATGGCATTTTAAAAAAAAAATGTAAATAAATATATATATATTTAACCTACATTCATGTTATCAATAATTAATTGCATGAAATATCAATTAATATAGTAAATCAATATCAGTGATTGTGGTGAATAAGTGATTACATATGCCGAAATAATTGATTGCTTGTACGAAATTAATAATAATTTTGTAATATTATATAAGTGAATTTGACGTTTATTTGTGAATAAGATTTTGCTATAGGTGCAAGAGCCCCATAAATAAATAAAATTGATGTATTATATCAAATTGATTTTAATCTTTTAATATTCATCGATTATCTTAATTATTTTTTAAATATTACGTTAGAATGAGAAGAGATTAGAACCAATTATTAAATAAGAGAATAATAATTTCTAACTAATTAAAAATCATATAAATATTATTAGGAGTTGTTTCAAATACAACATGACTTAAAAATTATTTATAAATATAGTAGCTTAGCAGTGATAACATTAATTGTCACAATTGATTAACATTGATTACTGCTAATCACCGATTCACATGATTTTTTTTATATTTATAAATATACTTTTTAAATTATGCTGCCCAATAAAATTGCCCATATTATGATAAGAACACTAAAAAAAATTAACAAAAGCAAACCAAATTTATTATCACAACATAACTCTCCACATTCACAAATGATACTCCAAAATACAATAAAAAACAACATGAGAAATTAATCCTGAGCACACAATATATAATGACAAGAGATAACTTCCTAAATTACTAACACGCTAACTTCCCAAACATAATTATAGGTCTGTTTGGTATAAGTTCTCCTAAAAATAATTTGAGTGAAACGTTTTAGAATAAATATCAATTAAGTGTTTCATTTTAAAACACTCAAGTATACTAAAAGGTGTTTTTGGAGAAAATACTTAATTTGTTATTCTTCTAAAAATGTTTATAAACAAGTATTTCACTTAAAATACCTTTTTTCAAGTGTTTTTAGATGAAACTTTTAATTAGTGTTTTTTTTAAATGTTTAACTCAAAACATTTTTAAGAAAAAATTAATACCAACCGGATAAATCAAATTCTATCCAAACTTCTTGTTTTCTCCTTCTTGCATAAGTTTTAAGCATCTCGAAGGTTATTCTTCATATCATTACCACTAAAGATAATGATACAAACATTAATCAGTGTTTTAATGTTTGATTCTATAAACGTTTTGAAATATAACGTGTTTCTCATTTACTTTCACATTTCCAATTTGCTCAACGGTTACATATGTTTTAAAATACATCATGAAAATTCATTTTGATCTGAAACAATTATTTCAAATACTTGTTAAAGGGTATTTTTTTATACGGAGAAGGCGAGGTGAAAGTAAGTCGGAGAAGAGATTATATCGTTATTGACATCGATCATTCTTCGAAGTTGATCACGAAAATTGATCTCTTTTTACAACGAGGCAAAGCACTACCTAAACGTTGAGCAGTCCATAGATTTTGGATGGAGCATGTTCTATCCAGGAAGGTCAATTAGAAGCTTTTCGACGACATTTCCATCACCACGTAAAGCTTTCTTGAAGGTCAACTTCTGGTAAAAACAAAAAAACAAAAAACCAAAAAATTCTGGAATATTGCAAAAGCCTTCTTCAATAGAGGTTTCACCATATTAGATTCCATGTCTGGAATTAAGAACTGATATATAGAATAAAAGGCATCATCTTAAATCATTCCTGATTGGCAGCAATTTCCCATGAGAAAGAAAACAACACTAAGATCCATTGTGGTCCCTTTGAATACATGGATTATTAATCTATCAAGAGTTGCTCACTGAATTCTCAACTTCATAACAAAAAATCGAATGCGCGGAGTTCCCGCAAAAAGAAGATCTTTGACAAATAACTGAGAGCATTCTCAGACATAATAACCGGTGAATGTAAAGCCCCTTCCTACGATCTCACCAGCACAAAACCATGCAAAGCACTCCAGCCCAAATAAAGCTGCTATGCCGGCATCTTCTACTTTCAGCTCCTGCCTGTTTTTCCACAAATTCTTGACATAATCAAGTTCCTTCCGGAATGATTCACAACGACCTGGAATGCTGCATAATAAAACATATCATGTAAAAAGGCCAGTGGGTAAAGCTGTGAAGAGTGGATAACCCAGACCAAGTACTATCTCATATGCCCCGTATAAGAAAGTGTACACCCTGGAATATCTCATACCTAAAAGTCATGCTAGATATTCTTAGGACCTTGGTTTTTTATTTTCAATTGTCTAATGGTAAATGCATATGAATCACTAATAATCAACTAGCTTGAGACAAAATGAAACTAATTCAGTAACATAATCATAAAGAGTACCAGCGTGTATAAGATGGTATTAAAGCTACGCAATTATGTAGCCTATAACATATGGGATTTTAAATATCAAACAGATTTTTTTTTTTTGAATAAGAAACGTTTAAAGAAAATTTAACAATATCAAACAGATTATGGCATGAAGCTCCAGAGACTAAAGAGAGAATACAGACCCAATATCATGGGCAAAAACCACACAAGTATGGGGAAAAATCAGCTAATACAAAATCTCAAGGGTAATTAGATCCATTTATGCCTTTTTTTCCGACACGAGGATCAACAAAGAAATACACTCCTTAATGAGGTGTTCATTTCCACTTCTATGAAATAAGTATACCATTCCAGAAATGTAAAAATGTTAATCAACTTACTTGGAGTCACATCTATGATTGCAAGTGTCAACAAGTGGTACAATTTCAAGAATTATTTTTTTTTAATTTTAATTTTTCTGAAAATCAAATGAAGATGAACTAACTAGCAAACCAGATAAAATCCACACAACTATATTAGTAGTATGGAAAGTGTTCACAAGTGACCGAGCTAAGCTAATAATAGCCAAAAAAGATCACGATATGTACATCAATAGGAACCAGGTAAAATACTAATAAGAATAGAATACATGACAAAAAACAGTAGAATTTCAACCACAGCCATATTAAACCGAGAAATATGCAAAAAAAAATAAACATAAAGAGTGTTGAAAGTAGTAACCTAGCAAGACGAGTATACAGCAATTGCTTTGCAAGCAAATTGCATTTTTCCACAGTAGGTGGTTCTTGGATATACTGCTTGTTCTGCTCTAGTAATTGCTTATAGTAGGAAGTTCCGTGCTTGCAGGCAAATTGCGAAGCTTGAGTGACCTTGGATTGCAACTGGTGCAACTTGGACGCCATCAACTTCCAAATAAGGCTAAGAAACTAAAGAAAAAAAAACAAAATAAAATTGGTTAATTCTCAATCACTAACGCCAGAAACAACATATTTTCCAATTGTGACCGTAGTTCGTCATCCAAGAATCATCAACTACTACCCAACTAGCATGCAATCCAGACAGATTAGTAACCACACATCCAGTTGCATTTCTATTTTCCTTCACATTTCCAACGACAACTAAACTCCAAAAAAAGGGTTTCTCAGACAAAATTAAGAAACCCACGCAAATCTATTACAGCAGTTAGCTGCTGAGCGAGCAGAGCTGAAAATTTTCGCCCAAATCATAACATTTCCTCAAGAATTAGAAAGAAATGCAATCCAGTCAAATTTCAAAATTAAAACTTGCTCTAAAATTAATTCATTTTGTACAGTAAGACAGTACAACACTAAAACCCTAATACTTTCAAAGATCTGATTCAAGAAAATACAATTAAAGGACGCAATAATCATCGCCAAAACGAAAAATTCCACAACCTAATCCAAGAAAACGAGAAAATATCACGAGTATATACTAATATCATCAAGAAATGAAAAAGATCAGACCAAACATGGAGGAAAAAAAAAAAGTAAAATGAACGATCAATCAGACATCGGGGGATCGAAAGAGTAAACAAAATCGCGAATCGAAAGGATTGCAGAGAATGTCGAAGGAAATTCTTCACCTTTGAAAGATGCTGATGAAATCGATAACTGAGGATTTTGAGAGGAGAAGCTGATAGAGACTTACTTCTCTCGCCGCTGGTTTTGATTTGACAAAGGCGAGCTGGTTCTTCAATTCAATGGACAATAAGAAACGAAGCAAAAGACGTTTTACTCTCAAAGGGCTTTTCCATTAAAGCCTTGTTTATCGAAAAGCCCATTATATGTAAAACCCTAATCACGTCTCTTGGTTCAGATTTTGAGCCTTTTTGTAGGCAACCCAAACAAATTTACACCTTTTTACGGGGAATAATTACGTATATTATTATCGGTTTTAGAAGTCGGTTCGATTTGGTTTTTTCACCGAACTAAACCGCTTCAATTGGTCGATTATTGGTTTTGGTTTAGTTTGGTGTTGGTTTTTATCATGTCGAATCAACACCATTGGTTTCATAAGCAATGAACTGATGTTGATTTGGTCGGTTTTTCTTTCACCTAGTTTTTACCTACCATTTTAAAAAATAGTCATGGAATTCAACATATTACAAATATAACTATTTTCTCTCCTTATCATTATTGGTTTGACAAAAATATCTTTTATTATCTACTATAATCAGATAAAAATCTTGTTATTTATCATTTCCCTCATATTTACAAGTCATTAGTTCAAAGTTTTTTTTTTTTTTTTTTTTTATGTGAGTTTACGGTTACACCTGTTAAAAAAGCATAGACTGTTTTTGTGATTTTGATGCTTACATAAATATATTTGAAAAAATCAAAGTCATATTTGAAAAGAACCCATTTTTACTGTTTTAGCTGAAAACAACCTCAATACTTCGATTAATAAGGTATACATCCTTTAAAAATTGAGCTGGTCGTTGGGATAGTCATTTTAAGTTGAGGGAAAAGAAATTGGATTGAGTTGATAATCCGACCGGACCGGACCGGTTCGTTTTTGGTTATATAAAGGCCATCGGTTCAAGTAAAATCACTAATCTGAGTTTAATATTATTCTAAAAGAAATTGTTACCAAACGAACCTTCAATTTTCTGGCAAGGGATTATGAAAACCCAAGTTCTAATTGAAATTTTTAACAAATTTACTCTACAATTACTTCTTCTTGATATAATTTCCTTGTTCTCTATCACAAAAGGAAAGTGAAGGAAAATAAATCAACAAAGAAGCCAAACTGTGAATTTGTATGATACAATTACTTCTTCTTGATATAGTTTCCTTGTCCCCTATTCACCAGTAATCCCCACAAGAGCATCTTCCATCTTTAAAATGATGAAACCGCTTATTGTCTCGTACAATCAATTCTCTCCCAACAATCTTCGCCATGATCTTGATTGCGTTATGGCAGTCGCCGCAAATTCGGAGATTCTTAATGATCCTTAGAGTTGTTCTTGCTGGTGTACTGATCAATCCATAGGCAATGGCCAAACGCTCGCTATGATACTGCAATGCCTGCTGTTTTGGTTCTTCATCAATGTCATGTAGCACATATCTTGTATCAGGCACATAACCGGCTTCTCTCATTTGTCCATTCAACCCTTTTAAATTCCCTTCAACCTCTTCCTTGTAAGGGCTTGCACATCTGTACTCCCTCACCCTCCCTTCTTTTTCCTCCAGCATGTTAGTGGCAGATTGCTTCCTGGGCGGAGGTAGAAGCAGCTTGGCAGCGGTGACCACTGTGGACGGATCAGTTGCGAGCATTAACTCCTCCGCTCGATCTTCAAGGTCCATATCTCCATGGATTCGAGCGTAGTTTCTAAGGGCATCCCATAATTTGACTGTGGGTTCGACGGGCATTTTCTCAATGAATTCCTCAGCTTCAATCAAATGGCCAGACTTCCCCAAAGCATCAACAACTCCCAAGTAATGCTCAATCCCAGGGACGATTCCATATTCATTTTTCATTAATTTAAAGTACATTATCCCTTCCTCCACAGCTTCAGCACTGGCACAAGCTGCAAAAACCACCAGAAACGTTGCTGAATCCGGCCTCAAACTCAAATCGACACTCCTCATTTTCTCAAACAAATCCAACCCATCATTTCCTTTCCCATTCTCTGCATACCCTTTAATCATCAGATTCCAAGTACTTAAATTCCTCTCACGCATTCTATCAAACACTTGACGCGCATCCCTCAAACAGCCACAACTCGAATACAATTCAATCAACTTATTGTTCAATTCTACATCCCCACGAAACTTCATTCGTTTCAAAAACCCATCAATCCTTTTTCCATCCTCAACCAATTTCAAATCCACACAATAATTCAACAAAGAAGAAAAAACACCATAATCAGCATGAACACCTCGACCCATATATTCCACAGCCTCCGCAACTTTACCCTCTTCACATAAAACCAGTAAATCGACATTATTATGATTCTTAGACTCGTTGTTTGAGCTAAGAAATGAATCAGTCGTCTTGTTCGGAGATTTGGGAAGAGTGTTCGTGTTCGTGATGGTTCGGCGATACGGCCTGCCATTGTGGGAACTGGAGATAGAGTGGGTGAAGAAGGAATTGGAGGATTTGATGGAGAGAAGAGGAGAAGGAAGAGGAGTGATTTGAGATATGAAGTTGGAAGAGAAGAGGGAATTTGCAGTGGTTTGAGAAGGAATTGAGGAAGCCATTAAAGGGCTGTGTTGGTGTTATCTTTAAAACATAGAATATGTGGGGTATTGAGAAAGAGAAGAAGGAAAACAAAATATCATTTAAGCAAATCAAATATTCTTCTCTCTAGGACAAAAATAAATAAATATATTTTCTCTAATTTGACAAAAAAAAAGAAGAATTCAATACAAAGAATTAGTTTTTTTTTAATAGATGTCTCTATCCCTTTTGAAGTATTATGTTTGATATTTTTCAGAATAATTTGTTTTTTTTTTAAGTTAGATATGAATTAATCTAAAAATTTGTCTCAAATAGTATAAATTTGTATACTAATTACTAAAATGTTTGAAATTTTTAAAAATTACCCAAATTACATAATTATAGTTCAATAAATTTATTAATTTATTGAACTATTTTTTATGGGTATTTTTTTTTAATAAATTTGTTTGCTTTTTGCTTTTTGCTTTTTTAAGTTCAAGTTCAACAATTTATTGAACTATTTGATTGTTTTTCATGATTATTTTTAATAAATTTATTAGTTTTTTTATTTAATAAATTTATTGAACAATAATTATGTTAT
Source organism: Gynostemma pentaphyllum (assembly GCA_028015215.1). Taxonomy (NCBI): domain Eukaryota; kingdom Viridiplantae; phylum Streptophyta; class Magnoliopsida; order Cucurbitales; family Cucurbitaceae; genus Gynostemma; species Gynostemma pentaphyllum. The sequence continues at coordinate 38,946,790 of CM051348.1, read as the reverse complement.
TTGAGTAATTTTTGAAAAGTTCAAACATTTCAATAATTAGTGTGTAAAAATATGCTATTTCAGTAATTGTCCCATTAATATATGTCGATTCTATTTTCTCCGAATTCTTTTAAATTAAATTAAATTAAATTAAAAAATGATCTACCTACACACCCATCTGAATTACTTGTTTAGTGATGGTGAAAAGAGTGAACTTTTTATAACTCTTTCAAATATACCATCGGTGCAAACTATATGGTTGTGTAAAAACATAAATGTATGATTTTTAGATTTTGTAGAGACGTGTAAAATCATTTCTAAAAGTCAGTGATATGATATAGTTTATAAAACAGGTAAACCACATAAGTATATTTAAAAATTTCAGATGACTTTTTAAGATTTGCGTTATAAAGTACACCACTATTATTATGCTAATTTCTTTCCGGGTCATCTAACAAAAACAATCCATGAAAAATTACACAAATCCTTTTGATTATATAACCAAAATTCATGAAATTATTTTATTATGTCAAATAGAAACTTTTTGCTTTCTAGGTGAGTAAAACTCGTTCAAATATACAAGTAACGAATCTTTGTAGTAAAAGGAAGGTTAGGTTTGGCTCACGAGTTTGATCATAAAAACATGTAGGCAGAATACATATATAAAAAAGAGACATGTAACTATGCATACTTGGAGAAAACAGTAACAAAATATGAAGAAAGAAATCAGGGTGTAACACTATCTATTCTAACAAGCCAGGATAATTAAACCGGGGTTGTTAATATCATTATCAGTTAAATCAATGTAGATTGCTTTACTGTCATATATGTTTTTAATCACCAATTATGTACAGCTCATAACTTCCTTGATTATAGCTTTTACATTTCATATTTTTGTATATTTAAACTACCTCTCTTAATACAAGTGAAAGAAGTTGTTCAATATTCTCAAATATATTATAGTTAAGTACCTCACAGTGGATTTATCAAGTTTGAGTTAGTATAAAATGTGTTGAAATTGTGAAAGGAATGAGTTCATCAAGATGATGGGTAAAGAAACCCACCTATTCGGATTGTAAAAGTGGGAGACAAACGCTAGTTAGACTTATGTAATCCAAATTCCCAACCCCGTATTGAACCCATGAGTCAAAGTCAAACACCCTTAATGGCTTGAAGTATTTGCTAAACAAAAAGCTCAAGGAGAAACTCCAGAGAGAAACAAGGACATGAGAATTAAAACCAATCCCCAAAAATGTCTAATAGGGAGATTATGACATCACCAGGGAGCATTCTGAATAAGCTTTATAGTGCCAAAAGTGAAAACACAAAGGAAAAAAAAAAGATTGTTTTTTTTTTTATATAGGAAACAATAATATCATTAATAAACAACATAAAGTTGTTAAAAATACAAAAGGGTGATTAGTAAATCACTGAGGCCGAAGATTAGAGAAAAAAAAGATTGTTGCGATGTCTATATTATCCTATTCAAGAGTCTTTTAGCTAATATACAAAGAAAACAGATCAACGTGGGCATTATCAGCATTACATTACATTACATTATAAACCAATCCTACTGATCTTCAAAACCTCGGTAGAAATTCAAGAACTACTCTTTGGAGAGCCCATGAATCAAATTCCTCCCTTCCCCTTTGATAGTGTAAAGCTTAAATTACACAAAAATTGTCAATTCTATCCTATCCAATGGCTACAACAACCAATTCTCAGATTGCACATGTGATGCAAAATAAAATACGGTTATATTATGTAATCTGACCATTCGGAGATGAAAGAAGTATGGTCCATGGACTCCCCCGGCACATCCTCGTGCTTTGATGGCTTCTCCTTCCCTCCCACCAGCCTAGCAGGATTGCCCACCGCAGTGGTCCTTGGCGGAACATCAATGAGCACCACTGATCCTGCACCAATTTTAGCTCCTTCCCCAATCATCACATTGCCAAGAATGGTCGCTCCGGCACCTATTAAAACCCCATCACAAATCTTGGGGTGCCTGTCTCCACCAATCTTTCCTGTCCCGCCGAGAGTGACATGATGAAGAATCGACACATTGTTCCCAATCACTGCAGTCTCGCCCACAACTACACCAGTAGCATGATCGAAAAGAATACCCTTGCCAATTCTTGCTGCAGGGTGTATGTCAACCGCGAAGACGTCAGCAATGCGTGATTGCAGCGCGAGAGCTAGTGGCTTTCGTGATTGACTCCATAGTTTGTGAGCCACGCGATGAGCCTGATTTGTAATAAAATGTTCAAAACAACAGAAAGGTAAAAATTGTTTTTGAAATTACGTACACCATTAGATTGCACAACATGAATATCTAATCTTACGTTTCTAAGTGTTTGAGATTATGTTAAGAGATTTAATTATCTTAGTCTAACAACTTAAACTCTTTAGATCTAGTGGTAATTTATCATGATATCAGAATCGGAAATCATGAGTTCAAACACAGCATTGTGATTTCCTCCTCATTTATCAATAGTCTACATGATTAAGCCTAATATTCAAACCTAGAAGTGATAGGGAATATATCAAAGATTAAATTAACCTTAATCCAACCGTTTAAGTTTTCGGGTCTAATACTTTAATTTTAACTAACAACATGATTTCTACATTAACTAATTTCTTACAATTTTCAAGTCATATACTAAATAAAAGGAATCAGAAAGAAAGGTCTTCCCTTTGTTCATTAAATCATTTTTATTCTCAATAGAAGCCATCAACCATTTCCCCCTTTTCTCAAGCTTTATATGCAGGAGAAACGCCTATAAACCCTAAAAAGCCACAGCTAAATTATGAAGAAAAAAACTGTCTTTCCCTCAAATTAAGCAGCAAATTAAACCTAAAACCATACCTGACAAGCTAAAAACCCCTTGTAATTAAGAAGACAGTGAGAAAACGAAACACAAGCTGGATCCCTTTCCTGAGCAGCACGAAGATCAGCAACAGCGGCGGATCGTAAATTATAATCAGAAGAGAAAGCATTAAGGAAAAGATCGTAAAGAAGCGTTGAAAGAAGCGTAGAAGAACAGAGCTTGTTTCCCAAATGAAACGAAAGAGATCTTTCGAAAGATGAATGAGATAAGATCGTTGAGTAAAGATAGCTAGCCAAAGCTGGTTCTGATTCCGCATCGCGTCGAGCCTCGGCTTTGATTTGGGTCCATACCCATGTCTCGTCGGTGCTTGGTGGAGGCTCTGTCACCGGCGTCATCGCCTGAGAAGAAAACCGGAGTTCGCCGGCCGGCATGGTTTGAGAGCACAGTAGTAATGATAGTTTGGATGGATAAGTAATTTATTTATTATTATTTATTTATAAAATTAATTTTGAAATATACAATTTGAGATATTAATTTTAGGTACAATTTAGGAATGTATCTATAAAATATTATTCCATACAAAATGCACAATATATTTTATTCTAATTGAAAGATTTTCTCATATTATTAGCCTATAAATACGACTTGACTTTTTAATAAAAAAACCATCATAAAAACCAAAAAGTTCAACTTCGAAAACCAATTCCTTTGCCATAAAACATCCACTAGATAAAGAAGAGCGTTTACCTTATCAATTCTATCGTCTGGTGGGTTTGTAGATCTTAAAAATAAAAAGGAAAATTTAATTCCATGTAGATAATGGACACAAATTTTGAGTTGTTTTTTAGATCTACAACCACATAAGATGATAAAGTTGATAAGGAATGGAAAAATTCAAGAAACTATCAAGTTGAGATTTCTAAAATCTAAACCTTATCATCAATTTAAATTTTTTAATTAGAAAATTATGGATATTTGAAAATAATTCTTAAAGATTGTAGGATTTATTGAGAACTCAACTTTTTGATATGCACTAAAAAGTAATTGTAAATTTGCATTAGTTTTGAATCAAATATTGAATTTATAAAATGTAGTAGCTTTCTTTAATTCAAGAATCATATAATTCCTAAATCTAAATGAACAATTCCAATATAATAAACAAGGAAGAAAAAAAAATCGAACTACACAATGTATCTATAAGCCTTTTGTGTAGATATTATAGTCTCCTCTTGTATGATAGACGTTTTTTTTAATTATATATATAGAATAAAACAATTGAAGAAAACGACGTACTAGATAATTAACTATCACCAAATTTTACCGTCATAGCATGTATTTTTATGTTTATTTTCCTTTTTTTTTCTAAAATAATAATGATATCAATTATCATGTAAAAAACAGTTTTCTTCATAAATAAATTGGGAATTGTTTTGAATTTTTAAATATGATTACTAAACTAGATTTTAAAATGATTGAAATTCACATTTCAACAAATAATTTAACTATACTTTATTGTTTTTCAAGGCTATTTTCAATGAACTTGTTTGATTTTTATTTTTTAAGTTAAGTTCTATAGATAATTTATCGAACCATTTTATTATTTTCAATAAATAATTTTTTTTTAGTTTAATAAATTATTGAACTATAGTTTAATAAATTGAACTATAATTATGTTATTTGAGTAATTTTTAAATTTTTTAACATTTCAATAATTAATATTTAATAATTGACCTTAAAAAATAATCAAAGTCAAATGCCACCAAATTTGGTGGGTTTAAAAACAAATTCTTTTGGAAAAATTAACGTATTTTCTCTTAAAAAAATCACCAAAACAGTAATTAATATCTTTTATGTTCTTTATCTCGTTAGTATCATATTCGTTAAATAATTATGTATTATAATCATTTAAATTAAAGTTATTTATTTAATATTATTTAAAAATTATAAAACTTCAAAATTTCTATGATTTTAGTTTAATAAGACAATTTTTTCCTTTAGTTTCATAGTTTGAATTTAATCAAAGGCATATGGTTTTAAACGAGTTTCAAAAAATATAGTTTTTATTTAAAATGGGTTTTGAAAAAACAAAGCTTAGTATTTAATAAATTACTTGAAAAAAAGAGGTTGGCATAAGCATGGTTAAAATATTTTAAGATTTTCTTATTTGATTCGAAATGATATTAATTTTGAAATATACAATTTGAGATATTAATTTTGAAATATACAATTTGAGATATTAATTTTAGGAATGTATCTATAAAATATTATTCTGTAAATGAAAGATTTTCTCATATTTTTATCCTATAAATAAGACCCGACTTTTAATAAAAAAAACCATTCTAAAAACCAAAAACTTCAACTTCAAAAACCAATTCCTTTGCCATAAAACATCTAACGGAGAATAAACGTTTGCCTCATTAATTCTATCATCTTGTGGGCTTGTAGATCCGAAAAATAAAAAGGAAAATTTAATTCCAATTAGATAATGGATGCAAATCTTGAGTTGTTTTTTGATATACAACCACACAAGATGATAAAGTTGATAAGGAATAGAAAAATTCATGAAGCTATCAAGTAGAGATTTCTAAAATCTAAACCTTATTATCAATTTAAATTTTTTATATCGTAAAAATTATGGATATTTGTCATACGACTAGAATTAATTCTTAAAGCTTAAAGATTCTAGGATTTATTGAGAACTCAACTTTTTAATATGCAAAGCAATTGTAAATTTGCATTAATTTTGAATCAAATATAGAATTTATAGAATGCAGTACTTTTCTTTAATTCAAGAATCATATAATTCTTAAATTTAAATGAACAATTCCAATATAATAAACAAGGAAAAAAAAAAACCAAACTACGCAAGGTATCTGTAAGCCTTTTTGTGTAGATATTATAGTCTGCTCTTGTATGACAACCGTTCTTTTTTTAATTTTTTTCATAAATAGCTTTTTATAAATAGATTTATACTATTTGAGAATTTTTTTTCTATATATATATACATACATATAATAAAACCCATGTAATAAACGAACCTACCAACCAGATAATTAACTATCACATGTTTATTTTCTCTTTTTTTTTTCTTTTTCTTAAATCATAAATATATCAATTATCATGTCAAAAAACAGTTTTCTTCATGAAAAAATCGGGAATTGTTTTTAATTTTTAAATATCAGTCCCAAACTAGGTTTTAAGATTATTAAAATTCCTATTACAACAAATTAAATCCCTTCACACACCTACATTTTTCTTTGAAAAAAAACTTAGTATTTTTTGTTTTTAGTCTATGTGCCAACTTGCACACACCTCGCAGCACAAAACACACGACTCTACAACACTTAATATCCTACCTAATTTAAACAAAGATTCAAACTATGGGCAGTGAAGAGATGTATTGTCCAAATTATCATAATATAATTTTTCTTTTTCCCTATAAGTAGTCTCAGACTCTAGGCATGTGATGCTCTGCCTCTGCCCCTAGTTTTCATTTCAAACTTGCTACTGGTTTTCAAACAAGCAACTGAAAAACTAAATCTTAAAAAAATAAAACTTTTTTAGTGAACAAAACTTTTTTCCAGTGGACAATCATTTAGTTAAGTAAAGTTTAATTTCTCACAAGAAAAAAGAGGAGACAGTGCTTGATTTACAAGATATGGTTTCAATTGAGTAAGCTATAAGAGATTAAAGTAAAAAAAAATTGCAAGTGCATGAAAAGGTTATCTTTATATTAAGCATCTGACCCTTCTTCTCATTCAAAAGACAAAGTCTTGAGGTTACGAGTTTAAATCCATATGTTGTCACCTATCTGGGATATTATCCTACGAGTTTTTCTGACACCGAGTGTTGTAGGATCATATAATTATATCATGAGATTAATTGAGATATGTACAAGCTGGTCCAAACTATATTAAAAAATTAAAAGGTGGTTGATTATGATTAATCACTACTTGCAATATTACAAACTAATGATCCAACCATTTTAATGGGAAATGAAACAAATCCTATAAATACTCCATTTTATTGCTTATTCTCTACCATTGATAAGAGAGAAAAGAAGAAGAAATATGGAGATTCCCACCATTGATTTTAATCAGCTCATTGGAGAGAATAGGAGCAAAACCATGTCACTGCTTCATGAAGCTTGTGAGAAATGGGGGTTCTTTCTGGTATATAATCTGATCTCTCTCTTGTCTATTACGTTTCGCACATGCATTTGAACGAATGAAATTGTGAAAAAAGAATGTGTTTGTTAAAGATGGATGAGTTTAACCCACCATCTGGAGCAAACACGAGTTAGACTTTTGTAGCCCAAACCCTTGTCTAAACCCACGAGCCAAACGCCCCTAGCTTTGAATGGATTATAGCTTTGACTGTTTTCTTTTACAGGTTGAAAACCATGGTATTGATGAAAAGCTTTTGGAGAAGGTGAAGCACTTAGTGAATAAACATTATGATGAGAATTTAAAGGAAAGCTTCTTTAATTCAGATGTAGCCAATTGCTGGGGGAGAAATGGGATTGACCCCTCTATCTGATGTAGATTGGGAAAGTGCATTTTTCATCCTGCATCACCCGAAATCGAACATCTCGGAATTCACAAACCTATCAGAAGATCTTCGGTAAGTCAACTATATATCACAACAACTTAAGCTTCTGAGTCTAGTCATGATTTGACATTTAAGTTTTTTTACAACCAAACTAACATATCTATTGTGCAATTAAAAAAAAAAGCAAAACAATGGAAGAAGATTACATTCCTCAACTGATAAATCTGGCAGAGAAGCTTTCTGAGATGATGAGTGAAAATCTTGGATTGGAGAAGAGTCACATAAAAGAATTATTCAAAGGAAACAAAGGGCCTTCATTGGGGACAAAAGTGGCTAAATATCCTCAATGCCCTCACCCAGAGCTAGTGATGGGGCTGAGAGAACACACTGATGCTGGTGGGATCATATTGCTGCTACAAGATGACCAAGTGCCTGGCCTTGAATTCTTCAAAGATGGAGAGTGGTTCGAGATCCCTCCGTCCGAGAACAACGCCGTCTTCGTCAACATCGGTGACCAAATCGAAGTGTTGAGCAATGGAAGATACAAGAGCATTCGGCATCGTGTCTTGGCCGAAAAGAACGGAAGCCGACTCTCCATTGCAACATTCTACAATCCTGCTAGTGATGCTGTGATATCACCAGCTACCAAACTTGTGTATCCAAGCAACTACCAATTCCAAGATTACCTCAAGTTTTATAACACTGCAAAGTTCTCTGACAAAGGCAAGAGATTCCAATCCATGAACAAGAATATGAAAAATGTGATCAATTAATAATATAGTTTTTTTTTTTTTTGAAGTATTGTAATATCAAAACAACAGTTTGATTGCAAATAAAAGGCTATTAAAATTTAGATATGAAGAGGGAATGAGCAGGTTTTTGAAAGCAATTAGTAAGAATTACCATTTTACATATCATTATTGGATAAAAAAATCGGAGTTTTTTCAAAATGGCATTTTAAGCGAAGATTGGTGGAATTTAGAAATATCATTTTAAAAATATTTTTAAAACATTTGCTATTTTTAAAATTACTCGTAAAAAATATCTATGTTGAAATTCCTCTAAAAAAATATTTGTAGGAAGAGAACTACATTTTTGTTCAACATATATAATAGGAAAGTAAATGAAACTATATTCTAAGGGGTGATTAAATTTTGTTATTTTAGAACTTTACATTATGCAAACTAGTTTAACAACCAAGTTTTCCAAAATGTTTTTATTTAATTCATAAATTTTTAAAAATTACAATTTAATTTATGAGTTTCCAAAATAATCTCCATTGTCATAAGTTTTAAAAAAATTATAAAAAAAATCACTAGATGACATAATGAACTGATTGATATTTTTAAAAATAACAAAAGTTTTGAAAATTTAGAGAAATCAAGTTAGATCGGTTTAAAAAAAATAGAATCCTGTGGTTTATCTTTATAAGGACAGAATCGCATAATCAATATAAATAAAGATTATATAAAAAAACAAAACAAAAAGATAATATAAAAATAACATAAAAATTGATTAAATAATATATTATTATTTAAAATTATTTATAAAAAATAATATAAAAAAGCATGAAAATTGATTAAATAGTATATTATTATTTAAAATTACTTTAATTTTATCATATAATCTTATTTTAATATTTTAATAATTATTTTGCTATATGTAGTAATCGTATCTTTATTTTCCAAAAATTGTTACTAACCATTTTTTTTAAATTCGTTTTTTCTTTCTGATTTAAAAAAATAAAACGAATTTGTTTTACGAACCCTTTATATAAAACAAATTTGTTTTTTAAAATCTAAAATTATTAAATCATTTATAGAAAAAAATTGTTTATAAAATCTTGACATTATTCTTTTTTATTTCAAATATGAATCCATAATGTTTTGGTTTTAACTTTTTGATTTTAAAAATAAATTTTATTTACTCATAAATTAGTGATCACATTTGAAAATAAATAAATTAAAATCTAAATTATTTAGATTGTGATTCTCGTTATCAACTACCATATCTATATCAAATTTTCTTTGTTTTTATAAGAGAGGGAATCATTTTAACTATTCAGCCGAATTGAAACAATGAAAATCCTGCCTTCATTCATTCATATCATGTAAGTAAAATTCCTTCTTTTTCATTTATATATTATACCAGTTTTTGCTATTGATTTCGATTTTGATGTTAAAAAACTAAATTTCCTGCAATTTGAGGAGATATAGACTTGTTTCCACGGCATCGTCCATCGTCAATCTCTATAGATTATGTTAGCTATGACTTCAATATATGAAATAGAGAAATTTGATGGAACAAATGATTTTAGTCTATGGTGTGTAAGAGTAAGAGCTATTTTAGTTTATGATAAAATAGTCAAGACATTTGAAGGTAAAGAAGCTTTGTTTGATAAATTGAAAGATGTTGAAAAACAAGAAGCACTTGGCGTCATACAATTATCTTTAGCTGATGAAGTTTTAAGGGAGGTTGCTCATGAAACTTGTCCTGCAAAACTATGGCTTAAACTCGATAGCTTGTATGCCGATAAGTCTCGAAAAAACCGTCTACAATTGAAGGAGAGCTTGTATACACTCTATATGACTGAAGAGTCATCAGTTAAAGATCATTTGGATGTGTTTAATAAAATCATTTTTGATTTGAAGAATATTGGAGTAGAAATTGACGATGAAGATCAAGCTTTATTCTTGTTGTATTCTCTTCCGTCTTCGTTCGACGAATTTGTCAAGTCTATGATGAATGGAGATGAGATATCTATAGATGATGTTAAAATTGCTTTGAGAAAGAGGTCTCAGTGAATGGTTTGGTGGTAGCAGATGGAAGAAACAAATAAAGACAATTGTCATAGTTCCTCGAAGTTTTGACGAGGATGTAGTAGGTGTCTGACGATTTGAGTTATGCTCAAATTGGTCTGTAGTAGTTTATCTGTTTTCTTGATTTTTGTGTTTAATGTTTCTAAGTCAGCAAACTTTTTCTTGACCTTTGTTAATTTTTCAATTATGCAAATTGATTTTACTACATTATATTTTTGAATAACCTATTCACAAGAAATCAGACACATCATTTCTCCATCAAAACAATAGCTGATGATGGCAGAAACATGAGTACATGAGGAGGGTGCAGAGCTATTATTTTAAGCATTCCTCCTGCAGCTCTTCCTCTATGGAATCAAAATGTGTTAATGTTTTTTAATAGTATTTTTATATATTTTAATTAAATAAACCTTTAAAAAAATTAAACTAATCGACGTGCCATTAGCATTAGAGATTTTAGGAGACTTATGTAAAGGTAAGACTCACTTTCAAGTATTCTTCTGGCTCTCTCACGAGTTTTTTTTTTTCCTTCTCGAGGTCTCCAAGTCCCTATTCATATAAGAACATGGACAAGTTAGATTAATTAAAATATTAGATTGATCTTTAATTAATTCAAAATATGTAAATTTATATTTTTAATGTAACTTATAATCATTATATCGCATTTGTAAATATTGTTAGGTTTTTCATCTTTTCGATGTCTCTTCTTTAGCTCACTATTCTAGGAGCGAATCTCACCTTTGAATTAATGCTCGTTTGAGTTTTATTGGACAACTATTGGGATAAGGCAAATTTAATCTTTAATATATTCTCAAAACTTATCCTCACATGTGAGTTCGGAATAGGACCCCTTTTTTTTTTTTTTTTTTTTTTTTTTTTTTTTTTTTTTTTTTTTTTTTTTTTTTTTGGGGCGGATCTCACTTTTAAACTGAATACTCGTTTGAGTTTTATTGGTCAACTATTGGGATAAGCCAAATTTAATCTTTTATATATTCTCATTGTTTCTCTAGGGATGGAATTTTATCACTAGTTTTAAACTCAAGACCTCCTATTCAAATAGTATAATTATTAATTAATCACCAATAAATTTAAAAGTTTAAAAGATTGGATTAATGGAGAACTAAGTTAAATTTAACCTTTTATATATTCTCAATACTACCCTATAATTTATTGTGATAAAAAAACCACAAAAAAATATATATTAAAGAATAAAGTAGGAGAGAATGAAAATTAAAAAATATACAATAGACATAAGTAACAAAGCAATCAAACATATAGTTTAGGTAGAGTATTTTTTTGGTCGCTGAGTTTTGAACATCGTATCGTATCTAGTTTTTCCCGTGTTTTTAATTGGTGTGTAGGTTGTAAAGCCACGTGGATACACATGTCACCACTATCAACAAAGTAAAACTGGCTGCAGTGGAATAACACCCTTTGACAAAAGCCAGAACACCTCTAAAGTCGACGTGTCGCTCCACTTCCCTCATAAGCATGGAACTTTTTTTTTTAATATTGTGTATTTTATAATTATTTTTAAAAATATTGTAGTTATGAAAATAATAGGAAAACTATAGCAAATCGCAACCTGGGTATGCGATTTCGGTGAAATCCATACTGAGGTTGCATTTCACCTTTTAAAAAAAGTGAAATCGCATACTGGGTATGCGATTTCACTTAAAATGCATACCCCGTCTGCGATTTTAAGGCGCTACCCCGTCCCTCTCTTCTTCTTCCTCTCTTTCTTCTCTTCTTCCTCTCTCTCTATCTCTTCTTCCTCTCTATCTTCCTCTCTATCTTCTTCCTCTCTTCTACTTCTCTCTACCTCTCCTTTGTTTCAAACAACCGCCGCCGCCCCCGGCTGCTCTATGCCGCCTCCGGGGATCTCGTCGGGATCTCACCGCTCTCGGTCTGGGGGGGGGGGGGGGGGGGGGGCTCCCCCCCCGGGGGGGGGTTTTTTTTTTTTTGTGGGTAAATCTATCTTTCATTATAAATTTTCAAACTCTTAGTTTTATTTAATTTCTATTATATGATTAAATGAGAGGAATGATTATGAACAAATTTATTTAATTTCAAAATGTTAGATTTCTTATTTAGGGTTTTTACTTATTGTTGTGAAATTTTGAGATGAGTTTGTGGAATATGAATAATTTTGTTTTAGATTGATTAATATGAATGCTAAATTTACATTTGAAATATTTGTATGTAGCTATTGCAAATGGAAGATAAAGTATTGTGTTACAATGTTATGTGAATGGACGAATTATTGATGGTCCAATGGAATTGAATATGACAAACCACCTTACAAGACGTTGACTATATGGAATGGATTAAGTTTTGAGAATTTTAAGGAGTTAGTAATGAGCACATTATTTGGAGAAGTTAGACCAAATAGAGTAGATTTCTACCTCGATGTCATGTTCTAGTCTCATTAGATATGTCCCTAAATAAGTATTAAAAAGATGTGGATTTGACATTTATGATAATCGGTCGTGTTTCCACCACCAATATAGTAGATTTGTATGTGGAGAGGGTGCATATGTGGTTGAAAATAATGAGAGTAACGTTGTAGATGATCAATCTAACAACAATGATTTTTTTTTTTCCATATGGACTATTTTTTTTCTCCACCGGGAATGAGTTTATTGATTTACGACAGGCCGGAGGCTGATGTTGAAGAAGAAATGTTTGATTTGAATAGCGACAATATGCATGATGTCACTTCTCCTTCGTTACCGAGTTGAATAGTGATTCTTTGAACCGCATGAATGAAGTCCCATTATTTCCACGTGTTGTATTAAGAGATGACCATGAGCAATTACGTGCGGGACTTAGGTACAAAAACAAAAATTGATTTGAAGCATGATGTGAAAGCGGTGGTCAATAAAAAAGCAATATGATTTTGAGGTTATAGAATCAACACGCCCTTGGTATGGGGGGTGAAATGTATAAAGTATGATGATGGATGTATATGGAGACTTAGAGCATCACGTCGAAAAGAACATAATATGTTTGAGATCACAAAATTAACCTGGTCCACACAACTGTACATACTCATGTGTGTCTCAAGATCACCCCATTTAGATTCATTGTTTATTGCTGAGAGATTCGAAATATGGTGAAGATTGACAATACTATTAAAATTGTTCGGTGTCATCAAATTATAGTAGACAATTTTGGATATATGGTTAACTATGGGAGAATGTGGGAAGCTAAGAGCAAAGCCATTGAAATGGTATATGGTAATTGGGAGCAATCGTATCAAAAATTACCACGGTGGTTTAATATTATTAAACAAAGAAATCCTGGAACACAAGTTGATTGGAGGCTTGATTCTAGCGGGGGGGCTGGGGGAATTCTATATCATGCTATTATACAGTTGATGGGACACACTGTATGGTGGAAAATACAATGGAAAAATATTGATTGCGACCTCATTGGATTCCAATGGACATTTATTTCCTCGCATTTTGCGTGTGGAGTGGGTGTGGAAAGGTTCGAGTAGCTGAGGTTGTTGAGATTGAGAGTGACGCAGGGCCCGATATTTGCTTGATATCCGGGCACCGGCACTTCTTTGTAAATAATCCTGGGTGGGCATCACCAATGGCTCATCATCGCTTGCTTAAGACATGTGGCAAGCAATTTTAAGATAAATTTAAAAGCAAGGTGATGAAACAATTGGTTTTGGCGGGGGGGTCCCGTGCAGCTCGGGGGGTAAGTTTCAATTATGTATGGATGGTTGAATGGGCGGGCGAATGAGAATTGTGTTAGATATTTCGATAACATTGATCAATCAAAAGTGGACCCAAGCATTTGGGGGGGGGGGCGTAGGGGGATATGGTTGGATGACAACCAATCTATCCGAATGCATCAATGGTGTTCTAAAAAGGGGCGAACGTTGGTTGTGTGGCATTTTCCGCATTAGGGAGTCCACATTTTATCGGTGTGTAACATACTTGGGGGGGGGGGGGAGGGGAGGGGGGCGGAAATTGGAGGCGCACTTGGACAAGGCGATGAATATACAAGGTAAACTTCATGATTTATATTCTTTTTATAAGCTTGAAGTTCGTATAGTATTTACTTATTATTTTTGTGGTAGGTTTGCATTGAACAAAATGTCTCGTTCGTATTTGTAAAAGCAAGTAAACATCGAGTAAATGTGTTTGATAGATTACATGGGGAGTTTGAAGTAACAACCGCCATTGTAATATGGCGGATCACAAGGAGGAACCGAGCATGTTGGGGTGGGCACTTTGGGTTCGGGCGTGCACTTGCAAAAAGTGGCAAACATACGGGATCCCGTGTTCCCATGTAATTGCGGGGTTTACATGTTGTAGATTACATGAAATATGTGGAAGATTATTACAAGATGTCTACATACACCTCAGTTATGAACCACAATTTCATCCAAGTGGGGGGAGGGGGGAATGGGGGGCCTTATCCTAATTTTGATTTGTTACATCCTAATCGGGGTGGTGGGGGGGGGGGGGGGACTTGGCAAGTTAGTAGAATTCGTAATGAGATGGATTTTTGTAGAAACAAGTAGAAAGTTAAGATGTGGGATTTGTAAGCAAGATGGACATTAGGGGGGGGGGGATTCGAAATTGTATTTTATTTATTTTAATTTTTTGGAATTATATGTTTTTCATTTGTAATGAACACTTTATTTTTATTGGATGGTTTGATAATTCATTTGATTGTATTTGACTTTGAAATTTGTATTTTAATTTATGGAATTATATATTTTTCATTTGTAATGTATTTTGATCATTTATATATACAATATATTCGAGGGATGGATCCGGGACCTAGAGACCGGGAGATTTTACATAGGCAGGATGTACATCGATCCAGGTTTGGTGTGGGCCGATCGGATGACACCTCCTCTTACTTGGGGGGTGGGGAGGGGGGGGGGGGGGTAGGGGGTGTGCGTAGTATTCCTCTGATCCTATGATGTATTACGACGACAGGCGGGATTTTATGGGATTTCCGAATAGGGTTTATAGCCTTAGATTGGCATTTGATTACGAGCATTTATCGAGCGATGGAGGCGGAGACCCATACTTTTCACATGCCTGGGGGGAGTGCACCATTACTTTAGGAGACATCGCGATCTTATTCGGGTTACCTATTGATGGCGAGGTTGTCACTTGGATCGGTCTCACTTAGATGGGTAGATTTATGTGAGCGTTTATTAGGTGTCACACCATCGAGTCCACATTTAAATGGGTCACGTTTATCTTTAACATGGTTGGAACAACAATTGAGTGGGCGATGATGCGTTGATGGGGGGGGGCATGCCCGAGCCTACATTATGCAACTAATTGGTGGGTGTGTGTTCGGACAAATCAAGTAATCTAGTACATTTAATGTTTTTACCTTTGCTTGAGGATTTCGAGATAGGGGGTTGCCTATAGTTGGGGATCCGCATGTTTATCCTGGTTGTATAGAGAAATGTGGGGGCTGAGGCTTCTAGGGAAGCGTTGTGAGATAGGGGCGGGGATCGATATTACTCGGGTTATGGGCATGGGATCGATTTCCTTCTATCGGCTCCTCGGCGTTACTTAGACGTGTCAACTCGGATGTTGATCTACCTTTGGGTGCACGTGACGTTATATATATCTTTTTTTTATTATTAACATATTGATTTTTTTAACATTTAGTTTGTAATTTATATTTGGGGGTGGATAGATGATTTTTCCGTCATTGAAATTTCAACTCATGTTTTGATCCATATAGGTACATGCGGATCAATTAGGAAGATAATGATGTATGTATTTGGTTTATGAATTGTGTTTTAATGAGTTGTGGTTTACTAGATTCAATATTTAATATTTTTAAACGTTTGAGATTTATTGGGACCTCTATTTACATCACGTGATATCATTTGTTGGGATTTTTCGGATACGTGATCATGGACATTGGAGGGGCGCTACTTTGATTTCATATGTTGAGGGGGGGGGGGGGGGGGTTTTGTTTTTTTGGGGGGTGGCATGCGCATCTAAGTAATTCGTTTACACGCATTTGATCTTCGAGGCGCAGATGCGGTTGGAGGATCAAACATTCGCACCTCGTAGTGCGATGGGCAAAGGCCGGCGATCTCTATTGTTGATGGATATCTTGTTAACTCACCCAATGATTGTGAGAATGATTATAAGGAGTGGTATAACTCTATAACTCCGCATTTTTACTCGACACGCTGCTTATGACTTTGTGGTGAGTCATTAAATTTTTTTTTATTTACTAATTACATATTCGTAAATTCTTCCTAAATTAACAATTTTTTTGTTATACTTTTTGTTAGATTACAAAATGTCTCGGGGGAAGTAGGATTTGATTGAATGAAAGCTGGATGAATATGGTTCTTTGGGGGGGGGTTTGGGGGGGGGGGGGGTGAATTATGTGTTTGGGGGGGGGGGTCCGGATATTCGCTTTGGCGGGGGGGTGGGGGGGCCGACCGCAAAACCGCCCCGTGGGGGGGGGGTCGACGAGGAGGTGAACGGCGGGGGCGGGAGACCAGGATCATTATCCTAGTCACCCATCATCTCCCCATTTTCTCATGGTGCCGAACTCTCGCCGGAGAAATATTTTCTCAGGTTGTCATTCCGGACCGAAGATATTGATGTTGATGTACCACGAGATCGGGGGGGAGGGTGACATGTTCGAGGTCGAGTGCGGGGGCGTGGGCGAGGGCGAGGAGGGCGAGGAGGCGGCGTATCGGTGATGGTGATGATGGGCTCAGTCCTTACAGTGGGGGGGGGGGGGGTTTCGATGGTGCGAGGCCCTTCTCGGGTTTTCGATGGTGGGGGGGGGTCTGAGGTTTTCGATGTGGATATTCATATGGGTCACCAAGGGGCGTGTTCGGTACGAAGAGACGAGGGGAGGGGGGGGGGGGGGGGGGGGGGGCATCGATGATGTTTTTATTTTATATATTTTTAATTTGTCTAAGAATTTTGTATAGACTTCAATTATATTATTGAAAGCAAGTTTTAATTATCATATTATATTCTTCATAGTAAAATAAAATTAAAAAATGTAGATTGGTTTTTATATTATTGAAATGAAAGTTGCTTTAAATCAAAATTTGAAGGGGGCAAAAGAAAAAAAAAAAAGGGAGTGGTATTAAAAAAAAAAAAATTAAATTTATATTTTTTTCAAAGCCCCGGGTTGTTGAAATCGCATACTCGGTATGCGATTTTACCAAGTATGCGATTCTACCAAAGTGGCTTGCTTCATAAAATGCATGACTTAAGCAATCTAAATACAAAAATCGTATTTTTATATTTCACACTAAATTAATTTTTTATGGTGTTTTATATTAATTTAAATACTTTTAGGACTACAATATTAAGGGAATTATTTATTAAAACTACAATATTTCCAACCCAAACCCCATAAGCATGACTTAACCAACAAATACAAAACTATTTTATATTTCACACTAAAAAAAAACCAAAAACCAAAAACAAAAACTTGAAAGAACAATTCTGCAGCAATAGAATTCTCCAATCCCCATTACTTTTCTCTCAAATCTGAAAAAACCCAGAAAATAAAAACCCCATAATTCCCTCAAAATCCACAAAAAGAAACACCAATTTCCCAAAAACCAAAAGAAAAAAAAGAATGGGTTTAAGCAACAACATAACCTCAATTCTAAACTTCCTAGCTCTCCTCTGCTCAATCCCCATAATCGGCGCCGGAATCTGGCTAGCTTCGAAACCCGACAACGAATGCATCCATTTAGTCCGGTGGCCGTTGGTCCTCCTCGGAATTCTCATCCTCCTCGTATCCTTAGCCGGATTTGTCGGCGCGTATTGGAATAAACAAGGGCTGTTGGCTTTTTACCTCTTTTGTATGGCTCTTCTTATTGTTCTTTTGCTCATTCTTCTGGTTTTCACTTTCGTCGTGACGAGGCCTGATGGAAGCTTTAATGTGATGGGGAGAGGTTATAAAGAGTATAAGCTTGATGGGTTTTCTTCTTGGTTGAAAACCCATTTGATTGATTCTCGAAATTGGCCTAAAATTCGAACGTGTTTGGCTCAATCTGATGTTTGTCCTAAGCTTAATCAGAAGTTTTTCGCCGCCGATCAGTTTTTCTCGGCGGACATCTCGCCGCTTCAGGTGAGTTCCTTTTTTTTTTTAATATAAAATATAAATTTAACTAAATTTTGAATTAAATTTAGGATAATAATTAACTTCATCATTTAAGTTCTTTTGGTCAATTGGCAATTAAATATTATTATATTTAATAAATACGTGGTCCTATTAATTTTTATAATTCTTATCGAATAAAAATATATGAAGGTATGAAAGAACTCCTCCAACTAGTATTATTCTAAAATTTATATAAATATGACCCTTTAATCATTGTTATATAACATGTATCCAACACAATCAATAATTTAATATGATTTAATATACTCAATCAAGTCAATATGAATATAACTCAATTGTTAGATACCAGTTATTTTCTTTTGAATCAAAAGTTCGAGTCTCAACTCTCTAATTAGTAATAAAGTTCTTAGAATGTATTTCAAGAAATTATAAAGAAAAAAAAAGTTTCATGCTTGTTAAAATTTTATATAATATTTATGAAATTATCCTCTTTTTTCTAATTTCTTGGAATGTATTCCATTGGAGAAATCATTGCCATTTCAGTAGGATTTTTTTACATAAAGAAGCCGCTTTTTTCTCCAATGCACGGTATTTTGTTATAATTACTAAGTGCAATTTGTCAAAATACTTGATTTTCAAGCCAGATTTCTTTATTTAATTTTTTTAACTTTAAAAAAAAATTTACCCAATCTCTATCTTTTCCATTGGCATTAGCATGTGACATTTTGACGTGACACGGCCAGGGTGTCCCAGTCACAACGACTTTTAAGCTCAAGAATAGTCTATCTGTAATTAAATAATAATTTTTCAATATATAATTTTTTAATTAAATTCATTTCATTTTAAATTTGAGAAATTTCACGGGTAAAAGATTTTATTATAATATTTATAAATATATCATCACTTAAAATTATTTGTAAATATAACGATTTTTATTATGTTAATCGGTAATTAATATGTGAATCAATGATAAACTTAGTGTCAAAATATATAATTGAATGTTTATCATTGATTCACCTGATAAAAATATATTATATTTTCAAATATTTTTAAGGATTACTATTTTTATAAATATTATAAAAACATTACTAGATTTACAGCTGCCACTTTCAATTTTGACATTTTAACACTTATGTATTATCTAAGTTTACTATGGTTGACTCTTCATTTCTTCTACTAGTGAAATGTTTTCATTTAGATGTGTGAGGTTTGAACCACAAATATGAAATATTTTGAGGAAATATTGTCTCAAGTTAGAAGGATGAAATGAATTCAATTGATTTTTTTTTTCAAGTCTAATTTTTTTTATATATTTATAAATATATTATTTTTATTGAACATGTTAATCAGTGATATATTTATTTTTTTTTTTTTAAAATGACATTTATAAATATTTTTTAAGAAGATAAATTTATAAATATTAAAGAAAATTTTGACGCTTGTGAAAAATTCCCAATATTTTCATCTTACTTGTACACGTTAAAAAAATTGACCAAAAGACGTATTTGTATGTGCTATTGTGAGTTATTTTTTTTATAATACGATGTTTAAGATAAATAAATGGTAAATGTGGATGAAGATTCTTACAATTCACTTTTAAATTGCTAGGGGTGCACTTTTCATTATCTAGATAGGGTGTTCTTTTATTTTCACTGTTTTAATATGTATTTACAAATCAAGAATCAAAGAATCATTCTTTTTCATTTTTTTTAACTTTGTTGGAGTAATATTCCATGAATTTACCACTTTATTTTCCCAACTTTTCTTTTTTTCTTTTTCACTTCATTTTTATTGTGTGTTACTCCCATTATAAATATTTCTGATTTGAAGTATTGACAAACAATATTATATGACAATCATTTCGATTGCAATTTTAAAAGAATTCCGACAAAGACAATTTTATTTATATTTCGATTAATTACTGTTCCAAACCCTTTATTAAGATGGATCCTTGATTAAGAATTTTGGTTGGTGTGGATGTGACCCAAATTTATGTAAAACTTTGGAAAAGGTAACTTAGGGTGACCACAAAAATCTAGAACAATCCACCTTTTTATTGAGTGCCATGCTATTGGTGGAAAAAAATAATTATTATTTGATTTTATGGTCTAACAATAAAGTAGACAATCAGATCATCTTGGGGGCCATGCCCCTTGAATTTTGATTGATAGATCATTGAAATAAAACATAGAAAATGGGAACCAGCTAATTTTGCCCATTATGACTATTAATTAACTACAAATGGGTCTATTTGATACTTTTCAACTCCATTTCTCTTTATATTCACGGTTTCATCTCAAAATTAATCAGGTAATGAGAGGAGTAACGCATAATCTTCTAAACGTTCTTTAGTGGTGGCTCTTTTTTACTCACTATTCTTGAGACAGGTTCCTTTTCATATTTTTATTAGACCAGTATTCGTTTGAGTTTGTTGGGCTCCGATACCATATTTAATATTTGTTTGGGATGACTTTTGGAAGTGTTTAAAAATGTTTTTGATAACCATTAAAAAAACACTTTTAAACACTTCAAAAAGCTATCACAAACGGTTCAAAAAAACTATCACATCCAAAACTAACTTATAAATGAGATGAGTAACCAAGATCTTATAAACATGATGAAATTCATTTCAGATCTTATAAACATGTCTAAATTTCATTTTTCCGATGTAGGATCCTTAAAAGTTTCATTTTTGTAGTTTGCCATTCTCATTCATGACTCAACTAGATGGGTTGAAAATGAAAACTTACCCCTTGCTATTGTTGTATTGTGTTGCAGTCAGGGTGTTGTAAGCCTCCAACAGCTTGTGGGTATAATTTTGTGAACCCAACACTGTGGCTGAACCCAGCTGACCCAATGGCTGACCCAGACTGCTACCTTTGGAGCAATGACCAAACCCAGTTGTGCTACAATTGCAACTCTTGCAAGGCTGGTCTTTTGGGGAATCTGAGGAAAGAATGGAGAACAGCCAATGTGGTTCTCATTGTCACTGTTGTGGTCCTGATTTGGGTCTATGTAATTGCCTGCAGCGCCTTCAAGAATGCACAAACCGAGGACCTCTTTCGTCGTTATAAACAGGGTTGGGTTTGATCTTGTATCCGATTCCAAACACACCCTCTGATTATGAATGTCTTTAATTTCACGTGTGATCTCCAGTGTACATATTCCTTTGTTCTTTCATATCTAGAAATTACCGAGTTTGGAGAGTTGTAGATAGTGGAACCGAGTTCTGGAATCAGTTTTTAAAATGTTTTAGTTTCTCTGTCTCAGATGAGAATAAAATTTCATTCATTTTGGCTTTTAAATGTTGTATGAAGTTCTGTTACATGTAAGAATAATATGCTCTTCAGGGGGAAAATAACATTTGTTGTTGATCTTTCTAAGTTCCAACCATAGCAGACTTCTAAAAAAATCAGCCAGTTTAGGCTGTAGACACAAGCTCGCAATCAGAATTTCGTTTAGTGGTTAGAAACTTAGCTCAACTTCTCCAGTGTACTTTTAAGCTGTTGATAACTTTGTCGAGTATACGATATACATAGGATCAGACCGTCCAGGGTTGGGAGATATATCCACAGCCTGAAGAAAAGGGCAGAGAACATATCATTGAGTAATTCTTCCAAGCATAGCACTATAACTGAAGAAGAAAAGATTGTCTAAACCTGAGGAGCTTCAAATCCACCAGCATAGTGGAAATACGATCCGACAATCATAACATGGTCTGCATCTCCCGTTGACGTCCATATAGAGATCGCCTTTGTGAAAAAACAACGGTTTGAAAAGCTGATTCAACCATGTAATTAGAACTTAGTAGACATTAAGATTGGAGATATAAAACACAAAACAGATATTAGCCTACAAATACAAGATAGTCAAGTCTTGAGCCATGTCATAAAACTTTCTCAAATCAGACTGAAGGAAAGGGTGATAAAAAAGAGTAGTGAAAGAAAAACTTTCTAAAGCAGACTAAACTATTTCCTCACCTCATTATGGCAAGTCCACCTGGTTTAAGAACCCGGCGCATTTCCTTGAAAACGCTCAAAGGCTTTGTGAGATAGTCGACACTGACCTGCAAGGCATTAGAAGGACAAGCTGTTGAGTTATTTGAGAATTAAAGATTTAACTTCTAACAAGCTAATAGCAAATATGTTGGGAAAAGATCTGGAAATGATTTTACTTCCGAGATGGAACATACCACGTTAGTAATCACATCGAAAGAGTTATCTTCAAAGGGAAGTTTAGTATCTAGATTCAAGTCTTGCACAACATACTCTGTCAAAACCTGGATGAACAAATCACAGCAGAAATTAATCCTTTAGCATAATTTGAAAGGAAAAAAAAAAGTACAAACGGTTTGAGAATTTGAGCTTTAACAAGGAAGAGTCTGAAAAAACCGGATTGCGCTTGAGCTCGTCTTCATTCATTCCCATTCCAACTATTCTTTCTTGCTTGTATCCTGCTGGAAAATGACTGACCTAGATATAAAAACCAAAAAAAAAAATTATTCTTATGGAATTCAAGCAAACAAGAAGAGAAGAATGAAGAACTTCAAAACTGAAAATGTCTCACCCAACTGCTGCACATATCCAATATGCTAACACCTGGTGTATTGCTGGGAGGAAAGACCTCTGAATAGTACTTAGTCAGTGCAGCAATGGCCGGATCATCAATGTGGGTGACAAAGCGTGGGGACTCGTAGAAAAATGAATCTGGCGACCTGCAAAATCGTCGTGGTTCATATGCATACATCAAGGTTATGATGTGATTATACAACTTATGTTGGATCCAACAACCACTGTGAAGCATGAAAGCTAGAAAAGGTTCATATGCATTCAACCAACGAGATTAATTCAAGTCACAAACGATAACGATTTTGTTTTAAAAAATTAAGTTTGTTCACCAACAATCTCACCATAGTTTTCCAATTTTGAAAACTACTACTTTTAGTTTTTGAAAAATAGAAAAAACAAGATGATAAAATTATCAGTTCTTAATAATAACGTGCTTCCATCTAAAAAAACAATTAGTAATGAGAGTAGTGACTCATAAATTTTATAAACGTTGGTAGGTTCCTCCATCGTTGGGATCTTAACATTGGTGAACCAAGCTTAATTTATAAAAACAGAAAACTAGAAACAAAATCGTTATCGAACACTAGTCAATGAGAAAAACACAAAATTGAAAAGAGTCCGTACTCATCAAAACGCTGAAAATCCTCTTCCTTGAAGGGAAATTGTTCAGGCCAGTCAACATTCTTCAAAATCTTAAGGAATAAAGACAAGAAATTGGGAAAATTAAAACAGAGAAGAAATCTAAAACAAAATGCAGAAAAACTGAAAGTTGTTGGCTTTAAAAAAAAATCACCTCTTCGACGGCACCATTTTGCCTGGCATAGGCAATAAAGGAATTGCGGCCAACTGTGCCGGAGCCTGACATATTCAACAGCGAAATTCCCAATCCTAAAATCAAACGCCGCCGCAATTTTCCGACGGCGACGGCGAAAGGGGCGGAGTAAGAGGATATAGTTGAAGGAAAACTCGCTGGAAATAGTGGTCTACGGTGGAGGGCGAGTCCAATCCGATTGGCCATTTGTTTTGTTTTTTTTTCCCAATTTAAGTTAACGAGTTACTGAAGAAAATTACTAACGAAAAAACAAAAGAACAGAACAAACAGTATAAAACGACAGCGTTTCATTCGTCAAGAAGACAAGAACCGTTACCGGACCGGTGATGTTTATGGATTTACGTGGCCTTCCTCCTGTCCTGTCAGTTGTCTTGCTTTTCCAGATATTTTTCTGTCAAACAATATTTTGGTATTTACATATAAACGTCAAATACCTTACAATAAAAAAATTGTCAACATTTAAGAAAAAGGATAAAATTATTTATTAATTTTTAATTTTTTTTTACCTCTTACCTCTTTTCAAAGGATCAGTTAATAATTTTAATAGGTAAAACTAAAAATCGAATTTTATGTTCTTAATTATTGTTAATTGCAAGTTCCGATCCCGATAAGGAAAATAGATAATTTATAACAAAATTTTTGTGTTCTTGATTACTAGGCATAGTGCTTCTCCCCCCTTGCTACAATTAATCATGACAAAAATACTATTAATTCTGCAACAAAACCGCTCATGCCCGGCAATGCAAGGGAAGCCATCGATAAGATACTGAAAGTCGTGAATATTTTTGGAATTGGGATAGCCATTCCACCCATTTCGTCGAGATAAACAATCGTGGTGATTTCTTATTTAGTGGCAACGTGTTTAGGTGCTTACACCAAATATTATCCATTTAGAGGGCTAATTATAAATCATATTTTTTTAGTTAATTTACAAATCACATCCAGTTGATCCACACATTCCAAGTGATTGTTTTTTATATTTAAACATCACAAAAATATAATGATTATGATTTTCGATTGCTCATGAATTCTCGTATTTCGAGTGATTATTTTTGAAGTGGTACATGATGAAGTTTGGTATGAATTATAAAAAACCAAAACATATATTATGAAAAATCTTAAATGTTGTATTGAGAAATGTTATTAGATTACACGTCTTAAAAATCAAAGTAACAAAAAGGTTTTATTCTAAACTTTTTTAAATGTTTTGTTTTGATCTATGAACTGTTCAAGGTTCATCGGTCCTCATCCATGGAAATCCAACATGTGATGTAACCACATGACTTTAATTTTAAACCATCTATATCGGTTCTAATACCAAAATTAGAAACTTGTGTCATTGAAATTTCTATTAAATACAATAGGAAAGTGTCTTCATAGTTTAAGGGTTAGGATTTTAAAACCAAAATAGGATTTAAACCAAGAAAGAATAAGTGCACATGACATTTGAGGAAAAGTAATTAAAAGAATTTCAATAACATTTGATTGTTATTAGTGTATGGGTTTTAATAACAATTTTCCTGGAATCTCCACATGGGTTATGGATTGATTTAAATGAAAACTTAAATGGAGAGTGGGAAAGAGAGGCCCATGAAAAAAAAAAGTCACAAAATGCCTAAATTTTCTTCCCCAAAAAGCCAGATAAAATGTCTAATGGAAACATGAAGTGGCATCATCAAATCAAAAGCTAGCAAAAAAAATCATTCTGATGAAAAGAGCAGGAGAAATAGGAATCAATATAGCACAAGATAAAATATATATCAAATTACAAGCAGGGAAATTGAGATATGGATTTAAGACAGTGGAATGAGCTAAAAGTTCAGAGATTCCCAGCTCTATCGTTCTACGAGAACGACGAAGGCAGTTTACAGAGTTACGTTACAAAAATATATTACCTAGTGTCACTAATTGCTGCTAATGGAAGGAATGAAATCATGCTTAGGACAAGAATTGATTGTGAAACATCAAAGTCCTAGACATTATTGTTCTGCAATGTTCATTCTGTTCATATTCTTGATGATCTACCTCGGCAACATTATCGTACACAAAACTTGCCAAGTTCTCAATGTTCACCATGGGCAGCTCTTGAAATATTGAATAAGATTTGATAGTAGATTTCTATGTAGAAGGCAAGAGAACGGAATCAGGAAAAGAAGCAGAACCATTATTTGGAGCACCCTTGATATTGAGAATTGAAGTAACCAAGTTGTATATCTGAATATTTTCAAACGACGGGACCTTTCGCCCCTTCGCAAACTGGGGACCATGAGCAATGAAGATAGATCTCATGGAAAATACTGCATTGTCATAACCATGAGCTCCTCCACATTCCTGTTTATTACTTCTCTTCATCTCAACCTTGAATCCCTCTTGAAGCAAGCCAATTATCGGTGGAATCCGATAACTATCACTATAATGAAGCCGACTAGGAAGCTCCTCCTTTACATACATTTTCAATTGCTTTCCATTCTCAACTTTCCCAGATTGCAATGCCTCATTCATCTTCATAACAACATCTGATGTTGAAACATCGGGAGGTGGTCGAATCGCAAGCAAAGGAGTATACGATTGAACCCAACTATTTGGAATCACAATCCAAGGAGCCAAATCCTCAAGAAAAAGCAGCTTCTTATCACAAGTACCAACCATGCCATGATCACCCACCAAAATCAAACTAACATCCTCAAAAACCCCTCTTTCTTCCAACCCGGAAATCAACTTACCAATCATCTTATCAATGTTAGCAACAGCCTCAGTAATTTGTGGATCATCAGGTCCAACTTTATGACCCTGATGATCAGGATCTTCAAAATACAATGTCATAAAAACAGGAATTTCCTCACTAGGCAAATCAAAATAATTCAAAACAGTATCAACCCTTTGCTCAAAAGGAACAGATCCATTATAATGCTGACAGAAATCAACAGGACAAGACCAAGATCCTTTTTTTACCTCAGAACCAACCCAGAAATAAGTTGAAGCTTTCAACCCATGATTTGAAATAGTTTCCCACAAAGGCTCACCAAGCCACCATTTGGGTTCATGGCTTCTCATAGTAAAAGCATCTCCAGTTTTTGGATCATTAAAATAATTGTTGATAATACCATGAAAAGCAGGGTAAAGCCCAGTAACGATCGAGTAATGATTTGGAAAAGTCAAAGTTGGGAAAACCGGAATCAAACCCATTTCAGCTTCGGTCCCATTAGCAATCAGGCGATGAATATTGGGTGTGGAGGTTTTGAATTGATACCCAAATCGAAACCCATCTGAAGAAATCAAAATAACAACAGGGTGTTTGAGTTTCGAGAGAGGACGAGCGGTAACGATGGCGGTGGCGGTGGCGGCGGAGGAAAAGAAAAGAAAGGCGAAAGCGACGGCGGCAGAGAAAGTAATGCAGGTAATCAGAAGAAGAGAAATGAAGAGAATTGTAAATTTATGAGATGGGTTTGAAGAAGAAGAAGAAGAAGAATCGGTGTTAAAAGAGAGTAAAGCAGTAGATGGATTAGATGAATCTTCTGCTTCTTCTTTTTGACTGGGTTTCGGCGATAATTTAGAATCAGGACTCATATTGAAGGGAAAAAAAAAACAGCCTTTTTTGCTGGTTTCGTTTCTTAAAAATGCGGAATTGGAGAAATGAAAGAAGACCAAGATGGGGTTTTGGAGAAGTGAAATTGAAGGTTTTGATTGGTGGGTTAGGTATGAGTTGTGATTTGTTTGATGGAAAAGCTGTTCTTGTTGAAGGGTTTATTTTCAGAAGATGACTTTAATGGGTCTTTTTGCTGAGGTGTCATGCATCTGATCATGGTATTTGTTGTAATGGACGGTCGTGATTTAAAGATATAAGGAATTAGTGTATTCCATGTGCATTGAATTATATAAGGGCCCATAGTAGTAAAGTAACTATGGTCAATTTGGTACTAGTTTCTATTTCTATTTTAAAATAAAGGCACTTTTGGTATTGATTTTACCCAATTTTTTAGACCATTTAAACTGTTTTGAATGTTTGGTAAAATAAAATCTCATAGATTTTTAAAAAATCTATTTATATAATTGTCAGATTTTAAAAATTGTCTGATCCCACTACCTTTATTTATAGCTCTAATTATGTTTTAAATCAAAATCATATTTAACGGATATTCTATGGTTTAAGAATCGATTTAAATTAATATAATTTGAAATTGATTTGTAAATAATTTTTAATACCCAATAAATATATTATATGTTAAATAATTTTTTAAAAAAAATAAGTGTCTAATAATTATATCATTATAAAAATAAGTAAATACTTTATATGAGACAATTTTTTTTTTTTTATATGTAATATTTATTTAGTTTTTTTTATTAGAATTTCCTTATATAGTTTTATAGTTGAATATAATTTTTGTATGTTTTTATTATTAGATAAATTATTTTTATGAGCTCTTGTAATTAAATTAATATAAATATTTGTATCAATATTAATTAACTATTTATATATTTTACAACACTTTTAGAAGTCGAATTTACCAAACACTAATTTGATTCATGGTAAAACTGATTTTTTTCTACAGCACAGCCGACAACAATTATTTTAAAAGCTACAACAATACCAAACTAGCCCAAAAACATGTTCGATAATTTTTACTTTTTTAAAAAATATATAAATAAAAATGTGTGTGATAATTATTTCTATTTTTTTAATATGAGTATTTAGTTAGAAAAATCATATGTATGCAAAATAATTTTTTTTAAATAAAAATTTTCAAAAAATTATATCAATTTAATTTTTAGATATTTATAATATATTTTACAAGTCAAAATAGGATAAAATAATGATTTATTAATGTATTGAAAAAATTGAAAATAAGAAGGAGAAGTAAGAAACCATAATCTATGCCATAAAAAAAACCATAATTTATTATTTCTAAAATCTCTACATAATTTTGGGATATTTATAAAACATGAGAAACAAAAAACAAGGAAGAGTTACTAAACAACACGATTTTAAAAAAAAGAATTATAAATAAGAAGAAAAAATTAAGAAAATTATCAATACCAAACAACCTGATTAAAAAAAAATCATAAATAAGTAACAAAAACTAAAACAGTTATAGGTTCCTAGTGTAAACCGAACCAGCAAGAACCGTTCAAAACCAAACCAGTTCATATTGTAAACCGAACCGGTCTAGATTTTAAAATTGATTTGAAAAACCGAATCGAACCAAACAAGTGTCACCCCTAATAATTTACCATTTTAACATATATATTGACTAGATAGAAACGACACCGTTTGATAGTTGGGTTCCATTTCCAGCATCGAAGAAGGGAGAGAGAAGAAAGGAAGCAGAGCAGGAGCAAGCAACGCTCAAAGAGTGAGTTGCAGCAGAAAGAGAGAGGGAAATGGCATACCACCAGAGCATGGGCGAAGCCCATAGAAGAATCACAGAATACCTAAATCGCTTTTCAGATTCCATTTCTTCTCAAGATGGATCTTCTCTCAAATCTCTCCTCTCTCTCTCTTCCAATTCCCCCTTTCTTCTCTCTCTCGCCGATTCTCTCAATGTTTTCCAGGTCTCTCTCTCTCTCTCTCTCTCTAGAGTTCTATTTCTTAATCGTAAGTAAACTGTAAGTTGAATTATTACTTTTGTTCCAGGATGCTAATAGATTGATCAGACAATCCGATAGATTTTCTCAGTTCGGAGAAATTTTGGTCAATTTCTTCCGTGCGTTGCAGAATTACCGTCTTCGTAACTTGGTTGATACTTATCAAGCCTTTGAAAAATCCGCCAAGTACGCAAATTTTTTTTTTTTTTTTTTTTAAAATTTAGTTTGAATTCGTGTGATTGTGATTGAAATGGTGGAAATTTTCAGTGCTTTTACTCAGGAATTTCGGAGTTGGGATTCTGCTTGGGCTTTGGAAGCTTTGTATGTAGTTGCTTATGAAATTAGGATCCTTGCTGAGAGGGTATGGATATTATCTTTAGGGTTTTATTTCGATTTTTCTGTGTTGTTAAGTAGTTAATTAGGTTTTTTTTTTTTAATGTCTATAGGCAGATAGAGAGCTGGCTTCGAATGGAAAATCGCCGGAAAAGTTGAAAGGAGCTGGTTCATTTCTCATGAAAGTGTTTGGGGTTCTTGCTGTATGTTTCTACATCATATTTTTTACAGAATGATCACTGAAGAATGAAAACTATAACATTTTTTCCCAAATGAAATTCAGATGCATTTACAATGTTTTAGCTTTAAACACCTCAATATGCCTTCAGATTATGTGTAGGGCATTTTTTTCGGTTTCTAGTTTTCAACTGTAGATTTTCACTTGTTCAAATAATTGTTTACAATACAATTTAAAGTTTCTATTTGACAACCAGTAAATGGCAATGGTATCATATTGCTTGTTAATGTCTGTTAGATGTATTTGTTCCTACGCTCCTTTAGTTTTCCTGTTTTTTTTTTCTGTGAAGTAAATTATTAATTTCTTTCTACTTTAAAATCCTAAGTTTTTTGGATTAATAATAAATTAATGTATCTCACAATTGAAAAACTTTAGTTAAAATCCTTGTGATATTCTTTGTTCTCACATTTGAATAGTAATATTCAAATTAGAGAGATCGTGTTAAGAAAAAAATTAAATAGTTAAATTCATTCTAACATAAAAACTTAATCTTTTGGCAATAATTTAACGTTAAGTGAAATTGGATTAGCATTAGTGTTCAAGTGAAGTTATTGCTATTTTTATAGTATTTCAGCAAGTTTATGCTGAAGAGATATTAACCTGTTTTAAAAGTCAGTAAACAATATATATTTATTGCAGGTTTATATGGACTATGATTTAGAAAATAATATATAATGCTTTGAATTTGTGGGTTTTGTTACTCACATCTATTGTGCTGATCATATTTTAGGGAAAAGGCCCCAAACGTGTTGGAGCATTGTATGTGACATGTCAGTTGTTCAAGATATACTTTAAGGTAACAAATATGTTGATTGTCTGGTACTCGAAACTATTTTCTTCAGATTCAGATTAATATATTTTTTCTTGTTTGGATTACATTAGAGGGTGTTTAGTTTAAGATCTGAGAGGAAGACTGCATATATTAATATATTGCTTAGAGCAGACTGCAAGATAATAATTTTTCTTTTATACTTTAGGTAATTTTTTCTCCTGGTATCGTTTTATTTTTCTATCCATAAAAAATTATTTTCCTGGTATGCGTTATCTATTTTATTTGAATTGATGATGAATAAATTCAACGTATTATGTATTGTATGTTTCTGGCCATAATTTCAGGCCAGATTTTTAATGGAGAATAGGAAACCTTTGTTAGATGATTTTTCAATTTAGTATTGATGGAAGTGTAAATATAAGGTCTTACAACTTTTGTGCATATTGTTGCTTGCTGCTTAGTTTACTTTTAAGTTTCCTTAGCTACATAATGATGAAGAAACTAATCTGCTTGCAGCTTGGTACCGTTCACCTGTGCCGTAGTGTGATAAGAAGCATTGAAACAGCCCGAATATTTGACTTTGAGGAGTTTCCTAGAAGAGACAGGGTCAGAATTGGTTTTGGTTGCTTCAATTTTCCCCCTAGATTGCCATCCTTCTATATTCGGTTCATCAGGATGATTTGATCATCATCATATTGTACGGTTCTGATCAAAATGTAATGTCTGTATTTTACAGGTGACATACATGTATTATACTGGCCGTCTTGAAGTTTTCAATGAGAATTTCCCTGCCGTGAGTAATCCTTTAGTTGTGTTGCTTTACTCTTTGGAATAAGAATTTCTTGATTACAGTTATTAAATCTGTAACAACTTTTCACTCTGAATTTCCAATTGATCTATTATCGTTTTTTTTAACAATCTATCTAGCCTCTCATTTCCCCTCACTCTGTGTATTTGTAAGTTATATATGTTAGGTCTTTAACCTTTACTTTTGGACCTCTTTTCACTGATTTACTTATGTGATGTGGCAGGCTGATCAAAAGTTATCATATGCCTTGACACATTGCAACCCTCGAAGAGAAGCTAATATAAGGTTTGATTCAGGTGTGCTTTGCTTATAATTTGCATTGCTTCATCTATTGGAGGGGTTTTTTTTTTTCATAGTATATTGGAGGGGTTATTGATGGGAAAATATCTTTATGGTTATTTTAGGTTCCTTTTATATCCGTGGCTGTATGTTTCAAATAATTAATTTTTTTAATTGAAGAAGTTGACAAATGCACAACTTATGAGAAGTGCATCTTGTATCATTTTATTTTTCCATTAAAATGATCTTATTTGCATAGGCTATTATATAACTATCCTAGATGTCAACATATATATATATATGTATTAATTTCTATTGCAAATGTTATAATATGCATTTGGTTTTGTATTAAGTTACCTTTTCTGTGGCTTCAAATACAGTTTAGTTGAATGCGCATTTTCTTGAGTTCTTCTATTTAACAATTAAAAGTATATGTAAAATTGAGGAGTCGTTATTGCATCACATAAAGCACTCTTCTTTTGGAACAGAATGATATTAAAGTATCTTATACCGGTGAAGCTTTCTATGGGTATCTTACCTACAGGCGTGCTTCTTGAGAAGTATAACCTTTTTGAGGTAAGGCCGTGTTTTCACAAATATTTACTTTGTCCTCTCTCTCTGAACTCAAGTTTCTGCCAATTTCAAATTTGATTTTTATTCATGCACCATATTGCTATATTTTGTATGGTTGATTTCTGCACAATCTAAAAAAGGAAAAAAAAAATCTACTTTACAGTATGGAAATGTTGTGCAAGCTCTTAAACGAGGAGATCCAAGGCTTCTGCGACAAGCTCTCCAAGAGCATGAAGATCGGTAAACCTGTTTTTCCATTTTTTCTACCGTGTGAATGATTTTCTGAATGATGTAACATGCACTAATTCAAAATTGTATGCTTTTGGTAAATCAGGTTCTTAAGATCAGGCGTGTATCTCGTCCTAGAGAAGTTGGAACTTCAAGTTTACCAAAGATTGGTGAAGAAAATGTAAGTTCCTCATTTAATTAACGACTTGCTCTTACAAATTCATCGTCTTAAGAGGCTGCTTCTGAATATCTATTCATTATGACCATTCTCTGCAGCTACTTCATACAAAAGCAAAAAGATCCAAGCAAAGCTCACCAGATCAAATTAGATGTAATTGTCAAAGCTTTACAATGGCTGGAAGTCGAAATGGATGTAGACGAGGTATTTATTTCTCCGTCACTTATGTTTCAGGTTTTGGGTGTTCTATTCCTTGTATGTCATCTGATATGGCCGTTAAATTTGCACAGGTAGAATGCATAATAGCCATACTAATAAACAAGAATCTTGTGAAAGGGTACTTTGCTCACAAGAGTAAAGTCGCAGTAGTTAGCAAACAAGATCCTTTTCCTCGACTAAACGGAAAGCCTGTCAATTCATAAACTAAGAACAAGGTTTTTTACTGCCTAGTTTAATCATCAGGTGGCTGTGCTCGTGTATCAATTTTTAGGTATTTAATCCACACGACGCTTAAATTTTCATAGTTGAAGTATAATAATTTAGTTTGCGTATCTGTTTTCATTTTCTTCTCTCTTTTCTTTCCTAGTAACAGAATGTAATTTTCAATATCTTTTTTAATTATGCAAGTAGAGAAATTATAGTAAACGATCTTCGGTCATCTCTAGCTGCACCGATATTTCATGTGATCTATTGTCATTGTCGATTAGGGGTATAAACAGATGGGATCAACTTGTTTTAGAAACATCGAAACCCATTCTTAAAATCGAAACCGATCCTTAAAAATTAAATCATCGGACTGAACTGAAATTGAAAAACTGATCACACAGAGAGAAATCAGGATAGATGCCACTAACAAAATTGAGATTTGATTGAAGGTCTTATTTTCTGAATCTAAGAAATAATGCTTCATATCTTTACTCTCATCTCTCTCTTCCTTCTTCTCCCTCAAATTCTTTTCGTTCTCTTTTTCTTCTTACTCAAATCATTTATCCATCTCTTCCTCTTCCTACTTCTCTCTTTCACCATCTTCTCATTTATTCTCCATTTTCTTTAATTACTTTTTCAAGAAAAATAAGTTTCGACAATTTTCCGGTTATAGTTGGGAAATAATTTTCATTGGGACGGAATAACCGGAAAAATATTGAAAATGAGGGTAAATTTATAAAAAGACTTTTAATCATATCTTAACTTTTCTATGCATTTAGCCGTTAACTTTGCATTCTCGAAACCTTATCCATTCCCACATTTTAAATTGAAAGTTTTCACTAATCTTGCTTACTGCATAACTCGTTGAAGAGTAATTCATGGTTAAATTATACAAAATCTTCTTAACATTTAGGTTATGTTTCAATTTGGCCCTTTAAAATTTCAGTTCTACCTTTCATCTTTTAATTTGTCTCGAAAATACTATTTATTAGTAATTTTCCTCGAGCTTTTACGAAAATTTAAATGTTAAGGGAAAAATTAAAACTTTTAAAACATTCCGGAGTATAACTGATATCGACCATATTCTATATATTTTGCCTCTATCGGTTTAATTTCCATAAAACTTAATGAAAATGACTAACAAAGAATATTTTAGAAATAAATTAAAAGATAGATGTAAAAATTGAAACACACCCGGGTCATTTTGTATAATTTAAACTTAATTCATTAATAACCCTAAATTTCTAATATGAAACATGGAAAAATAAAATAATTCTATATCGAAACTGAAAACTTTGACAAGTTTTCCAATTATTTTTCTAAATAACTCTTTTTATTTTATTAAAAACAGTCGAATCAGACATTTTGAATCCTTGAAAAAAAAAATCATTAAACTCCACCCCTAATTTCTCAGAAAGAACAAAGCTTTAAAAACAAGTTTCGAATAAAGCAAAATAACAAATTAAAAATTTCATAGAAGGGCTCAGATTCGCCTTTTCTCAGAAAAAAAGAGGAAACCGATTCCATTCGTGGCTGCGATAAATCAAAGAATCGCCATGCCAGACGAAATGAAAGTAGGATTCAAACTCCATTTCTGGTTCATAAAACTTCAATTTAATCATCACTGCCCATATATCAAGAAGAAGAAGAAGAAGAAGAAAATGATGATGATGATGATGAATGGCGGAGAAATCATTGGCTCTACAATCATTCAGAAAGAAGAGATTTCTGAGAGCAAAGCCTCATTTTTAAACTAATGAGCTATCGGCAGCCGCCTCATAATAATAAAGCAGCTGCAATTTTCTACTGCCTCTCGGAATGGTGGATTTATAGAAACCCTTACTCTTCATTCTTCTTTCCGATTTTGCCCTCCTAAAACTCTCTTTGAAAGAATAAATTAAAGGGTAAAATGCACCAAATTGAAAGTGTAGGGGTGTAAATTAAAAAATCATGAAAATACAGGGGTCATTGGTGCATTTTACCCTAAATTAAAATAAGATAATTTAATTCTATATAGGGTTTAATGCATCAATGACCCCGCACTTTTATGTTTTTTTAATTTACACCCCTAGACTATTAATTTAACTTTTTTCACCCTTACATTTTTTAATGTGTTGCTGCTAGTCTTTAAGAAATATAGCATCAGTTATATTTTTAGGTTCATGAAAATGGCTTCCCCTCTTTATAATGATTGTGTTGCTGCTAGTCTGAGAATCGATACTGTTCGATAGCATTATTATTTGAAGCAATGGATTGGGATTTGGAAGTGGAAGTGGCAAATCGAATGTTGTGAGGAAATAAGGTATTGCTGAACCTGAACGTTGAGGTAGAACAATTAACTTGGGCGAATGGTTCATGGTAAATATTGACTAATATTAGTTGTCTATAGTTAGGTTAAGGGTAAAAAAGTCTTTTCACATATCCTTGAACATAAAAATAATTAAAAAATTAAGAGGTAGTGGTGAAAAAAAGCTAAATTGATAGTTCAGGGGTGTAAATTAAAAAAGCTTGAAAGTGCAAGAGTCATTGGTGTATTTAACCCTTAAAGAAAAGTACTGCATTCTATAAATCCAATATTTGATTAAAAAATAATGCAAATTTACATTTACTTTTAAAAAGTCGGGTTGTAAAAAAAAGTTGAGTTCTCAATAAATCCTACCATCTTTAAGAATTACTTTTAGTCGAATGACAAATATCCATAATTTTTACAAATTAAAAAAATTTAAATTGATAATAAGGTTTAGATTTTAGAAATATCAACTTGATAGCTTCTTGAATTTTTCCATTCCTTATCAATTTTATCATCTTGTGTGGTTGTAGATCGAAAAACAACTCAAGATTTGTATCCATTATTTACCTGGAATTAAATTTTCCTTTTTATTTTTTGGATCAATAAATTCACAAGATGATAGAATTAATAAGGCAAACGTTTTTTGCTCCGGTAGATATTTTATGGCAAAGGAAATGGTTTTCTAAGTTGAAGTTTTTGGTTCTTAGAATGGTTTTTTTATTAAAAAGTTAGTTCTTATTTATAGGTTAAAAATATGAGAAAATTTTTCATTTAGAATAAAATATATTCTGTTATACAATAATATTGTATAAATACATTTCAAAATTGTACCTAAAATTAAAAACTAAAATTGTATATTTCAAAATTAATTTCATTTCGAATCAAATAAAAAAATCTTAAAATATTTTAACCATGCTTATGCCCAACCTCTTTGTTTCAAGTAATTTATTAAATACTAAGCTTCGTTTTTTCAAAACCCATTGTAATAAAAAGAAAAACTATATTTTTTGAAACTCGTTTACAACCATATGTCTTTGTTTAAAATGAAAATAAGGAAAAAAATTGTCTTATTAAACTAAAAACCTTGAAAATTTGAAGTTTTCTAATTTTTTAAATAATATTAAATAAATAATTTTAATTTAAATGATTATAATACATAATTATTTAACGAATATTATATATTTAATATGATACTAACAAGATAAAGAACATAAAAGATATTGATTTGGTGATTTAATAAGAGAAAATAAGTTAATTTTTCCAAATCCTCCATATGAATTTGTTTTTAAACCCATCAAATTTGGTGGCATTTGACTTTGATTATTTTTTAAGGTTAATTATTAAAATAGTATATTTTTATATATTAATTATTGAAATGTCTTAAAAAGTACTAAAAAAACCATAATTATAGTTCAATTTATTAAACTATAGTTCAATAATTTATTAAACTAAAAAAGAAAAAAACAAATTTTTTATTGAAAATAATAATAAAAATAATAAAATGGTTCAATAAATTATAGAACTTGAACTTAAAAAAATAAAAATCAAACAAATTCATTAAAAATAGTCATGAAAAACAACAAAATATAGTTAAATTATTTATTGAAATATGAATTTCAATAATCTTAAAATAAAATCTAATTTGGGAATCATATCAAAAATTTAAAACAATTTCTGATTTATTTATGAAAGAAAACTGTTTTTTTGACATGATAATTGCTATCATTTAGATTTAAGAATTATATGATTCTTGAATTGAAGAAAAGTATTGCATTCTATAAATTCAATATTTGATTCAAAATTAATGCAAAATTACCATTACTTTTTAGTGCATGTTAAAAAGTTGGGGCATTCCTTATATATATATATATTTATTAATATTTGTAAAAATAAAAGAAAAAAATATATTAATATAATAATAATCGATTTTTATAACGTATTTCAATGATAAACATTTGAATTACATTTCAATTTACCCTAAAAACGCCATTTATCAAGTTTTATCATTCATAAGACTTTGTTTAAACTTGCTATTTTTGTTATATATTTTGAGTGCCCGATATTTTTACATTAATTTTAATTTTAAAAATCCTGCATTAATTTCCTAAAAAGTTGAGTTCTCAATAAATCCTACAATCTTTAAGAATTACTTTTAGTCATATGACAAATATCCATAATTTACTAATTACAAATTTTAAATTGATGATAAGGGTTAGATTTTAGAAATCTCAATTTGATAGTTTCTTGAATTTTTCCATTCCTTATCAACTTTATCATCTTGTGTGGTTGTAGATCTAAAAACAACTCAAAATTTGTGTCCATATTATCTACATGGAATTAAATTTTCCTTTTTCATTTTTAAGATCTACAAACCCACAAGGCGATAGAATTGACAAGGCAAACACTTGTTTATCCGGTGAATGTTTTATGGCAAAGGAATTGGTTTTCGAAGTTAAAGTTTTTGGTTTTTAGAATGGTTTTTTTATTAAAAAGTTAGGTCTTATTTATAGGCTAAAAATATGAGAAAATCTTTCATGTAGAATAAAATATATTGTGCATTTTGTACGAATAATAATTTATAGATACATTCCTAGATTGTACCTAAAATTAATATCTCAAATTGTATATTTCAAAATTAATTTCATTTCGAATCAAATAAAAAAAATCTTAAAATATTTTAACCATGCTTATGCCCTACCTTTTTTTTCAAGTTATTTATTAAATACTAAGCTTTGTTTTTTTCAAAACCCATTTTAAATTAAAAACTATATTTTTTTAAACTCGTTTAAAACCATATGCCTTTGATTAAAATGAAAGTAAAGGAAAAAATTTGTCTTATTAAACTAAAATCATTGAAAATTTGAAGTTTTATAAATTTAAAAATATTAAATAAATGACTTTAATTTAAATGATTATAATACATAATTATTTAACGAATATTATATATATAATATGATACTAACGAGATAAAGAACATAAAAATATTAAATACTGTTTTGGTGATTTTTTAAGAGAAAATACGTTAATTTTTCCAAATCCTGCATATGAATTTGTTTTTAAACCCATCAAATTTGGTGGCATTTAACTTTGATTAGTTTTTAAGGTCAATTATTAAAATAGCGTATTTTTACATATTAATTATTGAAATGTTACAACTTTTTAAAAACTACTCGAATAATATAATTATAGTTCAATTTATTAAACTAAAAAAAAAAACAAATTTTTTTATTGAAAATAATAATAAAAAAAATAATAAAATGGTTCGATAAATTATAGAACTTGAATTTAAAAAACAAAAATCAAACAAGTTCATTGAAAATAGCCTTGAAAAACAACAAAGTATTAAATTATTTGTTGAAATATGAATTTCAATAATTTTAAAATCTAGTTTGGAAATCATATTTAAAAATTAAAAACAATTCCCGATTTATTTATTTATGAAGAAAGCTGTTTTTTGACATGATAATTGATATCATTATGATTTTTGAAAAAAGAAAAAGAAAATAAACATACAAATACATGTTCTGACTATAAAATTTGGTGATAGTTAATTATCTACTAGGTTGTTTCTTTCAATTGTTTTATTCTTTATATATATACATATATATATATATATATATATATATATATATATATATATATATATATATATATATATATATATATATATATATATATAATTAAAAAAAACATCTACCATACAAGAGGAGACTGTGATATCTACACAAAAGGCTTATAGATAAATTGCGTAGTTCGATTTCTTCTTCTTCCTTGTTTATTATATTGGAATTGTTGATTTAGATTTAGGAATTATATGATTCTTGAATTAAAGAAAAGTACTACATTCTATAAATTTAATATTTGATGCAAAATTAATGCAAATTTACAATTACTTTTTAGTGTATATTAAAAAGTTGAGTTCTCAATAAATCCCACAATTTTTAAGAATTACTTTTAGTCATATGACAAATATCCCTAATTTACGTATTAAAAAATTAAAATTGATGATAAGGTTTAGATTTTAGAAATCTCAACTTGATAGCTTCTTGAATTTTTTATTCCTTATCAACTTTATCATCTTGTGTGGTTGTAGATCTAAAAAAAACTCAAAATTTGTGTCCATTATTTGCATGGAATTAAATTTTCCTTTTTTATTTTTAAGATCTACAAACCCACCAGACGGTAGAATTGACAAGGCAAGTACTTGTTTATCGGGTGGATATTTTATGGCAAAGGAATTGGTTTTCCAAATTGAAGTTTTTGGTTTTTAGAATGGTTTTTTTAATTAAAAAATCAGGTCTTATTTATAGTCTAAAAATATGAGAGAATCTTTTATTTAGAATAAAATATATTGTGCATTTTATACGGAATGATATTTTAGATACATTTCTAAATTGTACCTAAAATTAATATCTCAAATTGTATATTTCAAAATTATTTTCATTTCGAATCAAATAAAAAAAATCTTAAAATATTTTAACCATGCTTATGCCCAACCTCAATTTTTTCAAGTAATTTATTAAATACTAAGCTTTGTTTTTCCAAAACCCATTTTAAATAAAAACAATACTTTTTGAAACTCTTTTAAACCATATGCCTTTGATTAAAATGAAACTAAAGGTAAAATTTTGTCTTATTAAACTAAAATCATTGAATTATTATTATTATTTTTTTTTAATTTTTTTTAGATTACGTCAAAGTGGGGGAGGGGGACTCGAACCTTCGAGCTCAAGGGGAAGAGAGTATATACCAAACCAATTGAGGTATGCTCATGTTGGCAAAATCATTGAAAATTTGAAGTTATATAATTTTTAAATAATATTAAATAAATAACTTTAATTTAAATGATTATAATAAATAATTATTTAACGAATATTATATATATATATATATATATATATATATATATATATGTATATATATGTATATATATATATATATATATATATATATATGTATATATATATATGTATATATATATATATGATACTAACAAGAAAAATTTTTTTTTTGTGTTTTTTTTTGTGTGTTTTTATATTTTGGTTTAACGAACATAATAAAAGATATTAAATACTGATTTGGTAGATTTTTTTAAGAGAAAATACGTTAATTTTTCCAAATCCTCCATGTGAATTTATTTTACCCACCAAATTTGGTGGGATCATTTGAGTTTGATTATTTTTTTAGTGTCAATTATTAAAATAACATATTTTTATATATTTTAATTATTGAAATGTTAAAATTTTTGAAAAATTATTCAAATAACATAATTATAGTTCAATTTAAAGAACTAACAATAATTTATTAAACTAAAAAAATATTAAAAATAATAATAAAAAATAGGGCAAAATGCACAAATAACCCCTCCACTTTCAAGTTTTTTTTAATTTACACTCCTACATTTTCAATTTTGTCTTTTTCATCCCTACACTTTAAGTAGTCTAACTTCTGTCCAATTGAGAAGTTAAATCTATCAGCCTTCAATTTTATTATTTTTAATAATTTATTTGATTTGTGAAATGACTCATTTCCCCCAAATTTGACCTTAGTAACAAACTAACTAGTCAACGGTTAAAACAAATCTTATAAATCGGATTTAATCTTTATGATTTGAATAGAGATTTAATCGAAATAAATTAAAACTCTGAAAAATCTCATTACCTGTTTCGATTTTGTTTAAATGGTTTAAAATGTTTGGATTTAATCTCTATAGTTTGATGTTTGTATCAATTTAATCCTTATAGTTTTCAAAGTTTCAATTTGATTTTTATGGTTTTATAAAATTTCATAAAGTGTCCTTGTCACTAAAAATAAATAAATTAAATTATGCTTCTGAAATTAAAATATTAACCTTTTCTTTTAAAATGGTAGTTGGTTCCCACAAGTAGTCATTATTTTTAGGATGAGCAAATTTTCCAGTAATATTTATAAAAATATCAACTCTAAAAAATATTTGTAAATATAGCAAATTTTGATCCCGTGAATCAGTGATAAACATTGAATTACATATTTTTACACTAAGTTTATCACTAATTAACATAATAAAAATTGCTATATTTACAAATAGTTTTAAGTGATGATATATACAAATATTACATCAAAATATGTTATCCAATAAACCAATATAAGTTGGCCTAGTGGTCAAGAGGTTCATTTCCAACCTTGAGATCATGAGTTCAAATCATGTTGGCCACCTACTTAGAATATTTACCGAGTGTTATAGGGTCATGTGGTTGTCCCGTAAGATTAGTCGAGGTGCGTGTAAGCTAACTCAGACACTCACGGTATAATTTTTTGTTTTTGTTTTGCTATCTAATAAAATTTCCAACTTATTTTAGAATTAGAACAAACAGCCACAAGTTCACAAGTCTACGAGAGAAAAAAATTCCGAAACCAAGTAATAAAAGTCTTCCACACTTCAAATGTTAGACATCTCACACTCTCTCAAAGAAGACACTCTCTCAAAGAAGAGCACTCATAAGTCATAACTGATCTGACACTGCAAACAGAAGAGCAAAGGGCGTAAATGAATCTGAAATAAATCGCCATCCCGTCTATCCCGGTGTTGTTTGTAACATACAACTGCAAAACTACTTGGTATAATCGCGGACATTCATGATGGGAATCTGTTCTCAAAACATATAATGAACCTGCACCGTTTACCCGAGAGAGAACAAAGATTTTAAACATATATATATGCAATTTACGGTGCCCCGGTAAAACAATATGATCATGATGTGAGCGGTTACGATATAGTTACTAAGTTGAAGAACATCAGTATATGAAGTTACAATGATCATTGAAATAAGGCAAAAAATTTATACAATCGGGTAATGAACAAAGGAATTATAAGTACATCAATGACAACATTCTGTATGGAAGACCAAAATTTGTCAATATATACAAATTGTTAAAAAAAAAAAAACGAAAATCGGGTTGCAATTTGTGGAAGTAACAACATCCATCCCTTGAATACCATGGGTGTAAATCCTTCAACCAGCAACTTATTTCTGCAAGGCCATGAACAAGCCATCCATATCAGACTTGCAGGAGGAGGACTTCATTCTATCAAGTTGCAAATGCACACTTTTCTTGTTATACAGGGAGTTTAATTCCTTTGATTAAAATAACCATTTTTACAAAAACAAATAAAAATAGGGTAAAATACCATTTTTGGTCCCTAAACTTTCACTCAAGTTTCATTTCCGTCCCTAAACTTTCAAAAGTGGCATTTTTGGTCTCCCGACTTTCAAAAACCAACATTTTTAGTCCTTTTCATCAATCACTGATGTCTCATTATTGATGACGTGGTAGGCTGATGTGGCAAATTTTAAGTGCCACCTAACTTAAAATTTGCCACCTCATCTACGAAAAACTTAATGGTACGACTAAAAAGCTAGGGTTTCGAAAGTAGAGGGACTAAAAAAGCCAATTTTGAAAGTCCAGGGACAAAAATGAAACTCGAATGAAAATGTAGGAACTAAAATAGTATTTTACCCTAAAAAATAAAATAAAAAATCATCTGAAATACGGTAAAATAGAGAAGGGGAACATATTGATGTATTTTTCATTCCTAAAAAGGCCAGTATATATATGCTTCTTAGATCGTTTTAGGGATCCTATTTTTCATTTTGTGAAGGGGAGGAAGATGATAAATAACAGGTTATCAGGTTATCTAAAATAATTATGCAGTCTTTGCCTTTTCTCTTCCTTGAAACTGAGTTAGTACATTAGTTGCTTTCAAAGTTGTGGAATGTAAAAGTCCAAACATAGAATGGAACAAAAGCATGAAACAAATTATAGTTCGAAAGTTGTCGCGTACCTTTTTTCTCTTTTGTCTCGTAAAGAGAACGAGAGTTCCAAACCCAATCATGATTGCAATTTTTAAGGCCTAAAGAGCAAAAACATCAACAGTTTTCTTTTCTTAGTGAAATACAATAAATTGAATAGCATTTCTAATTAAAACAAACATGTCATAGTGAACTTCCATTCCTTTAAAATTAGTTCATTGATTGTGGTTTCAATGATAAAAATCTAAATGTGCTTCATAAAGGATGAAATTACATTTGCAAGTGGTCCTTCAGAAGAGTTTGCATTCCCTGAACTCTCTGGTTTGATCATTTTCTGGTGATTGTGCCTACTCTCATTCGCCTCCGGTTCAGTGGCCTCTCTATTCTGATAATGTAAGTACAGTAACATCCATTTATGTTCATGAAATTAGTCTTAGAAACTAAACAAAATCAGCTCTAACCATCAAGATCAATAGTAAGAAAATATAATAGGGAATCATCTTAATATCTAGCACGGCATATAATACTTAATCTCACCAGATTTTTCTTTTGAAGGGGAAAGTAAAATGGGAAGAGAATTACCATTTTTTTTTTTTTTGCAAAGGTTAATTACCATCTTTTAAATTATGCCCAAGTAAGATTCCTCATGTCCTAGGAAGTTAAAGAAAATAGCTGTTTAAATCAAACTCACCTCTTCCATGGAGATCTTCATGTCATCTTTACGGATAAATGTGTTACTAATGCGACCTCCGACCGGATCTAGCACCTGATTATCACCTGTTGTTACACACAACCGTCTTCTTTCATCTGGAAATATCCAGCCACCATAGCTTTTGGAAGGAAACTGCTCATTTTTTATGCAGGACACTGATGTCACTTCCAGAGACAGAAGTACCTTGAATATCGATTTCTTGTGAATTTCTAGAGGGCTTTTGCATTTCACTCTCCTCAACTACTGAATTTCTATGAAATTCCGGCTTTTCAGCTGTGGATTCAGTGGGTTGCTGTGCAGTTGAATAGCCATCCATCATTCTCTCTGAAACTGTTTCTGTTTGCTGGTTGGTTCTCCTCATCAACTTTTGATAAGATTCATCATCATTCTTTGCATCTACTTCTTTATGCTCTTTCCCAAATTCATCATTTTCACTCAAATTTTCTCCTCCAGTTTCAGGTTTTGTTTCCTTCAACGTTAGCGATTGCTTCGGGTCCTCAGGTAATTTACTCCCATCCAAAGCTTCAATAAAATTACTTTTCTCTTCCTCAGTCTTGACATATGCCAAGTCATGTTTCACCTCCCTTTCAAATGGAGGATTCAACATTGTTTCTGAAACTGCAGTCTTAGTATTTTCCTCAGTGACTTTCTTTTGCTTCTCTTTCAAACTATATTGAGTGTTTCTTAAGGATGGCTTGATGCGAGGCCTCGTATCCTGATTTAAACCACACTTGATTCAAATAATAGAAGATGCAAGCAATATTCAGCCCTTGAAAAAAAACATATGAATATTTTAAAGCAACTCCCTGGAAATACCTGAGTTAGACTACTCTCAAAGGCACTTATCACCTTTTTAACATTGCTGGGAGTCTTTGCACGTGATGGTGGCGTCTCTTCAGAATTGAGAGTCTTATCTTCACTTTTTTCTGGAGTACTGAAGAACTCTAAGCCTTGAGATGGCAATAAATTTTCTACTGAATGAATTGTTTTTGAAGGCT
Source organism: Gynostemma pentaphyllum (assembly GCA_028015215.1). Classification (NCBI taxonomy): domain Eukaryota; kingdom Viridiplantae; phylum Streptophyta; class Magnoliopsida; order Cucurbitales; family Cucurbitaceae; genus Gynostemma; species Gynostemma pentaphyllum. The sequence continues at coordinate 38,901,890 of CM051348.1, read as the reverse complement.
TGTTGTTGTTATCATCTGGTGACCGAGTCTCTATCGTCCCAAGTAATTCGGTGTCTACCTTTGGTTGATTAACATCAGCCTCTTGCAACAGAGAAACTGTGGATGAAATATCTTCATCTTTTTGTGCACCATTCACTTTTGGTTGATTAACATCAGCCTCTTGCAACAGAGAAACTGTGGATGAAATATCTTCATCTTTTTCTGCATCATTCACTTTTGGTTGATAAACATCAGCCTCATGCAAAAGAGAAACCGTGGATGAAATATCTTCATCTTTTTGTGTATCATTCACTTTTGGTTGATTAACATCAGCCTCTTGCAACAAAGAAATTGTTGATGAATTATCTTCATCTCTTTCTGTATCATTCTAAAACAGATAAAATACTCATTAAAATCTCAATAACAGTTCTAGATCTTCTTGACAATAAATTGCATTGAAAATTCATTAAACCTCGACTGAAAGTTGTTGCATCTGATCAAAGCCAATAGCGTTCGTGTTCTCAGTAACCAGTTTCTCATTGTCAGGGAGATTTTCAGTTGATGCTGTTGGAGATTTGTAAGCTGCTTCTTTAGAACTTAGATCATCTCCAATTTGAAGAAGGCTTTTTTGGGAATCTTGAAAAGACGGAGCACTCGGAAAATCAAGAAAAAACCTTTCAGAAAACACCAATGTAAAACAAACTTGACAGCTAGAAACTCCTACAATATATACAACCTTCATATATTCAGATTTTGGCCCTTTTAGTAAAGAAGAATGGGATCAGACCTGAGATCTCAGGGTTGGGGTTAATAGATGTAGCAAGATTGCTTCCAGAACTTTTAAGGCTTCTATCTTGAAGCTCGGCGTGTTTCCTTTTCAAAACCGTCTCTCTCTAAAGGGAAAAAGGTAGAAAATATATCAAGTAATAACAAAGTGGATTACTAGCCATCTATGATTGTAGTAACACAACTCAAAGGAAAGAGACTACGATGAACCAATCAGATCAGAAGCGACAATTTGTTCAAGAGAAAAAGAAAAGGTAAAGAGAGTACCATCATTCGAACTCGGGAACGATCATCATCACTAAGCGAAAACTGAAACTGCAAATGCACTTGGCCTCCACCTTGAAGAGGAAAAAGATTATCCCAATAACCTTTCTCAACAATTGATTTAGCCTGAACACCTTCCCCAAAACAAAACAATCTCAATCAACCTCATTGCTACTATGACCTAATGATATATAAAAATGAAATCTATCGAAAAAACCTGCACGCGATATCTCATTGCCTTCAATATCCTGAATTATTAGAATCACATCGTCTCTAAGCGTTGTCAACGGGCTGTATGCAATATATAGTTACAATTCAAAGCAGAAAAACATAAAAATCAGAGCAAGGAAAAAAAGAAGAGATAAATAGTTCAATTCATTACAACAAAAATTCTCCCTTGTCCCAAGCTTCAAAATGCCGTCTACCCAATGAAACTGCAGTCAAATGAAAACTAATTCAAGATAAACAAAAGAAAACAGAAAACAGAAAACAGAAACTGAAAGAAGAATCAAGACAATGATTTCCTTACTCTTAATGGATAATGGTGAAGGTAATAGCTTAGGAAGGTCCATGAATTCTAAAACTGAAACGAAGTAAAATCAATCAGTCAGTCAATCAAGAACAATAATGATTAAAGATCATGAAATTCTTGAATTAAAATTAAAGAATGTGAGTAAGTTACCTGAAACCCTGATGGTTCCTGGCATGGCAGACCAAATAAAGAAAAAAAGAGAAGTTAATTTGTGATAAAAGAAGAGATTTTTGAAACAGGGTTGAAGAGAATGTTTGAAATTGTAGAGTTTTTGGAAGATTTTTGGATGGAAAATGGTTGGTCTTTAAGGAAGGATGCAATGGTTTTGTGGGGTTACAGTAGTTTAATAGCATCCTCAAATGCTAAAAATTGAAATCAATTTTTTTGTCTCACTCTTATTTATTAGTTCACTGGACCTGTCTGTGGCCAACATCATCTTGGTGAAAAACTATATGGGAAATTTTTTATTCATATTCTACCTTCTTACATTAATTCTTGTAGAACTAATTAAAAAAGTGGTGAATTCTATAATTTATTTATTAAGTTATTATATCAATTTAAAAGAGATCCGAATAAAGGGAGTACTAATGTCAAACCACTTGAACTATACTCTTATAAGAATAAACCATCGATTAAACTAGAGTTTAATAATTGATAAATATATTGGTAAATATATTTTAACAATCTATTTATTATTAATTTTTAATAAAGCCAAACAATAAAAAAAGGCTAAAACATTATAAAACAATTTTTTTAGAGCGAACAATCTATTTATTATTGGTAATAAATATATATGATATGTCATTGATATCTTGCAGGACCGGTCCTAATAAAATAGGGCCAGTGCGATATAAAATTTTGGGCCCTTTATCCTATAATCCTTAATATAAAAATTCATAAAAAAAATTACTTTTAATAAAACACAATAACAATAAAAATAATATAATAAAATATTTTAGAAAATTAGATTTTAGAAAAATATTCTTATATAATATTTCATCAATTTATTCAATAAAACATGATTTTGGACATTACGTATTATATGATTTAGGGTTAGGGGAAGAATGATGGATGATTTGGATACATATATAATTATAACTATAACACAGAATGTCAGTTATTATTTCGGTTTTTAAAACTCGTGGTTAAAAGGTCGGTTTTCAAAACTTAAAGAACAAATTATCAATAAACTTAAAATTCAGTGACTAAAAAAACATTTTTCCCTAAAAACAATTTCAACTAACTTGAAAAAAATAATGAATTATATTTCAAAACATATCAATAACGGGATACGTAAATCTAAGAAAAAATTGTTTTTAAAATAAATCAAACTTTTGCTACATTATAAATTAAGGTTTTTTTTTAATATATTGCATTATAAATTAAGATTAAAAATACAACTATTGGGCATAACTTTTAGTTTTCATGATAGTAACTAAAACGTTATTTCAATTAAAAATCAATAATATTTAATGTGTTATTTTTTAAACATTAAATCTAACATCATTCAATTCATATTAATTATAAAGTATACAAATATAATAAATGAAAAATTGTAAAGAAAAAATCATATTTAAAATCTAAAAATAACAATTAAACAACAAAAAAATCTAAAAATAAGAATAACAAATGGAAAATGGCATAGAACTACTAAAATAAAAAAGGGTAAAATACCATTTTGGTCCCTGAACTTTCACTCGAGTTTCATTTTCGTCCCTGAACTTTCCAAATGGTTTCGTTTTCGTCCTTCCGTCCATTTTCTATTTGGAACATTAACAGAGGCTTACGTGGCATGGAGATGGCCTCTTTTATTAATATTTTAATATATCATGATTTTAATGTTTAGGTGTCAATTTTTTAATATCTTTTATCTCCCTATTTTTCTCTCTCCTCCATTAATTCCCTCTCTCTATTCTCCTCATTTCCCTCTCTTCTCCTCCATCATCTTCTCCGGTGAACCTAGGGGTGTAAATCGGCCAAGGTTTGTCGGTTTTATACTAAGGAGGGAAACAACCGACGCCGACTGAATATGATTAAAAAAAAACTAATACCGATCGGCCACCAAAACCGCCAAGCTACAGCGGTC